>OY997271.1:28667059-29267059 GCA_963921465.1 Triticum timopheevii | reverse complement strand
GGCCTCCACGTGGCCGGTGCGGCGAGCCCAGGCAAGAGGCCCTTTGGTCCCGGTTGGTGGCACCAACCGGGACCAATAGGCATCAACGCGTCAGCATTTCAGGTGCTGGGGTTTTTGTTTTTTTAAGGGGGGGGGGGGTTAGGGGATTTTGGGGGGTTAATTTAGGCGTTTCATATATTGTGTTAGCTAGCTAATTAATAGAGAGAAGTGTCCTCTCTTATCTCCGTGCTTGGTCGAACTAGACACGCTAGCTAGTAAGCACATGAAGGAAACAGAAGATCGTTATGAACATATGCATATAGAGAGAAGTGATATCGACCACTCTCCTTCTATGAGAGATTGGTCGAACAACAAGTTCTCATATATCTATCCGACGCTACGTACTGGCTACATATATACAATATAAGTATCTCTTACAATATAATCTCCTAATTAATTAAAAACGAGCTGATCAGGGTCCACATGGTATTCTCCGTCTTTAGCGATCACGTGGTCAAGAAAGAATGCCGCCAATTCCTCTTGAATTCCTCGCATACGATCTGGTGGTAGGAGTTCATCCCGCATCCGAAATATCTAATTTGAAGAAGGTGATTAATACATATATATGAATAAATGAAACTGAACACAAATGATGATAATAAAAAAATTGTGAATATTATTATTTACGCACTTCATATTGTTTGTCAGAGTAGCCCCGCTCACATGTCGTGTGCCGGATGGACTCGCAAATATAGTATCCACAGTAATCATTCTCTTGTTCCTGCCACAACCACTTTACAAGAAATAGAGGTCAATCAAACTGATAATTAGCAAGCATGCTAATTGGTATTGATGAAACTAGCGCTTGAATCACTAGGAGATGCGTGGAACATGCTACTATAGTACTTACTTTCGGGTGTCTAAATTGTAGCTTCTTTGGTAGTCCCAGAGTTTTTGAGGTGAATTTTTTCCAAACCCTGCCAGCAGACAAAGAAAACAATTACTTGATATCAGGAAATGAACAAAGTTGCTGATATGGTGCGATAATGATCGATTTAACTTACTTCTCTAGAATTTTAGTCATGTCCGCATACTCGTTGGGATCTTTTCGTCTCGAGTCTAAGACGGTTACTAGTTCCTGCTCAAGCTTAATCTCTAGGAGAATATAGTGAAACCTGCGCATGCATGCATAACTCATCAATTACATTACTATAACCTCGACTAACAAGGGAAACCGAATATGCACAAGACAGTAACACTCACTTGGATCCGTAAGGGAAGAGTATTATAGCTTTGTTTTGATTTAATACAAATGATTTTAGCAACTTGGCCTCGGTTTCTTTGGCCTGAGATTCAACCATATATGCATCTATGAGATTTGTGTTAATGAACCCAATATCACCGATTTGTCGTTTCTTCAATTCGGCGATCTTCAATCTGCATAATATAGTGAGGATAATTAAAAATACATGCAATGAAAGAGTTGGCCTATATATAGACTTAATGACAGAAGTAGTACTATACTTACAGGCAGTAGCAAGTGATCATTAATTTATCGAGGGCCTTTAGATTGAAAAACGCGAAGAACTCCTCAAATGGAACATTCAACAGTTCAAGTCCAACGAGGTCATGCTCCTCTCTGACTCTAAGCGCCAAAATATTCATCCCCTCGGACTCTCTGCAGGTTTTCATTTACTAATCATGGAATCTAAACATCATCCTTGGTAGAGATCTTTCATCTTTGACGAGAGGATTCCCGTACACGTATTTGTGTTCGTCCACCTCCAAGAAATCATAATGTACATCGTCGGGCAGGTAATCTTCAAGATTGTTATAACCGGGCACCATCCCGCCCGGAATATTAGCGACGATATCGCTAGACACCTGGAGCGGGGGGAACGATTGGTTCGCTTGTTCGCCGAGCTGGGCAACTTTTTTCCCAACTCGTCGTTGACCACTGATAGTACTTCCCGAACGCGACACTTCCATAAATGACTTTGTAAGAATGCGCTCATAGTTGCCTTTCACCGGAGACTTTGGCGGTTTCTTCAGGCAGCCAGAGTACGCTTCACTTTTACGGGATCTATCTTCTCCTCCGGAGGTGGATGTTTCTTTGCTTTCACCCCTTCAAAGAAGTTATCCACTTCGGCTTGCACGATCCACGTGTTTTCCTCCACGGTCCTCTCATATGGTAACTTCTCTGGAGTCTTGAGAGAAGGACTGTATTTGTATTGCCTCCCGGCTCTGGCTGTGCTGCTAGACGCCGGAGCAGACGGAGCGGCTGCGGCTGTCTTTCCTTTCTTAGGAGGCGGAGGAGAAGGACTACAATGCGCCGGAGCAGCCGGAGCGGCAGCGGGTCTCTTGATTCGCCCTTGTTGATGAGGCGGAGAAGGAGGTTGGCTTCTCGGGTGCGCCGGCGCAGACGGAGAAGGAGGCGGAGTGCCGCCACGCGCCAGAGAAGGAGGCTGAGTGCCCTGATCACTCGCCGGAGGAGGCGGAGGAGGAGGCGGATTGCCCTGACTCGCCGGAGGAGGAGGACGAGGCGGAGGCGTGCAGTTCGGAAGGTTGATGAGCTCCTTCCGCCATAGGCACGGAGTCTTCAGAGAAGAACCCAGTCGAATCTCCCCTTCACCCATAGGGTGGTCAAGCTGAAGGCCCTCAAGTCCGTCCGTTATTTGATCCACCATCACCCTAGCATATCCTTCTGGAATTGGCTGGCCGTGGTAGGTTGAGGAAGGTTCATTAGGTATAACAGAGCCAACTGCCGCCTTGACTTTCAATGTCATCCATCGCTTCATAAGGTGGCAATGTTGAGACTCCGTGATAGCATCCACGGGGTAGCTAGCAGGAGCCGTGAAGACAGGCTCCAGCTGCTGAGTCTGCTCGGTGGAAGCCACGCTGCTTCTCTGCTGAGATGGCGGGGTAGCTTCAGGGGAAGATTTGGCAGGTCGTTTGTTGCGATCTGCTTCTCGTTCCTCTAGCCCTTGTACCCTTTCGTGCAGCGCCTGCAGTTGGCTATGCTCCACTTTCTTTCTCCTCTCCTGGGTTTTGTAACCCCCTGCGTCCGGAAAGCCAGCCTTCCACGGAACGGAGCCTGGCGTGCCTCGTGTCCGTCTAGGGTGCTCAGGATTCCCGAGGGCCATTGTGAGCCTGTCCTTCTCTCTGTCTGGGACGAACGCCCCTTGTTGCGCTTTCTCGATATACTCCTGAAGCTTTGTGACGGGTATTCGCAGTTGCTCATCCGTCCAAACGCACTTCCCTGTTACAGGGTCCAAGGTTCCGCCAACCCCGAAGAACCAAGTCCGGCAACGGTCTGGCCAGTTCAATGTCTCTGGTTCAACCCCTTTAGCAATCAGGTCATTCTCAGGCTTGTCCCACAAAGGTCGGGCTTTGAGGTAGCCACCTGACCCCGTGCGATGCTGATGCTTCTTCTTTGCAACATTTATCTTGTTTATCGCTGACATCTTCTTACTCTTTTCCGATGTCTTGTGGGCCACAAATGCAGGCCAGTGATCTCTGATCTTCTCATACTTTCCGGTGAATTCTGGTGTCAAATCTTCATCGACAAACTCTATTTTCAGCTCATTCTTCCACCTCCTGAATAGTTCTCCATCTTCTTAAGAGCATGAGACTTGATCAATTGCTCTTTAACTGGCTTCTCCGGATCCTCCTCTGGCGGTAGGGTGAAATTTGCCTTAAGCGATGTCCAAAGATCTTTTTTCTGCATATCGGAGACATAAGACACCTCAGGGTCTTCCTTCTTAGGCTTTAACCATTGTTGGATACTGATCGGGATCTTGTCCCTAACAAGAACCCCGCACTGAGAACCAAATGCATCCCTTGTCCGGATGGGTTCAATCGGCTTGCCATCACACGCGATTGCTGTGATCTCAAACCTTTCATCCGAGCGCAACTTTTTCTTCGGGCCTCGTTTTTTTACCGAAGCTGTGCTTGATCCGGGGGGCAAGAGAAAAGAAGAAAGATCAGAGTTAATTAATATGTGTACATACGAAAACAATGAATGCATCAATTAGCTAGTCAGCACAGGCTTAACTAATATATATACCTGGCCGGACTCGGTTCGGTCACCGGAGCCGTCATGACGGTCTACTTCTTCTTGTACCGGAGCCGTCATTGGGTCACCGGAGCCATCATAATCATAACCTTCTTCTTCACTACCCTGTCCTTCCAGACCATCGGTGTCGTTGAGAAACGATGCAACGACATCACTTCCTTTTGCAATTATGTCCCCCAACATCTCTTCTGTTTCTTCGTCTCGGGGGTGCTCCATAGTTTCTGCAAATATTTACAAAATGGCTATTCAAACATGACAGCTGGATCTATTAGTGGCAAACATAGAACTAGCTAGCTAATATAATCACAATAAGGAATCATATTAGTGGCCTCGACGCTGCTTCTCTAGGGTTTGGGGTGGCCTCAGCAACGCTTCAAGGGTTTGGGGTGGCCTCAACAATGCTTCAAGGGTTTGGGGTGGCCTCGATGACAACACTCTTTTAACTTGGTAAATTTGGGTGGCCTCGAGAGAGTTTGTCGGGTAGGGGCGCGGCGGGAGGGGGTAGGAGACCAACATCGTTTTTTCCTAGGGTTTGGGTGTCCTCGAGAGTTTTGGTCGAGCGAGAGGGCCGAGGGGGGGTGCTCCCGTGGTATAAGTTATCACAGTCAAGAGGGGGTATATATATCGACCGCCCCTCATGTCGAAGTTATCCGGGAGGGGGTTATATCGACAACGACGCGACATACATACATGGGAAAATAATGTTATCGAGGAGGGGGTATATCGACCCCCCCTCCTGTTGAAGTTATCGGGAGGGGGTATATCGACAACGACATACCCGATAAAAAAATAAGAAGACAAAAGAAGAAATAAAAAGAGGAGAAGAAGAAAGGAATAGAAGAGAAGAAATCAAAGAAAAAAAAGAAGAAAAAAAGGAGAAGAAGAAAGGAATAGAGGAGAAGAAGAAAAAAATAGAAAATTTTCTATTTTTTTCTTCTTTTCTTCTTCTCCTCTATTCCTTTCTTCTTCTCCTCTTCTTTTTCTTCTTTTTTCCTCTTCTTATTTATTTCTCCTCTTCTTCCTCTCCTCTTCTTCTTTCTTCCTCTTCTTATTTTCTTTTTTCCTATCCCGTGGTCTAAAATCGGTCTATGCACGATAGAAAATTCTGAAAAAATTACATCTATGATCCCTCGACGTCCCCATCTCTCTCATGAACAAAAAAACTATGAATAAAAAAACATCATGTTCTATGAACAAAAGAATATCATATTTCATCCACATCCATGCATACATCATATATATATATGTAATCATCTATGAAAAAAAACATCATATTCTACAAAAAAATCATCATATATATATGAACAAAAACAATTATGATAACAAGTATATATATCATCATATATATGAAAAAATAAGCATATATATATATGTATATATATATATATATATATATATATATATATATATATATATATATATATATATATGAAAAAAATTCTATGGCGCCGGCCGGACCAAGTGAGGAGGAGCGCGGGGTCGGCGGCGAGGACGGTGATGGGGCAGTGGGCGCACGCTCGGGGTAGGGGGCGACGGCGACAACGGGGGCGGGCCGGGGCGCGCGTTGGGGCGGCGCGCGTCGGGGCAAGGGAGCGGGCGACGGCGAGGGCGCGGGCGACGGCGATGGCGATGGCGGGGGCGACGGGAGGCGTCGGGGTAGCCTGGCGGCGTCGATGTCGTCGGCGTCGTCGGGGACGGCAACTGCGAGATGAGAGTGAAAAAATCCTAAGTGTGAACTTATATAGTGAGGCCTTTAGTCCCAGTTGGTGCCACGAACCGGGACTAAAGGGTGCATTAATCCTGGTTGGTGCCACCAACCGGGACCAAAGGCCTCTTTTCAGCAGCCCAAAGGGAGGGAAGCAGAAGCATTTAGTCCCGGTTGGTGGCACCAACCGGGACTAAAGGGGGGTCATTGGGACTAAAGGGGGATCATTGGTACCGGTTGGTGCCACCAACCGGGACTAATGCATACCTTCAGTCCCGGTTGGTGGCACCAACCGGGACCAAAGGCCTTGTGCTGGCGCGGTGCAGTGCGATGTTTAGTCCCACCTCGCTAGCTGAGAGAGCTCAGCACCTGTTTATAAGCTGCGTTACAGCTCAGGTGCTGAGCTCCTTTCTAATATGCAGGCATTAGTTGCCTACCCATGACACTGCCATGTTGGGCCTATTGGGCCTGCGGGCCTCCATCCTGGCCCATGTACAGATGGGTTTCTAGTCGTATGCAGGTCGTGTGGCCCATTAGGCGGTTTTTTTATTTTTTCCAGTATTTTTTTTGTTTTTTGAATTATTTATTTTTTCTTCTGATTTTTGCTTTATTTTCTATTCTTTTTGCTTTAAGCTCAGAATAATTATTATCTTTCTGTTACTCCATTAGTTTCCAAATTTGAATAGTTTAAATTTTAATTCTTTGAAATTTGTGTGAATCACTAGTTTATGAATAACTTCACTATAAAAATATTTTTTGAGTGATTCTTTTTCCTTGAAATTTGTGTGAATCACTAGTTTATCATTATATTCAGAAACAAGTTTTGTTATTTTAGTTTCTGCCAAAAAAATCTTTATGAAAATTCTTTTTGCTACTAAAGTTTCTAACAAAAAATTCTTTATGATAATTCTTTCCGCTTTTCATGTTTTGAACAGAAAATACTTTGATAATTTTAGTTGTATAAATTTTATATAATTTTAGTTTAGAAAATACTAGAGGTTTATAAAAACTTTTTAGTTGATTCCTTTTGCTATTAGAGTTTTATAAAAGCATTTACTGGTTTTTTTGAGCTATAAGACCTTGAAATTGAAAAGCATTTCAAATGAAATCTGAATAGTTCAAATTTTAATTCTTTGAAATTTGTGTCAGTCACTAGTTTATGAATAACTTCACTATAAAAATATATTTTGAGTGATTCTTTTTCCCGTTACAAAGGGATTTATTTTTTTGAACTTATTTGATCTCCATTGTTTTTCTGTGTTCAAAATGCACCATTGAATAAAATTTCGCTAATTCAAGAAATGCTCATGAATGGAAAAATATTCTAAAAAGTTTCATGACTTACAAATTTGTTTATTCATTCATAAAATGTTCACTGATTCAAAAAATGATCAAGCATTTAAAAAATGTTCATTAAATCAAAAAAATGCTTGTGAGTTCGAAAAAATTCCCACCAATTTCCAAAAAATTTCCGTCCATTCTAGAAATGTTAAACGACTCATGAAAAGTGTTTTAAAAAATGTGTCCAAATAGTATAATATGTTTATGAATTAAAAAATTGTTCTTGATTTTAGAGAATGTTCAAAAATCTGTAGAAGTGTTCATTAATTTGTAAAATGTTCATGATTTCACAAAATTGAGAGTGATAGTGTCTCTCGGTGATGCAGCAAAGATTATGATTTGTTTTCCGTTGCAATGAACGGGCCTTTTGCTAGTTAGTTACAAATGCAATTACCCATCATAAGCCAAACTTAACAGAATGCATGCATATAATCCAGTCGAAAGTTTTGTGCTAATGTTATATTTCAATCTGTATTTTCCTTAGTGAAAGCCATTCGGTGCACTTGATCAATCCAAATAATAGTTATACCGTTCACTATATTTGTTAGAATAAAGCTAGGGGATCATCTTCTCCACACATAGTAGAATTTGAATCATAAGTAAACTTTTCTAAATTGTTCGTCACTTTATTTGCCTCTGTGACAGTGTAATACACCGGGGGTGGCCTCTTGAAAAGGAGCCCGACAGTAGGCCTGCCAAGGGCCCTGGAAGGCCCACCAGGGAGTTGGCGTGGAGCCCCGTCCTGACCTGTAAGTCCGCTAACGTAAACCGATGACTTGAGCCTGAACTGACGAACCGAAGTCACTTTTGTAACCATACTTCCTACAGCTAACACGTGTCCAGTCCAACGTGTGAGTTGCTATATCAAATCCCCCGCTGGCCATCGGGGACCTAGTGGTAAGGCCATTATCCGGCAGGAAGGAGCCCAGAGATCGGATAACCATCTAGAGTCCATTTTGGTCCCCAAGTCTACATGAGGTCGGTCAGATTGGATCTACCCCATGTAAAACCTTAGCCTACATCACCTATATAAGGTGGGGGCTAGGGGGCTCTCATTCCCATAACATTCGTAGAACCATACTCTCGGTATACTTCAACCCCATCTCTCATTGTAATCTCTCACACAAGATATCCAACCATGAATACAAATACAAATTAGTACGTAGGGTACTACTCCTTCCCGGAGGCCCGAACCTGGGTAACTCTCTGTGAGACGTATGATTTGGAACTTTCATCCATGTTCTCTATCCTACCGAGGGTATTGGCGGGTTTATGCACTGTTTGTTGGCACGCCAGGCACGGGTTGCATTGGACCGAGATCCATCCCAGATCGAGTCAATTGTAAGAGACCACCACATTTGCGGCTAGG
Organism: Triticum timopheevii; assembly: GCA_963921465.1. Taxonomy (NCBI): domain Eukaryota; kingdom Viridiplantae; phylum Streptophyta; class Magnoliopsida; order Poales; family Poaceae; genus Triticum; species Triticum timopheevii. The sequence goes on along the minus strand of OY997271.1, from coordinate 29,258,590 downwards.
TTTGCAGGAAACCACCAACTCGTTAATCCATTGCAGAAAACACCGAAAAATTTGTTAAGTCGTTGCAAAAAGCACTGATTGGGTGATTTGGTCCGTTTGATCACTTTCTGACAAGTGGGGTCGGATTGTAAGGAGCTCAACTAGCAAAAAATTAGCACACACACACCTAGATATTTACAGAAAAGGCAATCAGGCCCCCGGTGTGGACAACCACGGCGCACTGGCCATGCCGTCCAGTATGCACGGCGACACCCTCGTCGGCGTAGGAGACGGCCATGGCTGCGTCAGATGACGAGGAGACGGCTGGGGTGCGCGCATTTCTGAGGCGTTGGCCTGCCGGTGCTACAGCGAAGGTGGCGGTCAGGTCAGCGACATGGAGCACGTGTTAGGAGCCGAAGCAGAGGAGCAACACCCTCCTCCGATTGTGGTCAAGGGAGGGGTTGGAGGGGGGAGGCGTCAAGATGAGTCCACCTGCTCGACTTCCCGTCGCCCTCATCCACGAAGGAGGACGAGCTTGATCCAGAGGCCCCTCCGGCGCTTGTGCTGCTGTGACATCACACGAGGACTTGGAACGAACGTGATCCAGAGGACTTGGAGTGTAAGTCAAGAAGCAGCCGAGGCCTCCATGAGATAGGAGGGCGTGCCCCCTATCTCATGGGCCCCTCGGGCATCCACCGACGTACTTCTTCCTCCTATATAAGCCTACGTACCCCGAAAACATCCAGGGAGCCAACAAAAACACAATTTCCACCGCCGTAACCTTCTGTATCCGCGAGATCTCATGTTGGAGCCTTCGCCGGCACTCTGCCGGAGGGGGAATCGACCACGGAGGGCCTCTACATCAACATCCTTGCCCGTCCGATGAGTTGTGAGTAGTTTACAACAGACCTACGGGTCCATAGTTATTAGCTAGATGGCTTCTTCTCTCTTTTTGGATCTCAATATAATGTTCTCCCCCTCTCTTGTGGAGATCTATTCGATGTAAACTCTTTTTGCGGTGTGTTTGTTGAGATCCGATGAATTGTGGGTTTATGATCAAGTTTATCTATGAATAATATTTGAATCTTCTCTGAATTCTTTTATGTATGATTGAGTTATCTTTGCAAGTCTCTTCGAATCATCAATTTGGTTTGGCCTACTAGATATATCTTTCTTGCCATGGGAGAAGTGCTTAGCTTTGGGTTCAATCTTGTGGTGTCCTTACCCAATGACAGAAAGGGTTGCAAGGCACGTATTGTATTGTTGCCATCGAGGAAAACAAGATGGGGTTTATATCATATTGCTTGAGTTTATCCCTCTATATCATGTCATCTTGCTTAATGCGTTACTCTGTTCTTATGAACTTAATGCTCTAGATGCAGGCAGGAGTCGGTTGATGTGTGGAGTAATAGTAGTAGATGCAGGAAGGAGTCGGTCTACTTGTTGCGAACGTGATGCCTATATACATGATCATGCCTAGGTAATCTCATAATTATTCGCTTTTCTATCAATTGCTCGACATTAATTTGTTCACCCACCGTAATACTTATGCTATCTAGAGAGAAGCCACTAGTGAAACCTATGGCCCCCGGGTCTATCTCTTATCATATTTGCTTCCAATCTACTTTTATTTGCATCTTTACTTTTTGCATCTATATTATAAAATACCAAAAATATATTTATCTTATCATACTATCTCTATTAGATCTCACTTTCGCAAGTGGCCGTGAAGGGATTGACAACCCCTTTATTGCGTTGGTTGCGAGTTCTGTGTTTGTTTGTGTAGGTGCGTGGGACTTTTGAGGAGCCTCCTACTGGATTGGTACCTTAGTTCTCAAAAACTGAGGGAAATACTTATGCTACTATTGCTGCATCACCGTTTCCTCTTTAAGGAAAACCAACGCAAGCTCAAGACGTAGCAAGAAGGATTTCTGGCGCCGTTGCCGGGGAGGTCTTCGCTCAAGTCAAGACATACCAAGTACCCATCACAAACTCATCTCCCTCGCATTTACATTATTTGCCATTTGCCTCTCGTTTTCCTCTCCCCCACTTCACCCTTGCTGTTTTATTCGCCCTCTCTTTCCCAATCTCTCCTCCTTTCTTTTTTGCTTGCCTTTTTCTATTTGCTTGTGTGTTGGATTACTTGTTGCCATGGCGTAAGATAATACCAAATTGTGTGATTTCTCAAAAACCAATAATAATGATTTCCTTAGTACTCCGATTGCTCCTTTTAATGATGTTGAGTCTTGTGAAATCAATACTGCTTTGCTGAACCTTGTTATGAAAGATCAATTTGCCGGCCTTCCTAGTGAAGATGCCGCTACTCATCTAAACAACATTGTTGATTTGTGTGATATGCAAAAGAAGAAAGATACGGATAACAATATTGTCAAATTGGAGTTATTTCCGTTTTCACTTAGAGATCGTGCTAAAGTTTGGTTTTTGTCTTTGCCTAAAAATAGTACTGATTCTTGGAACAAGTGCAAAGATGCTTTTATCTCTAAGTTTTTTCCTCCTGCTAAGATTATTACTCTTAGGAACGATATTATGAATTTTAAACAACTTGATCATGAGCATGGTGCCCAATCTTGGGAAAGAATGAAATTGATGCTTCGCAATTGCCCTACTCATGGTTTGAATTTGTCAGGACCCCGACTCAATGCCGCATCGATCTAGCATGTAACACCTCATATCACTTTGCGGCCTCACGCACGGTATCCCCACGGGTGTCGCCTTACCTTTGCCCGGGACCGTTTGCGCCTTTTGGCACACGTATATGATAGTGGCGCTAGCATCCATATGATAAGGAGCCCGGGCTAACATGGCTAGTCATGAACGCAAATGGCACTAACTTACAGGGACAGGCATACATGAACCAACAACGAACATGTCGGTCATCAGCGAGTGAATCCGGGCTGTAGCAACTGGGCTAGTAGGACTCTGGTAAACCGGGCTGTAGCAGGCTAACAGGACTTCGGTAGACACCGCGTGACATTTCCCCGAAGGGACAGACACAGGAACGAAGAAGGACACATGCCGGCCAGCCTAAGTGTTTCGGAGCAGTAGCAAGCTACCAGGGCTCGGTGGAAGCACCAGGAGACATTTCCCGGTAAGAGAGGCTACTAAGGATAAACAACTAGATAGTCAGATCCCACACATAGCAATACACATTACACGTACGCATAACATGCAAGTATGTGCTGTACAACATGGCATCACAGCATAACTCAACAACTCATATAGATAAAGGCTCAGAAGAGCCATCATAACATTAATTGCAAACAGGGGTCAGAAGACCCATCATACAGAGCATACAAGCAACAAGCGGAAGCATTACATGTATGGGTACAGACATCTACAAATGAAAAAGGCTGAAGAACCTGACTATCTACAACATCCGATTAAGATCGTAGCTGAGGTACAAGCTACTCGTCGAAGTCCACGAGAACCCTAGTAAGACCGAAGTCTCCGCTGCAAAAACATAAATAAAGCAACATGAGTACAAAGGTACTCAGCAAGACTTACATCAGATCCTATCATACATGCACTTGTATCAAGAGGGTAATGTGGGGTTTAGTTGCAGCAAGCCAGCTTTGACTCTGTGGCTATCCTGTTCTATGACTACCAGAACTTCTTTAAGGTGATATGGCGAACACGAGTCCTCTAATCACCACACAATACACTACTATGGATTCATCCCCGTCTCCCTACGAGAAGGCCATCCATAGCACTCACACTTGTCTTGAGCATTTTAGAGTATCCACTTCAAGTTTTCTATGTACCATGTAAGCATCCAAGAAGTCCATAACCGCGGACCCGGCTATTCGAATAGATCATGTTAACCCTGCAGGGGTGTACTTCTTCACACACGCTCTCGCCACTTACCGCCATGTACACATCATGTATCTCGGCAACCTTCAAGCGGAAGCCTGGCGAGGGTGTCAGCCACGACCTGACTAACCACACAAGACTCTAGCCCAGGTTTATCGCCTATTCGGGTTCCATCCACAAGGAGATCCGGCCGGGGTGTCGCTCACGGCCCCAAACGATGTGTGCAGGGTTCTCGAGCCCACCATCCGGGTGCCACTCGGTACACCAGGCCACGTGTGCCTAGTCTGTCCCAAGCCCACCCTGCCGGGTGCCACTTGGTAGAAAAATAGCACTACCTACAAACACCAGAAACTAGTTGCGACTCCTGGACAAAGACCAAGTTGGTTAATAAGTCGAGAGAGTCAATTAAGGATCCCAATGTGTGGTAGTATCGAGTCATTGGACAACATACATAGAACTCAGTGCTTAAGGACGGTTCTAGTGAGACAACCCACCATGTACTCCTACATGGCCTCTCACCGCTACCTTTACCAAATCGTGTTCACACCCTTCACTCTCAGCATCAGAACATATCGTAACACTCCGATTCATTCCCAATGAATCAGACCTGACACAACTCTAAGCAATAGCAGGCATGGCATGGTAGGAACACAACATGGCTCAATCAACTCCTACACATGCTAGTGGGTTTTAACTATTTAGTGTGGCAATGACAGGTCATGCAGAGGTATGGGTTCAACTACCGCAGCACAAAGTAGCAGATGAATCGTTGTTGTCCTAATGCAATAACTGAGAGCAGGAGCGAGAGAGTGGGATTGTATCGGAATGAACAAGGGGGTTTGCTTGCCTGGTAGATCAACTAGGAAGGCACTGCTCCTCAGACAGGTACTCTGGAACACTCTCCGGAGCAGGACCTATCGAGAAGGAACAGTGCCAACAATCAGTACACAAGCATATGCAACAATATGATGCATGAACATGGCATGAAGATGTGATGTTGTTTTAGCTAATGCAACTAGCATTCATTAGGTTGAAGTCCATTTGAACCAAAGGTTCAAATGCAACTCCGAAATAAGCTCTTTATATAAGCCATTTTAGTGTTTCACTTATACAGTAGGTATAGGTTGGTTTGTCATGCATGAAAGTAGAACAGATGGATAGATTGAATTTTTCTGATAATTTTTCATATATAAGTTATTTCAATCTGAGCTACGGTTGAATTTCTACGATTTTTTGAAGTTTTGCTAATTTTCTGGAATTTCCTGATTTAAATTTAAACCAGAAAAGGATTAGTTGCGTCAGCATGACGTCATGCCTGCGTCAGCAGGTCAACGGTGCTGACCAGGTCAAACCTGACGTGTGGGGTCCACACGCCGGTGACACAGTGTTAAACAAGGGGGTTTTACTAATCTAATTAAAAGATTAGGGCGCAGGGGCCCACTGTCAGTGTCAGAGTTAGCTTAAATGGTGATTAGCGCTAAGCTAATCACCTGCCCGACAGGGCCCGCATGTCAGGCCGGCGAGGTCGTCGGCAGCGACCTCAGGACGCGGCGGCGTCCGCGTTACAGGCCACGGGGGCGGCAGCTAAGGGCACCGGGGCGTAGCCCGGGCTCTCCCGCATCCAGTGGAGCAGACGGGAAGCCACGGGGGCGCCGGAGCTCGCCGGAGCGGAGCTCGCGGCGGTGGCCGGAGCTCGGCTCGAGCGGGCGCGCGGCTACGGCTCACGGGGAGGCAGGAGAGGAGGGGGAACCAACGCGGGGGAGGGGGGGGGGGGGGCTCACAGGGGACCGGAAGAGAGGACGGCAAGCTCGGGGGAGGTGCTGACGGCGGCGAGCGGCGACGGAGATCCACGGCGGCCAGAGGTGATGAAGGCGACGGCGACGGCTCCACGGGGCGTCCGGCGATGCACATCTTGGCGGAGAGGCTATAGAGCGAGGAGGCGGAGCTCCTGGGTGCGTCGGAGGAGCGAGGGGACGGCGAGGAGCGCAGCAATAGCGAGCGGCAGCGACGGCTCGTTCGGTGGTGCTCGCGTGAGAGAGAGAGGGGAGGGGATGAGCACGGCTGAGAGCGAGGGGACCCGGGGGGGTTGCGTGGCGACGCTGCAGGGAGTCGCGGAGCAAGCAGGGAGGCAGGAGGTGGCCGGGCGCGTGGCCGCGTGCGGTGAGCGCGTGCTCGGCGTCCTCCTGGTGCGGTGGAGACAACGGCTGGCACTGCCAGTCAGCTGGGCCGGCCTATTAGGTCGCTGGGCTGCACAGTGCCCGACTGCACAGGGAGGTAAGCGCCAGGTAAGTCTCTTCTCCCTTTTATTTCTTTTCTATTTTTCTGACATATGTTTTGATTTATTAAAAATACTAAATCATTTTATTTTCTTATGCCAATTTTTTGTAGGAACTAGTGGTATTATTCCAGAGCTCCCCAACAAGTGGCACAATTTTTGGACATATATTATATATATAACATATATATATCCAATGCAAATAATTATGCATCAATTCCAAATGCCCAAAATAAATACTTATGATCTCCTAAAAATATTGGTTTGATTTTTATGTCTGTCCAATATTTTCAGAGAGCAACATGAGCATTTTCTTGGACCCTTTTGGAGCAATTTTTATTTGGGTCATTTCCAGAGATGATTCTGAGGGTTTCACAAATCCTCATTTCAAATTTAAATGAAATTTAAACATGATGCACAATTGACTAACTAGTCTAGGTCATACCAGAACTAGGGATGTGAGAACTCGCCCCCACTTGAAAGAATCTCATCCCAAGATTCAGGGGTCGACGGAAAGAAAGCGGGGTACTCCAGTCGAAGACGATCTTCTCGCTCCCAAGTAGCTTCTCTCTCGGAATGATGAGACAACTGAACCTTGAGAAACTTGATATTATGACGTCGAGTGACACGCTCTGCTTGATCAAGAATGCGATCCGGGTACTCTCGGTATGTGAGGTTATCTTGGAGATCAAGCGTTTCGTGGTCCACTCCGCGGATGGGATCCGAGAAGCAACGCCTGAGTTGAGAGACGTGGAAGACATCATGAACTTGAGAAAGATGTGGGGGTAGTTCCAACTGGTAGGCAACCTCTCCTTGTTTAGCGAGAATGCGAAAAGGACCAATGTAACGAGGAGCCAACTTGCCCTTGATACCGAATCGATGGGTACCCTTCAAAGGGGTAACCCGAAGGTAAGCTTTGTCGCCAACTGCATAAGTCATATCCTTATGATGACGATCATACTGGCTCTTTTGACGAGACTGGGGTGTTTTCAAATTCTCACGAATGATGCGAACTTGCTCTTCTGCCTCCTGGATCATGTCCGGTCCAAAGAATTGTCTTTCACCGGTTTCTGACCAGTTCAAAGGTGTTCGACATCTTCGTCCATAGAGAATCTCAAAAGGAGCTTTCTTGAGACTGGATTGATAGCTATTGTTATAAGCAAACTCGGCGAAAGGAATACATTTCTCCCAATCCATACCGAATGAGATAACGCAAGCTCTGAGCATGTCTTCGAGAATTTGGTTGACCCTTTCCACCTGACCACTCGACTGAGGGTGGAAAGCGGTACTGAAGGAAAGATGGGTTCCCATGGCAGTTTGGAAACTCTCCCAGAAATGAGAAGTGAAAAGACTGCCACGGTCTGAATTGATCTCTACTGGAACACCATGAAGTGATACTATTCGAGAAATATATAAGTCAGCGAGCTGACTAGCAGTGATACTCTCTCGAACAGGTAGGAAGTGAGCCACTTTGGAAAGACGATCAACGACTACGAAGATAGCGTTATTCCCTTTCTCGGTCCTGGGAAAGCCAGTGATGAAATCCATACCAACTTTATCCCATTTCCACTCAGGAATAGCTAAAGGCTGAAGGGTGCCAGCAGGTCTTTGATGCTCTGCCTTAACGCGATGACAAACATCACAATTAGCAACGAAGTCGGCAATTTCTCTCTTCATCCTAGTCCACCAGAACCTCTGGCGTAGGTCCTGATACATCTTAGTACTACCGGGATGAATTGTGAGAGGAGATTCATGCGCCTCCTTAAGGATTAGTTGTCGAAGATGCTGCTTCTTGGGGACCACCAGGCGGTTCCCAAAGAAAACGACACCTCGATTATCTATAGAGAAACTACCAGCAATACCCTTGGCAATGTTTCTCTTGATCCGGGTAATCCCCGTATCATGCTTCTGGGCTTCTATGATATGATCTACAAGAGTAGGTTTCGCCACCAAGGTAGAAAGGAATCCGTGAGGAGCAATGTGAAGATTAAGCTTACAGATTTCCTCATGGAGAAGTGGTTGGCCCTGCTGCAACATGAGATTGTTGCAATAGGATTTACGACTTAGTGCATCAGCCATGACATTGGCTTTGCCTGGGGTGTATGTAATCCCTAAGTCATAATCTGAGATCAACTCCAACCAACGTCTTTGCCTAAGGTTCAAATCTGGTTGGGTGAAGATATACTTGAGACTCTAGTGGTCGGTGTAGATCTCGCAACGTTTACCAAGAAGGTAATGTCGCCAGGTCTTGATTGCATAGACTACGGCTGCAAGCTCTAGATCATGTGTAGGATAATTCTCCTCATGTGGATGCAACTGTCGAGATGCATAGGCAATCACATGACGATCCTGCATAAGGATGCAACCTAGTCCCTGTCGTGAGGCGTCGCAGTAGATAACAAAGTCCTTAGTGAAATCCGGTGGCACAAGTATGGGAGCAGAAGTCAGGCGTCTTTTCAGTTCCTGAAAACTGTACTCACACTGTGGGGACCACTCAAACTTTCTATCTTTCTTGAGAAGTTCCGTGAGGGGTTTGGCTACTTTGGAGAAGTTTTCAACAAAGTGGCGGCAATAACTGGCTAGACCAAGGAAACTCCTAACTTGTTTAACGGTTTCAGGTGGAGTCCAATCAAGAACGGCCTTAACTCTCTCGGGATTGACAGCAATGCCCTTACCAGAGATTACGTGGCCTAGGTAGGTCACTTATGGCAACCAAAATTCACACTTGGAGAACTTGGCATAAAGGCGGTGCTCTCTGAGTTTTTCTAATACAAGTCTAAGATGTTCGACATGCTCTTCCTCGTTCTTCGAGTAAATAAGAATATCATCGAGGTAAACCACGACGAACTTATCTAAGTACTCCATGAAGATCAAGTTCATCAAGCGGGAGAAAGTGGCTGGGGCGTTGGTTAGGCCGAAGGACATGACAGTGTACTCGTACTGGCCATAACGAGTGACAAAAGCCGTTTTAGGAATGTCCCTGTTTCTGATCTTGATTTGGTGGTAGCCTAACCTCAAATCCATCTTGGAGAAGACCGAGGATCCAGCGAGCTGATCATACAGGTCGTTGATCCCGGGGAGCGGATATTTGTTCTTTATCGTGACCAAGTTAACGGGATGATAATCTACAACCATCCGGTCCGTACCATCCTTCTTCTTGACGAAGAGGACGGGGCAAGCCCAAGGAGAAGAACTAGGACGGATGAAACCCTTTTGCAAGGACTCATCAAGTTGTTTCTTAAGCTCGGCTAGTTCTAAGGGTGCCATCTTGTAAGGTCTCCTAGAGATTGGAGCGGTTCCTGGGATAAGATCTATGACAAACTCTACATCTCTGTCAGGTGGAACACCTGGCGGTTCCTCTGGAAAGACATCCGGAAAGTCACGGACTACCGGGATATCTTCAAGGTCTGGAAGAGGGCTGGCATTAAGAGAATAGAGTTGGCGCTTTGCAACTCTAGTGGAGACAGTCACTACCTTGCCAGATGGGTGTGTAAGCTGAACAGATCTAGTGTAACAATCAATCTTGGCATGATGAGCTGTCATCCAGTCCATACCCAAGATGATGTTAATATCTGAGGACTTGAGGGCTACAAGTGATGCAAGAAATACAAGTCTATCAACAAGGATTTCATTACCATAGCTGATTCTGGTGGTTTGCCATCTAGACCCTGGGGTTTGAATTTCAAGCGGAGTTGGCATATCACAAAATGACATGTCGTGCAAACGAGCATAGCCTTCAGAAATGAAGGAGTGAGATGCTCCGGTATCGAATAGAGCCAATGCTGGATGACAATTGACAAGGAGTGTACCAAGAACGACATCTAGATCATCATGAGCGTCTTTAGCTGAGACGTGATGCACACGTCCACGTTCAGTGGGGGCTGACTTGACACTAATCATCTTGCATGATGGCTTACCACGGCCAACAGACTTCTCGGGCTGGGGTGGAGCATAACTAGTCTGAGAGCAGTCACGTGCATAGTGTCCTGGCTTCCCGCATGTGAAGCAAGTCCCTAAGGTTGGACGTGGACCCGCACTGACAAGCGGTCTACTAGTAGGCCTGGGTGTAACATACGACTGAGCTGGGTGAGGCACCACATGAGATGGCCTTGGTGAATATCCGGGAGGAAGAACGGAGTTTGGAACCCAAATCCGGCGCTTCTGAGAACTAGAACCGGAGGAAGATCCCAAATCATGGGTGTGCTTACAAGACTCCTCGCAAGTGAGCTGAGCTGTCTCAGCATTAATGGCCTTGTTCACAAGAGCTTGGAATGTATCACAATGATGCAGGTGGAGATCACGATGCAACTTGGGGTTGAGACCCTTCCGGAACCTAGCCTGCTTCTTGGCGTCCGTGGACACCTCTTCTGATGCATAGCAGGCAAGGTTCTCAAACTCTCTGCTGTAAGCATCAACAGCCATCTTACTCTGGGTGAAACTACAGAACTCTTCTCTCTTGCGATCGATGAGGGCCTGAGGAATGTGATGCTCGCAAAAAGCCTCAGTGAAATCCCTCCAGGTAGGAATCTGGCCAGCTGGAAGCATAGCCTCATAGTTCTGCCACCAAAGACTAGCAGGACCTTCCAGATGGTATGTGGCATAGGTGACCTTGTCATCTTCAGCTACGTTCGCAGAACGCAACTTATGAGTGATGCTACGGAGCCAGTCATCTGCATCGAGTGGCTCAATAGAATGATGAAAGGTGGGTGGGTGCAAGCGAATGAAGTCATGAATGGTTGCAGACCCTTTGAACTGATGTGCGGTGTTCTCCTCGATACATGCCAACAAGCGGTTAGACTCACGCTTGTTTCTCTCCATTTCTAACATGAACTCTGCCAATGAAGGCTGGTCGGGAGGATCCTCATCCCTACCATCTCCGTGGTTTTGGCTATGAGCAACAGAACTTCGCTTAACTGATGACATCCTGAGAAACGAAACCAAGGACGGAATCAGCATCAACTATAGGCTATAGAATGTAGGACAAAGAAATTAGTATCTCTCGAACTCCTAGGGTAATTCCGGCAGCATAACGGCAGTAAAATGCTCAGAATGAGACATCCTGCTAAAATGGGGTAGTAACATACTCAACATCACCACTTGAGGTTCTGAGATAGTACTAATAGGCTACACCGGAAGTACTCGAAACTGGGATATGACTCTGATCAACCAATCCTATGGGACTACGGAGTAGTAACACGTGATCCTGATAGACGGAAGAGAATCCTAGTTCCTTAACCCCCATAGGAAAGGTAGGATGACTCAGATCAGAAGGCCATGAGGTATAAGGAGTAAAAAGAGCCTTACGTTCCTTCCCACAATCAATTCCCTTACATAACTAAAGAATTTCTAGACTCAACTTCGACCAATTTGGCTTGGTAATCCTACAGGCAGTCAGGCTCTGATACCAAAGCTGCCAGGACCCCGACTCAATGCCACATCGATCTAGCATGTAACACCTCATATCACTTTGCGGCCTCACGCACGGTATCCCCACGAGTGTCGCCTTACCTTTGCCCAGGACCGTTTGCACCTTTTGGCACACGTATATGATAGTGTCGCTAGCATCCATATGAGAAGGAGCCCGGGCTGACATGGCTAGTCGTGAACCCAAAGTGGCACTTACTTACAGGGACAGGCATACATGACCCAACAACGAACGTGTCGGTCATCAGCGAGTGAATCCGGGCTGTAGCAACTGGGCTAGCAGGACTCCGGTAAACCGGGTTGTAGCAAGCTAACAGGACTCCGGTAGACACCGCGTGACATTTCCCCGAAGGGACAGACACAGGAACGAAGAAGGACACATGCCAGCCAGCCTAAGTGTTCCGGAGCAGTAGCAAGCTACCAGGGCTCGGTGGAAGCACTAGGAGACATTTCCCGGTAAGAGAGGCTACTAAGGATAAACAACTATATAGTCAGATCCCACACATAGCAATACACATTACACGTACGCATAACATGCAAGTATCTGTTGTACAACATGGCATCACAGCATAACTCAACAACTCATATAGATAAAGGCTCAGAAGAGCCGTCATAGCATTAATTGCAAACAGGGGTCACAAGACCCATCATACAGAGCATACAAGCAACAAGCGGAAGCATTACATGTCTGGGTACAGACATCTACAAATGAAAAAGGCTTAAGAGCCTGACTATCTACAACATCCGATTAAGATCGTAGCTGAGGTACAAGCTACTCGTCGAAGTCCACGAGAACCCTAGTAAGACCGAAGTCTCCGCTGCGAAAACATAAATAAACCAACATGAGTACAAAGGTACTCAGCAAGACTTACATCAGATCCTATCATACATGCACTTGTATCGAGATGGTAATGTGGGGTTTAGTTGCAGCAAGCCAGCTTTGACTCTGTGGCTATCCTGTTCTACGACTACCAGAACTTCTTTGAGGTGATATGGTGCACACGAGTCCTCTAATCACCACACAATACACTACTATGGATTCATCCCCGTCTCCCTACGAGAAGGCCATCCATAGCACTCACACTTGTCTTGAGCATTTTAGAGTATCCACTTCAAGTTTTCTATGTACCATGTAAGTATCCAAGAAGTCTGTCGGTGTCAAAACCGGCGGATCTCGGGTAGGGGGTCCCGAACTATGCGTCTAGGCGGATGGTAACAGGAGACAAGGGACATGATGTTTTACCCAGGTTCGGGCCCTCTTGATGGAGGTAAAACCCTACGTCCTGCTTGATTAATATTGATGATGTGTATTACAAGAGTGGATCTACCACGAGATCAAGGAGGCTAAACCCTAGAAGCTAGCCTATGGTATGATTGTTGTAATGGAGGTTATGTCCTACGGACTAAATCCCTCCGGTTTATATAGACACCGGAGGGGGCTAGGGTTACACAGAGTCGGTTACAATGGTAGGAAATCTACATATCCGTTTTGCCAAGCTTTCCTTCCACGCCAAGGAAAGTCCCATCCGGACACGGGACGGAGTCTTCAATCTTGTATCTTCGTAGTCTTGGAGTCCGGCGGACGATGATAGTCCGGCTGTCCGGACATCCCCTAGTCCAGGACTCCCTCAGTAGCCCCTGAACCTGGCTTCAATGACGATGAGTCCGGCGCGCATAATGTTCGGCATTGCAAGGCGGGTTCCTCCTTTGAATAATCCAGAGAAGATTGTGAACACCAGGATAGTGTCCAGCTCTGCAAAATAAATTCCACATTCCACCGTAGAGAGAATAAAATGTACACAAGTTCAATCTGCTGACGTACTCCGTGGCATGACATCACGCCACTCCAAGCCTTTACTTGAATCATTTTTTATTATACCACCTCAGCGCGTTTAGCGAAGCGGTTTCCTTGGCACGTCTTGTCGAAGCAGAGATCGTGTTCCCCTTATTCCAGGATTCTCATCAATACGGACGTGGGTAACCCAACCGCGCCATTGAGGGTGGCGCTTGGGAGATAAGCGAGTTTTACCAGGCTAGTGGGGACGCATAGTCTTCGTCCGCCTATATATAAGGGATAAGGATTCACCTTTCCACCTACGCCTTCTTCCTCCTTTGCTTATCCATCTCCGCGCACTCGAGCTCCAGCGCCCAAGTTCGCGCATCTCGTCTCAACCTTCTCTGACCATGTCCGGAGCGGGAGGCAAGTGGTTGGCCTCCACCGTTAAGGCGGAGCACATCACAAAGTTGCGCAGCGCCGGATACCTTTCCGGCGACATCGCGCACAGGCTGCTTGACGAGGGGCAGCTCATCCCCACCCCCAGGCCCCATGAGAGGGTCGTTTTCCTTCCCCACTTCCTCCGCGGACTGGGCTTTCCACTTCACCCCTTTGTCCGGGGGCTCATGTTCTACTACGGCCTGAATTTCCATGATCTGGCGCCGAACTTCATCCTCAACATCTCGGCGTTTATCGTCGTGTGCAAGGCCTTCCTCTGCATCCAGCCCCACTTCGGCTTGTGGCTCAAGACCTTCAATGTCAAGCCGAAGGTAGTGAAGGGCACTCAAGCAGAGTGCGGAGGCGCCATGTTGGGCAAGATGCCCAACGTCCTTTGGTTCAAAGGGGCCTTCGTGGAATCCGTCAAGGGGTGGCAGTCGGGGTGGTTCTATATCACCGAGCCGCGCGACCCTACGTGGGCGGCGGCCCCCGAGTTCAGATCTGGTATCCCTATGCAGCTCACCTCCTGGAAAGAGAAGGGCTTGTTGTGGGGCAATTCGAAGGAGCTGACGAGACTCCAAGCTTGTATCCAGAAGCTGGTGAACAAGAAGCTCAGGCTGGTTAACGTGGTCCAAGTCATGCTCGTCCGCCGGATTCTCCCATGCCAAGAACGGGCATTCAATCTGTGGAGTTCAATCCGGAACAGCACCAGGCGTTGAGCGGGTGGAGGGTGCTGTTTAAGGGCGCCGAAGCCCCCGCATCCGCGACGGAAGATCGCGGATTTCACTCGCAACATTCAGCTGACAAGGTAAGTGATTCTGCCCCCTTTACGGGACACTTGTTGTTAATAGTTCGACCCTAAGCGGGTTTTAATCTCCCTTTTCCTTTGACAGGAATGGATGAAGAAGGCCGAGCAGCTCATCTGCCCGGCTCCCATGCCAGAAGACCCATTGGACGCCCATCTAGTGGGGCTGCTGGTTCCGGCACCGCACGTGGTGCCGGAGAAGAAGGCCAAGAAGGTGGCCACGGGTACTCGAAAGAGTTCCCGTTTTCAGGTGTCCGACGACTCCGAGGCGGATTCCTCCCTCGAAGATGAGGAGGAGGAAGAAGACTCTCTCCCATAGGAGGGAGAGAGAAAGAGGAAGGCCTCCCCAACAGGGGAGGCCGAAGGGTCCAAGAGGGGAAGAACTATTCCCCCGGACAGCTCCGCCAACACCAACGTTGGCGATGAAGAGTGGCCCTCAAGGGCCAGGCCTCAGGCGAGATCGTATGTATCCGGATCCCTGAATGATCTGCAATTTCTTTTGTGTCACATAGTGTCCTTCTAATGCCGCACACTGCCTGCAGTCCGGCCGACGATGATCTCCCTGCTTCGTCGAGCGGGTCGTTGGTTGCGTCGGATGTGGATTCCATTCCGACTGCCTCCACCCCTCATGCCGCTGAGGACGCCGAGGTGGGATCCCGGGAAGGGACCCATCAGGAGGAGGCTCCGGAGGCGCCGCAAGGCAGCCTCCCGGACTTTGCGCCGGACTCTACGCCGGAACCTGCAGTGGTTCCAGAGTCCGGCAGGCGGCCCCTTCGCAAGAAGGGCAAGACCATGACACCGGCGGCCCCCGTCCAACCGGAGGCGCCTGACAACTTGTTGGAGGCGCTCAAAGGCGCTTCCATCAAGGAAGAACACCGCACCATTATGAGTGCGGTGATTCAGAAGGTTCAGCTCGCCAAGAGCAGGCTGACCGAAGGCTGCAGTAGCCTTCTAACAGGGTTGCTAAAAAGTATGTCAATATGGGTTTGCAGGCTGCGCTGTTGACCTCTGCCGCACTGACTGCGGAGGTCGGTGCATTGAAGCAGGATCTCGAGCGGTCCGAGCAAGAGCTCGGCCATGCCAAGAAGCAGCTCGAGGACAAAGAAGGTGAGTAACACCACTTTGAATAGTTACCTTACAGAAAAGGATTTAGGTTTCAATAAGAGAATAACAAGGATAACATGGGTACTGCAGGGGCCACGAACGAGGTGGCAACCCTGAAGGAGGCTGTGTCCGTGGTCGAACGCAATGCGGCCGCGGAAGGGGCAGAGCGAGAGAAGCAGGAGGCGCGGGTGGCGGAGGTGCGGCAAGAGCTCCAGGCTCTCATGGAGAAGCATGAGAGTTTGGTGCGCGACTCAAAGACTCGAGAGTCCGAGCTCGCCTCGGCTCTCGAAAGTGCCAAGTCCGCCAAGGCCGAGGCCCGTAAGGCCCTTCAAGAGGTTGAAGATATGAAGAAGATAGCGGCGGCTAAGGCATTTTTCATGCAAAGCAAGCATGTTAATGTAAACTACCTGAGGCCGGCCATCCGGTGCCCCCTAGCGACCAGCTGAAGCAGCTGGTCGAGCAACACAAGGCGGCTGAGGAGGCCATGAAGGGCCTCATAGTCCGGCTGTGGCCTGGACAGGCCATGCCTGGGAGCTACTTCGGCCTCGTGCGTCGGCTGGTGGAGGCGTGCCCCTGGGTGGAGGTCATCAAGCGCTCCGCCTGTATTGAAGGTGCTCGTCGGGCCCTTGCCCGCGCAAAGGTGCACTGGGGCAGGCTGGATGCGGAGAGGCTTCTTACTGAATGGCGGCAGAGTATCGTACGCCCGAAATGTACTATAAGACTGTCCTGAAGGGTGCCCGCAATATTGCGGATGAGTGCCCCAGAGATGTAATTATTGAGTAAACTCACTATGTATTATCCTGTGCGCTGAAAACTTTGTTCATATGCGCTAAGCAACGCTTGTTTAATTTAAAATATTACCTTCTGTGCGGCCGTTTATAAAATCTGAGAGATGGCAAGTCGTCGGCTTCAGCCCCCAAGCCACGAGTGCTGGGGTGTTCGGGATAAACTTGAGCACTCTTGTTCCCATTTTTGGGTCCATCTAGGGAGGCGCTCAACACAACGAACAAGGCAACCGGACTTATAATGCTTGAACACTCTCACTTAGCCATAGAATTCTATAATTTTAAATTTCGGCGAAGCCCCTAGTATTCGGAAGACCGAATTCGGGGCGCTATCCACGCCTTCGTCGGACATTATCCGGTACTTCGCTCGAAGCGGCATAAGTCTTTAGGGACCTGAAAAGACCTCTCGAACAGCGACCAGTCTCTCACCTTATCATGCCAGTCAGTTTTAGCTTTCTCCACTGAGGCGCTCGCCCAGCTCAACCGGGGCGCAATCGCAGTGGTTCTCCCAGTGCCACCTTAGCCGACAGAATGGAACATAAGGCACCAAAACGTGGGAGCCGGGCAAACCCAACTATTGACCCAAGACATGATTCGGAGCCGATTCATATAATGCTATAAGTTCGGGGTGCCGCACTTGTGAAAGTGTTCGGACTTATCACACCATAATGCGGGGAACATAAGCCCCTGGTGTATTAGGCCGTACCAAAATATACGGGTGCAAGATGTCATTAGTGAACATATATGTAAAGTAATGCAATTACAGGCAAAAAGTGCTGCATTATTTATTCAAGGAATTCTGCTATAAGTGCGGAAGGATACAAATAGTGCGGTAAGCAAGGGATTGGACTAAATAAACATGTCCCCCTCCAGGGGTGGGCTGCGGACTGGTGTATATAATCGAATTTAATGCTCATAATGGAGACGACCTGAGTGTTCGTCGCAGCCTTTTTCCCTCCCTGGCTGTTGCATCGTGAGTTTGGCGGGTTCGCCGCCGGACAGGGCCTCTGGAAAACGGAGTCCTGTATATAAAAGGAAGGAAAATAAAAATAAGAAGAGTGACACACTTGGGAGCCCCTGGTGTGGTCAAGCCGCACTCTGGGTCTGTTGTGGTCGTGCCCCTCCCCCTATGCCCATGGTATCTCTAGAGCGTAATGATGTACGCGGAGGGTTGGTTGTAACACCCCAAAAATTTAACCAGGCTTTAGTTATTAAATTTTTGCCAAGAGTTAAAATTTTTTGCCTGCAAGAATATCTCTGTTGATTTCAAAACTTTTCTTTTAATATTAAGGAGTTTTTCCCAAGTGGATCCTTCCAAAACATATTGGACTTATATGCCCTCTCATTAAAAACATCTCTCAATCAGGAGATTTATTTATAAAATTATTTCACCCTGAGATTTATTCATTAAATGAGTTGTTCTAAATTTTGGAGCTCTTTTTGAACTACAACCATTTGATAAATTTAACTAAAAATTCCACCAAAATTTGGAGATGTCATGTGATGCCTCTAAATCACTTTTATGCAATAATATAGTTCATTCATTGCATATTTTGAGTGCTACACATGTTTTTCTTCTTTGGTCCAGTAGGCATCTTTGCACTGCAACCCTTTTAAATATTTGTTTCTAGCTTCCACCAAAATTATGGGATGTCAGTAGGAGCATATGATTCCATTATATGCAAAAATCCAGGGTTGTTCTTTGAAAATTTTGAGTGAAACAACCTCATCTTCATTCTGGTCCAACATGATGGTTTGTACAGCAACCATATTTTTGCTTGCTCTTTAGCCCTTGATTCTTTCTCCTACTTGTAGTCCTCCATGTTAAACTCCTAAGTCCAGGAGCATGCAACCATTGGCATATTTTTGGTTCATTAAATAATGCCATTCACTCCCTGTCCACAATTGTAGTTTTGCAAAACTTGCACTAGCAAGTTTCTCCTTTTTGCAAACTAACTTCACCACTCGCTCATGCATCTAAGGAGACACTAGCCTGGAATTTTTGACCCATCCAAGACCTGCCTAGATGCCTCTGGCATTTTGTCAAACACTCTGTGGGCATGAACAGTTTTGGCATGAATATAGGTTTGTGTGATGAACTTGTCCATCTGTCCAAACCATGTTGTCTAGTAGCCTTCTAATGGTCTCCAACCCAGAACTGTGGATTTGCACTTAATCCCTAGCAATTTTGGCCATCCTGGCATTTCATCGAGCAGACTCCATGCACGCCCAGAGGACGAGCAGAGCATGCGTTTTGCACGTGCCCGCGCCCGAGCCAACGCGTCCCTGGATAAGCTTTTCCGAGCTCGTCCTAATCCTTTCCCTCTCGCCACGTCGCGCCAAGAGCCCCGACCGCCTCTGCAGCGTGGCCAGCAATCCGCTTGGCGGCACACCCGCGGCCGCATCCGCCACCACCATGGGCAGCACCGCCCCGACCACCACAACGCGCCAGCTCGCCTCCATAGACAGTGGAGCTTTCGTCGGTAGCTCCTGGAGCCGACCAACCACCGCCACGTCGCCCTGCAGCACAGTAGGACGGTTCGCCGGCGAACTTATCCCCGGCCGCCACAAACCGACATGGCCAAGCTATAAAAAGGGACCCCGAGCCCCTCTAAGCACGCACGCAACCTCAGGCTACCCCCATGGCACCCCCACAGCCCGCAATCATCAGGGAAACACCGTCTTCCTCATCTCCGGCAACCACGGCCGCCGCCACTGTCTCGTTCACTCCGATGCCACCAGGGCCTCCCCCCCTCCACTCTCTTCACCAGAGGCCCTCCCTTCATCTCGTGAGTCCACCCCCAAGCTCGATTTTGATCGGGAGCCACCGGAGACAAAGCCCCCAATCATGCCCGAAGCTCCCTCCGCCGCGGAGCTCGCCGCCGGCGATTCCCTCCGCCCCCGCCGGCCAGTCGACCATCGGGAGGACCGCCCAGGAGTGGTGGATCCATCCCTGGCCTCGGATTCCCTCGAGGATCCTCCGTTCACCGGCGACGATCGCCGGAGCCCCGCCCCGCTCGGGCAGAGGAGGGAGACGACGCGCAGCGACTGGTCAAACCTGACCAGTGGGCCAGGCGGGCCCACTGTCAGTGACCCAATGCCGGTCCACGTATTTAAGTGAAGACGTAAAATTCCCGAGTACGTTTTGCCTGACCGAAAGCGTATTCAAGACCGAAACGTTTTCTCTTTGTTTTATTTTTTTAAAAATAGAATTTGACCAAAACTTTGACAGGTTATATCTTTTTAAGTACAACTCCAAATGAAATGATTCTTTTTCCTACCTCTCTCAAATTTCACCTAGTTTATTTTAAGATTTATTTGAAAAAATTTCAGAACAACTTTTGGTGCTGTTTTTATTTTGTGTGTTAATTCTTTTATATTGCTAAAATAGGATTTTTGGAGAGAGGAGAAATGTTTCAGGTTTTGGAGTGCACCCTGCCTTTCCACACATTGAAGGCAAGCATTCTGAATCCCGGCATAATATTTTTGGTGTGATCGTTGATACATTTATAACACCACCGCATTTCGAAGGACTTGTTATTTCATGTGGTATGATCATATGCATGAGTGCATATTAGTGATTTCCATGCTGTTGGAAATGAACACACTTGTGATGATAATCACCCTCATGTGCCTTGCATGCATACCGGCAAGAACCCGGGAAAACCTCTGCCTTGGGTAGGCATGAGTTTGTCACCGGTCTCCGTCGGGACGGTTATGTCTGGTATGGCATGGTAAGGTGATATGAGCGGTGACTCTGTTGGTTGAAATATATTCGTTATGCTAATCATGCAGGGAATACTTAAACCTCCTGAGTCGACCGTAGATCGAGTCTTGTTCCAGTAACCCCCATACTTGTTTCGTACTACCACTCGTCTCTACAGCAAGTAGAGTACGGTTCAGTAAGTTGTCAACCTCTTTCTAGCACACACCATACAGAGAGGCCAGGGTGGAAGATACCGGTTGTAGCTGGTAGGCAGGCCACCTGGTCCGGGGGCATGGGTGTTTCCGGTTGGGACCGAGAGGGGAGGCCACCCCTTAGAGCGCGCGATATAAATTTGATCCCATGCTACGCGAGGTTGTAGCCTCCCCACTTAGAGTTTGCTTGACAGGTGTCGTGGGTGATTCCAGACACGTGTGAGTCAAGCTGGTGTGTGCAAGTTAGGTGTGTTTTCAACAAAAAGACCGTAGACGGAATTAGTCCCGATGGACTAAAGAAATCCGTTACTCGTGGGTAAAGAGTACACCCTCTGCAGAGATTAAACCTATTCGAATAGCCGTGTCCATGGTTAAGGATTACAGTCTGGGATGGGTCAAGTGTCGGTCTTAGTGTCGGTCTTCGGAGGTGAAACTGTTAACCAGAACCGGAACCACTACTTGTGACTTGTGATAATTATGATTATTATTATTGTTGACTAACCGTGATATTATTGTTATTATCGAGTATCTCTGGGATGGTTCTACCTCCGGGATATTCACTATGTTTGTTTATTTTAAAGGCCTTTATGCGGTGTCGCTCAGACGCCCGACTGTGGCATTTCTTTTAAAGCCCTTTATGTGGTGTCGCTCAGACGCCCGACTGTGGCATTTCTTTTAAAGCCCTTTATGTGGTGTCGCTCAGACGCCCGACTGTGGCATTTCTTTTAAAACCCTTTATGTGGTGTCGCTCAGACGCCCGACTATGGTATTTCTTTTAAAGCCCTTTATGTGGTGTCGCTCAGACGCCCGACTGTGGCATTTCTTTTAAAGCCCTTTATGTGGTGTCGCTAAGACGCCCGACTGTGGCATTGCTTGTTATTTATTTCATAAATTTTAATACTACTATGTTATTGCACTTTTATAAATAACTTGCTTGCATGCATCAGAGTTTTATTTATCTTATGTGACTGACGTCATGAGCATAAAATATTTTCAGCACATCATTGTTATATTATACCTGTGTTCATAATGTTTGCGAGTACATTCAAAGTACTCACTGGCTTGTCCCTGGCTATTGTCTTGGCCAGATTTTCTTGCACGGAGAGGAGCGACGTGATGACAGCCCCGGAACCTAAGCAACGGAGATAGCAGCCTCGCAGAGATAGGAGTTAACCTGGTCAGCCGTTCCAGTGGGAATTGGAGTCCCATAGACACTGATGATCCATAAACCGCTTCCGCCATCAACCACTAGAAACCATTTGTTGTACTCACAGGCCAGAATGGTCTTGTACTGCATATTTTTTATTTTGCTTGGAATTTCTGTATCAAGTTGGAGCCTCATCAGCTAACAGTAATCCTGGGGCTGATAAGCACGACGGTCTTTTCTGGAAATTTATTACCTGGAAAACCGGTCGTGACAGACTTGGTATCAGAGCCAGGCTGACCATTGGCTAATCCTATCTTAGCCAGGTCAATAAACTTAGGCAAAACAACCCACCAGACCTTAACCAAACCCCAGCCAAGCTTCTCGCGCAAGATAGCCACACAGTGACCCCGACACTTTTGGCAGTCGGTGCCCAACCTACCAACCTAGCTTGTCGATCACGCGCCAGTACCCAGCGCCCAAAATGTCTCATTCGCAAGTGTGCGAAGGAATACTCCGTTCCCTTTTCTATAAAAAGGGCACGCTAGCCTCAACCCAGCACATCACAGTCTCTTCCCCAACCTAGCCACAATGCCTGGCCCCATAGTGCATAATGAGACCACAGCAACCAATCTTGGAGGCTTTGTGACCATCCTCGCAAACCTCACCCGTCGTGCCTATGCGTTAGAGGAGCCACCAGAATATGTTGTGTACCAAGGACCCATGAGCGGTGAAGACCGTCAATTTTGGGCCACTGTGCACATCTACGGTAGGGGACTGTCGCCCGAACGCCCCTACAGGTTCACCGGAAGAACAACTTCCTTTGAGCCACAAGCCATCCAACTAGCCGCTCGAGAGGCTATAGTTCATCTTCGGCACTTGTCACCCAGAGTTAATTGTCGCTCGTTCTACTACTACCCCAGGCGTGAAGGGTATGGTAAACCACCCCAAGTTGCCAACGGAGATCACGAGACAGATCCCGCATTGTTGCACCTAGTGCACTATGTAAGGGCACTAGAGGCATTGTTCGACCAGATCACTATTGATTTGATCGCAGCTCGAGGAGAGCTGGTTCGTCGAACCCCAGCTAGAAGAGAAGACGAGCCCGACGCCGACAACCCAGTTGTATTGTTCGGACAACCGATCGAGACACAGAGTTCAGCTCCAGCCATCAACAGAGATGCTTTGATGACCCCAGAAGTGCTTCGTCGCCTTCTGGGAACACACTCCAACGGGATTGTGGCTAACAATCCCCGCGATGGCCATCATCGCTACCCCGACCCTGCCGTTCCTCTGCCATCTCCGACTAATCCCGGCAGTGAGACACGTGGAGAAGCCTCGACATCCACCAGGCACGCCCGTTTAGACATAAACGAGGTAGATTAAGCCGTGCGAGTAGCACCGAGTTTCAGTGTATCCTCGCTTTGTAATCATGCGACCTCGTATATAAACGCAGCCTGTCGTTGTGCCTCTGTTTTAATAGTAGCCTTGCATATTTTGTCAGCACACAATTGCATAATTTCCGGGCACAGCTACCAAAACCAACCTTGACGACAACCACAGTAACACGTCTCTTCATGAGATATGTGTATCTCTGACACTGACCCGACCTTTGGAGCTAAGATGGCAAATTTATTACCTTCCACCACGGTAAAAATGACCCAGCTCCATTGCTATATAAGAAGGCCACCTTGTGACCTTACCCAGCAACCCTCACCTCGTGCACCACTCTCACAACCATTTCCTGTCATGCCGAGCCCCAGTATTCATCTGAGAACCCCAGATGCAATCCCAGGTAGCTTTGTCAAAATATTGTGGGACTTTACCTGCAGTACCATGGGATCTACCCAGCCACCCCAGTACAAGCTATTCAAATCTAGAATCACCCATTCCACCTCGGAATATTGGGCAGCAGTGCACATCCCTCCCGTAGACTCCAATCAAGATCCAACGGAAGTTTCCTTCGTGGGGAAATCTATGCCAACCCCACACCTGGCCATAGAAACTGCTGCGAAGGAAGCGATTGCTCACCTTCGATCCGCAGTACCCTATGCCCGCGAACGAGGATATTATTATTTAACGAGCCATGCAACACCCGAAGGAGTGACATCTTTTCCCGGTGGACGGATTGAGAGAGACCCAGTACTAGCCAACCTTATCCAGTACATCATCGCTCAAGAGCATTTGAACCAGCGAGTG
Organism: Triticum timopheevii; assembly: GCA_963921465.1. Taxonomy (NCBI): domain Eukaryota; kingdom Viridiplantae; phylum Streptophyta; class Magnoliopsida; order Poales; family Poaceae; genus Triticum; species Triticum timopheevii. The sequence continues at coordinate 29,234,914 of OY997271.1, read as the reverse complement.
ATGGATTATCTCCAGAGTCTCGCTGATTTAAATCCTTAGATTGCCATCGGAAGACCACTGAGGACCGACCCGGAGAGACTCATACATCGACTGGTCAATCCACTTCCTCCGATAGAAGAGGAGTGTATCCCTTTACCAGAGACATTTTATCAGGACCCCACCCAGTTACCGTTTTCATTTTAGACGTCGCTACTGTATTTGTTTTTGCAGCATTTATATTTGCGTGTATCTTATGCATGGTACCTCAAATTTGTGCGACGAGTCGAGTATTTAGTTTCTACTGGTATGAGTAATTTCCTTCGCGAATAACTTGTGTAACCGCGAAAATCCTGGAATGAGATTTCTTTTTCCAGAATTGCTACATCTTTTAATTTCTCACGGCATAGACTATTTTATTTCACGCAGCACCACGGCAGCAGACTCACAACCGCTCGTACACATATGGAGTATTTATTTTTTACAACGGCTCTTAGCAAATCTCGAGGACGAGATTTTTTCTTAAGGGGGGTAGTATTGTAACACCCCAAAAATTTAACCAGGTTTTAGTTATTAAAATTTTGCCAAGAGTTTAAAATTTTTGCCTGCAAGAATATCTCTGTTGATTTCAAAACTTTTCTTTTAATATTAAGGAGTTTTTCCCAAGTGGATCCTTCCAAAACATATTGGACTTATATGCCCACTCATTAAAAACATCTCTCAATCAGGAGATTTATTTATAAAATTATTTCACCCTGAGCTTTATTCATTAAATGAGTTGTTTTAAATTTTGGAGCTCTTTTTGAACTACAACCATTTGATAAATTTAACTAAAAATTCCACCAAAATTTGGAGATGTCATGTGATGCCTCTAAATCACTTTTATGCAATAATATAGTTCATTCATTGCATATTTTGAGTGCTACACATGTTTTTCTTCTTTGGTCCAGTAGGCATCTTTGCACTGCAACCCTTTTAAATATTTGTTTCTAGCTTCCACCAAAATTATGGGATGTCAGTAGGAGCATATGATTCCATTATATGCAAAAATCCAGGGTTGTTCTTTGAAAATTTTGAGTGAAACAACCTCATCTTCATTCTGGTCCAACATGATGGTTTGTACAGCAACCATATTTTTGCTTGCTCTTTAGCCCTTGATTCTTTCTCCTACTTGTAGTCCTCCATGTTAAACTCCTAAGTCCAGGAGCATGCAACCATTGGCATATTTTTGGTTCATTAAATAATGCCATTCACTCCCTGTCCAGAATTGTAGTTTTGCAAAACTTGCACTAGCAAGTTTCTCCTTTTTGCAAACTTACTTCACCACTCGCTCATGCATCTAAGGAGACAATAGCCTGGAATTTTTGACCCATCCAAGACCTGCCTAGACGCCTCTGGCATTTTGTCAAACACTCTGTGGGCATGAACAGTTTTGGCATGAATATAGGTTTGTGTGATGAACTTGTCCATCTGTCCAAACCATGTTGTCTAGTAGCCTTCTAATGGCCTCCAACCCAGAACTGTGGATTTGCACTTAATCCCTAGCAGTTTTGGCCGTCCTGGCATTTTGTCGAGAAGACGCCGTGCACGCCCAGAGCACGAGCAGAGCACACGTTTTGCACGTGCCCGTGCCCGAGCCAACGCGTCCCTGGATAAGCTTTTCCGAGCTCGTCCTAATCCTTTCCCTCTCGCCACGTCGTGCCAAGAGCCCCGACCGCCTCTGCAGCGTGGCCAGCAAGCCGCTTGGTGGCACGCCCGCGGCCGCATCCGCCACCGCCATGGGCAGCACCGCCACAACCACCACAGCACGCTAGCTCGCCTCCATGGACAGTGGAGCTTTCGTCGGTAGCTCCTGGAGCTGACCAACCACCGCCACGTCGCCCTGCAGCACAGTAGGGCGGTTCGCCGGCGAACTTATCCCCGGCCGCCGCAAACCGACATGGCCACGCTATAAAAAGGGACCCCAAGCCCCTCTGAGGACGCACGCAACCTAAGGCTACCCCCATGGCACCCCCACAGCCCGCAATCGTCAGGGAAACGCCGTCTTCCTCATCTCCGGCAACCACGGCCGCCGCCACTGTCTCGTTCACTCCGGTGCCACCAGGGCCACCCCCCCTCCACTCTCTTCACCAGGGGCCCTCCCTTCGTCTCGTGAGTCCACCCCCAAGCTCGATTTTGATCGGAAGCCACCGGAGACAAAGCCCCCAATCATGCCCGAAGCTCCCTCCGCCGCGGAGCTCGCCGCCGGCGATTCCCTCCACCCCCGCCGGCCAGTCAACCACCGGGAGGACCGCCTAGGAGTGGTGGATCCATCCCTAGCCTCGGATGCCCTCGAGGAGCCTCCGTTCGCCGGCGACGATCGCCGGAGCCCCGCCCCGCTCGGGCAGAGGAGGGAGACGACGTGCGGCGACTAGTCAAACCTGACCAGTGGGCCAGGCGGGCCCACTGTCAGTGACCCAACGCCGGTCCACGTGTTTAAGTGAAGACGTAAAATTCCCGAGTACGTTTTCCCTGCACCGAAAGCGTATTCAAGACCGAAACGTTTTCTCTTTGTTTTATTTTTTTTTAAAACAGAATTTGACCAAAACTTTGACTGGTTATATCTTTTTAAGTACAACTCCAAATGAAATGATTCTTTTTCCTACCTCTCTCAAATTTCACCTAGTTTATTTTAAGATTTATTTGAAAAATTTTCAGAACAACTTTTGGTGCTGTTTTTATTTTGTGTGTTAATTCTTTTATATTGCTAAAATAGGATTTTTGAAGAGAGGAGAAATGTTTCAAGTTTTGGAGTGCACCCTGCCTTTCCACACATTGAAGGCAAGCATTCTGAATCCCGGCATAATATTTTTGGTGTGATTGTTGATACATTTATAACACCACCGCATTTCGAAGGACTTGTTATTTCATGTGGTATGATCATATGCATGAGTGCATATTAGTGATTTCCATGCTGTTGGAAATGAACACACTTGTGATGATAATCACCCTCATGTGCCTTGCATGCATACCGGTAGGAACCCGGGAAAACCTCTGCCTTGGGTAGGCATGAGTTTGTCGCCGGTCTCCGTCGGGACGGTTATGTCTGGTATGGCATGGTAAGGTGATATGAGCGGTGACTCTGTTGGTTGAAATATATTCGTTATGCTAATCATGCAGGGAATACTTAAACCTCCTGAGTCGACCATAGATCGAGTCTTGTTCCAGTAACCCCCATACTTGTTTCGTACTACCACTCGTCTCTACAGCAAGTAGAGTACGGTTCAGTAAGTTGTCAACCTCTTTCTAGCACACACCGTACAGAGAGGCCAGGGTGGAAGATACCGGTTGTAGCTGGTAGGCAGGCCACCTGGTCCGGGGGCATGGGTGTTTCCGGTTGGGACCAAGAGGGGAGGCCACCCCTTAGAGCGCGTGATATAAATTTGATCCCATGCTACGCGAGGTTGTAGCCTTCCCACTTAGAGTTTGCTTGACAGGTGTCGTAGGTGATTCCAGACACGTGTGAGTCAAGCTGGTGTGTGCAAGTTAGGTGTGTTTTCAATAAAAAGACCGTAGACGGAATTAGTCCCGATGGACTAAAGAAATCCGTTACTCGTGGGTAAACAGTACACCCTCTTCAGAGATTAAACCTATTCGAATAGCCGTGTCCATGGTTAAGGATTACAGTCTGGGATGGGTCAAGTGTCGGTCTTAGTGTCGGTCTTCGGAGGTGAAACTGTTAACCAGAACCGGAACTACTACTTGTGACTTGTGATAATTATGATTATTAATATTGTTGACTAACCGTGATATTATTGTTATTATCGAGTATCTCTGGGATGGTTCTACCTCCGGGATATTCACTATGTTTGTTTATTTTAAAGCCCTTTATGCGGTGTCGCTCAGACGCCCGACTGTGGCATTTCTTTTAAAGCCCTTTATGTGGTGTCGCTCAGACGCCCGACTGTGGCATTTCTTTTAAAGCCCTTTATGTGGTGTCGCTCAGACGCCCGACTGTGGCATTTCTTTTAAAACCCTTTATGTGGTGTCGCTCAGACGCCCGACTGTGGTATTTCTTTTAAAGCCCTTTATGTGGTGTCGCTCAGACGCCCGACTGTGGCATTTCTTTTAAAGCCCTTTATGTGGTGTCGCTAAGACGCCCGACTGTGGCATTGCTTGTTATTTATTTCATAAATTTTAATACTACTATGTTATTGCATTTTTATAAATAACTTGCTTGCATGCATCAGAGTTTTATTTATCTTATGTGACTGACGTCATGAGCATAAAATATTTTCAGCACATCATTGTTATATTATAACTGTGTTCATAATGTTTGCGAGTACATTCAAAGTACTCACTGGCTTGTCCCTGGCTATTGTCTTGGCCAGATTTTCTTGCACGGAGAGGAGCGACGTGATGACAGCCCCGGAACCTAAGCAACGGAGATAGCAGCCTCGCAGAGATAGGAGTTAACCTGGTCAGCTGTTCCTGTGGGAATTGGAGTCCCATAGACACTGATGATCCATAAACCGCTTCCGCCATCAACCACTAGAAACCATTTGTTGTACTCACAGGCCAGAATGGTCTTGTACTGCATATTTTGTATTTTGCTTGGAATTTCTGTATCAAGTTGGAGCCTCATCAGCTAACAGTAATCCTGGGGCTGATGAGCACGACGGTCTTTTCCGGAAATTTATTACCCGGAAAACCGGTCGTGACATTGGTCTTGCAATCATGCGAGGGCTGGGGTTGGGGCCGCATTGCTACGCGTGCTCGGAACGTGCCAGGTGGTCTTGATTGATGTTGCTCCGGGCGCGTTTGGCCGTGTCCGGTCGTTTAACGGCCGGACTCAAAAATTGCCTTAAAAGGCTGCTCTGTACTTCTGCCGCGAGAGCCGCTGTATGTTCCTCCGTTCAGAGGGAGCGTTCCGTATTTCCGTTGACCGTGATGACTCCACGAGGGCCTGGCATCTTGAGCTTGAGGTATGCGTAATGCGGCACCGCGTTGAACTTTGCGAACGCGGTTCGTCCGAGCAGAGCATGATAGCCGCTGCGGAACGGGACTATGTCGAAGATTAACTCCTCGCTCCGGAAATTGTTCGGGGATCCGAAGACCACTTCCAGTGTGACTGAGCCTGTACAATTGGCCTCAACACCTGGTATGATGCCTTTGAAGGTCGTCTTTGTAGGTTTAATCCTTGAGGGGTCTATGCCCATCTTGCGCACTGTATCCTGATAAAGTAGGTTCAGGCTACTGCCGCCGTCCATCAGGACTCTTGTGAGGTGAAATCCATCGACGATTGGGTCTAAAACCAATGCAGCGAATCCGCCGTGGCGGATACTGGTCGGATGGTCTCTTTGATCGAAAGTGATCGGGCAAGAGGACCATGGATTGAACTTAGGGGCGACTGGCTCCATCGCATATACGTCTTTAGTGCACGCTTCCGCTCCCTCTTGGGTATATGGGTTCGTATATCATGTTCACTGTCCGCACTTGTGGGGGGAAACCCTTCTGTCCTCTACTGTTCGGCGGCCGGGTCTCTTCCTCGTCATCGCTATGCAGCCCCTTGTCATTGTTTTCGGCAATTAACTTCCCTGCCTGCTTGAATACCCAACAGTCTCTGTTGGTTTGATTAGCTGGCTTTTCGGGGGTGCCATGTATCTGGCATAAGCGGTCGAGTATTCGATCCAAATTGGACGGACCCGGAGTGGTTCTTTTGAATGGCTTCTTCCGCTGACCGGGTTTAGAGCCTCAGAATCCGGCGTTGACTGCCGTATCCTCCTTGTCGTCGCCGTTAATGCGGCATTTATTTTTGCTTCGACGCGACCTGCCATTGTGGTCCTTAGTATCCAGACTGCCAGAATTTTTACTGAGTTTGTTGCTGCGAGCTAGCCAGCTATCCTCTCCCGCACAGAAGCGGGTCATTAATGATGTGAGGGCTGCCATGGATTTCGGCTTTTCCTGTCCTAGGTGCCGGGCTAGCCACTCGTCGCGGATGTTATGTTTGAAGGCTGCGAGGGCCTCTGCATCCGGACAGTCGACGATTTGATTTTTCTTTGTTAAGAACCGTGTCCAGAACTGTCTGGCCGATTCGTCTGGCTGCTGAATTATGTGGCTTAGGTCATCGGCATCTGGTGGTCGCACATATGTGCCCTGGAAGTTGTCGAGGAATGCGGCTTCCAGGTCTTCCCAACACCCAATTGATTCTGCGGGCAAGCTGTTAAGCCAATGCCGAGCTGGTCCTTTAAGCTTGAGTGGGAGATATTTGATGGCGTGGAGATCGTCGCCGCGGGCCATATGGATGTGAAGGAGATAATCTTCAATCCAAACCGCAGGGTCTGTTGTGCCATCGTAGGATTCAATGTTTACGGGTTTAAACCCTTCAGGGATTTGATGATCCATTACTTCGTCAGTGAAGCATAGCGGGTGTGCGGCGCCTCTATATTGAGCAATATCATGACGTAGCTCGAGTGAGCGTTGTCTGCTGTGTTCGGCCCGGCCGGGGTTGTTGTATCCGGCGCGATGGTATTGGTCGTGGGTCGTGGGGCGCCCACGTGATCCGTAGATGGATCTGGATTGCCTTGCTTTGTCCTCCAATATATCTCGCAAGTCCGGCGTGTTCCCTCTTGGCTTCGTACTTTTGGAGCGATGCCGGGGTACGGTCTTGGTGGAGGGCCTGGATGCCTCTCTGTCGCGACCACGGGGTGGTCGGTCGGCCATATTGTGCGCTGTTGATGAAGGTATGTATGCTTCTTCCTCTAATCGGGGGAGCAACTTGCGTTTTGGGTAACTCTTGGAGGGACGTTCGAGTTCATACTCTTCGGCCGCGAGGACCTCAGTCCATCTGTCGGCCAGCAGGTCTTGATCAGCTTGAAGCTGCTGCTGCTTTTTCTTTAGGCTATTTGCCGTGGCGATAAGCCTGCGTTTAAAACGCTCTTGTTCGACGGGATCCTCTGGCACGACGAATTCGTCATCGTTGAGGTTTGCCTCGTCTCCGGAGGGAGGTATGTAATTATCATCCTCGACCTCTTCGTCTGCCGCTCTCTCGTGAGGGCTTGCTTCTGCATCCTCCTGCGCTGAATCTTGCTGGAGGGGATTGTCTTCGGCACTTTCTGGGGTGTTGTTATCTCCTGTGCCGGAATCTCCATTCTTGCTGTGGCGGGATTTAGAGCGGCGCCGCTGACGTCGGCGCTTGGGCTGTTTCTTTAAGGAATGTGCTTCCGCTGCTTCTTCGCCGTCCCCATCTTTTCGGGTGTCCACCATGTATATGTCATATGACGAGGTGGTCTTCCAGTGCCCTGTAGGCACTGGCTCTTGCTCGTCTCCGGCATCGTCGTCCATACCGTCGATGTCATCAGAGTCATAGTCTAGCATGACGGTTAGATCATCGACAGTGGCTACAAAGTGGGTGGTGGGTGGGCTCTGAATTTCTTCGTCGCCCGCATCCCAACCATCCTGGCCATAGTCCGGCCAGGTCTCTCCGGATAGCGAGAGATGTTTTAGCGAATTTAGGATGTCGCCAAAGGGTGAGTGTTGGAAGATGTCCGCGGCGGTGAACTCCATGACCGGCGCCCAATCAGACTCGATTGGCAGGGGCGCGGGAGGTTCGGAGTCCGGCAGGGAGTCCGGCACCTCGGAGTTACGAGCTTTGCAGGGGACAAGGTTAGTGTTCGGCTCCATCGCCGTGGAAGTTGCAGCCCCCGAGGCGGTGTCCAGCCACCAGTCCTCGATCTGCGCGATCGGCTCTGGACCAAGGGCCGGAGCGGATTCATGTGCGGCCACCAAGGCACTTTCCGGCGGCAGAGCTAAATCATGCCCATCGTGACAGCGTGGCACGCTCGGCTGTGGCTCGAGTCCGTCGAAGATCAAGTCCCCGCGGATGTCGGCCGTGAAGTTTAGGCTTCCGAACCTGACCTGATGGCCAGGGGCGTAGCTTTCGATCTGCTCTAGATGGCCAAGTGAATTGGCCCGCAGTGCGAAGCCGCCGAATACGAAGATTTGTCCGGGGAGAAAAGTCTCACCCTGGACGGCGTTGTTGTTGATTGAAGGAGCCATCAAGCCTATCGGTGATGACACAGAGGAACTCTCAATGAAAGCACCAATGTCGGTGTCAAAACCGGCGGATCTTGGGTAGGGGGTCCCGAACTGTGCGTCTAGGCGGATGGTAACAGGAGACAAGGGACACGATGTTTTACCCAGGTTCGGGCCCTCTTGATGGAGGTAAAACCCTACGTCCTGCTTGATTAATATTGATGATGCGTATTACAAGAGTGGATCTACCACGAGATCAAGGAGGCTAAACCCTAGAAGCTAGCCTATGGTATGATTGTTGTAATGGAGGTTATGTCCTACGGACTAAAGCCCTCCGGTTTATATAGACATCGGAGGGGGCTAGGGATACACAGAGTCGGTTACAATGGTAGGAAATCTACATATCCGTATTGCCAAGCTTGCCTTCCACGCCAAGGAAAGTCCCATCCGGACACGGGACGAAGTCTTCAATCTTGTATCTTCGTAGTCTTGGAGTCCGGCGGATGATGATAGTCCGGCTGTCCGGACACCCCCTAGTCCAGGACTCCCTCAAAGTCCATAACCGCGGACCCGGCTATTCAAATAGATCATGTTAACCCTGCAGGGGTGTACTTCTTCACACACGCTCTCGCCACTTACCGCCATGTACACGTCATGTATCTCGGCAACCTTCAAGCGGAAGCCTGGTGAGGGTGTCGGCCACGACCTGGCTAACCACACAAGACTCTAGCCCAGGTTTATCGCCTATTCGGGTTCCATACGCAAAGATATCCGGCCGGGGTGTCGCTCACGGCCCCAAACGATGTGTGCAGGGTTCCCGAGCCCACCATCCGGGTGCCACTCGGTACACCAGGCCACGTGTGCCTAGTCTGTCCCAAGCCCACCCTGCCGGGTGCCACTTGGTAGAAAAATAGCACTACCTACAAACACCAGAAACTAGTTGCGACTCCTGGACAGAGACCAAGTTGGTTAATAAGTCGAGAGAGCCAATTAAGGATCCCAATGTGTGGTAGTATCGAGTCATTGGACAACATACATAGAACTCAGTGCTTAAGGACAGTTCCAGTGAGACAACCAACCATGTACTCCTACATGGCCTCTCACCGCTACCTTTACCAAATCGTGTTCACACCCTTCACTCTCAGTATCAGAACATATCATAACACTCCGATTCATTCCCAATGAATCAGACCTGACACAACTCTAAGCAATAGCAGGCATGGCATGGTAGGAACACAACATGGCTCAATCAACTCCTACACATGCTAGTGGGTTTCAACTATTTACTGTGGCAATGGCAGGTCATGCAGAGGAATGGGTTCAACTACCGCAGCACAAAGTAGCAGATGAATCATTGTTGTCCTAATGCAATAACTGAGAGCAGGAGCAAGAGAGTGGGATTGTATCGGAATGAACAAGGGGATTTGCTTGCCTGGTAGATCAACAAGGAAGGCACTGCTCCTCAGACAGGTACTCTGGAACACTCTCACTGCAAGAAATATGTCAACTTGTGACCACCACTATTGGTCACTGAAAGGTCATAAATTTCCATTTACGACCTTTTTGTGACCAAAAACAGAAGGTCAAAAGCTGGCGGTCATAAACTGACTATAGCGACCTTTCTTCTGGAATGGTCGAAGACGTTTACGACCAAAATATTCCTACTGTGGCGTTTTGGTCACTAGCAACCTCCCCAGGCCACGTAGGCATCCAGCGTGGCAATCTGACGTGGCACAAGATTCAGCCCGGTCCGATTCGATTTTCTACATGGGCCTAGCCCAACAATTCGGCCTATTTGTGTTTTTTTCCAATAATTTTTAATAGCTACATGGGCCTAGCAAGCAATTCAGCCTTTTTATTTTCTGGGTCGTGGCCTTTTTGGCTCAACGATTACTTTTTTTAAGACGGATCCAATAGTCAAATGGGTCCTAATTGAGTGGGTCCCAATGGTCAGGGTCAGATTCTTCAGATTTCAATTTTCTAGTAAATAAAAACAAATATTTAAATCAGAACAGATTGAAAAGAGAAGTAATACTTCAAACCGATCAAACAACCAAATTTGGTAAATTACAATCAAACATAGTTCACACCACGTTTATAATCGAACATACTTCACATCAGGTTTACAGCCACCAAGAACACAACTAAATTGAGTGTTTCAACTAAATATCTATAAAAGTATAACTAGCTCCATTGAGCTAGAACTAAATGCTTCTTCACTTTTTCATCCTAGAGCTTGCGACGAAACATGAACGAACGCCAGCATCTACATGTTATAGAACAAAAAAATGGTTAGGGACAAAATAAAAGCAATCAATCAAACAAAACAGGACTGCACCATATCACAGGAAGTTCCATATGAGCTAGAATATGGCCAACTGCACTCACTGCTCATACATTGATATATGCCTACTAATATTAACATACTGATCTAATACAGAGCATAGGCATCATGCATACCCTAAGCATATACAAACAGATGGTATTCAAGATGATGTGCTGCATATGCAAAATAAATCAAGAAACTACAACAGGAAACAGGAAATAGAGCCTCAAAGTGTTCACTTGTCATGTTTTGTCCGCCATTTTGAGATCGACACGCACCAAGCAAACAAACATGATTGCTTTATTCCTTTTGGATTAAAACAGGAATATGGTGTTCCACCTTATACTACAACATCATCAGGATTAAAACAACACATTTATAGTCAGAGTGCTGGATGAGACAAATATCAATTGAAACCAACTAGAACAGGTGAGCCAGGGATAAGTAGCAGCAGGAAAATAATGGTACATTCACAACTTAAGTTCAGGAAAATATCACCACATGTATCAGTATACATGCAACAATAGTATCATTGAGTACAGCAAAACAGCAGGTTGACCCATATAAGTCACAGCTCTAAAGAAAGAAAGAAAGAACAAGTTTAGCTAGCTATGTATTCATAGTTGAGAGCTAAGCAATTTGTTTGTTTATGCTGTAACTGACAGACCTAGTACAAGAAACAAGCAAAGTGAAATAGTATTGACCAATTCGATGGCAATACAAGCTAAGCAACTTAGCTAGTAGGTGACCATCCAATCCATGATGCAGCAGCAGGCGCAAATATGATATGATGTGAAGAAGAAGCTAGCTGGAGAGGTTGAGGATGAAACCAAAATTACAAACCATTGTTGGGCCTCACATCACCACTATTTTATCGTTTTATAAACAACAGGAAACTATGCAGAGAGCAGACTAGACAGTTAAAGAATTATCAAGCAGAGCAAAACAGCAGCGTGGCCATCAACTCATAGCCCTGAAGAAAGAAAGAACCAATAGGGTCAGCTACTTATTTATTCAGAATTGAGAGTTGAGCAATCATCAGAAAACTAAAGATACTGCTTAGCTAACTAAATAACACATCATTCAGTCACAAGGTATAATTCTGACTATAATATAAGCAAAGAACTAAAGACACTACGTACTTATAACTCAATTAAAAGTGAGAATGATTTATGCAAACAATCTGATTTTATTTGTTTACATTAGTAAAAACAAGTCTATCAGGTAAGATCAAGAACACTAATACTAACACAGACATGTCTTCCTTTATGTGAACAAGTGTGCTTCCTTCATTAATTAGTAGTAATTGTTCCATGCTAATAAAAGCACACGCCCTGGCCTATCGAAGTCTGAATCTAATTAAATCGCACCATGGATGTGTCATATCACCAAGGCAAGTACTAGTAAATCTTTGCACCATTTTTCAGGTAGATAAAAATGTAGTTGTACTCATCCTAACTAGCGTTGTGTAGCAGCGCTAGAAGAAAGGCGGTTTTCAGTATACTACATGGCGTGTCAAAAAAATTCCAAATTTCTATTCTGTTATTTCCAAGTACCAAACGCAAGCTACAGAACGAATCACATAACTGCTATAGTTATTCTATCCAGATTCTGAAACCATGTGGAAGTATAAATGGATCTTCAATAGCCATTATTTAAACTGATCAGATTGTTAACTATTGCTGAATGCCGAACCATTAAGATCGTTAACTATCGCTGAAGAACAAAAACAACATGTAAAATGCCACCATCAGATCAGAACTCACGTAAACCTACAGACCAGGAAAATGCATCACAAGTTGTATGCTCACCTTGTCACTTAAACCCAGACCAGATCAGCACGGCATCGGTTGCTCATCCGCCATGCCTTTGAAGACGAGGAACCTGAGAAACTCGAACTTGAAGTATATGAAGCTCCCCTTGCTGTGCGTGAAGTAGCAGCCGAAGCTGCAGCCCACCACACACTGCCACCCCGGGCCATGGATCGTGTCGAACTCCTGCAGTGCAGCCGTCCAAATCAGATCCAATCATTCGGCAGCACTTGTGCAGCTAACTGCTGGTTTATGTTCAAGTACATCATTCTTTCTCTTGTAAGACTGTCTCTAGCTTGTTACTTGCAAATTCAGAAGCTATAGATTTGGGGGCGGTATTGGCAAGTTTCTCACCTTCTTGATGTGCGTCGTGATGCTCCGGCAGTCGAGGACATCGAAGCGGTCGAGCGCCCTGGACGCTGCCGACGTGGCCTGCGGCTGCATCTTGGTCGGCATGTCGGTGTCCTCCACCGTCGCCTTCCCTTCCAGCATCCTGCTCGCTCGAGTGGACGAACAGCCGCGCGCATGGACCGGAGGTTGGGGGAACGGCCGCTACAAGCACAGAGAGTGAGAGAGGGGGGATAGAGGCGAACCACCACCATACCAAATCAAGAAAAAAACTGAAATCTGAGAGGGGAGATGGGTCGGACCTTGAGGAGCAGAGGGAGATTTGGGAGACTGTGATGGATTTGGGAGGGGGAGACCATCTTGGTCGCCATGGGAGGGCTCGCCGGAGAGGAGATCGCTGCTGCCGGCGCGCATCCTTGCAGATTGACGAAGAACCGGTCGTCCTCGAGCAGATCAAGGCCATCCCGGAGATGGATCGGCGCTTGAGGGCTCGGGATTCACCGGAGCAGCGCGGGATCGAGTTGGAGGCGACCGGAACCCTAGCCACCACAGGCTAGGGATTCGGGCTCCCATGCCATGGCCATGGTCGCAGGGTAGGAGTTGGGCTTGAGCTGGGTTGGATCTGGAGGCCGCCGGCGGGGCTGGTTGAGAGGAGGTCGCCGCCGGCAGGTGGGATCGGGGGAGAGGATTGGCGTCGCGACAGAGAAGACTTGGAAGGGGAGAGGAGGAGAAGGGAGCGAGGAAAGAAAGGAGGCGGGGTGGGGGGTGGATGGAAAATGACTAGGGTTTCGGAGTTAGTGTGGAAGGGTTGAGGACGGCCGTTGGATCCGCGAGCATCGGACGGCGTATGATGCACGATCCGCGTGAGAGGTCCACGGGCCAATCAGAGTGCAGTATGATGTTGTGACCATCTAAATAGGTCATAGTTGCCTAAAAATAATGCATTAAAATTATGTCAGCTATTTTATGACTTGAGAAATTCAAAAAGAAAATGGAAAACCTTCTCATTGTGTCACCAAAACGTGAACAAGTTTTCATAAAAAAATAACAAACATGAAAATCGATAAATATCTTTAAAAAGGTGTCGTGAGACATGAGTTTTTTTGGCAAAAAAGATATTTTCCATTTTTCGAATCCCTGAAATGAGTCTTTTTGTGAAGGACCTATAATATATTTGTTGACAAATTGGATCAAATCAATTTTTTAAAATATTAGGCCATACTTAATGCACAATTGACCAAATGGTTGGGTGTAAAAAGTTTTGATCCACCTCTCGTGAAAAAGACAAATTTCCGCCGATTCAGCTGGAAGCGGGTCAAATTTGAACTGTAGCTACCTTGTAGTTTGCTCTTTATTTTTTCCAAAACTAATTTCTAGGTACATAAGTGTCTATTTAATCAGAGGAACACCAAAAAAATTCCAAGATTCAACCACTAGCTAGGAACGATCATTCCCGCCGTTTGACCGCATTTTGAAACAGGCATAAAAAATTCAAAAAAAATCAAAAAATTGGGAAACCTTCGCATTTTGTCATTATATGTGGCCAAGTTCCCAGGAAAAATAATAAACTTGTAATACGGCAATTATTTAAAAAAATGTTCTCGGAAATGAGCTATCATGTGTGGAGATCAATGGCATTCAAGCGAAATGATTAATCTTATGGCCACATTCATGGCATAGTTTGTTCAAATGATCTCATATTGTTCACAAGGGTGCATATTGGAATGGAAAACAATGTTGCCTAAGGAAGTTTTCAATTTCTTTGGACGAAAAAACCATTTTCCATTTTTCGAGTGTCCAAACGGAGGTTTTTTTGTGAAGGACCTCCAAAATAATTGTTGCAAAATTGGACCAAATCATTTTTCTAAAATACTAGGACATATTTAATGCACAATTGACACAATGGTTGGGTGTAAAAAGTTTTGATCCACCTCTCGTGAAAAAGACAAATTCCCGCCGATTTAGTAGGAAGCGGGTCAAATTTGAACTGCAACTGCCTCATAGTTTGCTATTTATTTTTTCCAAAAATCATTTCTAGGTACATGAGTATCTATTTAATCAGAGAAACACCAAAAAAATTCCAAGATTCAACCACTAGCTAGGAACGGTCATTCCCGCCGTTTTCACCGCATTTTGAAACGGGCATAAAAAATTAAAAAAAAAATAAAAAATTGGGAAACCTTCGCATTGTGTCACTATATGTGGCCAAGTTCCTAGGAAAAATAACAAACTTGTAATACGGAAATTATTTTAAAAAAGTGTTCTCAGAAATGAGCTATCATGCGTGAAGATTCATGGCTTTCAAGCCAAATGATCAATCTTATGGCCACATTCTTGGCATAGTTTGTTCAAATGATCTCATATTATGCACAAGGATGCATCTTGGAATTCCAAACAATGTTGCCTAAGGGAGTTTTCATTTTATTTGCACGGAAAATACATTTTCCATTTTCCGAGTGCCCGAAAGGAGGTTTTTTTGTGAAGGAACTACCAAATAATTGTTGCAAAATTGGACCAAATCATTTTTATAAAATACTAGGCCATATTTAATGCACAACTGACAAAATGGTTGGGTGTAAATTTTTTTGATCCACCTCTCGTGAAAAAGACAAATTTCCGTCGATTCAGCTAGAAGCGGGGCAAATTTGAACTGTAGCTGCCTCATAGTTTGCTATTTATTTTTTCCAAAAATCATTTCTAGTTACATAAGTACCTATTTAATCATAAATACATGTTTTGGTGGCAATACGTCGAGGTTTGGGCGGTGGCCGAGGGCCCAACTCTAGAGCGCGTAAACTCGCGTGCCCGCTGCGTGGTCACCGCGTGACTGTGGAGTCGCCATGTGTTCTGGGAGGCCTAGGCATGTCTTGTGGGTTGGGCACTCCCCAGGTAGGTGCTAGGAAGAAAATTACAACATAAGATTCTCACGAGGAGACCGATCGATGCTCAAACATGAATTAGCAGCCAAGTATTTGATTAGCGGTACGGGAAATGTACATGGCTAATGGGCGTGAGTTTTGGCTGAGGATGATCAGTTACTAAGAAGACCATCTTCACAAATTTTCAGCTCAAAAGGAGGAGCCTAGGTGGTACTTGCTTTGCAAACCACCACACTGGACATAAATACGAATGTTGAAGCTCGGCTCAAAATAATGAATGGATTGAGATGGCATTTGGTGGAGGATGGTTATTTGGGCATAGGAAAGCACTATAGAAAATGGATACTATTTGGACATGCCAAAGTGGTACTTCCTTCACAAACTGTTACTTTGAACAGAATAGGAAAATGAATATTTTTGAATTATTTTCGAACTAGGCAAGGAAGGTTTTTACATATTTGATGAAGATATGACCCAAAGAATTTATGACATTTTTTTGGCAATTTTGGGAATGACAGAAATATAGGTTGCTTCACAACCTATGGCAAAAACTGCCACATGGACATGACGCATAGGCAAAACTGATGAGGTGGCGTCTAGTCATAGCAACCCACCACAATTTACAAGGCTATGACCATCTATATTGGTCGTTAACAACTAGAAATGAGGCAGCAGACTAGCGCTGTTTGCTTTATGACCATTTCGTGTAAGGAAATTATGACCTTTCTGACCAAAATGGTCGCAATGGTTTAGGGTTTGGAGCCCCCCAGACAGCTTTTGACCAATTGGTCTAAAATGGCCAGAAATTTATGACCAATTCTTCCAGGGTCACTGACAGAAGGTCATAAGTTGACATATTTCTTGTAGTGTCTCCGGAGCAGGACCTATCGAGAAGGAACGGTGCCAACAATCAATACACAAGCATATGCAACAATATGATGCATGAACATGGCATGAAGATGTGATGTAGTTTTAGCTAATGCAACTAGCATTCATTAGGTTGAAGTCCATTTGAACCAAAGGTTCAAATGCAACTCCAAAATAAGCTCTTTATATAAGCCATTTTAATGTTTCACTTATACAGTAGGTATAGGTTGGTTTGTCATGCATGAAAGTAGAACAGATGGATAGATTGAATTTTTCTGATAATTTTTCATATATAGGTTATTTCAATCTGAGCTACGGTTGAATTTCTATGATTTCTTGAAGTTTTGCTTATTTTCTGGAATTTCCTGATTTAAATTTAAACTAGAAAAGGATTAATTGCGTCAGCATGACGTCATGCCTGCGTCAGCAGGTCAACGGTGCTGACCAGGTCAAACCTGATGTGTGGGGTCCACACATCGGTGACACAGTGTTAAACAAGGGGGTTTTACAAATCTAATTAAAAGATTAGGGCGCAGGGGCCCACTGTCAGTGTTAGAGTTAGCTTAAATGGTGATTAGCCCTAAGCTAATCACCTGGCCGACAGGGCCCGCATGTCAGGCCGGCGAGGTCGTCGTCGGCGACCTCAGGACGCGGCGGTGTCCGCGTTACAGGCCACGGGGGCGGCAGCTAAGGGCACCGGGGCGTAGCCCGGTCTCTCCCGCATCCAGTGGAGCAGACGGGAAGCCGCGTGGGCGCCGGAGCTCGCCGGAGCGGAGCTCGCGGCGGCGGCCGGAGCTCAGCTCAAGCGGGCGCACGGCTACGGCGCACAGGGAGGCAGGAGAGGAGGGGGAGCCAACGCGGGGGGGGGGGGGGGGGGGCTCCCAGGGGACCGGAGGAGACGACGGCAAGCTTGGGGGAGGCGCTGACGGCGGCGAGCAGCGACGGAGATCCACGGCGGCTGGAGGTGATGAAGGCGACGGCGACGGCTCCACAGGGCGTCCAGCGATGCACAGCTTGGCGGAGAGGCTACAGAGCGAGGAGGCGGAGCTCCTCGGTGCGTCGGAGGAGCGAGGGGACGGCGGGGAGCGCGGCAACAGCGAGCGGTGGCGACGGCTCGTTCGGTGGTGCTCGCGAGAGAGAGAGAGAGAGGGGAGGGGATGAGCACGATTGAGAGCGAGGGGACCTGGGGGGTTGCGTGGCGACGCTGCAGGGAGTCGCGGAGCAAGCAGGGAGGCAGGAGGTGGCCGGGCGCGTGGCCGCGTGCGGTGAGCGCGTGCTCGGCGTCCTCCTGGCGCGGTGGAGACGACGGCTAGCACTGCCAGTCAGCTAGGCCGGCCTGTTGGGTCGCTGGGCTGAACAGTGCCCGGCTGCATAGGGAGGTAAGCGCCAGGTAAGTCTCTTCTCCCTTTTATTTCTTTTCTATTTTTCTAACATATGTTTTGATTTATTAAAAATACTAAATCATTTTATTTTCTTATTCCAATTTTTTGTAGGAACTAGTGGTATTATTCCAGAGCTCCCCAACAAGTGGCACAATTTTTGGACATATATTATATATATGACATATATATATCCAATGCAAATAATTATGCATTAATTCCAAATGCCCAAAATAAATACTTATGAGCTCCTAAAAATATTGGTTTGATTTTTATGTCTGTCCAATATTTTCAGAGAGCAACATGAGCATTTTCTTGGACCCTTTTGGAGCAATTTTTATTTGGGTCATTTCAAGAGATGATTCTGAGGGTTTCACAAATCCTCATTTCAAATTTAAATGAAATTTAAACATGATGCACAATTGACTAACTAGTCTAGGTCATACCAGAACTAGGGATGTGACATAATTTATGGATGATCATACAAAAATTTTATGCCGAACTTTGCTTCTAGAAATCTCTTAGATTCGGCTGCGGGAGGCATGTTTATGGAAATCACGTTAGGAGATGCTACAAAACTTTTTGATAATATTATGGCTAATTATTCTCAATGGCACACCGAAAGATCTTCTAGTAAAGAAGTGCATGCTATAGAAGAAATCAATGTTTTGAGTGGAAAGATGGATGAACTTATGAAGTTGTTTGCTACTAGAAATACTCCTCTTGATCCCAATGATATGCCTTTGTCTACTTTGATTGAGAATAATAATGAATCTATGGATGTGAATTTTGTTGGTAGGAATAGTTTTGGAAACAATGCTTATAGAGGAAACTTTAATGCTAGACCGTTCCCTAGTAATTCCTCTGATAATTATGGAAATTCCTTCAATAATTCTTATGGTAATTTTAATAAGATGCCCTATGATTTTGAGAATAGTGTGAAAGAAATTTATGATTTCTCAAAATAATTTTAATGCTTTGCTTGAAGAAAAATTGCCCAAAGTTGATGATTTGGCTAGGAACGTTGATAGACTTTTGCTTGGTGTTGATTCTCTTAAACTTAGATCTTCTTCTCCTAAGCATGGTATCAATGAGTCTCTCAAAGTAATGAGAATTTCCATTGATGAGTGCAAAGAAAGAACCGCTAGATTGCGTGCTAAGAAAGATAGCTTTGTAAAGGCGTGTTCTTCTAGTTTCCATGAAAATAATGATGAAGATCTTAAAGTTATTGATGCATATCCTGTTAGATCTATGTTTTGCAATATGAATCTTGATAATTATGGGACTTATGATGAGTCAACTTTACCTAGAAGGCGTCCCAAGAATTCGGAGTTTTTAGATCTTGATGCTAAATTTGGTAAAAGTGGGATTGGAGAGGTCATGACTTTAAATAGCATTGAACCCACTATCTCGGATTTCAAGGAAATTGATTATGATAATTGTTCTTTAGAAGGTTGTATTTCCTTGTTGCAATCAGTTGTTAATTCTCCTCATGCTTATAGTCAAAATAAAGCTTTTACCAAACATATTGTTGATGCCTTGATGCAATCTTATGATGAAAAACTTAATTTGGAAGTTTCTATACCTAGAAAACTTAATGATGAGTGGGAACCTACTATAAAGATTAGAAATAAAGATCATGAGTGTTTTGCTTTGTGTGATTTGGGTGCTAGTGTTTCCACGACTCCGAAATCTTTATGTGATATTCTAGGTTTCCATGATCTTGATGATTGCTCTTTAAATTTGCACCTTGAGGATTCCACCATTAAAAAGCCTATGGGAAGGATCAATGATGTTCTCATTGTTGCAAATAAAAATTTGGTGCCCATAGATTTTATCGTTCTTGATATAGATTGAAATCTTTCTTGCCCTATTATTCTTGGTAGACCTTTCCTTATAACGATTGGCGCGATTATTGATATGAAGGAAGGGAATATTAGATTCCAATTTCCATTAAAGAAAGGCATGGAGCACTTTCCAAGAAAGAAAATTAAATTACCTTATGAATCTATCATGCAGGCTACTTATGAATTTAGTGCCAAAGATGGCACTCGTTAGATCTATCTTCGCTTTTATGCCTAGCTAGGGGCGTTAAACAATAGCGCTAGTTGGGAGGCAACCCAATTTTCTTTGTGTTTTTTGTTTTTGTTCCAGTTTAGTAATAAATCTTGCATCTACCTTCTGTTTAGATGTGTTTTTATCTTTTAAATTAGTGTTTGTGCCAAGTAGAACCTATAGGATAACCTATGATGATAGTTGATTTGATTCTGCTGAAAAACAGAAACTTTGCGCACACGAATTTAGTTTTGTTAACTCACAGAGACGTGATTTTGCGTTGATTGTTTTTGCTACGGATCAATACACAAATTTTCCAGGACTTCCTATTTTGGTAGGATTTTTAGAGTTCCAGAAGTTTGCGTTAGTTACAGATTGCTACAGACTGTTCTGTTTTTGACAGATTCTGTTTTTCGTGTGTTGTTTGCTTATTTTGATGCATCTATGGCTAGTATTAAGTGGTATGAACCGTAGAGAACTTGGAATACAGTAGGTTTAACACCAAAATAAATAAAGAATGAGTTAATTACAGTACCTTATGTGGTGGTTTTCTTTTCTTTCACTAACGGAGCTTATAAGATTTCCTGTTGAGTTTTGTGTTGTGAAGTTTTCAAGTTTTGGGTAAAGCTTTTATGGACTATGGAATAAGGAGTGGCCAGAGCCTAAGCTTGGGGATGCTTATGGAACCCCAAGATATTCAAGGATAGCAAAAAGCCTAAGCTTGGAGATGCCCCTAGAAGGCATCCCCTCTTTCGTCTTCGTTTATTGGTAACTTTACTTGGAGCTATATTTTTATTCGCCACATGATATGTGTTTTGCTTGGAGCGTCGTGTATTATATTAGTCTTTGATTTTTAGTTTACCACAATCATCCTTGCTGTACACACCTTTTGGGAGAAGCCTATTTAATTAGAATTTGCTAGAATACTCTATGTGCTTCACTTATATCTTTTGAGCTTGATAGTTTTTGCTATAGTTCTTCACTTATATCTTTTAGAGCACGACGGTGACTTATATTTGTTGAAATTGCTAGTATCTCATGCTTCACTTATATCTTTTTGAGAGTCTCTTAGAACAGCATGGTATTTTCTATGGTTATAAAATTGGTCATAGAATGGTAGGCATCCAAGTTGGGTATAATAAAAACAATCATAGGAAGTGAATTGGATGCTATGATGAATTTGATACTTGATAATTGTTTTGAGATATGGAGGTAGTGATATTAAAGTCATACTAGTTGGGTGATTATGAATTTAAGGAATGCTTGTGTTGAAGTTAGCAAGTCCCGTAGCATGCACGTATGGTTAAAGTTGTGTAACAAATTTGAAACATGAAGTGTACCTGGCTTGTGCATCCTTATGAGTGGTAGTCGGGGACGAGAGATGGTCTTTTCCTACCAATCTATCTCCCTAGGAGCATGCACGTAGTGCTTGATTTTTGATGACTTCTAAATTTTTTCAATAAGTATATGAGTTCTTTTGACTAATTTTGAGTCCATGGATTATACGCACTTTTACCTTTCCACCATTGCTAGCCTCTTCGGTACCGTGCATTGCCCTTTCTCACCTTGAGAGTTGGTGCAAACTTCACCGGTGCATCCAAAGCCCGTGATATGATACGCTCTATCACACATAAACCTCCTTATATCTTCCTCAAAACAACCACCATACCTACCTATTATGGAATTTCCATAGCCATTCCGAGATATATTGCCATGCAACTTTCCACCGTTCCGTTAATCATCATCATGATATACTTTACTTTTGTCATATTGCCATTGCATGATCATGTAGTTGACATCGTATTTGTGGCAAAGCCACCATGCATTATTTTTCATACATGTCACTCTTGATTCATTGCACCATCCCAGTACACCGCCAGAGGCATTCATATAGAGTCATATCTTGTTCTAGTTTTGAGTTGTAATTCATATGTTGTAATCAATAGAAGTGTGATGATCATCATTATTAGAGCATTGCCCAAAAAAAAGAAAAAAAAAGAAGGAAGGCCAAAAAAAGGCCCAAAAAAAGGAAAGAAAAAAAAGAAAGAAAAAGAAAGAAAAAAAAAGAAAAAAAGGAAAAAAGAAAATAAATAAAAAGGGCAATGTTATTATCTCTTTTTCCACACTTGTGCTTCAAAGTATCACCTTGTTCTTCATGTAGTGAGTCTCATATATTGTTCTTCAAAGTAGCACCATGTTTTTCATATAGTGAGTCTCATAAGTTGTCTTTTTCATACTAGTGGGAATTTTTCATTATAAAACTTGGCTTGTATATTCCTACGATGGGCTTCCTCAAATGCCCTAGGTCCTCGTGAGCAATCAAGTTGGATGCACACCCACTAGTTTTCTTGAGCATTCATTTATAGCTCTAGTGCATCCGTTGCATAGCAATCCCTACTCCTCATGTTGACATCAATTGATGGGCATCTCCATAGCCCGTTGATTATCCTCGTCAATGTGAGACTTTCTCTTTTTTTGTCTTCTCCACACAATCCCCATCATCATATTCTATTCCACCCATAGTGCTATATCCATGGCTCACGCTCATGTATTGCGTGAAGATTGAAAAAGTTTGAGATTATTTAAGTATGAAACAATTGATTGGCTTGTCATCGGGGGTATAGAAGTTGGGAACATCTTTGGGTGATGAAAATGAAGCATAGCCTAACTATATGATTTTGTGGGGATGAACTTTCTTTTGCCATGTTATTTTGAGAAGACATGATTACTTTGATTAGTATGCTTGAAGTGTTACTATTTCTTTTATCAATATGAACTTTTATTTTGAATCATTTGGATCTGAACATTCATGCCACAATAAAGAAAATTACATTGAGAATTATGCTAGGTAGCATTCCACATCAAAAATTCTCTTTTTATCATTTACCTACTCGAGGACGAGCAGGAATTAAGCTTGGGGATGCTTGATACGTCTCCAACGTATCTATAATTTTTGATTGTTCCATGCTATTGTATTACCCCTTTTGGATGTTTATGGGCTTTATTTTACACATTTATATCATTTTTGGGACTAACCTACTAACCGGAGGCCCAGCCCGTATTGCTGTTTTTTTGCCTATTTCAGTATTTGGAAGAAAAGGAATATCAAACGGAGTCCAAACGGAATGAAACCTTCGGGAGCGTGATTTTTGGAACGAACGTGATCCAGAGGACTTGGAGTGCAAGTCAAGAAGCAGCCGAGGCCTCCACGAGATAGGAGGGCGGGCCCCCCTTACTCGTGGGCCCCTCGGGCGTCCACCGACGTACTTCTTCCTCCAATATAAGCCTACGTACCCCGAAAACATCCAGGGATCCAACAAAAACACAATTTCCACCGCCGTAAGCTTCTGTATCCGCGAGATCTCATCTTGGAGCCTTCACCGGCACTCTGCCGGAGGGGGAATCGACCATGGAGGGCCTCTACATCAACATCCTTGCCCCTCTGATGAGTTGTGAGTAGTTTACCACAGACCTACGTATCCATAGTTATTAGCTAGATGGCTTCTTCTCTCTTTTTGGATCTCAATACAATGTTCCCCCCCTCTCTTGTGGAGATCTATTCGATGTAAACTCTTTTGCAGTGTGTTTGTCGAGATCCCATGAATTGTGGGTTTATGAGCAAGTTTATCTACGAATAATATTTGAATCTTCTCTGAATTCTTTTATGTATGATTGAGTTATCTTTGCAAGTCTCTTCGAATCATCAGTTTGGTTTGGCCTACTAGATTGATCTTTCTTGCCATGGGAGAAGTGCTTAGCTTTGGCTTCAATCTTGCGGTGTCCTTACCCAGTGACTGAAAGGGTTGCAAGGCACGTATTGTATTGTTGCCATAGAGGATAACAAGATGGGGTTTATATCATATTGCTTGAGTTTATCCCTCTACATCATGTCATCTTGCTTAATGCGTTACTCTGTTCTTATGAACTTAATACTCTAGATGCATGCAGGAGTCGGTCGATGTGTGGAGTAATAGTAGTAGATGCAGGCAGGAGTTGGTCTACTTGTTGCGGACGTGATGCCTATATACATGATCATGCCTAGATAATCTCATAATTATTCGCTTTTCTATCAATTGCTCGATAGTAATTTGTTCACCCACCGTAATACTTATGCTATCTGGAGAGAAGCCACTAGTGAAACCTATGGCCCCTAGGTCTATCTCTTATCATATTTGCTTCAATCTACTTTTATTTGCATCTTTACTTTTTGCATCTATATTATAAAATACCAAAAATATATTTATCTTATCATACTATCTCTATCAGATCTCACTTTCGCAAGTGGACGTGAAGGGATTGACAACCCCTTTATTGCGTTGGTTGCAAGTTCTTTGTTTGTTTGTGTAGATCCTCCTATTGGATTGATACCTTGGTTCTCAAAAACTGAGGGAAATACTTACACTACTATTGCTGCATCACCCTTTCCTCTTCAAGGAAAACCAATGCAAGCTCAAGACGTAGCAAGGGGATATGGCGTTGGTGTTCCACCGGAGAGGATCTGATTGCTTTTGTTTTTTAGATCTAGGGGTGTATGTGCTAATTTTTGCTAAGTCAATTCCTTACAATCCGGCCCCACTTGTCAGAAAGTGATCAAACGGGCAAAATCACCCAATCAGTGCTTTTTGCAATGACTTAACAAATTTTCCGGTGTTTTGTGCAACGGATTAACGAGTTGGTGGTTTTCTGCAAACCTAGCCGAAAATGTGGTGGTTTCTTGCAATCGACTCTCCCAGATCAGATCTCCTCTAGCTTTCGGCGGCCTCCAGCGGAGAGAAAGATTAACTTTCGGCTCCCTCACCTTCATTACAGACGGGACATGCCGGGTCGAGATCAAACCACCGACCTTCCCTGTCTGCACCGTCTTCTTCGGTGCACTAGCGTTCGGCATCAACCACCTTGGTAGCTTTCGCGTTTGCGCCCGTCGCCCCGGGAGATTGTATAGGTGGCCTCACCAAGCTTTACATCCGCCTTCATCACTGACCTCTGGCGCAGGAGATCAGGCGATGCAGGCACCCCTTAACGACCAGATCGATGGTAAGACCAAGGTCTGGTCGGACTCGTCAAGCTACATGATGGCCTCGCCATTGACCTTCAACTCGAAGGGTGATGATCCTGCACCAGGAAGCTCGGCGACTGGGGCTCGGCCCTCGGCCTTTAGTTCAGGACGTTGTGCTGATTTCAGGGAGTACCACCAGCCCGCCCCAACATCGCGATGGTGTCTGACAACTGCTTCGTCAAACACATACCTTAAGACTGCATCATCAACTTGTCCATCTCTGACTGCAGCATCAGCTCCACTGAACTTGTTCTAATCTCCAATGAAAAGGACAACAAGACCGACATCATCTCTATAGACACAGAAGCCGACAAAGAGCACCCGATCCTAGCTGTGGGGTCTGGAGATAGCAAGCAGGTCATGACACCACCACCAACATCGAACGGCGAGGAGGCCCTGTAGGCCATTACGCTGCAGCAAGTCATGATGATAGCACTTGCCGGGACATCCTCAACACCAACGGCTTCGATCGCACCCAACACCAGCGGGGCCGCGGTAGCCCACGGCGGGCCTCCAGCCCCTCCTCCGGTCTTGGAGCTAGCACTCATCACTCTATCAGCACCTCTAGCAACACCTTTGCTCGGACATCAACTGGTCACCTATAACACCTTTGGCGTCGGACCCCAGGCTTCGCGACTCTTGGGGCCGAAATTTACGGCCTCACCAAACTAACAATGACGCAATCCATCATCAACACAAACGTGTTGCGCTTCCTCAGCACTCTTATACCGGGGACCGACCCCACCATGTAGGCAATGGAGGCCTTCCAACGGGCACATTAGCCACCAACCTACAACTCAAGCAAGGGACGACGGAGACTGTGTCGTATGGGGCGCGGTGGCAAGGAATGATGAGCAATGAAGGCCGACGCCAATCTCGACGGCAGCCACGAGCATAAACCACTACTGCCCTCGCGGCCTTAGGTCATGAGGCTGGCATGGGCCGTAACGAGCCCGCGGCCTCCAAGCCGCCATGACACTGGCCAACATGCTCCACGATACACCAGAGTCCCGAACATCATCACAAATCTCATAAGGGTACTCCATAAGATAGTGGAGCTCCAAGACAAGACCAGTCAGTCATGGCAGCGCCTGGCCGGCACACACAGTGTCCTTTAAGCCGCAGCACACTTACCTAAGCCAGAGCCCGCACCAAGGGGTGAATATGGAAACCTTCGTCAAGCAAATTTTCACTGGATTTCTTTGAGGATTTGATTCTTTGTATTTTTTTCGTGCGTAACATTATTAATTGATTTGTAGGGACTGAAAACTTTAGGAAAATTTTCTAAGGATTGCTTTGCACTATATTTCAAAGAAAAATTTACATCAACTCCAACCTCGTTAAAAAAATCAAGTGGTTTTCTAACACGGGCGTGCGAGAGTGAGTCACGTGAAGGAAGGATAAATAGTTTCGGGAACACTAATATGTAGACTTCCTCCGTTTCAAAATAGATGACCCAATTTTATACTAACATTGTACTAAAGTTAGTATAAAGTTGGGTCATCTATTTTGGAACGGAGGGAGTACGTATCATGTGTGTACTCGTTTATTCTTCGAGCACTGTTATCTGTATTCATTTTTCACATTTGAATACAAAAATATAACATCTGTATTGAATTGAAAGAAATCAAATATACATCACTAATCGCAAGCGGCAAGAGGATACGAGAAAAAAAAAGTTTTGTTCCGATCTGGTGTGTGGTCTCATTTCCGTGTCCCCTACTCGAACCGAGTCGAGAACGGACACACATGCACATAGGGTCGAGCTACTATAAATATGTGCCCCGAGTTATCTCGTGGACTCATCCATTCTTCATCTCCATCAAACAAGCTCTCGATTGACATCTCCCTCTCGCGCGTACGTGGGCGTGGCGGCTGATCCACCAAAATCAATGGCAGCAGAAGCTCTTCTCCCGCCGCTGCTCCCGACGCCACCAAGGAGCGAGATGCTGCCGATCCTCCCGAGTCCCGACGCCGCCCAGGAGCGAGATGCTGCCGCTGTTGCCGACGCCGCACGGTGTCATCCTCACCATGCTGGTGTCCGCCATGGCAGGCCGCGCCGACTTCGTCCAGAGGTGGGACTGGAACAAGAAGGGCAAGAAGCCATGCAGCTCCACCTCTTCCTCCTCGTCCTCCTCGTCGGAGGGCAGCGGGAGCACTGGTCGTGCCGACTC
Organism: Triticum timopheevii; assembly: GCA_963921465.1. NCBI lineage: Eukaryota > Viridiplantae > Streptophyta > Magnoliopsida > Poales > Poaceae > Triticum > Triticum timopheevii. Next base: position 29,208,030 of record OY997271.1, on the reverse strand, counting down.
CGTCGAGAGGTGGGACTGGAACAAGAAGTGCAAGAAGACTTGCAGCTCCATCTGCTCCTCCTCGTCGTCCTCTTCGTCGGAGAGCAGCGGGAAGACCGGTCGTGCCAACTCCGTCGAAAGGTGGGACTCGGACAAGAAATACAACAAGAAGCCCCGCACCACCAAGTCGTCGTCGTCGTCGTCATACAGCGCCGGCAGCCCCGGACGTGCCGACTCCGTCGAACGCTGGGACAGCAAGAAGAAACTCTCGACCTCGTGCAGTGCGTCTCTCCAGCCCACAGATCTCGGCCGCCATGACGCCGGCAACAACAAGCGCCTGCCTAGCCCTGGCCGCGCGTCCTCGGCGGAACGCTGGGACTTGCACAAGAAGCCCCGCCCGGAGCAGACGGAGAAGCTGCCTCGGACTACAAAGACGCCGGCGCTAGCCACGACCCCGCAGAAGGCCATGTTCGTCGGGTCCAACTTTCACGCCTCGCCGGATCCGAGCATGCTCCCCATGCCGCCCTTCTTTCTGCTGGCACGTTCGCGTGCGCTCTGTACAATTAATTAAGTCCATTACGGCCATCTAGTTCCTTTCCTTTGTGATGAGGAGTAGTGCTGTAGTAGGATGTAGAATTCAATCCCATAACTTCTTGTGATCCCTTTTGTTTCATTCATCTCGTTGGTGAAATATATATGAAGGATGTTTTAATTTTCATGAATCTGCTCATGGTCATTTTTCTGCAGCTTAATTTCATCAACTTTTAGAATGTACTGGAGTACTGTGGCGTTCAACTTGAAGTACACTAGCTCAGTACAGTTTGCATGGATATCTAGCAGAAGAGTAGGTTTCGGATTCGAGCTTTTCTACCTTGTAAGTGGATGGTACATGACCTGAAGGCTCGAAACATGAGATCCATTATTCTGTCCGTAAACTTTGCTGTGTTACAAATTTCTGTAGTAGAAGTAGAAACACATTATCTTACTATCATGTGTTCATGCAATCAGAACTATAGTAAGCAAGGCAGTGCTTATTCATGCATTATTAATTCACTAGCAAAAGCGTCCGTGTGTTGCAACTGGAAAAAAAATCATAATCTCAAATGGCCAAGACCATATTTTGTTGCATTACTCAGATCACTATCACGCTCAATTACGTGAAATCATGAACAATTTTTGAAATCTTGAACAGTTTTTTAAACTAGTGATCATATTTTAAATCATGAACATTTTCAAATTCGCAAACACTTTTACAAATTTTTGAATATTTTATAATATTTTTTTTTGAATTTATGAACATTTTCTATTATTTGCAAACTTTTTTATAAAAATAGTTAACATTATTTTAAACAATTTTCTTGAATCGGCGAACATTTCAAGAGTCAACAAACATTTTGAACTCCGCCTATGTCTTCTAGGCATAGCTGGTCCCAAGCCTGGGTAAAAGAGGAGGGTTGTGATAGGCTTGGCGAGCCAACATAAAAACTAGTCAGACCCATAGGTATGAAACCCATTTGAGCGAGAGTAGTACTAGGATGGGTGACCTCCTGGGAAATCCTCGTGAAAGGGTTTCATATGTAAGGGTTGTGATAGGCTTGGCGAGCCAACGTAAAAAGCAGTCAGTCTTTTGGGTATGAAATCAATTTGGGCGAGAGTAGTACTAGGATGGGTGACCTCATGTGAAGTCCTTGTGAAAAGGTTTCATATCTAGCCTACCCCAACTTGTCTGGGATAAAAGACTTCGTAAGATAAGATAAGATAAGCTAAATTGGTGGAATTGTTTTAGAAAATTCTTGAACATTTTTATTATTTAACGAACATTTTTTGAAATGCATGATCATTTTTTGAATCAACAAACATTTTGTGAATGAATAAACTATTTTGCAAGTCATGACTAGTTTTTGAATTTTTTAGGATATTTTCCATTCATAACATTTTTTGAATTGGCGAAAAATTTAATTTTTCAATAAAAAATACAATAACTTCTTAACAAATTATGAACATTTTTTCATTTCCCAAACATTTGTTTTTTTCAAAATTGTGAACGTTTTTTGAATAAGCATACATTTTTTGAATAACCAAGAAGCTTGGCGATCAGGGCTCGGGCCTCAACATTTAGATCACGGGCTCAGGCCTCAGCATTTAGATAACGATCTTGTGCTGATCTCATGGAGTACCACTACCTCCAGCCCGCCCCAACATGTCATCTAGTCGCCGTGGTGTGCCACAACTACTTCATCAACCACATACCTTAAGATTACAGTTTCTTCCCTCTCATTAGGGTTTTGTTTCTCCCGGAGGCGATCGCAGCCGCCGTCGAGACTTCACCTTCCCTCCTCCGGTCGCGGCTAGGTGGTCTGGTTCGGGCTGGTTAAGGGGTGATCTAGTATCACTTCCCGGACTTGGCCTCCCTCTAGAGGTGCGCTGGAGAGTTTTAGGGTTTGCTTTAACGCCCGATTGATCTGTTCTCTCGGGCTAGGTTTCAAGGTTTTCAGCGGCTATGGGATCGAAGGCCAAGGAGGCGATGGGTTCCAGCTTCACGATAGAAGTGGAGAAGATGATGGCGGAGTTGGGTCTCCATGAGGAAGATCTCGATGATGTCGTCTTTGACGAGAAGGCGGCACCGCCAGATGCAACTAGATGGATGGCTGTAGCGAGGATGCACATCGATAAACCATATAGACAGTATTGGTTCTTCAAGAACATGCGTGCGGCGTGGGATTTGGCACATGAGGTTAAGTTCCGTCCTTTGGAAGATAGTCTCTATACGCCGCAGTTCTTCTGTCTAGGGGATTGGGAGCGAGTCATGCAGGAAGGACCACGGAATTTCAGGGGGAATGTTGTAATCATCACCCCATATGATGGAATCACCAAGCCCACGGAGGTCAATCTGGATACACTAGATAGCTGGATACAAATTCATGATGTTTCTGATCTATATGCACATCTTGTGACGCCATTGGCAGCAAAGGTAGGTGATGTTCTGTTCACAGAAAACATGACGCAATACTTTGCTGGAATTTTTTATCGTGTGTGGGTCAAGATCAATGTGCATAAACCGTTGAAGAATGCAGTATCAATGATTCGTGATGGTAAGAGCCAGATCTATCGTGTGAAGTACGAGCGCCTGCCGGATTGGTGCGCCATATGCAGGCATCTTGGGCATGTATACAAGGAACATGGAGATGGTATCCATCCCCCCTCTGCATTATATTTCAAAACTCTCCCTACTTCGTGCAACATGCGAGTTGGTGATGGTCCTGGACGTGGAAGAGGACGTCGTGGTGGCCGCCGAGGTGGCCGTACGGCCGGAACGGATGCCGGGTGGGGTGGAGCCCCAAACCACGCAGAGGGAACTGAAACTAACAATACAGAATACACTGATCCAGATGCAGCTATGGTCGATGTGGCCGCCGAGGTGGCCGTACGGCCGGAACGGATGCCGGGTGGGGTGGAGCCCCAAACCACGCAGAGGGAACTGAAACTAACAATACAGAATACACTGATCCAGATGCAGCTATGGTCGATGTGGGCGATAACAGGAAAAGACTAGCCAACGAACAGAAGAGCCAGATGGCTCTTGCTATCTTACCTGCCACAGGGAACACGCTCGCTGCTATCCCTCAGGTGGTGCCAGCTAGTCCATCATTGGTGCAAGAACCAAAGAGACCCCGTGTCAATGCAGATAAAAACAGCCTGAAGAAGGGAGTTATTGCAGAGAAACAAGTTGAGTCTATATCGGCGACCTCCCGAGGGGAGGATCGTCGGGCGCAATGAATGTCTTATGTTGGAAATGTCATGGTGCGGGCAAAGCCGCGACAATTTGAGAGCTTCGTGACCTAGCGAAGCAATTTTCCCCAACCGTGTTGTGTATTGTCAAAACTCAAATCTCAAAGGCACGGGTCGAGAGTCTTGCTAGTACTTTAGGTTTTACTCATGCTTATATTGTTGGTAGCTCTTGCCGCAGTGGCGGCATTTGTGTTTTCTGGAATGATGGAATAAAATTGGATGTTTTCGGTTACTTTGAGTATCATGTAGATGAGAAAGTGCTAATCCCTAACCACGATGAGTGGAGACTCACATGTGTTTACGGCAAAGCGCAGACCGGAGAGAGGTATAGAACATGGGATATGCTAAAATCTCCAGTCAGCGTCAATTCCTTGCCATGGTTATGCATTGGTGATTTTAACGAAGTCCTACATTTGCACGAGCATGTGGGGACAGGGCAAAAATGAAGGGCACAGATTCAGAGCTTCAGGGATGCTATGGACGTCTGCGCACTAGCTGATATTGGGTACCATGGGAAACCTTGGACTTATGAGAAAAAGACCTCTGGTGGAGGTTATTGCCGAGTGCGCCTTGATAGAGCTCTTGCCAATTCGGATTGGAGCACACTCTTTCCCCATGCAAGCCTCATCCATGAAACGGGTGCTTCATCTGATCACTATCCTATTAGACTCCAACTCGAGCCAGTTCAGGTTACACAAAGGGTGCAGAAAATATTCAGGTATGAGTGTTATTGGGAGCGCCATGACACGTTCGGTGAATCGCTTGAGGCAATGTGGAGTGGGAGTCCAGGCAGCTAGTCAACAACGTAGCTCAGCAAGAAGCTTAGGGCCTTGTCGGCGTCCTTGCAACAATGGAGTGGGGCTAATATTGGAACTGTATCTAGAAGGATTAAGAAATTGGAAAAGGAATTGGCAATTTTGCAGAATGACCCTCAACGATTGTTTCCCTCACATGCAGATGTAAAAATTACTGATCAGCTTGTGGAGTTGTACCACATGGAAGAGATCCTGCAACGGCAATGATCCAGGGTGGATTGTCTGGTGGATGGGGATAAGAACACAATTTTTTTTCATAGAAGAACAAGCATGCGCCGAAGGTCAAAAATCTTCAAAAACCAGATGGCTCTCTAACCCAAGACCCTATGGAGATGGCGGCCGTCACTAATGAGTTCTATAAGGATTTGTCCCACTCTGAAGGTACTTCGGGCATGCAGAATGTTTTGAATGCAATACCGGTTAAAGTGACAGCAGAGATGAATATGAACTTGACGGCACCGTTCACTCAGGAGGAAGTAAAAACGACCCTTTTCCAGATGTACCCCACGAAAGCACCCGGTCATGACGGATATCCAGCGCATTTTTTTCAAAGGCACTGGGAGCTGTGCGGGGGAGAGGTAACCAATGTCGTCCTTCGAATCCTTAGAGGAGAGGAGAGCCCTGAGGTAATTAACAATGCTTTGCTAGTACTAATCCCTAAGTTCAAGGATCCGGTTCAGTTATCAAAATTTCTTCCTATCAGCTAATGTAACGTGCTATACAAAATTGCCTCACGGGTTTTAGCTAATTGATTAAACAAAATTTTGCCGGACATTATTTCAGAGGTGCAATCTACCTTTGCGTTTGATCACTGACAACATCATAACAGCCTATGAATGTCTACACTTTATGAAGAGAAATAATGCAAAGAGGAATAGGTTTTGTGCTGTGAAGTTGGACATGATGAAAGCCTATGATCATGTAGAATGGAGTTATCTTGAGGCTATTATGATTAAGCTGGTTTTTGCACTATCTTGGGTGGCCTTGGTAATGACGATGGTAAGCCCAGTTAAGTTCTCAGTTCTGTTTAATGGTGGTAAGTTGGATGAGTTTACACCAACGAGAGGGATCCGTTAGGGGGACCCAATTTCTCCATACCTGTTTTTGCTTGCAGCGGAGGGCCTTACGTGTCTCTTAAAAACACAAGACGATTCATCGCACCTCAGTGGAATACAAGTTGCTCCATTGGCTCCGCCGATAAGCCACTTGCTCTTCGTGGATGATAGCCTGCTGTTTGTCAAAGCCAGTTCTGATGGAAAAATGAGTTGTCCTCCTTGATGGAGATTTACTGCCAAGCATCGGGTCAAAGAATTAATTTGGCGAAGTCATCAGTTTTCTTTAGCAAGGGCTGCCCTAATACCTTGCGGGTAGAAGTGATGAATGCTCTCAGTATTGCTAATGAGTCGGTCTCAGATAAATATCTTGCGATGCCCACTGATGTTGGTAATAGCAAGAATAGTGCCTTCAAGTTCCTAAAGGATAGAGCGTGGAGCAAGATAAAAGGATGGATGAAAAAACTACTATCTTCAGGGGCAAGGAGGTCCTCATTAAATCAGTAGCACAAGCTGTCCCGGTATATTCTATGTCATGTTTCAAGATTCCACGGGGACTATGTGAGCACATCAACACATTGATACGGAATTTTTGTTGTGGGAGCAAGGAAGGACAAAGGAAACCAAGCTGGGTTTCATGGAACACAATGACAAGGCCCAAGTTTTGTGGAGGGCTCGGATTCAGGGACATAGAATTGTTCAACCTCGCTTTACTTGCCAGGCAAGCTTGGCGAGTGCTGATGGAACCTAGATCCTTAAGCGCCCAGGTCTTAAAGGCCAAGTATTTCAGCAATACTGGTTTCCTATCAGTTGAGTTGGGCGCGGCTCCTTCACAGATCTGGAGATCCATCCTGGAAGGACATGATGTTCTTGTTCAAGGACTTATAAGAAGAATCGGCGATGGTGTTTCGACCAATGTCTGGAGGCACAACTGGCTCACGCGCCCCCATAACATGACGCCCATTGTATGCAGAACACAACAGGAACCATATGTAGTAGCCGAGTTGATGCTGTCGGGAGCGTAGTGGAACAAACAGTTGATTGATGAGGTGTTTCTGCCCTCGGATGCAAGAGCTATATTGGAAATTCCGCTGTGCACTGTACAGATGGAGGATTTCTGGAGCCGGGTACACGAGAAGAATGGAGTTTTCTCGGTGAGGTCGGCTTATCGCATGCTCATAGATACAAAAATGAGGAGGGAAGCATGGGTTGAGGGCAGGTCTGATTCCTCTAACACTGAGGGCGAGCAGCGAGCATGGTCCAAGCTTTGGAAGGTGGAGGCCCCATCGAATGTAAAAATCTTCTTGTGGCACCTTGCACAGACTTCCATGCCAACGGCAGACCTTTTACACAACAAAAACATGTCGACGACCACAACTTGGCGGCTATGTGGAGCAGAAGATTCTTGTCAACATTCCCTCCTACATTGTAGCGTCACGAGATGTGTCTGGGCCTTGCAGGACCCCGACATTTATGAAGTTTTGAACACTGCCAACGAGCCGGATGCAAAGAGATGGATTTTTGCTATCATGCATATGCTATCCCCTGCTGAATTCACGCAAGTTTTGGTAACACTATGAGCTATTTGGTATTCGAGAAGATAGTCCATTCGTGAAAGCATTTTCTAGAGCCCAATGTCTACTCACATCTTCATCATGCGGTATATCAGGGAGCTACAGGGGTGTAAACCGAAGCAACGGCCTCGTGTGGCGGCGACCAGCTCTCCTGGTAATCCCACGGGATGGATCCTCCCGGAGCCTGGAGTTGTTAAGATCCGGGTAGATGGTGCGGCAGCGAGAAACCAAAACGAGGAATCTATCAGCGTTGTCTGCAGAAATTCAGAAGGTGTTTTCCTGGGTGCCTCATGCATGAAATATATAGGCATCTCGGAGCCAACTACTTTGGAAGCTCTTGCCTGCCGCGAGGCCCTAGCGATGGCTACTGATCTCCACCTCTACAGAGTGCTGATCGCTTCAGATTGTCAAGCTGTGGTCCGAGACATCCAGAGTCGGACGGGAGGTGCATACGCAAGTGTCATCATGGAGGTTAATGCGAGAGCTGCAAACTTTCAGCAATGCTCCTTCATCTTTGAAGGAAGAGATTCTAATGTTGAGGCACATAGTCTCGCTAAGCATGCTTTTGGTCTGGAACCGGGACGCCATAATGTGTGGTTCTTAAACCCCCCATACTGGAACCGGGGCACCATGTGTGGTTCTTAAACCCCCCAGACTTAGATTGTATTCCTATGAACATTATTGATCAATAAAGCAAGCGTGCTTAGACTAAAAAAAACATACCTTAAGACTGCATCATCGATGGATCCATCTTCGACTGTAGCATTAGCTCCACCGAACTTGTATCGCTCTCCGATGTTGAGGACAGCGAGACCGACGTCATCTACATTACAAATAGGTCTAGGCATACATCATCTACATTAAAAATCGGTTTCTACCGTTCGTTTTTTTGTAAATTCGGTTTGTAAAGTTGAAAACCGAAAAATACAATACAAAACAACTATCCGAAAGTTCAGTTAACTGGTTTTCCGGTTTGCTATTCGGTTTATACTGTATACCTGTAGCTGCATGTGTTTCTCTCATCCAACTGCGCTCTTATATAGGCTAGCACGCCACCCCCTTCTGTGTGTGCAGTCGAGGTGGGACTAAACAACTGGAGCGCCTCCTTCTAGTTTATGTACGTAAATGTAGTAGTACTTAGTATAGTAGGTACGTGCAAACTACAGAGACCTCGTGAGATAAAAAGGAGCCCATAGCATTTTGGGCCTTGGATGCAGGTTGGTAACTTGGCCCATGATGTGCTTTGTCGCTCTCCTGTACGCCAAATCCTATTCGGCGCCTTAAGCGCCGAATGCAGGCTATTTGGTACAGGGCGCACACCCCGTGTACACTGGCTTTTATAGCGGGCCAACCCATCTTCTGCTTTTCTGCTTTAAAAATAAGCCCAAAAAATAGTGCATCTGGAGTGACTTGAACAATGGGCGTTGCGTTTAAGTAGCATGCGCCCTAACCAACTGGTCTAGAGAGAGCTCCTCTTCGGCGCCCTCAGCACCACCTAGGGGAGAGGGCGCGCGAAGGTGCGCTATAGTGGGCCGGCCCAGCGTTGCTCGCGTCTATGCTAAAAAACAAAGCCTCAAGAAAAAAATGTGATAACTGGGAATGGGACCCACATGCCACCGTGAGGAACACCTCGTCGACTTTAGTGTGTTTATTCCGAAAATAGACTATATGAAAAAAAATCCGTCGTAGTACAATTTTTTTAAAAGAAAACGTAAATTTGGAAAATGATCCACATTTTCTTTGAAGTTCATCCAGTTTGTAAGATAATTCACGGATTTTCAAGAAATTTTCACAAAAATCTAAAAAAAATCATAGTGTTTGTAAAAAAGTTCATCAATTTTGGGAAAAGTTTATCAAATTTTTAAAAAAATCATTGTATTTGAAAAAAGTTCATCGATTTTGAAAAAGTTTATGAAGTTTGAAAAAAGTTCATTAAAGAAAAAAGTTCATCCTATTTGAAAAAAGTTCGTCGAATTTGAGAAAAGTTCATCTAATTTGAAAAACAGTTCATCGTATTTGAAAAGGATCATCGTATTTGAAAAAGTTCATCGAGTTTGAAAAAAAAGTTCATCGATTTGAAAAAAAATGTTCATCGATTTTGAAAAAAGTTCATCAATTTTGAAAAAAAGTTCATTGGTTTTGAAAAAAGCTCGTCGAATTTGAAAAAGTTCATCTAATTTGAAAAACAGTTCATCACTTTTTTACAGAAACTTCGTTGTCTTTGAAAAAGGTTCACGCATTTAAGGAAAAAGGAGAAAAAGGAAACATGAAAGCAAACTGGAAAACAGCGCATTTTTTCATTTTATAAAGAATACCTAAACTATTCTAGCACTTCTGGTCATGTGATCCAATTTGTTGGTTCGCTCCCTACTTAAACAAAAGAACACGGTTCGATTCAAAGCGAACACACCATTTTTGGTTTTTAGAAACAGGAAAACAGAATAGTAGAAGCAAGTGGGATGGGCCGGCCCGCAGTGTTAAGGGGGGTGTGCGCGCTGTATCAAATTGCCTGTATTCGGCGCCTTTAGCGCCGAATAGTAAGCAAGGAAGTGCTTATTCATGCATTATTAGTTCACTAGCAAAAGGGTCCGTGTGTTGTAACTGGAATTTTTTTTTCATAATCTCAAATGGCCAAGACCATATTTTGTTGCATTACTCAGATCACTATCACGCTCAATTACGTGAAATCATGAACAATTTTTGAAATCTTGAACAGTTTTTCAAACTAGTGATCATATTTTAAATCATGAACATTTTCAAATTCGCAAACACTTTTACAAATTTTTGAATATTTTATAATATTATTTTTCTTGAATTTATGAACATTTTATATTATTTGCAAACATTTTTATAAAAATAGTTAACATTATTTTATACATTTTTCTTGAATCGGCGAACATTTCTAGCATCGACAAACATTTTGAACTCCGCCTATGTCTTCTAGGCATAACCGGTCCCAATACTGGGTAAAAGAGGAGGGTTGTGATAGGCTTGGCGATCCAACATAAAAAATAGTCAGCCCCATAGGTATGAAACTCATTTGAGCGAGAGTAGTAGTAGGATGGGTGACCTCCTGGGAAGTCCTCGTGAAAGGGTTTCTTATCTAAGGGTTGTGATAGGCTTGGCGAGCGAACGTAAGAAGTAGCCTGTCTTTTGGGTATGAAACCGATTTGGACGAGAGTAGTACTAGGATGGGTGACCTCATGTGAAGTCCTCGTGAAAGGGTTTCATATCTAGCCTACACCAACTTGTTTGGGATAAAAGACTTCGTAAGATGAGATAAGATAAGCTAAATTGGTGGAATTTTTTAGAAAATTCATGAACATTTTTATGATTTAACGAACATTTTCTGAAATGCATGATCATTTTTTGCATCAACAAACATTTTATGAATGAATAAACTATTTTGCAAGTCACGACTAGTTTTTGAATTTTTTAGGATATTTTCCCATTCATAAACATTTTTTGAATTGGCGAAAATTTTAATAGTTCAATAAAAAAATACGATAACTTCTTAACAAATTATGAACTTTTTTATTTCCCAAACAAAGCACAAGATTGTGTAGTTCGTTTGCTAAAAGCTTTTCTAATGTCAAGTATAATTTCCTTAGACCATGAGATTTTGTAACTCCCGGATACCGTAGGAATGCTTTGGGTGTACCAAACATCACAACGTAACTGTGTGCCTATAAAGTTACACTACATGTATCTCCAAAAGTGTCTGTTGGGTTGGCACGAATCGAGACTGGGATTTGTCACTCTGTATGACGGAGAGGTATCTCTGGGCCCACTCGGTAATGCATCATCATAATGAGCTCAATGTGACTATGTAGTTGGTCACGGGATCATGTATTACGGAACGAGTAAAGTGACTTGCCGGTAACGAGACTGAACGAGGTATTGGGATACCAACGATCGAATCTCAGGCAAGTAACGTACCGATTGACAAAGGGAATTGTATACGAGATTGCTTGAATCCCCGACATCGTGGTTCATCCGATGAGATCATCGCGGAACATGTGGGAGCCAACATGGGTATACAGATCCCGCTGTTGGTTATTGGCCGGAGAGCTGTCTCGGTCATGTCTGCATGATTCCCGAACCCGTAGGGTCTACACACTTAAGGTTCGGTGATGCTAGAGTCGTTATGGAAATTAGTATGTGGTTACCGAATGTTGTTCAGAGTCCCGGATGAGATCCCAGACGTCACGAGGAGTACTGGAATGGTCCGGAGGTGAAGATTTATATATGGGAAGTCATCATACGGTCACGGAAGTATTCGGGGGTTTGCCAGTATTGTACCGGGACCACCGAAGGGGTTCCGAGGGTCCACCGGGAGGGTCCACTTGCCCCGGAGGCCCCTATGGGGCTGTATGTGGAAGGGAACCAGCCCCTAAGTGGGCTGGGCACCATCCCCCCTAGGGCCCATGCGCCTAGGGTTTGGGGGAAACCCTAAAGGGGGCGCCCCCCTTGGCTTGGTGGGCAAGCCCCCTCCCCTTGGCTGCCGCCCCCCCTCTAGATCTCATCTAGAGGGGACGGCCCCCTTCCCCCTTCGCCCTATAAATAGAAGGGAGGAGGGAGGGCAGAAGCACCTCATCCATGGCGCAACCCTCCCCCTCTCCAACACCCCTTCCTCCTCTGTTGAGCTTGGCGAAGCCCTGCCGGAGAACCGCCGCTCCACCACCACCACTCCGTCGTGCTGCTGCTGGAGTTGTCTTCCCCAACCTCTCCATCCTCCTTGCTGTATCAAGGCGCGGGAGACGTCACCGGGCTGCACAAGTGTTGAACGCGGAGGTGCCGTTGTTCGGCACTTAGATCGTAATCGACCGCGATCTGAATCGCTGCGTGTACGACTCCTCCAACCGCGTTCTTGTAACGCTTCCATATCGCGATCTTCAAGTGTATGAAGATACACTCCCCTCTCTCTCGTTGCTAGTCTCTCCATATATTGATCTTGGTGATGCATAATTTTATTTAATTTCTGCAACGATCCCCAACAGAGGCATCATGAGCTAGGTCTATGCGTAGTTTCTATGCACGAGTAGAACACAAGTTGTTGTGGGCGTCGATTTTGTCAATTTACTTGCCGTTACTAGTCTTATCTTGATTCGGCGGCATCGTGGGATGAAGCGGCCCGGACCGACCTTACACGTACGCTTACGTGAGACAGGTTCTACCGAGTGACATGCACTAGTTGCATAAGGTGGCTAGCGGGTGTCTGTCTCTCCCACTTTAGTCAGATCGGATTCGATGAAAAGGGTCCTTATGAAGGGTAAATAGCAATTGGCATATCATGTTGTGGTTTTGGCGTAGGTAAGAAACATTCTTGCTAGAAACCTATCGCAGCCACGTAAAAACTTGCAACAACAATTAGAGGACGTCTAACTTGTTCTTGCAGCATATGTCGTGTGATGTGATATGGCCAAAAGGATGTGATGAATGATATATGTGATGTATGAGATTGATCATGTTCTTGTAATAGGAATCAAGACTTGCATGTTGATGAGTATGACAACCGGTAGGAGCCATAGGAGTTTTATTAATTTATTGTATGACCTGCGTGTCAATGAAAACGCCATGTAATTACTTTACTTTATTGCTAAACGTTAGCCATAGTAGTAGAAGTAACTGTTGGCGAGACAACTTCATGAAGACACGATGATGGAGATCATGATGATGGAGATCATAGTGTCATGCCGGTGACGATGATGATCATGGCGCCCTGAAGATGGAGATCAAAAGGAGCAAAATGATATTGCCCATATCATGTCACTACTTGATTGCATGTGATGTTTATCATGTTTTTGCATCTTATTTGCCTTAGAACGACAGTAGCATAAATAAGATGATCCCTCCTAAAATTTCAAGATAGTGTTCCCCCTAACTATGCACCGTTGCGAAAGTTCGTTGTTTCGAAGCACCATGTGATGATCGGGTGTGATAGATTCTAACGTTCACATACAACGGGTGTAAGCCAGATTTCCACATGCAAAACACTTAGGTTGACTTGACGAGCCTAGCATGTACAGACATGGCCTCGGAACACAAGAGACCGAAAGGTCGAACATGAGTCGTATAGTAGATACAATCAACATGAAGATGTTCACCGACGATGACTAGTCCGTCTCACGTGATGATAGGACACGGCCTAGTTGACTCGGATCATGTATCACTTAGATGACTAGAGGGATGTCTATCTGAGTGGGAGTTCATTAAATAATTTGATTAGATGAACTTAATTATCATGAACTTAGTCTAAAATCTTTGCAATATGTCTTGTATATCAAATGGCCCACGCTAATGTTGCCCTCAACTTCAACGCATTTCTAGAGAAAACCAAGCTGAAAGACAATGGTAGAAACTATATGGACTGGGTCTGTATCTTGGGGATCATCCTCATAGCTGCCGAGAAAGCATATGTCCTAGATACACCGCTAGGTGAAGCACCTGTTTTCCCAACAACTCAAGACGTTATGAACGCCTGGCAGTCGCGTAGTGATGATTACTCCCTGGTTCAGTGCGGCATGCTTTACAACTTAGAATCGGGGATCCAAAAGTGTTTTGAGCAGCACGGAGCATATGAGATGTTCCAAGAGCTGAAAATGGTTTTCCAAGATCATGCCCGAGTCGAGAGATATGAAGTCTCCGACAAGTTCTATGGTTGTAAGATGGAGGAGAATAGTTCTGTCAGCGAGCACATACCGAAAATGTCTGGGTTGCACAACCGCTTGTCTCAGCTGGGAGTTAATCTCCCGGATGACGCGGTCATTCACAAAATCCTTCAGTCGCTTCCACCTAGCTACAAGAGCTTTGTGATGAATTTGAATATGCAGGGGATGGAGAAAACCATTCCTGAGGTATATTCAATGCTGAAATCAGCAGACACTACTAGGGAAAACCTTATATACAGAATGTTACCAGTAGCGCTGTATAAAATCATACGCTACTGCTACTTAGTAGCAGCGCGTAAATAAACCGCGCTACTGCTATGACTTTAGCAGTAGCGCATACTAGCAAAAAGTGCTGCTACTTTGTTTGAGATGGGCGCACATGGCTAGCCCAACCTAGCAGTAGCGCGTATAATGGCCAGCGCTACTGCTACTCTCCTTAGCTGTAGCGCGCTTACGTGTAAGGCGCTACTGCTAACGGAAATAAAATAAAGTTAAAAAAAAGTAGAAAAGTAAATGAAAATGAAAGAAATAGAAAAAGGAGAAAGGAAAAAATAAAATGTAAAGAAAAATAAAAGAAAAAAGGAAAAAAGGAGAAAGGAATAGCAGTAGCCGGTTTCAGGAAACGTGCTGTAGCTAACTTAGCTATAGAGCTTTTTTGGAAACGCGCTACCGTTACGTTTCACTTAAACAGCGGTTCCCCCCCCGCCCCCCGGCCACCACACTTCTTCCCCAAATCCCTCGCCCTCGCCGCCGTCTCCCCAATTCGTCATCGCCCCACTTCGCCGCTGTCTCCTGCCGGCGTGGACGCCCGCAACCTCACCGTCTCCCCCCGAGGCCGCCGTCATCCTCACCGCCACCGCCCGAGGCCGCCCTCAGCCTCACTGCCGCCGCCCGAGGCCGCCCTCGACGTCACCGTCGGCGCCCTCCACCTCACCGCCGCCCGAGCCCGCCCAGGACAGCCATTGCTCGTGCCCAAGCCCGCCCTCTTCGCCCCTGCCTCCGTCACCGAGCACCTCCCCGCCACCGTCTCTCCCCTCTCTGTAAGTCCCCCACCCCTCCCCCCACTCCTCTCTCTCTCTCTGCATTTTAAAGAAAAAATTAGTAGAGCAAAAGTTTGTTTATAGCAAAAAAATTAGTTTAGAGCAAAGGATGTTAAGTAGTAGATGTTAGAGCAAAAAATTAGTTTAGATGTTAACACTACTAGAAAAAGGGCTATAGATGGGATTGACACTAATGGCGCACCAGACAAGCGATGCGCCATTAGTATATACTAATGGCGCACCACCTTCTGATACGCCATTAGTGTTGAAACTACTAATGGCGCACCTGGCCCAAGGTGCGCCATTAGTATCAATTTTTTTTAGAACTAGTGCGCCTGTCCAAACATACTAATGGCGCATCCAGACGAAGTGCGTCATTACTAGTTGTAACTAGTAATGGCGCACCTGTCGAAAAGTGTGCCACTAATGTTGTTTTTTATTATATTTTCTATTCCTTTTTTTGCAAAACTACTAATGGCGCACTTTTCCACCGTGCGCCATTACTAGTAGTAATGGCGCACGGTGGAAAAGTGCGCCATTAGTATGTTTTTTTTTGCAAAACTACTAATGGCGCACCGCCAGAAGGTGCGCCATTAGTAACCTGGATTACTAATGGCGCATTTATGGTTGGTGCGCCATTAGTAAGTGGGCAGCAACAAGATATTTTGGACAGCCTCTCCTACCCACACTCACTTTCTCCCCACTTCATTCTCTCCTCCGCCTCCTCCTTGTCTCGGGTGCCTCCTCTTTTTCACCTCATTTCCACCATAGATTCATTCAAATTAAGTGGTTAAATTACCTTGTTTTGATAGGTAAGTAAGGGGAGAAGCTATATTTATGTTGTTCTCCCTACAACAATGTGCACATGCACTTTTTATGGCCTAGCTAGATCTATGTATGTTCGTGGTGTTGCATATGTTTGTGGTGTTGCATATGTGTTTGTGTTTGGAGGTGTACCGGTATTTGAAATGCGATAGTTGCCAATATTTTGCCGGAATGTTGAGTCATTTCCGTTTCAGCGAGAATTTTGGCATTAAGCATTCTTTTTGGACCTATTTTTAGGGAAAGTCATGCCAAATTTTTTCTTGGTTCTAAAATATTGTTTTGCTCTACCCCGCAGGCGACCATGGTCCGCACGATGACCGAAGGCATCGTGAATAGGTTTTTGAGGTCCGCGAAGGCCGAGATGCTTCAAAAGAACGAGACGGAGATAAGATGTCCGTGTCGAAGATGCAAGCTGAAGAGCCTTATTGCGGACCCGGATTCCGGGCAGGTGCGGGACCACCTGCTCTTGCGTGGTTTCATGGATGGCTATCGGTGGCAAGGTGATGAAGATGACTATGAAGTCGTCCATGGGGGCCGGGCAAGAAATGAGGAAGGGCAGCAAGACAACCACCGCGGCTCGGGCGGGCGAGAAGACGAAGAATCCCCGGGAGATGATCATGACAGTGATGCTGTACACAGTCATCATGTAGAAGATGCAGGACATGATGATGAGGAAGATGCTGGAGCAGACGACGGGCATGATCATGAAGATGATGATGCCGGCGGAGCAGACGACGCTGGACCATCGATGGGCTGGGTGCAGGACCCTCATATTCAAGAGCTGCTTCTCAAGCAGACGGATAATGCAAGAGCTGCCGCCCGAGAGAAAGCCAAGATGGATCAACTTGAGTTAGACGCGATTACTCCATTGTATGAAGGATGCAGGCCCGAGGATACCCGCCTGAAAGTAACGCTCATGGCTCTGGAGATGAAGGTAAAACACAAAATGACCAACGCATGCTTCGACGAGAACATGTCATTCTGGCACGAACGTCTTCCCAAGGGGAACAAGTGCCCGACCAGTTTGGAGGAGGCGAAGAAAATCGTGTGTCCTCTGGATTTACTGCACGTGAAATACCATGTGTGCATGAACAATTGCATTATTTATCAGGACGAGCACGCGGAGTCTACCATATGTCCGGTGTGCGGCGTCACTCGATACAAGAAGAGGAAGAAAGCTCCTCGAGAAGTGGTGTGGTATTTTCCGATCACTCCTCGTCTGCAGCGGTATTTCGCGGACCCTAAGGTAGCAAAGCTCCTACGTTGGCACGCGGATAGGGAGGAGAAGAAGCGAGAAGATGACGCAAATGATCCGGAGATAGATAAAAAAGACAAGATGCTGAGTCATCCTAAGGATGCGAGCCAGTGGCAAGCGTTGAACTTCGAAGACCCAGAATTTGGGAACGATCCAAGGAACATCATGCTGGGCGCGAGCACGGATGGAGTCAATCCGTTTGGCAGCCAGAGAAGCGCACATAGCACCTGGCCTGTGTTTGTGTGGATGTACAACCTTCCCCCCTGGTTGTGCATGAAGAGGAAGTACATTCACATGAGTATGCTAATTGAAGGGCCGAAACAACCAGGGAACGACATCAATCTGTATCTGGGGCTGCTGAAAGAGGAGCTTGATACGCTGTGGAAAACGCCAGCCAATACGTGGGACGCCGCAGAGAAAGAATATTTCCCTATGAGACCCGCACTACTCACGACGGTGCACGACTATCTCGGTTACGGATATCTCGCGGGGCAGGTAGTCCACGGATTTTCTGGATGCGTAAGGTGCATGGATGACACAACGTATCGCCAGCTAGATAGAGATCCTGGGTCTTCAAAAACCGTGTTCATGGGACATCGAAGGTGGCTTCGGGATGATGACCCGTGGAGGAAAGGCAAGGATCTGTTTGATGGTGAAACCGAACCCCGAAAACGCCCGTGTACGAGGAGCTGCGAGGAAATAGACAAGCTGTTGAAAAATTGGAAAGACTGCCCACTACCGGGAAAGAAGCAAAAGGCGCCAGAGCCGGGAAAGAAGCGAAAGGCACCAGAGCCGCTGCTGAAGGTATGGAAAACGAGGTCTGTTTTCTGGGACTTGCCGTACTGGAAGATCCACCGTGTGCCTCACAGCCTTGATGTCATGCATATCACGAAGAACGTGTGCGAGAGTCTGCTTGGTACCCTGCTCAACATGCCAGAGAGGACCAAAGATGGGCCTAAAGCAAGGGCAGACTTGAAATCAATGGGCATCAGGCAGGAGCTTCACGCTAATGATGATGATGATGATGATGATGAGGCGAAGCAGGACACAGAAAGTCATCGCAAAGGCAAAAAGGCCAAGAAGACTGGAAATGACTACCCTCCCGCGTGCTTCACTCTAAGTCAGGAGTTGATCGAGCAGTTTTTCACCTGCCTCCTAGGAGTAAAACTTCCTTACGGTTACACGGGGAAGATAAGCAAATACCTAGACCCAGTGAAGCAGAAGTTCAGTGGGATGAAGTCTCACGACTGTCACGTGCTGATGACGCAGATACTTCCAGTTGCAATCCGTGGGACCATGGACGCGCACGTCCGTGAGACGCTATTTGTCCTATGCTACTTTTTCGATGTCATCTCTCGGAAGTCGATTGGCGTGAGGCAACTAAGAAGGCTACAGGAAGAGATCGTGGTGATACTATGCGAGCTTGAGATGTACTTCCCGCCCGCATTTTTCGACGTTATGGTGCATCTGCTGGTCCATATAGTGGAGGATATCATCCAACTCGGGCTGACGTTCCTGCACAGCATGATGCCGTTCGAAAGGATGAATGGTGTCATCAAAGGATACGTTCGCAACATGTCACGTCCAGAGGGAAGTATAGCCAGGGGCTTTCTGACCGAAGAGTGCATCTCCTACTGCACGAATTATCTAGGCATCGAGAACCCCGTTGGTCTGCCCGTCAACAGGCACCTCAGCAGGCTCGCTAGATGGGGTCACCGTGAGGGTCGCCGTGAAATGCATGTCGACTTAGAGGGTCGACTCGCCGACTTTGAAAGAGCAAACCTAGTCGCGCTACAACACATAGACGTGGTCGATCCTTGGGTGGTAGAGCACAAAACCTTTATTAAGAAGACGTACAATGACCGGGGCCAACAGAGGACGGACGGAGATATAATCAAAGAGCACAACTCATGTTTCACGCGTTGGTTCAAGCAGAAGCTTCTGTCGTACCCTTTACATGAGGATTCTTCCGCAGAAGAACAACTCATATTCGCCTTGTCACAGGGCGCCGAGCACAACCTGATGACCTATGAGGCGTACGATATCAACGGCTACACATTCTACACCGAGGCCAAGGACATGAAGAGCGATGGTTATCAGAACTCTGGGGTAACGATGGAATCCTACACCGGTAACGACAAGGACATATACTACGGAAGGATCGAGGAGATCTGGGAGCTGAGCTACGCTAGAGAGAAGGTCCCAATGTTCCATGTCAGATGGGCGAAGAGCGTCCTAAAAGAAGACAGGTATTTCACCACCATGGTTATACCCGAAGCCAAATCCAAGACCGCGGGTGCAAACGTCACCGCGAAAAATGAACCATGGATACTGGCTTCCCAAGTGGACCAATGCTTCTTCATTACCGACCCGTCAAAGCCCAGTCGTGTTGTCGTGAGGAGAGGCAAAAGGAAGATCATCGTAATGGATGGAGTAGCCAATGAGCAAGACTTTGACAAGTACGGCGACCCGAGGATCGAACATGACGACGATGATGAAGTAGCAGCATACACCACAAGAAGAAGCAGGACCACCCTACCTAAAGGACGTCCGTTCCACAGAAGAACTCCATTTGCGAAAAAGAAGGGCAAGAAGAATGTGAACAGATAGCTAGCTAAGATCGATTGTATTTAAATAGTAGCCTTCATTTCTCGATTGTATTTCATGGGCACTTTTTGAACTATCATGAATATTTTTTAATTTCATGGACACTCAATCTCGATCCCCCTCCATCTCGATCGCTATCCCACCTCGCCAGATCCGGTCCTCCTCGCCGCCGAGCACCCCCCGGTCCACCGGCCGCCGCCGCCGACCGCCCGCACCCTCGATTCCCCTACTCAACCGCCGGCGCCTACCCCCCGCACCCCTCCCCTACTCAACCGCCGCCGCCGACCCCCCGCACCCCGCGCACCCTCCCCCGCTCCACCGGCATTACTGTTTGATGATATTTTAAAAAAAATTATTACTGTCTTATAAAAATAATATTACTGTTATGATTTAAACAAGTTTGAACATATTTAAACACAAATAAGTATCAAACAGCATTTTAAATGCATAAAAAAATTGTGGATGTTGGGAATCGAACCCAGGACCTCCTGGTGTGAGAACTGGCTGCTGACCAGTCGAGCTAGTAGAGGAACTTGGTGTGGATCAGGTCAGGTGGAAGATAACCTGTTGGCTCGAGCAGAAATAAAAAAAATACTAATGGCGCACCAGGGTGAGGTGCGGCATTAGTATGGATGTACTTATGGCGCACCGAGGGGTGGTGCGCCATTAGTATTGTGCCGCCCCCATCGATATTTCCTCCACGGCAGCCCAAACCTATCTCTCTCCCTCGCCCTCGCCCTCGATCCCCTTCCCCTCTCCTCTGCCGACGCCGCTGCCCCGCCGCCTCGATGCCGCCCCGACGCCGCGACGCTGCCCCGTCGTCCTCGTCTCCGCCCCGACGCCCCGACGCCGCGACGCCGCCCTCTCCTCTCCCGATGCCGTCGCCCCGTCGTCCTCGTCTCCGCCCCGACGCCCCGACGCCGCGACACCGCCCTCTCCTCTCCCGCCGCCGCCGCCCCGCCGCCCTCGTCGCCGGCTGCGCATCAACCGCCATGGCGTCGGCTGCTGGAGCTTACTCCCCAGACTCGCCGGGCTGAACCGCTGCGGCAAGAGCTGCTGCCTCGGTGGATCTACTACCTCCGCCCCGACCTCAAGCGCGGCTGCTTCTCGCAGCAGGAGGAGGACCACATCGTCGTGCTCCACCGGATCCTCGGCAACAGGTCTGCACAACTGCAATTTTTTTTGAAACAAGACAACTGCAAGTTTACAGTGCAATGCGTTCAGTTACAATTGCAGATTTCGGACAACATGTATACTGACGCGTGTGTGCGTATAGGTGTCTGACAGTAAATGCTTGCTAACTTTTTTTAGTGTGTGAACAAGATTAGTGCTGCTATATGAGTGTATAAATATTTGTTGCTATATAAATGTGAAAAAAATTCGTCCTTGTATATGATATTCTGCCATGAAGAAAGAATAGATAGTGTGGGTCTGACCTTGTTTAATTTCTGCAATTCTTGTATATGATATTCTTTGGTGTGTATTGCATTCTCATAGTGGTTTTGATCACAGAACAAGAAGGGAAAGGGCGACTGAAGTACCTACTACAGCAGACAGAAGTATTTGCCCACTTTGCAGAAGGAAGCCAGGCTAAAGAGAAGAAGCCACGTGGAAGGTGATTCTTGGTTATGTTTTTTTAAAAGCAATCCTTGGTTATGTTAGTGCCACTATATAGTACTTTACTATGAACACCCATCTTGGATGACCAATAGAAATTGCAGCCACATGTGCACCGATCTAATTTGAAACATCAATGAAAATTGAAAAAAATTTACTCTCATAGCACTACTTCTATTTGCATTTCCCAAACATATGGTTCTGTCCATCCTCATTTCCTGTCTTCCCTAATAACCATCATTAAGTTATTGGTTTGCTGTGTGCCTGTGCTATTCCCTATCAGTAATTGATTTCAGAAACTGGCAAGCTTTGATAATGTAAGAGTTACTTACTTGCTAATTAGCCAAGCAGGCATGTATTATAACGGTGGAATTTCAGCCATGATACACATAACGGTGAGTAAAGATGATAATATCATTTATGAGTTAGTCAACACAAGACAGTGCCACATACTCTAATTACCTGGAACTTGCAGTATAAAAACTGAACCTTAATCAGCATGATCCTCTGACCTTAGAAGCAAAATAATCGATCTGACTGCTAGGAATCAGATGTCCGTTTTTTAGCATCCCATCAGACTAGTTATGCGTCGTACGATTTGTTTGATCTCATATATGTTGAATATAATGCCAGAAAAGGTGCTTGGGTTAGTTTGTATGCAACGTTTCCCTATATAGTAGTACCTCAGCCTGTTGGAAAGGAATAAACCAAAACTTGTCCGTGTCCGGATAGAGAACGGATTTGTTGCCGTGTGATTAGATTATTAGGAAAATACATTCACTTCACTTCACTGTTTTTATTAGGCAGGACAGTGCAGTAGTTGATGTATCTTGGTTTGACCAATGCTTCTTGGAGATGCATATATTGTTTCACCTCTTCACATGCCAATGTATTTTCCATGTTGTGATGGAGGCCTTTTTTGCCTTGTCCACCCGAGAGGCCCTTGAGTTTGCTGGAATGTCGATTAACTTCCGTTCCAGCAAATTCGGGTACTCCATATGTCCTATTTTCAGCAAAGGTCATGCTGAAATTTTCCGTGAATTTTAGCATGACTTTGCTAAAAATAGGACATATGGGGTACTTGTGACTAATGATGAAAGCTTAGGCTTTTAGGGTGGCTCGGCGTCGAAAAACCCTCAATGATAAAAGCTTAGCTTTTAGGATGCCTCGACGTCGACAAACCCTAAATGATGAGACCATGATCTTGTTCCTTGACCAGAACCAACTTTTTGACCAAACTTTGTTCCTATTTAGAGAGAAACATGGCCAACAACGATGAGGCCGGGGGTTCGGGCGGCAAGGCATTCTAGGAGCTGTCCCAGGAGATGGAGGAACAACCTCACTTGTATGAGGACGCCGCCTTCCCCGCCGATCCTGAGACCACTGATGGTACCGCCGAGGATGACCCCACTGATGGTGCCGCCGAGGATGCCACCACTGATGATGGCAGCGCACGCACAGATGTCAGCCAACCGAAGAGGCAACGGAAGGACCGGCACCCGATCGTGCTCCTCACCCTCAAGGAGGAAGTTACTGAAGTGGACTCCAAAGGGAATCCAACGTCGCCCGTACGAATAGTCAAGGGGTACTCGCTTCAGCTCGGGTGCATTCTCTGGAGCACCATCTCGATCAACACCGAGAACCTGAGGCATCCTGACCGAAGGAATTTGCGCAACCTCCTCTTCACGAAGCTGCACGAACGATACAAGTTCCCCGCTGAATTTGCAAACACAAGCCTCAAAGGGAATAAAGTGAACAATGCTGCCCTCACGAAGATGAGCAAGGCCCTGTCTACTTGGAAAAGCAATGTGAAGAGAATGATCGAGAAAGATGAGAGTCATGAGAAGATCAAGGAGAAAAATCCTTCGATCACCGAAGATGACTACAACGACTTCAAGATCAATTGCTCGAGCACCGCAAACTCCCAATCAAGTCAGTGGGGGAAAGAAATGCGGGAGCTGAACATAGGGGAACACACACTCGGTCCCGGCGGTTACAGAGTGGCGGAGCCTATATGGGACAAGGAGGAGGCGGATCGTGCCGAGCAAGGCCTACCGCCCCTCTTCGATAAATACGGTGACAAGCAGACCAGGAACTTTGTCAGGGCCCGGTACAAGAAGGACCCGAAAACAAAGGAGCTTACCACGGATCCGAAGACCAGGAAGCTTGAGCTTGTTCTGGTAAGGAATACACCCCCACGTAATTAGCTCCATATGGTTGCATTCTAATTAATGAAGCCAAATTTCTAAATGGTTCACATTCCTTCCGCAGGCGACTGAAAGCAGTAGCGCGGGGTCGACTAAGAGCAACCCTTGGGACACCACTCTAAATAGGGCGTTGAATGTAATGAAGAACAAGGATAAGCTCAGTAAGCCGATGTCAGCTGGTCGTGTGGCCGGCAAAGGTTTGTCGACAAAATGGGGGTCATACTATACCGCTGGTGTGCGGAAGGAGAAAAAGACCAGCTCGGAAAGCCAGGCGCGCGAGGTTCAAGAACTCAAGGCACAGGTGGCACGGATTCCGGAGATTGTCCAAGAGCAAGTGCAACAACAACTCGGAGTGACGATCACCGCCATTGTGCCTACCTTGATCGAGGGGTTGAGTGCGTGGATTGCGGGCGGCCAACAGGGGCCGCCCCCGATTTCTAGCTTCACGGCCAGCAACTCGCATAATGCGATGGCGGGGCCATTGGTGCCTCCGGCGGAGGTGGCATTGGTGTCTCCGACGCCGGCACAGGAGCTTAATGCACCCGGGTGTAGGCCGGACGGCACCTCTGCAGCAAGCGGCCCCTCCGTCAACTGCACGCCTGCCGTTGGCGGTGCCTCGACATTAGCCGAGCTCGACGCCATCATCACGGTAACTAATTAAGCCTCTCTCGGCTGAGGACTTCATCTCCTTGCCTTTGACTGGGCATCCTTGACGCCCTACATGTTTTCGCAGGGCGCCGCCGATGTTCCGTGCACTCTCCTGCACTTCGTGAACAACGAGTTGGTCGATGTCACCAAGGGCAAAATCGTTCAACCAGGCAACCCCTTGTTCCATGGTACCCAGATGCCACCCAACTTGTTTAGGGTTCAACTGGTTCGGGTGCTGCCAGGCTGCGACGAGTAGTTACCTCCGATTCGACCTGTCGGGGTCGAGGATGATGACGTGATGACCCTCAGCGCCTGCCTGAGCTGGCCCCTGCTTTGGCCGAAGAGCCAGATTCGTTTGGGGGCGTGGGACACCACCCCAAAGACAACACCGCCAGTCGTGCCGGCGCCAAGTCGGCCCCATGGCAAGACCGCCGCAACGGTGCCGGACATCCCTATGCCACTGGATCCAAACATGCATATGGCACAGGATCAGAATGACGACGACGATACATTTGGCAACGTCGATCAGTACTTTGCCGATCATGGGTACGATGGCGACTTCATGGCGCCTCCTTCTTAAGAACCCAACCCAACAAAAGACGTGCGCGATCTAGCTGGTACCACGGAGAAGCCAAGTTGCAACAGGCGTTGTCTGGTGTTCAGCTCTCAGGAGACGCCTCCAGCTGTCGACTTCACCGAGCCTCAGATAGGCGAGGTGCGAAATATTATCAGCCCCAACACACTCAAGAAAGCGGTCTATGAGCAGAACTCGGTCCCATTACAGGAGAAGAAGAAGGCACGCAAAAGAAAGACTAAGAAGGGTGCGAGCCAGCCGGCACCGAGTACGATCCGTGCTCAGGACGGGCCACCTTCACCTAAGGATATCTCGAGGAGGGTGCATGTGGCGGGTAGGGCGATGCTACCGACAAATATGCTCAATGCTGCAACCGGTGCTATGCGGAGTCTGCATGACATTGTTCTTTCTTTGGAGAAGCGGCGTCTCAGAGAGAAGGATGTGGCATACCCGGTTTTCGCGGCCAAGGTGCCAGAGGGCAAGGGCTTTGTGGATAACTCCATCAGGCGTACGATCGTCCTGCGGTTTGATGACATCCACGCTATGTTGAACCTTCATCCGCTGCACTACACCTTCGTTCGGCTATTTTCGCTGAGTATGGAGAAGCGGATCATTCGCGACAAGACCCCGAACATCGTGATAGTCGACCCCTTCTACATGCGTGCCAAGATCTTGGGCAGCGCTGGGGACCGGCAAGTCGCGAGTTCTTACCTCGAAGGCGTCATTCTGGCAAACCAAGATAAGGATAACTTCCTCGTGCCTTACTTTCCCGAGTAAGTCCTCCCCTCAACCGGCCCGTAACATATGAATTCTTAGACTTCGATCATTTTTCTTTTAACATTCCGTGTTTTCTGCAGCGAAACACATTGCACGCTCATCCTCCTAAGCCCCAAATATTCCATGGCCACGTATTTCGACCCGGACCGTCAGTCGAACGTAGACTACACAAATGTCAAGAAGGTTCTTGATGATGTTCTCCCCGGCTACGCCAAATCTGGAGGCACCTTCACCAAGCCTATTCGTAAGTACGGCAAGCACGTGTTCTCCCACAATACAACGTTCTGCTGCGTCAAGCAGCCGCTTGGCGGTCAGAAGGGTGCCTACTACGCCATCCATCACATGCGAGCGATCGTACGGGACCATCATCAACTTCTGCTACCGAGTAAACTCAAAGATTGGGCAAAGAGCGTGTCGGCAATCCAGGACGCGGACCTCCGACAAGAATTCTTTCGCATCTAGTCAGAGTTTGCGGAAATCATCCATCAAGATGTCCTTCGTACCTCGGGGCAGTTCTACCTCAACAATCAACCGTCCAACAGTGACATCGACACAATGCTACAAATGCAGGCTGACAACGACCGTTATTTCATGACTCCCACGATAGACGACGGCTTCATCCACGCTCCGGTCCCTTGAGTCGAGTCGAAAGCAGTGATGCTGTGTCTAGTTCTGAAACATCGATTGGCTCATGTTGTAATTAAACTTTAATGAACTTGTAGTATGTCTCTTTGGTTTCGAGAGTCGTTCAACTTAGATGTAATCGATGCTATTAATGTCTTGCTTTTCTCTTCCGATCGTTCTGTTGCATACTTATATATTGCTTATGTATTGTCTGTGAATTGGTACTAACGTTTCATTTGGCTAGTGCATAGCGATGCCGTCGTATGTCGTGTACAAGGGTAAGCTTCCCGGAGTCTACGACGACTGGGAGGAGTGTCGGAGACATGTTCACCGATTCAGAGGTAACAGTTACAAAGGGTACACCACTAGGGCCGAGGCCGAATCTAGATACGCCCGCTATCTAGCGGGAGAGGGGAGGGAGCGTTGGAGGAACCGGATGAAGATGAGTTTCATCGTGATGATGCTCATCATGATGACCGCAGCTCTCTTCTATGTGATGGTAGTTTAGATGATCGATATCGACTTGTAATATGAAGACAAACTCGCTACTCGCGGTCTCGAGACTTGTAATATAATGTTCTATCTTTGTTCGGTCTTTTCAATTCGGAGACTAATATGATGAATTGTATTCGGAGACTAATATGATGAATTGTATTCAAAGACTAATCTTCTATTGTATTCGATGAATCTGTTGTTGATGTGTGCTGTCTATATTTTGTCCAATTATACATTTTGTAACCTGTGCAAAAAACAGAAAATAAAAAATAAAAAAAACCTAATATTCATACTAATGGCGCATCACATCACAGTGCGCCATTAGTATGCCAAAGTATACTAATGGTGCATCATTAAAAAGTGCGCCATTAGTATGTCGAAGTTACTAATGGCGCATCTTGTTGCTGTGCGCCATTAGTATGCCAGAGCACCTGGGTATACATGGCCCCCTGGGAGGCATACTAATGGCGCACTTCTGTATACACTAATGGCGCATCAGAGGTGCGCCATTAGTATACCAGATACTAATGGCGCACCAGTGGTGCGTCATTAGTAAAATATAATAATGGCATGGCACTAATGGCGCACCACTAATGCGTGGTACTAGTAGTTGTTAATTAGATATTTTTCAGTTAGAGCACTAGAGTTTTGCTAGGTTAATTAGGTTAGTAGTGCTGCTAGTAGTAGTGGTACAGTAGGTTAATTAGGTGATGTTAAATGAATAACCTAAATGAATGAAATTAGTAGGTTAATTAGTAGTTAAATAAATTAGTAGTTAACTGAAATTAGTAGGTTAATTAGGTCTATTAGTAGTTAAATGAATTTTATTCTACACTTTGTTTTTGAATTAGCATGTGGAATTTGGACATGTGGTTGCTCGTGTATATTTGGACATGTGTTGCGGTGTCGAAGAGGGATATTTGAACACTGTTTCCAGGGAATGATGCTGAGTGGCCTATGTTTTGCCGGAATGTTGATTCATTTCTGTTCCGGCAAATTTCAGGTTCTCGATTTGTCCACTTTTTAGCAAAGGTCATGCCGAAATTTTCATGAATTTCGGCATGACTTGTGCTACAAACTAGGACATATCAAGTGCCCGGGATTTGCCGCACCAGGAAGGAGTCAACATTCCTGCCAAACAATAGGCCTTTTTATGTCATTATTCATTTTATTAGGTCTAGAATTAATTGACTAGATTTAATCATAGGAAACATGGCTAGCAACGATGAAGGACAGGGTTCTAGTGATTGCGACGATGTCTACCGGGCGGCAGACGAATTTTTTAGCCTTACCGACGATCAACCGATGTTGTTGCTGGGCCCACCGGTGGCATCGGGGATTGAGACCGACACGCAGACCGGTGGTGAGACTAAGACCGGCGCTGAGACTCAGACCGGCATCGAGACCGGCGCTGAGACTGAGACCGGTGCTGCCTCGGGGAGGGAGCCGGTGTAGAACCGAAAGCAAAGAGGCAACGGCTTCCTAACAAACTCAGGACTACTAGACTGGTGGTCACGGAGGTGGACGACGGCAATTTTGAGCCAAAGGCGCCCGATGAAGCGCGCGCGTGCTACGGCAATCAAATAGGCTGCATCGTACGGACAACCATCACCATCAACGATGAGAAACTACAGAAGATAGAAAATATGAGGAGCTCCCTCCTAAAGAAGTTTCACCAGATATTCTTGTTCCCGGGCCGGAATGAGAAGGATTATGAAGATCCAGACGAGGACCCGGCAATGAAGAAGATAAAAAAACACGCCATGACCAAGTTTAGTGACGCGTTGGCCGCCTGGAAAACTCGAGTGAAAGCAAAGATCATCGACATGAAGGAACCCTACTCCAAGATTGTAAAGGATAATCCGACAATCACGGAAGAGCAGTTTCAAATATTCAAGGAGGCTTGCGAGGCCGAAGCTGCCAAAAAAAGTCTAAGTACATGAAGGGGCTTCAAGAGAGGAACATTGGGAGCCACCACCTCGGAAGCCCTGGTTACGGCAGAAAGAGGTCCAAATGGGCCAAGGAGGACGCGGAAGCCGCGAGTCTGGGCATCCCAGACCCCTTGGCGGATTTCACCACCCCGCAGGAGCGTGACGTCTTGAGGGCCCGGCACCGTTGGGACCCAGTGAAGAAGGTTTACGAGACAACACCGGTCATTACGGAGTTCATGAGACTGCTGGTAATTTTAGTTTCTGATCAATTCGACTGCACACGTTAGTCATATTTGTAAACGATCCTTGTGCCTTTTGGAGAGAGAGTAGCACCAGATTACGGTCGAAAGCGACTCGCCGTCTAAGGCATTGGCGAGGCCCAAGTGGGACACTCCATTCAACCGGGCGTTGAACATATTGAAATGACAACCGGTGGATACTCGACCGTCGTATGGACGCGTGCACGGTGTCGGAGACGGCGCCACATGGAAGAAGTACTACCATGAGACCACAGAGGAGATAAAGGAAAGATGGAGGTTAACTGAAGAAAACATCGACAAGAAGGTTGAGATTGTGGTTGAGAAGAAATCATCTCAGACAGTTGCAACAGCGGTAGCTGCCGCAAAACAGGTGGTTGCAGATTTGTCTACTTCCTTGGTGACGGGCGTTTTCACTTGGACAAGGCAAAATCCAGAAAAAAAATGTAGAGGACTTTCCCCTTGCTGACTTCTTGGGAGCACCTGCTCCCGCACCGGCTCCCGCACCGGCTCCCGCACTAACTCCCGCACCGGACGTGCTTGGTGGTGCCTCGTCTTTGGCCGAGCTCGACGCCCTCACGGTATCTGTCACACCGGCCCCTTCAATATAAATGTATAATCTCTCATTTTCATTGCCTTTCGGATGTCTCACGTTGCAGACTTTTCTTTGCAGGCTGGCGAAACCCCGTGCACCATATTGTACACCATCGGCGACAAGAAGGTGGACGCGGGGAAGGCGACGATAATGGAGCCGAAGGAACCATTGTTCCACAGCCGGCCGATCCCCCCGAACGTCTTCAAGGTTTCCGTGGCCAGTGTCAAACCGGGCCACGAGAATTTGCCTCCTCTAATACTAGTGGGGGATGACGACGAGACCCCACGGCGGCTTGGTGATTGTTGCAATGGGTGGGTCCTATTGTGGCCAAAGATTCTGCTTCTTCTGGAGGCGGCCGGGAGCACACCCACGAGCACGCAGCCTCAGCAAGGTATGAACATCAACACCCCACCTACCCAATTAAGCGTCGGGTGTCGGGTTGGGTGATAGCGGACGGGGTAAGGAGGAGGCTCCATTAGTTGCTGATGACGTCGCCATGGATGAGGATGAGGATGACGATGGCGCTGAACAGTATGTCTATACTGGCGCCTCCTCGGGGTTTGAGCGTCATGAGTCGGTGCCTGCATTACCATCTCAACGTATTATGGACGACCTTCCGGTAGTAAAGAAGTCTAGGAAGAAAGCGAGGAAAGGCAAAAAAAGCTGATTCTATGATCCAGCCGCCTCAGCAGCCTCGGCTTCAGGACCGTATAGATATCCCTGATGCGGTTAAATGGCATATCCCCGGTCAACCAATCCTACCTGCAACAGTGCTACGGGACAGATTCAGCGATCTAAGGAGACTTCATGACGATGTGTTGCGGGTAGAGAAAGGCCTCATCGCCTCGAAAGATCCAGGATACCCAATCTACGTGGTTAACGTTCCGCGGCAAATGTCGTACGTCGATAGCTTCCTCGCGGATAAGTTCTTCCTCCGATTCGATTACATATTCGACATGTTTCATGTGAAGAAGCTGGATTTTATGTTTGTTCGCCTTTATGCCTTGCACATGAACTACATCATCGGGGTTGAGAAGATATCTCATATCTGTGTCGCTGACCCGTACTACATGCACGAGGGCTTCTTGGGAGTCTGCGCAAAGCACGGTGAATACGCGAGGGATTACATCGTCAGTTTCATGCTCGCCAATAAGGACAAGGAGGTGATTCTCGTGCCTTATCATCCCGTGTAAGTCATCCGTGCTGCTATCCTTCCTTCGATTTCAATAATTCATTTGCACGGTGGAGGCTAATTAATTTGAGGTGTACTTATTTTGCGTAGCGGCGGGCGCGCCGTCCTCATCATCCTCTACCCCCGATTCTCCCACGCTCTTTACTTGGACTCGTCGAAGAACATTCACAAAAAGGATTACACCCACATCAAAGATGTTCTCGATAGTGCTATGTTTTACTACCAAGAAAGGGGTGGAGAGGTTAGGGACAAGAAGAGAAGGGGCGGCAGGGTCGCCTTCAGCCATAAGATCGACTTCTGCTGCATCCAGCAACCGAACGATTCTCTTAATGATGGATTCTATGTCCTACACCACATGCTGGAGTACAGACGGGATCACCAGAACCTTCGCATGTCACCTAGATCTGGCGATGCCCATATTCTGCAATGGGCAAAGGACATAGGAGATATCGAGGATCATCGACTTCGAGCTGAGTTCTATAACATCCAGCGCGAACTTGCCCAAATCATCATGAAGAAGGTCGTCGGAAAATCAGGGATGTTCTACGGAGAAGGAAAAATGTCGCGGGAAGACATCCGAACATGGATAGCCTCTCAGTGTCTCGACATGAAGCCTTTCACTAAGCTCGGGAACTATCTCCCTGTCATGGATGGATGGCACGACATGTTGGAGTGATTGTTGATATATGACAATGTGTCCGTTTAGTCCATACTTTCTGTATGACAAAACTTTGAGTTATGCACGGTGAAACTTTATTTGTGATGTAATTAAACCGTCCTCCTCCTCTACTAGCAAAAATCACTCTAGTTAGGGCATTTGGGTACGATGAACTTTGTTATTTATGCTTATGATATGTTGTTTCTATTTTTGCCAAGTCAGCATCATTCTGTTGCTCAACTATATATGTTGCATATTATCGACTCATGTGACGATGCAGGT
Organism: Triticum timopheevii; assembly: GCA_963921465.1. Classification (NCBI taxonomy): domain Eukaryota; kingdom Viridiplantae; phylum Streptophyta; class Magnoliopsida; order Poales; family Poaceae; genus Triticum; species Triticum timopheevii. The sequence goes on along the minus strand of OY997271.1, from coordinate 29,176,566 downwards.
GCATAGATCATAGATGGCGAAGAAGTGCTACGCCAGGAGTATATATACGACAAGTGGCCGGAGTGTCAGGCCCAGGTGTACCGGTTTCCCGTTTCCGAGCGACAGGCAGTAGTTAGTTTAGGTTCACGCTAATGCGAGAGAGGGATACGAACTCATGTACTCAAACTGATAGCTCTTCTCGTGTATATCATTGTCTATATGGATGACGATGTATTTGCAAGTAATCAAGACTTGTATCGCTATTTTCGAGATTGATGACGAGAGACCACTTTGTGTTAGATGATGATTATGATGATGACATGATTTGATGAGACTAATTGTATGTATATGCTATGATTACATTTGTATGTGTATGATATGCTAAAGATTATTGTATAAAGCCTATTCAAATACAAAACAAATACAAAACAAATATGCAGGGAAAAACTAATAAAACTAGTAGTAGCGAGGGGGGGAAATTTAGCAGTAGCGCCGCCTTACCAGTAGCGCTTCCCTGTAAACAGCGCTGCAGATAATATCAGCAGCGCCCTTTTCTAAAGAGCGTTACAACTATTCACGTATAGCAGTAGCGTGGGACAACAGGTGCTACTGCTATACGTTAGCTGTAGCGCCTTATTAGTAGCACATGTCCCCGCACTACTGAGAGGCCCAAAACCCGCGCTGCTGCTAGGCTTTTCTCTAGTAGTGAGAGGTAGAGATCAAAAAGGAACATCAAGTGTTGATGGTCAATAAAACCACTAGTTTCAAGAAAGGCAAGGGTAAGAAGAACTTCAAGAAGGACGGCAAGGGAGTTGCCGCGCCCGGTAAGCCGGTTGCTGGGAAGAAGCCAAAGCATGGACCCAAACCTGAGACTGAGTGCTTTTATTGCAAGGAAAACGGCCAATGGAAGTGGAGCTACCCCAAGTACTTAGCGGACAAGAAGGCCCGCAACACCAAAGGTATATGTGATATACATGTTATTGATGTGTACCTTACCAGTACTCGTAGTAGCTCCTGGGTATTTGATACTGGTGCGGTTGCTCATATTTGTAACTCAAAACAGGAGCTACGGAATAAGCAGAGACTAGCGAAGGACGAGGTGACGATGCACGTCGGGAATGGTTCCAAGGTCGATGTGATCGCCGCCGGCATGCTGTCTCTGCATTTACCTACGAGATTAGTTTTAAACCTTAATAATTGTTATTTAGTACCAGCTTTAAGCGTGAACGTTGTATCTGGATCTCATTTGATGTGAGATGGCTACTCATTTAAATCCGAGAATAATGGTTGTTCTATTTATTTGTGAGATATGTTTTATGGTCATGCCCTGCTGGTCAATGGTTTATTCTTATTGAATCTCGAACGTGATGTTACACATATTCATAGTGTAAGTACCAAAAGATGTAAGGTTAATAATGATAGTCCCACATACTTGTGGCACTACCGCCTTGGTCACATTGGTGTCAAACGCATGAAGAAGCTCCATGCGGACGGACTTTTGGAGTCTCTTGATTATGAATCATTTGACACATGCGAACCATGCCTCATGGGCAAGATGACCAAGACTCCGTTCTCTAGAACAATGGAGCGAGCAACAAACTTGTTGGAAATCATACATACTGATGTGTGCGGTCCAATGAGCATTGAGGCTCGCGGTGGCTATCGTTATGTCCTCGCCCTCACTGATGACTTAAGTAGATATGGGTATGTCTACTTAATGAAACACAAGTCTGAGACCTTTGAAAAGTTCAAGGAATTTCTGAGTGAGGTAGAGAATCAATGTGATAGAAAAATAAAGTTCTTATGATCAGATCGTGGGGGAGAATATTTGAGTCACGAGTTTGGTACACACTTAAGGAAATGTGGAATTGTTTCACAACTCACGCCGCCTGGAACACCTCAGCGTAACTGTGTGTCCGAACATCATAATCGTACTCTATTGGACATGGTGCAATCTATGATGTCTCTTACCGATTTACCGCTATCATTCTGGGGTTATGCTTTAAAGACAGCTACATTCACTTTAAATAGGGCACCGTCTAAATCCGTTGAGACGACACCATATGAATTATGGTTTGGGAAGAAACCTAAGCTGTCGTTTCTAAAAGTTTGGGGTTGCGATGCTTATGTCAAGAAACTTCAACCTGAAAAGCTCGAACCCAAGTCGGAAAAATGCGTCTTCATAGGATACCCTAAGGAAACCATTGGGTATACCTTCTACCTCAGGTCCGAAGGCAAGATCATTGTTGCCAAGAACGGATCCTTTCTGGAGAAAGAGTTTCTCTCGAAAGAAGTAAGTGGGAGGAAAGTAGAACTTGATGAAGTACTGCCTCTTGAACCGGAAAGTAGCGCAGCTCAGGAAGATGTTTCTATGGTGCCTGCACCGACTAGAGAGGAAGTTAATGATGATGATATAGGTACTTCGGATCAAGTTGCTACTGAACTTCATAGGTCCACAAGGACACGTTCCACACCAGAATGGTACAACAGCCCTGTCCTGGAAATCATGTTGTTAGACAACGGTGAACCTTCGAACTATGAAGAAGCGATGGCGGGCCCAGATTCCAACAAATGGCTTGAAGCCATGAAATCCGAGATAGGATCCATGTATGGAAACAAAGAATGGACTTTGACAGACTTGCCCGATGATCGGCGAGCCATAGAAAACAAGTGGATCTTTAAGAAGAAGACTGACACAGATGGTAATGTGACCATCTATAAAGCTCGGCTTGTCGCTAAGGGTTATCGACAAGTTCAAGGGGTTGACTATGATGAGACCTTCTCACCCGTAGCGAAGCTGAAGTCCGTCCGAATCATGTTAGCAATTGCCGCATTCTATGATTATGAAATATGGCAAATGGACGTCAAAACGACATTCCTTAACGACTTCCTTAAGGAAGAATTGTATATGATGCAGTCCGAAGGTTTTGTCGATCCTAAGAATGCTAATAAGGTATGCAAGCTCCAGCACTCCATCTATGGGCTGGTGCAAGCATCTCAGAGTTGAAACATTAGCTTTGATGAAATGATCAAAGCATTTCGGTTTATGCAGACTTATGGAGAAGCCTGCGTTTACAAGAAACTGAGTGGGAGCTCTGTAGCATTTTTCATATTATATGTGGATGACATACTATTGATGGGAAATGATATATAACTTTTGGAAAGCATAAAGGCCTACTTGAATAAGTGTTTTTCAATGAAGGACCTTGGAGAAGCTGCTTACATATTAGGCATCAAGATCTATAGAGATAGATCAAGACGCCTCATAGGTCTTTCACAAAGCACATACCTTGATAAGATATTGAAGAAGTTCAATATGGATCAGTCCAAGAAGGGGTTCTTGCCTGTATTGTAAGGTGTGAAATTGAGCTCGGCTCAATGTCCGACCACGGCAGAAGATAGAGAAAAGATGAGTATCATCCCCTATGCCTCACCCATAGGGTCTATTATGTATGCCATGCTGTGTACTAGACCTAATGTAAACCTTGCCGTAAGTTTGGTTGGGAGGTACCAAAGTAATCCCGGCATGGAACACTGGACAACGATCAAGAATATCCTGAAGTACCTGAAAAGGACTAAGGATATGTTTCTCGTTTATGGAGGTGATGAAGAGCTCATCGTAAAGGGTTACGTCGATGCTAGCTTCGACACAGATCTGGATGACTCCAAGTCACAAACCAGATACGTGTATATTTTGAATGGTGGGGCAGTAAGCTGGTGCAGTTGCAAGCAAAGCGTCATTGCGGGATCTACATGTGAAGCGGAGTACATGGCAGCCTCGGACGCAGCGCATGAAGCAATCTGGATGAAGGGGTTCATTACCGACCTAGGAGTTATTCCCAATGCATCGGGCCCGATGACTCTTGATACGTCTCCAACGTATCTATAATTTATGAAGCATTCATGCTATTATATTATCTGTTTTGGATGTTTATGGGCTTTACTAAGCACTTTTATATTATTTTTGGGACTAACCTATTAACCGGAGGCCCAGCCCAAATTGCTGTTTTCTTGCCTATTTCAGTGTTTCGAAGAAGGAATATCAAACGGAGTCCAAACGGAATGAAACCTTCGGGAAAGTTATTTTTGGAACGGAAGCAATCCAGGGGACTTGGAGTGCACGTAAGGGAAGCTTCAAGGTGGCCACGAGGCAGGGAGGCGTGCCCACCTCCCCTGGGCACGCCCCCCACCCTAGTGGGCCCCTCGTGGCTCCTCTGACCGACTTCTTTCACCTATATATCTCCATATACCCTAAAAACATCGGGAAACAGAATAGATCGGGAGTTCCGCCGCCGCAAGCCTCTGTAGCCACCAAAAACCTCTCGGGAGCCCATTCCGGCACCCTGCCGGAGGGGGAATCCATCAGCGGTGGCCATCTTCATCATCCCGGTGCTCTCCATGATGAGGAGGGAGTAGTTCACCCTCGGGGCTGAGGGTATGTACCAGTAGCTATGTGTTTGATCTCTCTCTCTCTCTCTCTCGTGTTCTTGATTCGACACGATCTTGATGTATCGCGAGCTTTGCTATTATAGTTGGATCTTATGATGTTTCTCTCCCTCTACTCTCTTGTAATGGATTGAGTTTTCCCTTTGAAGTTATCTTATCGGATTGAGTCTTTAAGGATTTGAGAACACTTGATGTATGTCTGTCCATGCTTATCTGTGGTTACAATGGGATATTCACGTGATCCACTTGATGTATGTTTTGGTGATCAACTTGCGGGTTCCGTGACCTTGGGAATCTATGCATAGGGGTTGGCACACGTTTTCGTCTTGACTCTTCGGTAGAAACTTTGGGGCACTCTTTGAAGTACTTTGTGTTGGTTGAATAGATGAATCTGAGATTGTGTGATGCATATCGTATAATCATGCCCATGGATACTTGAGGTGACAATGGAGTATCTAGGTGACATTAGGGTTTTGGTTGATTTGTGTCTTAAGGTGTTATTCTAGTACAAACTCTGATAGATTGAACGGAAAGAATAGCTTCATGTTATTTTACTACGGACTCTTGAATAGATCGAGCAGAAAGGATAACTTTGTGGTGGTTTCGTACCCTACCATAATCTCTTTGTTTGTTCTCCGCTATTAGTGACTTTGGAGTGACTCTTTGTTGCATGTTGAGGGATAGTTATATGATCCAGTTATGTTATTATTGTTGAGAGAACTTGCACTAGTGAAAGTATGAACCCCAGGCCTTGTTTCAACGCATTGCAATACCGTTTGTGCTCACTTTTATCATTTGTTACCTTGCTTTTTTTATAATTTCAGATTAAAAAAACCTATATCTACCACCCATATTGCACTTGTATCACCATCTCTTCGTCGAACTAGTGCACCTATACAATTTACCATTGTATTGGGTGTGTTGGGGACACAAGAGACTCTTTGTTATTTGGTTGCAAGGTTGTTTGAGAGAGACCATCTAGCTTCATCCTACGCCTCCCACGGATTGATAAACCTTAGGTCATCCACTTGAGGGAAATTTGCTACTATCCTACAAACATCTGCACTTGGAGGCCCAACAATGTCTACAAGAAGAAGGTTGTGTAGTAGACATCAACTCTCTTCTGTGACAACACTGGAGCTATTGCCCTTGCCAAGGAGGCCAGGTTTCACAAGAATACCAGGCACATCAAGCGTCGCTTCAACTACATTTGTGAAAATGTTCAAGATGGAGACATAAATATTTGTAAAGTGCATACGGATCTGAATGTCGCGGATCCGTTGACAAAACCTCTTCCACGAGCAAAACATGATCAACACTAGAACTCTATGGGTGTTCGATTCATCACAATGTAACTAGATTATTGACTCTAGTGCATGTGGGAGACTATTGGAAATATGCCCTAGGGGCAATAATAAAATGGTTATTATTATGTTTCTTTGTTCATGATAATTGTCTATTGTTCATGTTGTAATTGTATTGAGCGGAAACCGTAATACATGTATGAATACATAGACCACAACATGTAGTGAGCCTCTAGTTGACTAGCTCGTTGATCAATAGATGGTCATGGTTTCCTGACTATGGACATTGGATGTCATTGACAATGGGATCACATCATTAGGAGAATGATATGATGGACAAGATGTTGGGGAACGTAGTAATTTCAAAATTTTCCTACGCACACGCAAGATCATGGTGATGCATAGCAACGAGAGGGGAGAGTATTGTCCACGTACCCTCGTAGACCGTAAGCGGAAGCATTATGACAACGCGGTTGATGTAGTCGTACGTCTTCACGATCCGACCAATCCAAGTACCGAACGTACGGCACCTCCGAGTTCAGCACACGTTCAGCTCGATGACGATCCCCGGACTCCGATCCAGCAGGGTGTCGAGGATGAGTTCCATCAGCACGACGGCGTGGTGACGATGAGGATGTTCTACCGACGCAGGGCTTCGCCTAAGCACCGCAACGATATGACCGAGGTGGAATATGGTGGAGGGGGGCACCGCGCACACAGTTAAGGAACGATCACGAAGATCAACTTGTGTGTCTAGAGGTGCCCCCCTGCCCCCGTATATAAAGGAGCCAAGGGGGAGGGGGTGGCCGACCCAGGAGGGCGCACCAAGGGGGAGTCCTACTCCCACCGGGAGTAGGACTCCCTTCTTTCCTAGTTGGAGAAGGAGAAGGGGGAAGGAGGAGGAAGAGGGGAAGGAAAGGGGGGGGGGCGCAGCCCACCTCTTGCCTCCTCTCCTCTTCTCCCTTAGGGCCCATGAAGGCCCAGTAACCCCCGGGAGGGTTCCAGTAACCCCCCGGTGCTCCGGTAAAATCCCGATTTCACCCGGAACCTTTCCGATATCCAAATATAGGCTTCCAATATATCAATATTTATGTCTCGACCATTTCGAGACTCCTCGTCTTGTCCGTGATCACATCCGGGACTCCGAACAACCTTCGGTACATCAAAACTTATAAACTCATAATAAAACTGTCATCGTAATGTTAAGCGTGCGGATCCTACGGGTTCGAGAACTATGTAGACATGACCTAGAACTATTCTCGGTCAATAACCAATAGCGGAACCTGGATGCTCATATTGGCTCCTACATATTCTACGAAGATCTTTATCGGTCAAACCGCATAACAACATACTTTGTTCCCTTTGTCATCGATTTGTTACTTGCCTGAGATTTGATCGTCGGTATCCAATACCTAGTTCAATCTCGTTACCGGAAAGTCTCTTTACTCGTTACGTAATGCATCATTCCGTAACTAAATCATTAGCTACATTGCTTGCAAGGCTTATAGTGATGTGCATTACCGAGAGGGCCCAGAGATACCTCCCCGACAATCGGAGTGACAAAACCTAATCTCGAAATACGCCAACCCAACATGTACCTTCGGAGACACCTGTAGAGCCTCTTTATAATCACCCAGTTACGTTGTGACGTTTGGTATCACACAAAGTGTTCCTCCGGTAAACGGGAGTTGCATAATCTCATAGTTACAGGAACATGTATAAGTCATGAAGAAAGCAATAGCAACATACTAAATGATCAAGTGCTAGGCTAACGGAATGGGTCATGTCAATCACATCATTCTCCTAATGATGTGATCCCGTTAATCAAATGACAACACATGTCTATGGTTAGGAAACATAACCATCTTTGATTAATGAGCTAGTCAAGTAGAGGCATACTAGTGACGTTATGTTTGTCTATGTAATCACACATGTATCATGTTTCCGGTTAATACAATTCTAGCATGAATAATAAACATTTATCATGATGTGAGGAAATAAATAATAACTTTATTATTGCCTCTAGGGCATATTTCCTTCACAATACCCAATCCTAAGCATAGCACAAGATTGTCTAGTTCGTTTGCTAAAGCTTTTCTAATGTCAAGTATCATTTCCGTAGACCATGAGATTGTGTAACTCCCGGGTACCGTAGGAATGCTTTGGGTGTACCAAACATCACAACGTAACTGGGTGGCTATAAAGGTGCACTACAGGTATCTCCGAAAGTGTCTGTTGGGTTGGCACGATCGAGACTGAGATTTGTCACTCCGTAAGACGGAGAGGTATCTCTGGGCCCTCTCGGTAATGCATCATCATAATGAGCTCAATGTGACTAAGTAGTTGGTCACGGGATCATGCATTACGGAACGAGTAAAGTGACTTGCCGGTAACAAGATTGAACGAGGTATTCGGATACCGATGATCGAGTCTCGGGCAAGTAACGTACCGATTGACAAAGGGAATTGTATACGGGATTGCTTGAATCCTCGACATCGTGGTTCATCCGATGAGATCATCGTGGAACATGTGGGAGCCAACATGGGTATCCAGATCCCACTGTTGGTTATTGGCTTGAGAGTTGTCTCGGTCATGTCTCTATGATTCCCGAACCCGTAGGGTCTACACACTTAAGGTTCGGTGACGCTAGAGTTGTTATGGAAAATAGTATGTGGTTACCGAATGTTGTTCGAAGTCCCGGATGAGATCCCGGACATCGCGAGGAGTTCCGGAATGGTCTGGAGGTGAAGATTTATATATGGGAAGTCATCATATGGTCACCGGAAGTATTCGGGGGTTTGCCGGTATTGTACCGGGACCACCGAAGGGGTTCCGGGGGTCCACCAGGAGGGTCCACCTGCCCCGGAGGGCCCTATGGGCTGTATGTGGAAGGGAACCAGCCCCTAAGTGGGCTGGGCGTCATCCCCCTAGGGCCCATGCACCTAGGGTTTGGGGGAAACCATAAAGGCGGCGCCCCCCTTGGCTTGGGGGGCAAGCCCCCTCCCCTTGGCCGCCGCCCCCCTCTAGATCTCATCTAGAGGGGTCGGCCCCCTTTCCCCTTCGCCCTAAAAATAGAGGGGAGGAGGGAGGGAAGCAGCAGCTCATCCAAGGCGCAGTCCTCCCCCTCTCCAACAACCCCTCCTCCGTTGAGCTTGGCGAAGCCCTGCCGGAGAACCGCTGCTCCTCCACCACTACGCCGCCGTGCTGCCGGAGTTCTTCCCCAACTTCTCCTTCCCCCTTGCTGGATCAAGGAGGAGACGACCCCGTGATGCACGTGTGTTGAATGCCTATGTGCCGTTGTTTGGCGCTTAGATAGGAATCAATCGCGATCTAAATCGCTGCGAGTACGACTCCTTCATCCGCATTCTTGCAACGCTTCCGTTTCGCGATCTTCAAGGGTATGAAGATGCACTCCCCTCTCTCTCGTTGCTAGTCTCTCCATAGATTGATCTTGGTGATGCGTAGAATTTTTTTTAATTTCTGCAACGATCCCCAACATGGCCATCGGGGACCTAGTGGTAAGGCCATTATCTGGCAGGAAGGAGCCCAGAGATCGGATAACCATCTAGAGTCCATTTTGGTTCCCAAGTCTACATGAGGTTGGTCAGATTGGATCTACCCCATGTAAAACCCTAGCCTACATCGCCTATATAAGGTGGGGGCTAGGGGGCTCTCATTCCCATAACATTTGTAGAACCATACTCTCGGTATTCTTCAACCCCATCTCTCATTGTAATCTCTCGCACAAGATATCCAACCATGAATACAAATACAAAGCAGGACGTAGGGTACTACTCCTTCCTGGAGGCCCGGACCTGGGTAACTCTCTATGAGACCTCTGATTTGGAACTTTCATCGACGTTCTCTATCCTACAGAGGGTACTGGCGGGTTTATGCACCGTTTGTTGGCACGCCAGGCACGGGTTGCATTGGACCGAGATCCATCCCAGATCAGATCTCCTCTAGCTTTCGGTGGCCTCCAGCAGAGAGAAAGATTAACTTTCGGCTCCCTCACCTTCATTACAGACGGGACATGCCGGGTCGAGATCAAACCAACGACCTTCCCTGTCTGCATCGTCCTCTTCGGTGCACTAGCGTTCGGCATCAACCACCTTGGTAGCTTTCGCGTTTGCGTCCCGTCGCCCCGGGAGATTGCATAGGTGGCCTCACCAAGCTTTACAGCCGCCTTCATCACTGACCTCTGGCGCAGGAGATCAGGCGATGCAGGCACCCCTGAATGACCAGATCGATGGTAAGACCTAGGTCTGGTTGGACATCCTCAACACCAATGGCTTCGATCGCACCCAACACCAGCGGGGCCGCGGTAGCCCACGGCGGGCCTCCAGCCCCTCCTCCGGTCTTGGAGCTAGCACTCATAGCTCTATCAGCACCTCCGGCAACACCTCTGCTCGGACATCAACTGGTCACCTATAACACCTTTGGCGTCGGACCCCAGGCTTCGCGACTCTCGGGGCCGAAATTTACGGCCTCGCCAAAGTAACAATGACGCAATCCATCATCAACACAAACGTGTTGCGCTTCCTCAGCACTCTTATACTGGGGACCGACCCCACCATGTAGGCAATGGAGGCCTTCCAACGGGCACATTAGCCACCAACCTACAACTCAAGCAGGGGACGACGGAGACTGCGTCGTATGGGGCGCAATGGCAAGGAATGATGAGCAATGAAGGCCGACGCCAATCTCGACCCCAGCCACGAGCATAAACCACTACTGCCCTCGCGGCCTTAGGTCATGAGGCTGGCATGGGCCGTAACGAGCTCGCGGCCTCCAAGCCGCCATGACACTGGCCAACATGCTCCACGATACACCAGAGTCCCGAACATCATCACAAATCTCATAAGGGTACTCCATAAGACAGTGGAGCTCCAAGACAAGACTAGTCAGTCATGGCAGCGCCTGGCCGGCACACACAGTGTCCTTTTAGCCACAGCACACTTACCTAAGCCAGAGCCCGCACCAAGGGGTGAATATGGAAACCTTCGTCAAGCAAATTTTCACTAGATTTCTTTGAGGATTTGATTCTTTGTATTTTTTCGTGCGTAACATTATTAATTGATTTGTAGGGATTGAAACCTTTAGGAAAATTTTCTAAGGATTGCTTTGCACTATATTTTACAGAAAAATTTACATCAACTCCAACCTCTTTAAAAAAAATCAAGTGGTTTTCTAACACCGGCGTGCGAGAGTGAGTCACGTGAAGGAAGGATAAATAGTTTCAGGAACACTAATATGTACTTTCTCCGTTTTAAAATAGATGACCCAATTTTATACTAATTTTGTACTAAAGTTAGTATAAAGTTGAGTCATCTATTTTGGAACGGAGGGAGTACGTATCATGTGTATACTCGTTTATTCTTCGAGCACTGTTATCTGTATTCATTTTTCACATTTGAATACAAAAATATAACATCTGTATTGAATTGAAAGAAATCAAATATACATCACTAATCGCAAGCGGCAAGAGGATACGAGAAAAAAAAGTTTTGTTCCGATCTGGTGTGTGGTCTCATTTCCGTGTCCCCTACTCGAACCGAGTCGAGAACGGACACACATGCACATAGGGTTGAGCTACTATAAATATGTGCCCCGAGTTATCTCGTGGACTCATCGATTCTTCATCTCCATCAAACAAGCTCTCGATTGACATCTCCCTCTCGCGCGTACGTGGGCGTGGCGGCTGATCCACCAAAATCAATGGCAGAAGAAGCTCTTCTCCTGCCGCTGCTCCCGACGCCACCAAGGAGCGAGATGCTGCCGATCCTCCCGAGTCCCGACGCCGCCCAGGAGCGAGATGCTGCCGCTGTTGCCGACGCCGCACGGTGTCATCCTCACCATGCTGGTGTCCGCCATGGCAGGCCGCGCCGACTTCGTCCAGAGGTGGGACTGGAACAAGAAGGGCAAGAAGCCATGCAGCTCCACCTCTTCCTCCTCGTCCTCGTCGTCGGAGGGCAGCGGGAGCACTGGTCGTGCCGACTCCGTCGAGAGGTGGGACTGGAACAAGAAGTGCAAGAAGACATGCAGCTCCATCTGCTCCTCCTCGTCGTCCTCTTCGTCGGAGAGCAGCGGGAAGACCGGTCGTGCCAACTCCGTCGAAAGGTGGGACTCGGACAAGAAATACAACAAGAAGCCCCGCACCACCAAGTCGTCGTCGTCGTCGTCATACAGCGCTGGCAGCCCCGGACGTGCCGACTCCGTCGAACGCTGGGACAGCAAGAAGAAACTCTCGACCTCGTGCAGTGCGTCTCTCCAGCCCACTGATCTCGGCCGCCATGACGCCGGCAACAACAAGCGCCTGCCTAACCCTGGCCGCGCGTCCTCGGCGGAACGCTGGGACTTGCACAAGAAGCCCTGCCCGGAGCAGACGGAGAAGCTGCCTCGGACTACAAAGACGCCGGCGCTAGCCACAACCCCGCAGAAGGCCATGTTCGCCGGGTCCAACTTTCACGCCTCGCCGGATCCGAGCATGCTCCCCATGCCGCTCTTCTTTCTGCTGGCACGTTCGCGTGCGCTCTGTACAAGTACTTAAGTCCATTACGGCGATCTAGTTCCTTTCCTTGGTGGTGAGGAGTAGTGCTGTAGTAGGATGTGGAGTTCAAACCCATATAACTTGTAATCCCTTTTATTTCATTCATTCATCTCGTGGTGAAATATGTAGGAAGGATGTTTTAATTTTCATGAATCTGCTCATGGTCATTTCTCTGCAGCTTAATTTCATCAACTTTTAGAATGTACTGGAGTACTGTGGCGTTCAACTTGAAGTGCACCAGCTCAGTAGAGTTTGCATGGATATCTAGCAGAAGAGTAGGTTTCGGATTCCAGCATTTCTACCTTGTAAGTGGATGGTACATGACCTGAAGGCTCGAAACATTAGATCCATTATTCTGTCCGTAAACTTTCCTGTGTTACAAATTTCTGTAGTAGACGTAGAAACACATTATCTTACTATCATGTGTTCATGCAATCAGAACTATAGTAAGCAAGGCAGTGCTTATTCATGCATTATTAGTTCACTAGCAAAAGGGTCCGTGTGTTGCAACTGGAAAAAAAAATCATAATCTCAAATGGCCAAGACCATATTTTGTTGCATTACTCAGATCACTATCACGCTCAATTACGTGAAATCATGAACAATTTTTGATATATTGAACAGTTTTTTAAACTAGTGATCATATTTTAAATCATGAACATTTTCAAATTCGCAAACACTTTTAAATTTTTTTGAATATTTTATATATTTTTTTGAATTTATGAACATTTTCTATTATTTGCAAACATTTTTATAAAAATAGTTAACATTATTTTAAACAATTTTCTTGAATCGGCGAACATTTAAAGAGTCAACAAACATTTTGAACTCCGCCTATGTCTTCTAGGCATAGCCGGTCCCAAGCCTGGGTAAAAGAGGAGGGTTGTGATAGGCTTGGCGAGCCAACATAAAAACTAGTCAGACCCATATGTATGAAACCCATTTGAGCGAGAGTAGTACTAGGATGGGTGACCTCCTGGGAAATCCTCGTGAAAGGGTTTCATATCTAAGGGTTGTGATAGGCTTGGCGAGCCAACGTAAAAAGTAGTCAGTCTTTTGGGTATGAAATCAATTTGGGCGAGAGTAGTAGTAGGATGGGTGACCTCATGTGAAGTCCTTGTGAAAGGGTTTCATATCTAGCCTACCCCAACTTGTCTGGGATAAAAGACTTCGTAAGATAAGATAAGATAAGCTAAATTGGTGGAATTTTTTAGAAAATTCATGAACATTTTTATTATTTAACGAACATTTTTTGAAATGCATGATCGTTTTTTGAATCAACAAACATTTTGTGAATGAATAAACTATTTTGCAAGTCATGACTAGTTTTTGAATTTTTTAGGATATTTTCCATTCATAAACATTTTCTGAATTGGCAAAAAATTTAATTTTTCAATAAAAAATACAATAACTTCTTAACAAATTATGAAAAAAATTTCATTTCACAAACATTTGTTTTTTTCAAAATTGTGAACGTTTTTTGAATAAGCATACATTTTTTGAATAACCAAGAAGCTTGGCGATCAGGGCTCGGGCCTCAGCATTTAGATCACGGGCTCGGGCCTCAGCATTTAGATAACGATCTTGTGCTGATCTCATGGAGTACCACTACCACCAGCCCGCCCCAACATGTCATCTAGTCGCCGTGGTGTGCCACAACTACTTCATCAACCACATACCTTAAGACTGCAGTTTCTTCCCTCTCATTAGGGTTTTGTTTCTCCCGGAGGCGATCGCTGCCGCCGTCGAGACATCACCTTCCCTCCTCCGATCGCGGCTAGGAGGTCTGGTTCGGGTTGATTAAGGGGTGATCTAGTATCACTTCCCGGCCTTGGCCTCCCCCTAGAGGTGCGCTGGAGAGTTTTAGGGTTTGCTTCAACGCCCGATTGATCTGTTCTCTCGGGCTAGGTTTCAAGGTTTTCAGCGGCTATGGGATCGAAGGCCAAGGAGGCGATGGGTTCCAGCTTCACGACAGAAGTGGAGAAGATGATGGCGGAGTTGGGTCTCTGTGAGGAAGATCTCGACGATGTCGTCTTTGACGAGAAGGCGGCACCGCCATATGCAACTAGATGGATGGCTGTAGCGAGGGTGCACATCGATAAACCGTATAGCCAGTATTGGTTCTTCAAGAACGTGCGTGCGGCGTGGGATTTGGCACATGAGGTGAAGTTCTGTCCTTTGGAACATAATCTCTATACGCTGCAGTTTTCTGTCTAGGGGATTGGGAGCGAGTCATGTAGGAAGGACCATGGAATTTCCGGGGGAATGCTGTAATCATCACCCCATATGATGGAATCACCAAGCCCACGGAGGTCAATCTGGATACACTAGATATCTGGATACAAATTCATGATGTTTCTGATCTATATGCACATCTTGTGACGCCATTGGCAGCAAAGGTAGGTGATGTTCTGTTCACAGAAAACATGACGCAAGACTTTGCTGGAATTTTTTATCGCGTGTGGGTCAAGATCAATGTGCATAAACCGTTGAAGAATGCAGTGTCAATGATTCATGATGGTAAGCGCCAGATCTATCGTGTGAAGTACGAGCGCCTGCCGGATTGGTGCGCCATATGCAGGCATCTTGGGCATGTATACAAGGAACATGGAGATGGTATCCATCCCCGCTCTGCATTATATTTCAAAGCTCTCCCTACTTCGTGCAACATGCGAGTTGGTGATGGTCCTGGACGTGGAAGAGGACGTCGTGGTGGCCGCCGAGGTGGCCATACGACCGGAACGGATGCCGGGTGGGGTGGAGCCCCAAACCACGCGGAGGGTACTGAAACTGACAATACAGAATACACTGATCCTGATGTAGCTATGGTCGTTGTGGGCGATAACAGGAAAAGACTAGCCAACGAACAGAAGAGCGAGATGGCTCTTGCTATCTTACCTGCCACAGGGAACACGCTCGCTGCTATCCCTCAGGTGGTGCCAGCTAGTCCATCATCGGTGCAAGAACCAAAGAGACCCCTTGTCAATGCAGATAAAAACAGCCTGAAGAAGGGAGTTATCACAGAGAAACAAGTTGAGTCTATATCGGCAAACTCCCGAGGGGAGGATCGTCGGGCGCAATGAATGTCTTATGTTGGAAATGTCATGGTGCGGGCAAAGCCGCGACAATTTGAGAGCTTCGTGACCTAGCGAAGCAATTTGCCCCGACCGTGTTGTGTATTGTCAAAACTCAAATCTCAAAGGCACGGGTCGAGAGTCTTGCTAGTACTTTAGGTTTTACTCATGCTTATATTGTTGGTAGCTCTGGCCGTAGTGGCGGCATTTGTGTTTTCTGGAATGATGGAATAAAATTGGATGTTTTCGGTTACTTTGAGTATCATGTAGATGCGAAAGTGCTAATCCCTAACCACGAGGAATGGAGACTCACATGTGTTTACGGAAAAGCGCAGACCGGAGAGAGGTATAGAACATGGGATATGCTAAAATCTCCAGTCAGCGTCAATTCCTTGCCATGGTTATGAATTGGTGATTTTAACGAAGTCCTACATCTGCACGAGCATGTGGGGATGGGGCAAAAACGAAGGGCACAGATTCAGGGCTTCAGGGATGCTATGGACATCTGCGCATTGGCTGATATTGGGTACCATGGGAAACCTTGGACTTTTGAGAAAAAGACCTCTGGTGGAGGTTATTGCCAAGTGCGCCTTGATAGAGCTCTTGCCAATTCAGATTGGAGCACACTCTTTCCCCATGCAAGCCTCATCCATGAAACGGGTGCTTCATCTGATCACTGTCCTATTAGACTCCAACTCGAGCCAGTTCAGGTTACACAAAGGGTGCAGAAAATATTCAGGTATGAGTGTTATTGGGAGCGCCATGACACGTTCGATGAATCACTTGAGGCAATGTGGAGTGGGAGTCCAGGCAGCTAGTCAACAACGTAGCTCAGCAAGAAGCTTAGGGACTTGTCGGCGCCCTTGCAACAATGGAGTGGGGCTAATATTGGAACTGTATCTAGAAGGATTAAGAAATTGGAAAAGGAATTAGTAGTTTTGCAGAATGACCCTCAACGATTGTCTCCCTCACATGCAGATGTAAAAATTACTGATCAGCTTGTGGAGTTGTACCACATGGAAGAGATCGTGCAACGGCAACGATCCTGGGTGGATTGGCTGGTGGATGGGAATCAGAACACAATTTTTTTTCATAGAAGACCAAGCATGCGCCGAAGGTCAAAAATCTTCAAAAACCAGATGGCTCTCTAACCCAAGACCCTACGGAGATGGCGGCCGTCACTAATGAGTTCTATAAGGATTTGTCCCACTCTGAAGGTACTTCGGGCATGCAGAATGTTTTGAATGCAATACCGGTTAAAGTGACAGCAGAGATGAATATGAACTTGACGGCACCGTTCACTCAGGAGGAAGTAACAACGACCCTTTTCCAAATGTACCCACGAAAGCACCCGGTCATGACGGATATCCAGCGCATTTTTTTCAAAGGCACTGGGAGCTATGCAGGGGAGAGGTAACCAATGTGGTCCTTCAAATCCTTAGAGGAGAGGAGAGCCCTGAGGTAATTAACAATGCTTTGCTAGTACTAATCCCTAAGGTCAAGGATCCGGTTCAGTTATCACAATTTCGTCCTATCAGCTAATGTAACGTGCTATACAAAATTGCCTCGCAGGTTTTAGCTAATTGATTAAACAAAATTTTTCCAGACATTATTTCAGAGGTGCAATCTACCTTGTGAAAGTAGTACTAGGATGCGTGACCTCATGTGAAGTCCTTGTGAAAGGGTTTCATATCTAGCCTACACCAACTTGTTTGGGATAAAAGATTTCGTAAGATGAGATAAGATAAGCTAAATTGGTGGAATTTTTTAGAAAATTCATGAACATTTTTATGATTTAACGAACATTTTCTGAAATGCATGATCATTTTTTGAATAAACAAACATTTTATGAATGAATAAACTATTTTGCAAGTCATGACTAGTTTTTGAATTTTTTAAAGATATTTTCCCATTGATAAACATTTTCTGAATTGGTGAAAAATTTAATTGTTCAATAAAAAAATACAATAACTTCTTAACAAATTATGAACTTTTTTTATTTCCCAAACAAAGCACAAGATCGTGTAGTTCGTTTGCTAACATCTTTTCTAATGTCAAGTATAATTTCCTTAGACCATGAGATTGTGTAACTCCCGGATACCGTAGGAATGCTTTGGGTGTACCAAACGTCACAACGTAACTGGGTGGCTATAAAGTTACACTACAGGTATCTCCGAAAATGTCTGTTGGGTTGGCACGAAGAGAGACTGGGATTTGTCACTCCGTATGACGGAGAGGTATCTCTGGGCCTACTCGGTAATGCATCATCATAATGAGCTCAATGTGACTATGTAGTTGGTCATGGGTCATGTATTACGGAGAGTAAAGTGACTTGCCGGTAACGAGACTGAACGAGGTATTGGGATACCGACGATCCAATCTCGGGCAAGTAACGTACCGATTGACAAAGAGAATTGTATACGAGATTGCTTGAATCCCGGACATCGTGGTTCATCCAATGAGATCATCGTGGAACATGTGGGAGCCAACATGGGTATACAGATCCCGCTGTTGGTTATTGGCCGGCGAGCTGTCTCGGTCATGTTTGCATGATTCCCGAACTCGTAGGGTCTACACACTTAAGGTTCGGTGACGCTAGAGTTGTTATGGGAAATAGTATGTGGTTACCGAATGTTGTTTGAAGTCCCGGAAGAGATCCCGGACGTCACGAGGAGTTCCGGAATGGTCCAGAGGTGAAGATTTATATATGGGAAGTCATCATACGGTCACCGAAGTATTCGGGGGTTTGCCGGTATTGTACTGGGACCACCGAAGGGGTTCCGGGGGTCCACCGGGAGGGTCCACCTGCCCCGGAGGGCCATATGGGCTGTATGTGGAAGGGAACCAGCCCCTAAGTGGGCTGGGCACCATCCCCCCTAGGGCCCATGCGCCTAGGGTTTGGGGAAAACCCTAAAGGGGGCGCCCCCCTTGGCTTGGGGGGCAAGCCCCATCCCCTTGGCCACCGCCCCCTCTAGATCTCATCTAGAGGGGATGGCCCCCTTCCCCCTTCGCCCTATAAATAGAAGGAAGGAGGGAGGGCAGCAGCACCTCATCCGTGGCGCAGCCCTCTCCCTCTCCAACACCCCTTCCTCCTCTGTTGAGCTTGGCGAAGCCCTGCCGGAGAACCGCTGCTCCACCACCACCACGCCGTCGTGCTGCTGCTGGAGTTGTCTTCCCCAACCTCTCCCTCCTCCTTGCTGTATCAAGGCGCGGGAGACGTCACCGGGCTGCACGTGTGTTGAACGCGGAGGCGCCGTTGTTCGGCGCTTAGATCGGAATCGACCGCGATCTGAATCGTTGCGTGTACGACTCCTCCAACCGCGTTCTTGTAACGCTTCCGTATCGCGATCTTCAAGGGTATGAAGATACACTCCCCTCTCTCTCGTTGCTAGTCTCTCCATAGATTGATCTTGGTGATGCGTAAATTTTTTAATTTCTGCAACGATCCCCAACAGAGGCATCATGAGCTAGGTCTATGCGTGGCTTCTATGCACAAGTAGATCACAAGTTGTTGTGGGCGTTGATTTTTTTCAATTTACTTGTTGTTACTAGTCTTATCTTGATTCGGCGGCATCGTGGGATGAAGCGGCCCGGACCGACCTTACACGTACGCTTACGTGAGACAGGTTCCACCGAGTGACATGCACTAGTTGCATAAGGTGGCTAGCGGGTGTCTGTCTCTCCCACTTTAGTCAGATCGGATTCGATGAAAAGGGTCCTTATGAAGGGTAAATAGCAATTGGCATATCATGTTGTGGTTTTGGCGTAGGTAAGAAACGTTCTTGCTAGAAACCTATCGCAGCCACGTAAAAACTTGCAACAACAATTAGAGGACGTCTAACTTGTTCTTGCAGCATATGCCGTGTGATGTGATATGGCCAAAAGGATGTGATGAATGACATATGCGATGTATGAGATTGATCATGTTCTTGTAATAGGAATCACGACTTGCATGTTGATGAGTATGACAACCGGCAGGAGCCATAGGAGTTTTCTTAATTTATTGTATGACCTGCGTGTTAATGAAAACGCCATGTAATTACTTTACTTTATTGCTAAACTTTAGCCATAGTACTAGAAGTAACTGTTGGCGAGACAACTTCATGAAGACACGATGATGGAGATCATGATGATGGAGATCATGGTGTCATGCCGGTGACGATGATGATCATGGCGCCCCGAAGATGGAGATCAAAAGGAGCAAAATGATATTGGTCATATCATGTCACTATTTGATTGCATGTGATGTTTATCATATTTTTGCATCTTATTTGCCTTAGAACGACGGTAGCATATATAAGATGATCCCTCATAAAATTTCAAGAAAGTGTTCCCCCTAACTATGCACCGTTGCGAAAGTTCGTTGTTTCGAAGCACCACGTGATGATCGGGTGTGATAGATTCTAACGTTCACATACAACGGGTGTAAGCCAGATTTCCACATGCAAAACACTTAGGTTGACTTGACGAGCCTAGCATGTACAGACATGGCCTCGGGACACAAGAGACCGAAAGGTCGAACATGAGTCATATAGTAGATACGATCAACATGAAGATGTTCACCGACGATGACTAGTCCGTCTCACGTGATGATCGGACACGGCCTAGTTGACTCGGATCATGTATCACTTAGATGGCTAGAGGGATGTCTATCTGAGTGGGAGTTTATTAAATAATTTGATTAGATGAACTTAATTATCATGAACTTAGTCTAAAACCTTTGCAATATGTCTTGTAGACCAAATGGCCCACGCTAATGTTGCCCTCAACTTCAATGCGTTTCTAGAGAAAACCAAGCTTAAAGACGATGGTAGAAACTTTACGGATTGGGTCTGTAACTTGAGGATCATCCTCATAGCTGCCGAGAAAGCATATGTCCTAGATGCATCGCTAGGTGGAGCACCTGTTTTCCCAGCAACTCAAGACGTTATGAATGCCTGGCAGTCGCGTAGTGATGATTACTCCCTGGTTCAGTGCGGCATGCTTTACAGCTTAGAATCGGATATCCAAAAGCGTTTTGAGCAGCACGGAGCATATGCGATGTTCCAAGAGCTGAAAATGGTTTTCCAAGATCATGCCCGAGTCGAGAGATATGAAGTCTCCGACAAGTTCTACAGTTGTAAGATGAAGGAGAATAGTTCTGTCAGCGAGCACATACTCAAAATGTCTGGGTTGCACAATCGCTTGTCTCAGCTAGGAGTTAATCTCCCGGATGACGCGGTCATTGACGAAATCCTTCAGTCGCTTCCACCTAGCTACAAGAGCTTTGTGATGAATTTCAATATGCAGGGGATGGAGAAAACCATTCCCGAGGTATATTCACTGCTGAAATCAGCATACACTACTAGGGAAAACCTTATACACGGAATGTTACCAGTAGTGTTGTACAAAATCATACGCTACTGCTACTTCGTAGCAGCGCGCATAAATAAACCGCGCTACTGCTATGACTTTAGCAGTAGCGCATACTAGCAAAAAGCGTTGCTGCTTTGTTTGAACTGGGCGCACATGGCTAGCCCAACCTAGCAGTAGCGTGTATAATGGCCAGCGCTACTGCTACTCTCCTTAGCTGTAGCGCGCTTACGTGTAAGGCGCTACTGCTAACGGAAATAGAATAAAGTTAAAAAAACAAGTAGAAAAGTAAATGAAAATGAAAGAAATAGAAAAAGGAGAAAGGAAAAAAATAAAATGTAAAGAAAAATAAAAGAAAAAAGGAAAAAGGAGAAAGGAATAGCAGTAGCGGGTTTCAGGAAACGCGATGTAGCTAACTTAGCTATAGCGCGTTTTCGGAAATGCGCTACCGTTACGTTTCACTTAAACAACGGTCCCCCCCCCCCCCCCCCCCCGCCCCCCGGCCACCACACTTCTTCCCCAAATCCCTCGCTCTCGCCGCCGTCTCCCCAATTCACCGTCGCCCCACTTCGCCGCCGTCTCCTGCCGGCGTGGACACCCGCAACCTCACCGTCTCCCCCCGAGGCCGCCGTCATCCTCACCGCCGCCGCCTGAGGCCACCCTTAGCCTCACCGCCGCTGCCCGAGGCCGCCCTCGACGTCACCGTCGGCGCCCTCCACCTCACCGCCGCCCGAGCCCGCCCAGGACCACCGTTGCCCGTGCCCGAGCCCGCCCTTTCCGCCCCTGCCTCCGTCACCGAGCACCTCCCCGCCACCGTCTCTCCCCTCTTTGTAAGTCCCCCACCCCTCCCCCCACTCCTCTCTCTCTCTGCATTTTAGAGAAAAATTAGTAGAGCAAAAGTTTGTTTATAGCAAAAAATTTAGTTTATAGCAAAGGATGTTAAGTAGTAGATGTTAGAGCAAAAAATTAGTTTAGATGTTAATTAGGTTACGGCAATAGTGGTACTAGTAGTTGTTAATTAAATGTTTTTCAACTAGGGCACTAGAGTTTTGGTAGGTTAATTAGGTTAGTAGTGCTGCTAGTAGTAGTGGTACAGTAGGTTAATTAGGTGAAGTTAAATGAATAACCTAAATGAATGAAATTAGTAGGTTAATTAGTAGTTAAATGAAATTAGTAGTTAACTGAAATTAGTAGGTTAATTAGGTCTATTAGTAGTTAAATGAATTTTCTTCTACACTTTGTTTTTGAATTAGCTTGTGAAATTTGGACATGTGGTTGCTCGTGTATATTTGGACATGTGTTGCGGTGTCGAAGAGGGATATTTCAACACTGTTTCCAGGGAATGATGCTGAGTGGCCTATGTTTTGCCGGAATGTTGATTCATTTCTGTTCCGGCAAATTTCAGGTTCTCAATTTGTCCACTTTTTAGCAAAGGTCATGCCAAAATTTTCCGTGAATTTCGGCATGACTTGTGCTACAAACTAGGACATATCGAGTGCCCGAGATTTGCCGCACCAGGAAGGAGTCAACATTCCTGCAAAACAATATGCCTTTTTTATGTCATTATTCATTTTATTAGGTCTAGAATTAATTGACTAGATTTAATCATAGAAACATGGCTAGCAACGATGAAGGACAGGGTTCTGGTGATTGCGACGACGTCTATCGGGCGGCAGACAAATTTTTTAGCCTTACCGACGATCAACCGATGTTGTTGCTGGGTCCACCGGTGGCATCGGGGAGTGAGACCGACACGCAGACCGGTGGTGAGACTGAGACCGGCGCTGAGACTCGGACTGGCATCGAGACCGGCGCTGAGACTGAGACCGGTGCTACCTCGGGGAGCGGAGCCGGTGTAGAACCGAAAGCAAAGAGGCAACGGCTTCCTAACAAACTTAGGACTACTAGACTGGTGGTCACGGAGGTGGACGATGGCAATTTTGAGCCAAAGGCGCCCGATGAAGCGCGCGCGTGCTACGGCAATCAAATAGGCTGCATCGTATGGACAACCGCCACCATCAACGATGAGAAACTACAGAAGATAGAAAATATGAGGAGCTCCCTCTAAAGAAGTTTCACCAGATATTCTTGTTCCCGGGCCGGAATGAGAAGGATTATGAAGATCCAGACGTGGACCCGGCAATGAAGAAGATAAACAAACACGCCATGAACAAGTTTAGCGACGCGTTGGCCGCCTGGAAAACTCGAGTGAAAGCAAAGATCATCGACAAGAAGGAACCCTACTCCGAGATTGTAAAGGATAATCCGATAATCACGGAAGAGCAGTTTCAAATATTCAAGGAGGCTTGCGAGGCCGAAGCTGCCAAAAAAAAGTCTAAGTACATGAAGGGGCTTCAAGAGAGGAACATTGGGAGCCACCACCTCGAAAGCCGTGGTTACGGAGGAAAGAGGTCCAAATGGGCCAAGGAGGACGCGGAAGCCGCGAGTCTGGGCATCCCAGACCCCTTGGCAGATTTCACCGTCCCGCAGGAGCATGACGTCCTGAGGGCCCGGCACCGTTGGGACCCAGTGAAGAAAGTTTACGAGACAACACCGGTCACTACGGAGTTCATGAGACTGCTGGTAATTTTAGTTTCTGATCAATTCGACTGCACATGTTAGTCATATTTCTAAACGATCCTTGTGCCTTTTGCAGAGAGAGCTGCACCGGATTGCGGCCGAAAGCGACTCACCGTCTGAGGCATTGGCGAGGCCCAAGTGGGACACTCCATTCAACCGGACGTTGAACATATTGAAACGACAACCGGTGGATACTCGACCATCGTATGGACGCGTGCACAGTGTCGGAGACGGCGCCACGTGGAAGAAGTACTACCGTGAGACCACGGAGGAGAGAAAGGAAAGACGAAGGTTAACTGAAGAAAACATCGACAAGAAGGTTGAGATTGCGGTTGAGAAGAAATCATCTCAGACAGTCGCAACAGCGGTAGCTGCCGCAAAACAGGTGGTTGCAGATTTGTCTACTTCCTTGGTGACGGGCGTTTTCACTTGGACAAGACAAAATCCAGAAAAAAATGCAGAGGACTTTCCCCTTGCTGACTTCTTGGGAGCACCTGCTCCTGCACTGGCTCCCGCACCGGCTCCCGCACCGACTCCCGCACCAGACGTGCTCGGTGGTGCCTCGTCTTTGTCCGAGTTCGACGCCCTCACGGTATCTGTCACACCGACCCCCTTCAATATAAATGTATAATGCAAAATATTGTACACCATCGGCGACCAGAAGGTGGACGTGGGGAAGGCGACGATAATGGAGCCGAAGGAACCATTGTTCCACAGCCGGCCAATCCCCCCGAACGTCTTCAAGGTTTCCGTGGCCAGTGTCAAACCGTGCCACGAGAATTTGCCTCCTCTAATACTAGTGGGGGATGACAACGAGACCCCACGGCGGCTTGGTGATTGTTGCAATGGGTGGGTCCTGTTGTGGCCAAAGAGTCTGCTTCGTCTAGAGGCGGTCGGGAGCACACCCACGAGCACGCAGCCTCAGCAAGGTATGAACATCAACACCCCACCTACCCAATTAGCGTCGGGTGTCGGGTTGGGTGATAGCGGACGGGGTAAGGAGGAGGCTCCATTAGTCGCTGATGACGTCGCCATGGATGAGGATGAGGATGACGATGGCGCCGAACAGTATGTCTATACTGGCGCCTCCTCAGGGTTTGAGCGTCATGAGGCGGTGCCTGAATTACCGTCTCAACGTATTACGGACGACCTTCCGGTAGTAAAAGAGTCTAGGAAGAGAGCGAGGAAAGGCAAAAAAGCTGATTCTATGATCCAGCCACCTCAGCAGCCTCGGCTTCAGGACCGTATAGATATCCCTGATGCGGATAAATGGCATATCCCCGGTCAACCAATCCTACCTGCAACAGTGCTACGGGACAGATTCGGCGATCTAAGGAGACTTCATGACGATGTGATGCGGGTAGAGAAAGGCCTCATTGCCTCAAAAGATCCAGGATACCCACTCCACGTGGTTAACGTTTCGCGGCAAATGTCGTACGTCGACAGCTTCCCCGCGGATAAGTTCTTCCTTCGATTCGATTACATATTCGACATGTTTCACGTGAAGAAGCTGGATTTTATGTTTGTCCGCCTTTATGCCTTGCACATGAACTACATCATCGGGGTTGAGCAGATATCTCATATCTGTGTCGCTGACCCGTACTACATGCACGAGGGCTTCTAGGGAGTCTGCGCAAAGCACGGTGAATACGCGAGGGATTACATCATTAGTTTCATGCTCGCCAATAAGGACAAGGAGGCGATTCTCGTGCCTTATCATCCCGTGTAAGTCATCCGCGCTGCTATCCTTCCTTCGATTTCAATAACTCATTTGCACGGTGGAGGCTAATTAATTTGAGGTGTACTTATTTTGCGCAGTGGCGGGCGCGCCGTCCTCATCATCATCTACCCCAGATTCTCCCACGCTCTTTGCTTGGACTCGTCGAAGAACATTCACAAAAAGGATTACACCCACATCAAAGATGTTCTCGATAGTGCTATGTTTTACTACCAAGCAAGGGGTGGAGAGGTTAGGGACAATAAGAGAAGGGGCGGCAGGGTCGCCTTCAGCCATAAGACTGACTTCTGCTGCATCCAGCAACCGAACGATTCTCTTAATGATGGATTCTATGTCCTACACCACATGCTGGAGTACACATGGGATCACCAGAACCTTCGCATGTCACCTAGATCTAGCGATGCCCACATTCTGCAATGGGCAAAGGACATAGCAGATATCGAGGATCATCGACTTCGAGCTGAGTTCTATAACATCCAGCGCGAACTTGCCCATATCATCATGAAGGAGGTCGTCAGAAAATCAGGGATGTTCTACGGAGAAGGACAAATGTCGCGGGAAGACGTCCGAACATGGATAGCCTCTCAGCGTCTCGACATGAAGCCTTTCACTAAGCTCGGGGACTATCTCCCTGACATGGATGGATGGCACGACATGTTGGAGTGTTTGTTGATATATGACAATGTGTCCATTTAGTCCATACTTTCTGTATGACAAAACTTTGAGTTATGCACGGTGAAACTTTATTTGTGATGTAATTAAACCGTCCTCCTCCTCGACTAGCGAAAATCAGTCTAGTTAGGGCATTTGGGTACGATGAACTTTGTTATTTATGCTTATGATATGTTGTTTCTATTTTTGCCAAGTCAGCATCATTCTGTTGCTCAACTATATATGTTGCATATTATCGACTCATGTGACAATGCAGGTGCATAGATCATAGATGGCGAAGAAGTGCTACGCCAGGAGTATATATACGACAAGTGGCCGGAATGTCAGGCCCAGGTGTACTGGTTTCCGGTTTCCGAGCGACAGGCAGTAGTTAGTTTAGGTTCACGGTAATGCGAGAGAGGGATACGAACTCATGTACTCAAAGTGATAGCTCTTCTCGCGTATATCATTGTTTAGATGGATGACGATGTATTTGCAAGTAATCGAGACTTGTATCGCTATTTTCGAGATTGATGACGAGAGACCACTTTGTGCTGGATGATGATTATGATGATGACATGATTTGATGAGACTAATTGTATGTATATGCTATGATTACATTTGTATGTGTATGATATGCTAAAGATTATTGTATAAAGCCTATTCAAATATAAAACAAATACAAAACAAATATGCAGGGAAAAACTAATAAAACTAGTAGTAGCGAGGGGTGGAAATTTAGCAGTAGCGCTTCCCTGTAAACAGCGCTGGAGATAATATCAGCAGCCCCATTTTCTAAAGAGTGCTACATCTATTCACGTATAGCTATAGCGTGGGACAATAGGCACTACTGCTATACGTTAGCTGTAGCGCCTGTCCCCGCGCTACTTAGAGGCCCAAAACCCGCACTGCTGCTAGGCTTTTCCCTAGTAGTGAGAGGTAGAGATGAAAAAGGAACATCAAGTGTTGATGGTCAATAAAACCACTAGTTTCAAGAAAGGCAAGGGTAAAAAGAATTTCAAGAAGGACGACAAGGGAGTTGCCGCGCCCGGTAAGCTGGTTGCCGGGAAGAAGCCAAAGCATGGACCCAAACCTGAGACTGAGTGCTTTTATTGCAAGGAAAACGGTCACTGGAAGCAGAACTGCCCCAAGTACTTGGCGGACAAGAAGGCCGGCGACACCAAAGGTATATGTGATATACATGTTATTGATGTGTACCTTACCAGTACTCATAGTAGCTCCTGGGTATTTGATACCGGTGCGGTTTCTCATATTTGTAACTCAAAACAGGAGCTGCAGAATAAGCGGAGACTAGCGAAGGACGAGGTGACGATGCACGTCGGGAATGGTTCCAAGGTCGATGTGATCGCCGCCGGCATGCTGTCTCTGCATTTACCTACGGGATTAGTTTTAAAGCTTAATAATTGTTATTTAGTACCATCTTTGAGCGTGAACATTGTATCTGGATCTCATTTGATGTGAGATGGCTATTCATTTAAATCCGAGAATAATGGTAGTTCTATTTATTTGAGAGATATGTTTTATGGTCATGCCCCGCTGGTCAATGGTTTATTCTTATTGAATCTCGAACGTGATGTTACACATATTCATAGTGTAAGTACCAAAAGATGTAAGGTTAATAATATAGTCCCACATACTTGTGGCACTACCGCCTTGGTCACATTGGTGTCAAACGCATGAAGAAGCTCCATGCGGATGGACTTTTGGAGTCTCTTCATTATGAATCATTTGACACATGCGAACCATGCCTCATGGGCAAGATGACCAAGACTCCGTTCTCTAGAACAATGGAGCGAGCAACCAACTTGTTGCAAATCATACATACTGATGTGTGCGGTCCAATGAGTGTTGAGGCTCGCGGTGGCTATCGTTATGTTCTCCCCCTCACTGACGACTTAAGTAGATATGGGTATGTCTACTTAATGAAACACAAGTCTGAGACATTTGAAAAGTTCAAGGAATTTCGGAGTGAGGTAGAGAATCAACGTGACAGAAAAATAAAGTTCTTACGATCAGATCGTGGGGGAGAATATTTGAGTCACGAGTTTGGTACGCACTTAAGGAAATATGGAATTGTTTCACAACTCACGCCGCTTGGAACACCTCAGCCTAATGGTGTGTCCAAACGTCGTAATCGCACTCTATTGGACATGGTGCGATCTATGATGTCTCTTACCGATTTACCGCTATCATTCTGGGGTTATGCTTTAAAGACAGCTACATTCACTTTAAATAGGGCACCGTCTAAATCCGTTGAGACGACACCATATGAATTATGGTTTGGGAAGAAACCTAAGTTGTCGTTTCTAAAAGTTTGGGGTTGCGATGCTTATGTCAAGAAACTTCAACCTGAAAAGCTCGAACTGAAGTCGGAAAAATGCGTCTTCATAGGATACCCTAAGGAAACCATTGGGTATACCTTCTACCTCAGATCCGAAGGCAATATCTTTGTTGCCAAGAACGGATCCTTTCTGGAGAAAGAGTTTCTCTCGAAAGAAGTAAGTGGGAGGAAAGTAGAACTTGATGAAGTACTGCCTCTTGAACCGGAAAGTAGCGCAGCTCAGGAAGATGTTTCTGTGGTGCCTGCACTGACTAGAGAGGAAGTTAATCATGATGATCAAGGTACTTCGGATCAAGTTGCTATTGAACTTCATAGGTCCACAAGGACACGTTCCACACCAGAATGGTACGACAGCCCTGTCCTGGAAATCATGTTGTTAGACAATGGTGAACCTTCGAACTATGAAGAAGCGATGGCGGGCCCAGATTCCAACAAATGGCTTGAAGCCATGAAATCCGAGATAGGATCCATGTATGAAAACAAAGTATGGACTTTGACAGACTTGCCTGATGATCGGCGAGCCATAGAAAACAAGTGGATCTTTAAGAAGAAGGCTGACACAGATGGTAATGTGACCATCTATAAAGCTCGGCTTGTCGCTAAGGGTTATCGTCAAGTTCAAGGGGTTGACTGCGATGAGACCTTCTCACCCGTAGCGAAGCTGAAGTCCGTCTGAATCATGTTAGCAATTGCCGCATTCTATGATTATGAAATATGGCAAATGGACGTCAAAACGGCATTCCTTAACGGCTTCCTTAAGAAAGAATTGTATATGATGCAGCCGGAAGGTTTTGTTGATCCTAAGAATGCTAACAAGGTATGCAAGCTCCAGCGCTCCATCTATGGGCTGGTGCAAGCATCTCGGAGTTGAAACATTCGCTTTGATGAAATGATCAAAGCATTTGGGTTTATGCAGACTTATGGAAAAGCCTGCGTTTACAAGAAAGTGAGTGGGAGCTCTGTAGCATTTCTCATATTAAATGTGGATGACATACTATTGATGGGAAATGATATATAACTTTTGGAAAGCATAAAGGCCTACTTGAATAAGTGTTTTTCAATGAAGGACCTTGGAGAAGCTGCTTACATATTAGGCATCAAGATCTATAGAGATAGATCGAGACGCCTCATAGGTCTTTCACAAAGCCCATACCTTGATAAGATATTGAAGAAGTTCAATATGGATCAGTCCAAGAAGGGGTTCTTGTCTGTATTGCAAGGTGTGAAATTGAGCTCAGCTCAAAGTCCGACCACGGTAGAAGATAGAGAAAAGATGAGTGTCATCCCCTATGCCTCAGTCATAGGGCCTATTATGTATGCCATGCTGTGTACCAGACCTAATGTAAACCTTGCCGTAAGTTTGGTAGGGAGGTACCAAAGTAATCCCGGCATGGAACACTGGACAGCGGTCAAGAATATCCTGAAGTACCTGAAAAGGACTAAGGATATGTTTCTCGTTTATGGAGGTGACAAAGAGCTCATCGTAAAGGGTTATGTCGATGCTAGCTTCGACACAGATCTGGATGACTCCAAGTCACAAACCAGATACGTGTATATTTTGAATGGTGGGGCAGTAAGCTGGTGCAGTTGCAAGCAAAGCGTCGTGGCGGGATCTACATGTGAAGCGGAGTACATGGCAGCCTCGGAGGCAGTGCATGAAGCAATCTGGATGAAGGAGTTCATTACCGACCTAGGAGTTATTCCCAATGCGTCGGGCCCGATGACTCTTGATACGTCTCCAATGTATCTATAATTTATGAAGCATTCATGCTATTATATTATCTGTTTTGGATGCTTATGGGCTTTACTAAGCACTTTTATATTATTTTGGGACTAACCTATTAACCGGAGGCCCAGCCCAAATTGTTGTTTTCTTGCCTATTTCAGTGTTTCGAAGAAGGAATATCAAACGGAGTCCAAACGGAATGAAACCTTCGGGAAAGTTATTTTTGGAACGGAAGCAATCCAGGGGACTTGGAGTGCACGTAAGGGAAGCTTCGAGGTGGCCACGAGGCAGGGAGGCGCGCCCACCTCCCCTGGGCGCGCCCCCCACCCTAGTGGGCCCCTCGTGGATCCTCTGACCGATTCCTTTCGCCTATATATCTCCATATACCCTAAAAACATCGGGGTACAGAATAGATCGGGAGTTCCGCCGCCGCAAGCCTCTGTAGCCACCAAAAACCTCTCGGGAGCCCGTTCCGGAACCCTGCCGAAGGGGGAATCCATCACCGGTGGCCATCTTCATCATCCCGGCGCTCTCCATGACGAGGAGGGAGTAGTTCACCCTAGGGGCTAAGGATATGTACCAGTAGCTATGTGTTTGATCTCTCTCTCTCTCATGTTCTTGATTCGAAACGATCTTGATGTATCACGGGCTTTGCTATTATAGTTGGATCTTATGATGTTTCTCCCCCTCTACTCTCTTGTAATGGATTCAGTTTTCCCTTTGAAGTTATCTTATCGGATTGAGTCTTTAAGGATTTGAGAACACTTGATGTATGTCTTGCCGTGCTTATCTGTGCTGACAATGGGATATTCACGTGATCCACTTGATGTATGTTTTGGTGATCAACTTGCGGGTTCCGTGACCTTGGGAATCTATGCATAGGGGTTGGCACACGTTTTCGTCTTGATTCTTCGGTAGAAACCTTGGGGAACTCTTTGAAGTACTTTGTGTTGGTTGAATAGATGAATCAGATATTGTGTGATGCATATCGTATAATCATGCCCATGGATTCTTGAGGTGACAATGGAGTATCTAGGTGACATTAGGGTTTTGGTTGATTTGTGTCTTAAGGTGTTATTCTAGTACAAACTCTATGATAGATTGAACGGAAAGAATAGCTTCATGTTATTTTACTACGGACTCTTGAATAGATCGAGCAGAATGGATAACTTTGAGGTGGTTTCATACCCTACCATAATCTCTTCGTTTGTTCTCTACTATTAGTGACTTTGGAGTGTCTCTTTATTGCATGTTGAGGGATAGTTATATGATCCAGTTATGTTATTATTGTTGAGAGAACTTGCGCTAGTGAAAGTATGAACCCTAGGCCTTGTTTCAACGCATTGCAATACCGTTTGTGCTCACTTTTATCATTAGTTACCTTGCTATTTTTATAATTTCAGATTACAAAAACCTATATCTACCATCCATATTGCACTTGTATCACCATCTCCTCGCCGAACTAGTGCACCTATACAATTTACCATTGTATTGGGTGTGTTGGGGACACAAGAGACTCTTTGTTATTTGGTTGCAGGGTTATTTGAGAGAGACCATCTTCATCCTACGCCTCCCACGGATTGATAACCTTAGGTCATCCACTTGAGGGAAATTTTCTACTGTCCTACAAACCCCTACACTTGGAGGCCCAACAACGTCTACAAGAAGAAGGTTGTGTAGTAGACATCAAGCTCTTTTCTGGCGCCGTTGCGGGGGAGGTGAGTGCTTGAAGGTATATCTTTAGATCTTGCAATCGAATCTTTTTGTTTCTTGTTTTATCACTAGTTTAGTCTATAAAAGAAAACTCCAAAAAAAGATGGAGTAGAGTTTGTCTCATACGCTTCACCTTTTTAATATCTTTCGTAAGTATGATGAAAAGGAAAATTGTGCTCAAGTGCTAGAAGAAGAAATCTATAGAATGTTTGATACTAAATCTTTGAATGATGAGCATGATTGCAATGTTGTTAGTATGAATTCTTTGAATATCCATAGTACTAATGATGATTGCACTAGTTATGATGAAAATGTCTCTTATAAGCATGTCAATTTTTGTGGAGTGCATTGGGTTTGCAAGTACACACCAAATAGGGAAGATAGATATTGCAAGAGGCATAAGCATTTAGAAACTAAATTGTTGGAAGAAAGGCTAGATAAGAATGCTGAAATTTTACATTTCCTTTGTCGTACTTGTGAACTTTGCAATGAACGTGGTCATTTACATCTTCGATGCAAATTGTTTCACGATCGAATCGTGTCCAAGAATTGTGATGATTTGATTTCCCTTGCACATCATAATGAACTTAGTTTGCTTCTGGGTTATGAAGAAATGAAACGTTTAACTAAGAATCTTCCAGAATTTGTCCTTAAGAAACTCCTTGATTTTGATCTAGAGAAGATTTATATGTATTGTGTGGTGAACTACATGTAAAATCCTTATATTGCCAATTACCTAAAGAAAAGAAAGCAAATAGAAGATGAAGAGAATACTAATGAAAGGGAAGAGACTTACCAATATCCTCCTACTATTTCTTATGATGAATCAGGTAACGAGGAGGAGCTTTCTATTCAACCAATCTCATCAATAAGGAGCTCAGAGAAGAAGGTTGAACCCACACATAATGTGAAGAAGAAAAAGAAAAAATGGAGGAGCAAAGGTAAAAAGGTATCCCTCCCAAATGATGTTGCTCCTACTACTCATTGTGATGATGATAATTGCTATACTATTGGTGCTATCCATACTATTAATGATGAGAGTGGTTATGCTTATGATATGAAAAGGCCCAAGCTTGGGGAAGCTATGTTTGATGAGGATGAAATATTGGAGAATATATTTGCTGAAATTAATGTTTGTCCCAAGCTTGGGGATGCTACGATTAATGAAGATGATATTTTTAGCCTCCCAAGTTTTGATATGCAAAGTTGTTATGATGATAGCATGCCTCTTACCAATGATGAATATATTGATGAAAGTGGGTTTGGAAGAGTGTAAACTTTAGGAAGTAATGATCCCACTATTTTGGAGGATGTTGAATCTTATTGTGATGAATATGAAAGTGGATTTGGAGAGGTCATGACTTTATTTAGTGATGATTCCACTATATTGGAAGAGGTTTCAATCGATTATGATGAGAACAAAGTTGCTACTTATGATGATTATTGTGATGAAACTTATGCTATAAAAGTAGTGATGATTATATTTATAAAACTTGTCATGATTATGATTACCATTTTTCTGAACATTACTCTTTTAATGTGGAAACAATTTATAGTGTTCAAGTCTCTTATGATACTCCCACTATTCCAAATAAGAAGAATTTTGCTTATGTGGAGGGTAGTAAATTTTCTATGCTTGTAGATCATGAAAAGAATGCTTTAGGTGCTGGTTATATTGTTGAATTCATTCATGATGCTACTGAAAATTATTATGATGGAGGAACATATGCTTCTAGGAATTGCAATAATGTCAAGTTTCCTCTCTATGTGTTGAAAATCTTGAAGCTATGCTTGTTTAGCCTTCCTATGCTAGTTGATTATTGTTCCCATAAGTTGTTTGCTCACAAACTCCCTATGCATAGGAAGAGGGTTAGACTTAAATGTGATAGTCATATGCTTCATGATTCTCCCATTATGTTCTAATTCTTATCTTTTATGTGAGCATCATTGTCATCATCATGCCTAGCTAGAAAGGCATTAAAGAAAAGCGCTTGTTGGGAGACAACCCAATATTTATCTCTACTGTTTTTATGTGTCCACATGATTATGCTACTGTATTAATCATATTTTATAGATTTTGTTTCAATAAAGTGCCAAGTAAGATCTTTAGGATAGCTTACGGTGATAGTTGTGTTGATCCTGCTGAAAATCAGAAACTTTTGCACCCAGTAAATTAGTTTTGATAATTGACAGAAACGTTCTTTCGTTCTGATTCTTCTTGCTGTGGATTGGTACACAAATTTCTTAGGTCTTCCTAATTTGGTAGGATTTTTGGAGTTACAGAAGTATTCGAATGATACAGATTCTGTTTTTGACAGATTCTGTTTTCTATGTGTTGTTTGCTTATTTTGAGGGTATGAACCATAGATAAGTTGGAATACATTAGATATTACAAAAATATGAATTTGGAATGAGTTCACAACAGTACCTAAGTGGTGGTTTTATTTTATTATACTAACGGAGCTTACGAGTTTTCTGTTTAGTTTTTTGTTGTGAAGTTTTCAAGTTTTTGGTAAAGATTCGATGGACTATGGAATAAGGAGTGGAAAGAACCTAAGCTGGGGGATGCCCAAAGCACCCCAAGGTAATATTCAAGGACAACCAAAAGCCTAAGCTTGGGGATGCCCCGGAAGGCATCCCCTCTTTCGTCTTCGTTCATCGTTTTTGAGAAATAGAGAAACCATGATATGAGAGGAATTAAGGAGACACAAAAGCTCAAGCTTGGGGATGCCCAAGGCACCCCAATATAATATTCCAAGAAGTCTCAAGCATCTAAGCTTGGGGATGCCCCGGTAGGCATCCCACCTTTCTTCTTCAACAATTATAGGTTAGTATCGGTTAAACCTAAGTTTTTGCTTCTTCACATGAGTTGTGCTATCCTTGCAATGTCATTTTATTTTGTTTTGCTTGTTGTTTGAATAAAATACAAAGATCTGAAATTCTTAAATGAGAGAGAGTCTTCACATAGTTACATATTTATTTAACTACTCATTGATCTTCACTTATATCTTTTTGGAGTAGTTTGTCATTTACTCGTGTGCTTCACTTATATCCTATGAGTAAATGGTTGAATGAGTTGAAGGTCATAAATCTGAAATTATATATGTTTCATATGCTTACCCTAGTGGGAGTAATGACTTCACATCTAAGAAAGTAGAGGTAGTAAATTTATTGAAGGTTAGCAAGCATTGTATTGGTCACTTGAACAATTCATGAAAGAATATTGAAGGAAGAGAGATTTCACATATAAATATACTATCTTAGACATCTTCTATGATTGTGAGCCCCATTAATTATTTTCAAACCTGAGAAAATTAGTTGAACTTGGACAAGGAAGACAATGTAATGAGTTATGCTTGGGTATATTTGTATAGAAGTTATATTGTTATAGATCCTCCAACACGTGGTGCTTGCTATTTAGAATCCTTTGCTAGCCAAAATATCTGTACTAAGCGGGAATACTGCTTGTGCATCCAAATCCCTTAAACCGAGTTTCTTCCTTGAGTGTCCACCATACCTACCTATATGCGGTATTTACCTGCCGTTCCAAGCAAATTTGCATGTGCCAAACTCTAAACCTTCAAATAAAAATCTGTTTTGTATGCCCGAATCGCTCATGTAGCGACTAGGGGTTGTCAGTATCTTCCATGCTAGGTGGCTTATTCTCAAGATGAGTGGACTCCGCTCATCATTCATGAGAAAAATGGCTGGTAACCAGGATGCCCAGTCCCATGATCAAAAGATCAAAATCAAATAAAAAATAATTGCAAAACAAAACTCCTCTAGGATTGATGTTAGTTGGAGGCATCCGTTGTTTCGGGCAAGCCATGGATTGATGATTGTTGGTGGGGGGGGGGGAGAAAAACTTTACCATTCTGTTTGGGAACCACCTATAATGTATGTTGTATGGAAAATATTGGGAACTCTTGGTTGTTATGTTGACAATGAAAGCATACCTCTCAAAATTATTTTCGTCTCTATTTCAAAATCGAGCTCTGGCACCTCTGCAAATCCCTCCTTCCCTCTGCGAAGGGCCTATCTTTTACTTTTATGCAAGAGTCAGTAGTATTCCTTATCCTTCCTACCTACTCTTTAGTTTGCAAGCATCGTGTGTTGGGGAAATATCTAAGCATATATGACCATGCAAATATATTTGATCATGAATTATTATTGTTGACAATTATCTATATGATAAGTGAGTTGGGAGGTGAAACACTAAGCCCCTATCTTTCTCTGTGTTCGATGGATGCTATTTGTTCTAAGAATATGCTTTGAGTGGTAGAAATCATGGAAGACTATATGATAGTTGAGTATGTGGGATTTGCTAAATCAAAGCTCTGACATAGACCCTTCCTGAAAATAAGATGAATTGTAATTGTTTGATGACTGAGAATGAAGTTTGCTAGTTTTCAAGAAAGTTTATGGTCTAAGCTTTAACATGTGAATAGCTTGTTACTTGATCGTGAGAAGTTTTATGAGATGAACTACTGTTATGACATATAATCATGCTAGAAAAGGTGATTGAAATTATCATTGATCAAACTTATGCACCTGCTAGCGTTCACACTTCATAAATTCTTTCTTTTATCATTTACCTACTCAAGGACGAGCAGGAATTAAGCTTGGGGATGCTGATACGTCTCCAACGTATCTACATTTTATAAAGCATTCATGCTATTATATTATCTGTTTTGGATGTTTATGGGCT
This sequence comes from Triticum timopheevii, assembly GCA_963921465.1. NCBI lineage: Eukaryota > Viridiplantae > Streptophyta > Magnoliopsida > Poales > Poaceae > Triticum > Triticum timopheevii. The sequence continues at coordinate 29,140,383 of OY997271.1, read as the reverse complement.
TTACTAAGCACTTTTTTATTATTTTTGGAACTTAACCTATAAACCGGAGGCCCCGCCCAAATTGTTGTTTTCTTGCCTATTTCAGTGTTTCGAAGAAAAGGAATATCAAACGGAGTCCAAACGGAATGAAACCTTCGGGAAAGTTATTTTTGGAATGGAAGCAATCCAGGGGACTTGGAGTGCACATAAGGGAAGCTTCGAGGTGTCCACGAGGCAGGGAGGAGCGCCCACCTCCCCTGGGCGCGCCCCCACCCTTGTGGGCCCCTCGTGGCTCCCCTGACCGACTTCTTTTGCCTATATACCTCCATATACCCTAAAAACATCGGGGAACTTAATAGATCGGGAGTTCCGCCGCTGCAAGCCTATGTAGCCACCAAAAACCTCTCGAGAGCCCGTTCCGGCACCCTGTCGAAGGGGGAATCCATCACCGGAGGCCATCTTCATCATCCCGGCGCTCTCCATGACGAGAAGGGAGTAGTTCACCCTCGGGGCTGAGGGTATGTACCGGTAGCTATGTGTTTGATCTCTCTCTCTCTCTCTCTCTCTTGTGTTCTTGATTCGGCACGATCTTGATGTATCGCGAGCTTTGCTATTATAGTTGGATCTTATGATGTTTCTCCCCCTCTACTCTCTTGTAATGGATTGAGTTTTCCCTTTAAGTTATCTTATCGGATTGAGTCTTTATGGATTTGAGAACACTTGATGTATGTCTGTCCGTGCTTATCTGTGGTGACAATGGGATATTCATGTGATCCACTTGATGTATGTTTTGGTGATCAACTTGCGGGTTCCGTGACCTTGGGAATCTATGCATAGGGGTTGGCACACGTTTTCTTCTTGACTCTTCGGTAGAAACTTTGGGGCACTCTTTGAAGTACTTTGTGTTGGTTGAATAGATGAATCTGAGATTGTGTGATGCATATCGTATAATCATGCCCATGGATACTTGAGGTGACAATGGAGTATCTAGGTGACATTAGGGTTTTGGTTGATTTGTGTCTTAAGGTGTTATTCTAGTATGAACTCTGATAGATTGAACCGAAAGAATAGCTTCATGTTATTTTACTACGTACTCTTGAATAGATCGAGCAGAAAGGATAACTTTGTGGTGGTTTCGTACCCTACCATAATCTCTTCGTTTGTTCTCCGCTATTAGTGACTTTGGAATGAATCTTTGTTGCATGTTGAGGGATAGTTATATGATCCAGTTATGTTATTATTGTTGAAAGAACTTGCATTAGTGAAAGTATGAACCCCAGGCCTTGTTTCAACGCATTGCAATACCGTTTGTGCTCAGTTTTATCATTTGTTACATTGCTGTTTTTATAATTTCAGATTACAAAAACCTATATCTACCACCCATATTGCACTTGTATCACCATCTCTTCATCAAACTAGTGCACCTATACAATTTACCATTGTATTGGGTGTGTTGGGGACACAAGAGACTCTTTGTTATTTGGTTGCAAGGTTGTTTGAGAGAGACCATCTAGCTTCATCCTACGCCTCCCACGGATTGATAAACCTTAGGTCATCCACTTGAGGGAAATTTGCTACTATCCTACAAACGCTGCATTTGGAGGCCCAACAACGTCTACAAGAAGAAGGTTGTGTAGTAGACATCAACTCTCTTCTGTGACAACACTGGAGCTATTGCCCTTGCCAAGGAGCCTAGGTTTCACAAGAATACCAGGCACATCAAGCGTCGCTTCAACTCCATTCGTGAAAATGTTCAAGATGGAGACATAGATATTTGTAACGTGCATACGGATCTGAATGTCGCAGATCCGTTGACTAAACCTCTTCCACGAGCAAAACATGATCAACACCAGAACTCTATGGGTGTTCGATTCATCACAATGTAACTAGATTATTGACTCTAGTGCATGTGGGAGACTATTGGAAATATGCCCTAGAGGCAATAATAAAATGGTTATTATTATGTTTCTTTGTTCATGATAATTGTCTATTGTTCATGTTGTAATTGTATTGAGCGGAAACCGTAATACATGTATGAATACATAGACAACAACATGTAGTGAGCCTCTAGATGAGTAGCTCATTGATCAACAGATGGTCATGGTTTCCTGACTATGGACATTGGATGTCGTTCACAATGGGATCACATAATTAGGAGAACGATATGATGGACAGACCCAATCCTAAGCATAGCACTAGATCATGTAGTTCGTTTGCTAAAGCTTTTCTAATGTCAAGTATCATTTCCGTAGACCATGAGATTGTGTAACTCCCGGGTACCGTAGGAATGCTTTGGGTGTACCAAACATCACAACGTAACTGGGTGGCTATAAAGGTGCACTACAGGTATCTTCGAAAGTGTCTGTTGGGTTGGCATGAATCGAGACTGAGATTTGTCACTCCGTAAGACGGAGAGGTATCTCTAGGCCCTCTCGGTAATGCATCATCATAATGAGCTCAATGTGACTAAGTAGTTGGTCACGGGATCATGCATTACGGAACGATTAAAGTAACTTGCCGGTAACGAGATTGAATGAGGTATTCGGATACCGACGATCGAGTCTCGGGCAAGTAATGTACCGATTGACAAAGGGAATTTTTTACGGGATTGCTTGAATCCTCGACATCATGGTTCATCCGATGAGATCATCGTGGAACATGTGGGAGACAACATGGGTATCCAGATCCCGCTGTTGGTTATTGGCCAGAGAGCTGTCTCGGTCATGTCTCTATGATTCCCGAACACGTAGGGTCTACACACTTAAGGTTCGGTGACGCTAGAGTTGTTATGGAAAATAGTATGTGGTTACCGAACATTGTTCGGAGTCCTGGCTGAGATCCCGGACATCACGAGGAGTTCCGGAATGGTCCGGAGGTGAAGATTTATATATGGGAAGTCATCATATGGTCACCGGAAGTATTCAGGGGTTTGACGGTATTGTACCGGGACCACCGAAGGGGTTCCGAGGGTCCACCGGGAGGGTCCACCTGCCCCGGAGGGCCCTATGGGCTGTATGTGGAAGGAAACCAGACCCTAAGTGGGCTGGGCCTCATCCCCCTAGGGCCCATGCACCTAGGGTTTGGGGAAACCCTAAAGGGGGCGCCCCCCTTGGCTTGGGGGGCAAGCCCCCTCCCCTTGGCCGTCGCCCCGCCCCCCCCCCCCCCCCCCCCCCCTCTAGATCTCATCTAGAGGGGTCAGCCCCCTTTCCCCTTCGCCCTATAAATAGAGGGAAGGAGGGAGGGAAGCAGCACCTTGTCCAAGGCGCAGTCGTCCCCCTCTCCAACAACCCCTCCTCCTCCGTTGAGCCTGGCGAAGCCCTGCCGGAGAACCGCTGCTCCCCCACCACCACGTCGTCGTGCTGCCGGAGTTCTTCCCCAACTTCTCCTTCCCCCTTGCTGGATCAAGAAGGAGGAGACGTCCCCGTGATGCACGTGTGTTGAACGCGGATGCATCGTTGTTCGGCACTTAGATTGGAATCAAGCGCGATCTAAATCGCTGCAAGTATGACTCCTTCATCCGCGTTCTTGCAACGCTTCCGTTTCGCGATCTTCAAGGGTATGGAGATGCACTCCCCTCTCTCTCGTTGCTAGTCTCTCCATAGATTGATCTTGCTGATGCGTAGAATTTTTTTTAATTTCTGCAACAATCCCCAACATGGCCATCGGGGACCTAGTGGTAAGGCCATTATCCGGTAGGAAGGAGCCCAGAGATCGGATAACCATCTAGAGTCCATTTTGGTCCCCAAGTCTACATGAGGTCGGTCAGATTGGATCTACCCCATGTAAAACCCTAGCCTACATTGCCTATATAAGGTGGGGGCTAGGGTGCTCTCATTCCCATAACATTCATAGAACCATACTCTCGGTATACTTCAACCCCATCTCTCATTGTAATATCTCGCACAAGATATCCAACCATGAATACAAATACAAAGCAGGACGTAGGGTACTACTCCTTCCTGGAGGCCCGGACCTGGGTAACTCTCTGTGAGACCTCTGATTTGGAACTTTCATCCACGTTCTCTATCCTACCGAGGGTACTGGTGGGTTTATGCACCTGTAAGTGCATCTAGTGCCACCCCTGGTTGGTTTTGGAGTATTGACGACAAAGTTGGTTGAGGGACTAATGCGTTTGTGAGAATTGTAGGATAACGCAGGTAGTGTCCCTCATTGATTCGGTTTACCTACCGGAGATGACCCCTAAAAATGTATGAAGACATTGAAGACAATGGTGGTATGAGAAGATATTCATATTGAAGACTATGACATGAGAAGACATTACATGAAGACTATGGAGCGCGAAGACTGTGTGGTTTCGCTGTTTCCTTTTCTTCTTTGTTGAGTCATAGGAACCACCGTACTGTTAAGTGGGGTCCAAGTGAACTAAGTCAGAGTGACTGAAGTGATGCTCAACCCAAATCCTATGTCTTCGAGCGAAGACAATGAGAGCAAATCTTATCCAGAGCTGGATGAGTCAGCTTTGCTTGTAGCCCAAGTAAAGTTGTCGTGTGTGTTTGAAATCTGACCATTGGAACATGTGTCAGTTCCTTAGTGACCTAGGGTCATTTCGGACATATCAGGTCGGGTTGCCCAGTGGCTATAAATAGCCCACCCCCTACACCATAAATTGGTGGCTGCTCAGAGTTTGTGCATGGCTTTTGTCGTTTGAGAGCAACCCACCTCGAAGCATTTGAGAGAGAGAAATCCTTGCGAGGACAAAGCCCAAACACCCAGAGCCAAAGAGTGTTAGGCATCACTGAAGTCTTTCTGTCTGTGTGACCTGAAGACTTATTACACTTGAGGACTGTGTATCGTCCAGCCGGTTAGGCGTCGCGTTCTGAGCATCCAAGAGTCATTGTGGATTGCCGGTGAACGAAGTCTGTGAAGGTTTGGAAGTCTACCTTAAAGACTTACCAGAGTGATTGGGCGAGGACTGGGTGTCCTTAGCTCAAGGGGAATAAGGTGAAGACACGGTCTTCTGAGTTAAATCTCAGCCTCCCTAACCAGACGTACAGTTGTCACAGCAACTGGAACTGGTCCAACAAATCCTGTGTCTTCAACAAGCGACTGGTTCTATCCCTTTCCATCCTTTACTTAAGTTTGTCTTCGTGAAGTCATTGCCTATTTGTTGTACCTGTTTGACTTCATTGCTTGACTACTACTGTTGATTGGCTTCATACTATCTTCCATCCTGATCCTTACTACTTAGCTGCTATTTGTCTTGTACTTTCACATCATTGCATACTTGACTATGGCTTGCTTATGGTAGTTTATCTTCCGTTGCGTATCAACTAGGTCATTTCTATTGTTTATCTTTGAAACTTCCAAGTTTTGAAGACTTTCGTAAAAATCGCCTATTCACCCCCCCTCTAGTCGATACTAGCACTTTCAATTGGTATTAGAGCAAGGTACTCCCTTGTTCTGTGTGATTTGCTTTAACCACCTGGAGTTTTAGCTATGTCGACTGCAGGATTGAGGAACATATCTTGCCCCACCTTTGACGGTCATGAGTATCCCCGATGGAAGGCCATGATGAAGAAGAGACTCATGCCAATGGATAGCGAACTGTGGATTGTCACTGAGATTCGCCTCACTGATCTATGCAAGATGGCTGACACCGATGACATTCGCAAGTACACTCTATTGAACCTTACGGCGAAGGATGTCATCTGCACTCATCTGTCCCGAAATCAGTTCAGGAATGTCATGCACCTCAATCACGCGAAGCTAATCTGGGACCGGCTTTCTGAGGTCTATGAAGGTCATTGCACTCGTCATGATCCGTGGTTTGAGGACTACAAGGAGTCTCTTAAGGAGATGACCTTTGCACCTGAATCATCATCATCCTCATCATGCCTCATGGCAAGGGGTGATAAGGTAACTGAATGCTACCTCTCTGAATCTAGCGACGATGAATCAGGTGATGAATTTGGCCCCAGTTATGTCAAACTTGCTTCCCTTGCCACTAAACAACAAAGAGTCTTGGAAAGGGTTCAAGACATGCTTAGTAACAGCGATGATATGTTGGGTGAAGAAATGGATCAGTCAAAAGCATTGGCTGAGAGTCTTCAGAGACTTCATTCCAAGTTTGACGCCCTTCAAGATCAACATAATGCTCTCTTGTCTGATCATGAGAAGCTTTCTTCTGAATGTCTTCAAAGAAAGCTAGACCTTGAAAAGATAAGAGTGGATTATGAAGATCTTCAGAAGGAGCGCGATTCATTACTTGCTCAACAAATCAGCGTTACATAGAAAGAATTTGAACCACCATGTCTAAAATGCATTGAGCATGATAATGCTACATCTGTTGCTGAATGTTTCACTGCTGCTACTGTTTCATTGTCTTCACCTACTGATGTGGTTACTAACCCCTCTGCGGAGGATACCACTACCATTGCTGATGAAAATGCTAGGTTGAAGACATTGCTTGAAATAGGGATGTATAAGAGCCTGAAAGGGCATCAGACACTCTGCGATGTCCTCAAAAAGCAGATTCTGAACTGAAACCCTAGGAAAGAGGGTGTTGGGTTCGAGAGGAAAATGAATGTTGATGGCTCGTACTGGAAGCCTGAGCAGTACCCCAAAACCACATGGGTTGTTGCAAAGGAACCTTCAGTAGATCCATCCACTTTATCAAGCTTTACCTGTGCTAATCCTATTATCATTGATGAATCCTTTGATGCAAACTATAAGCTGTTCAAGAATCAGAATGGTGAAGTGTTTGCCAGGTATATTGGTACTAACTGCAGGAATGGACCACCTATGAAGAAGATCTGGGTACCTAGGCAGTACATTGAGAATATTCCAGTGAATGTCGTCATGACACCACCAAGGAAGAAGACAAACCCCAGACCTATAGCTTCATATGGCCCAAAGGCTTCATACAGATACAGGACTCACTTGAGTCACCCTAACGCCAATGTTTTGCAGGGAAATCATACTCAGACTTATGAATATGAGCGTGTGTCTTCGAACCGCTATGTTCATAGAACTAAGAACTTTTCTACTTATTCATATGAGTATCATTCATCTCCTGCAAGGCTATTTGCTATGGCTTCAAAGCCGAAATTCTTAGATGCTGAACTTAGACTCATTGCTTCTAAGCCACCCCTGAAGATGTGGGTGGCGAAGAAGAACTAACTCTCTTTTGCAGAAAAGGGTCTCCAGCCTGAAATCAAAGGCGTCCAATGCTATTGCTGGGGACCTAAAACACATTAAGGACGCATGATAAAATGTCATTCTATATACTTCACATCTGAATCACTTACCTGTCATACTATGTATCCTAATCTTGATATAAGCTATGACAATCCTATATGTGCCAAATGCTTATGCTTCACAACACTCTTGTGAAGCCTATCCTCCTAACTGCACTATAGGGTACATCACCAAAAGCTTCAGAATGGATTATGGACAGTGGATGCACAAATCATATGACTGGTGATCGAAGTCTTCTCCTGGACTCAACCTTACGTCCATCCGACAAGAGTCACATCACATTTGCTAACACTGGTAAAAGCAAGGTATTGGGTCTAGGTAGAGTTGCAATCTCAAAGGATCAACACATGGATAAAGTGATGCTTGTTGAATCCCTTGGTTTCAACTTAATGTCTGTCTCAATGCTTTGTGACTTGAACATGATTGTGCTATTCGTAAAATATTGCTGCCTTGTACTAATGGAAACTGACAAGTCTCTAGTCTTTGAAGGGTATCGAAAAGATGATCTATACATGGTAGATTTCTCAGCAGGTCCACAGCTAGCCGTATATCTTCTCACAAAAGCTTCAGAATGCTGGCTCTGGCATCGAAGGCTAGGGCATGCTGGCATGAGGAACTTGCACTCACTCGTCAAGAAGAAGCATGTCATAGGCATCGAGGATGTCAAGTTCAAGAAGGATCATCTGTGTGGTGCCTGCGAAGCTGGAAAGTGTTGGGGAACATAGTTATTTCAAAAATTTCCTATGCACACGCAAGATCATGGTGATGCATAGCAACGAGAGGGGAGAGTGTGTCCACGTAGCCTCGTAGACCGAAAGCGGAAGCGTTAGAACAACGCGGTTGATATAGCCGTACGTCTTCACAGCCCGACCGATCAAGCACCGAAACTACCGCACCTCCGAGTTCTAGCACACGTTCAACTCGATGACGTCCCTCGAACTCCGATCCAGCCGAGTGTCGAGGGAGAGTTCCGTCAGCACGACGATGTGGTGACGATCTTGATGTACTATCGACGTGGGGTTTTGCCTAAGCACCGCTATGATATTATCGAGGTGGATTATGGTGGAGGGGGGCACCGCACACGGCTAAGAGATCCATGGGATCAATTTTTGATCTGCCTAGAGGTGCCCCCCTGCCCCCGTATATAAAGGAGCAAGGGGCGGGGAGGGGGCGGCCGGCCTAGGAGGGGCGCGCCAAGGGGAGTCCTACTCCCACCGGGAGTAGGACTCCCTCCTTCCTTGTTGGAGTAGGAGAAGGGGGAAAGAGGGGCAGAGGAGGAAGGAAAAGGGGGCCGCACCCCTTGTCCAATTCGGACCAGAGGGGGGCTGGGCACCTCCTTCCTTTCGGCCTCTCTCCTCTATTCCCGTATGGCCCAATAAGGCCCATATACTCCCCGGCGAATTCCCGTAACTCTCCGGTACTCCAAAAAATACCCGAATCACTCGGAACCTTTTCGAACTCCAAATATAGTCGTCCACTATATCGATCTTTACGTCTCGACCATTTCGAGACTCCTCGTCATGTCCCCGATCTCATCCGGGACTCCGAACTCCTTCGGTACATCAAAACTCATAAACTCATAATATAACTGTCATCAAAACCTTAAGCGTGCGGATCCTACGGGATCGAGAACAATGTATACATGATCGAAACACGTTTCTGGTCAATAACCAATAGCGGAACCTGGATGCTCATATTGGCTCCCACATATTCTTTATCGGTCAAACCGCATAACAACATACGTTGTTCCCTTTGTCATCGGTATGTTACTTGCCCGAGATTCGATCGTCGGTATCCAATACCTAGTTCAATCTCGTTACCAGCAAGTCTCTTTACTCGTTACGTAATGCATCATTCCATAACTAACTCTTTAGCTACATTGCTTGCAAGGCTTATAGTGATGTGCATTACCGAGAGGGCCCAGAGATACCTCTCCGACAATCGGAGTGACAAATCCTAATCTCGAAATACGCCAACCCAACATGTACCTTCAGAGACACCTGTAGAGCTCCTTTATAATCACCCAGTTACGTTGTGACAGTTGGTAGCACACAAAGTGTTCCTCCGGTAAACGGGGGTTGCATAATCTCATAGTCATAGGAACATGTATAAGTCATGAAGAAAGCAATAGTAATATACTAAATGATTGGGTGCTATGCTAACGGAATGGGTCAAGTCAATCACATCATTCTCCTAATGATCTGATCTCGTTAATCAAATGACAACTCTTTGTCCATGGCTAGGAAACATAACCATCTTTGATTAATGAGCTAGTCAAGTAGAGGCATACTAGTGACACTCAGTTTGTCTATGTATTCACACATGTATTATGTTTTCGGTTAATACAATTCTAGCATGAATAATAAACATTTATCATGAAATAAGGAAATAAATAATAACTTTATTATTGCCTCTAGGGCATATTTCCTTCAGTCTCCCACTTGCACTAGAGTCAATAATCTAGTTCACATCGCCATGTGATTTAACACCAATATTCACATCTGTATGTGATTAATACCCATAGTTCACATCGTCATGTGATCAACACCCAAAGAGTTTACTAGAGTCAATAATCTAGTTCACATCGCTATGTGATTAACACCCAAAGAGTACTAAGGTATGATCATGTTTTGCTTGTGAGAGAAGTTTAGTCAACGGGTCTGTCATATTCAGAGCCGTATGTATTTTGCAAATATTCTATGTTTACAATGCTCTGCACGGAGCTACTCTAACTAATTGCTCCCACTTTCAATATGTATCCAGATTAAGACTTAGAGTCATCTGGATAAGTGCCAAAACTTGTATCGACGTAACCTTTTACGACGAACCTTTTTTCACATCCATAATCGAGAAACATATCCTTATTCCACTAAGGATAATTTTGACCAATGTCCAGCGATCTACTCCTAGATCACTATTGTACTCCCTTGCCAAATTCAGAGCAAGGTATACAATAGGTCTGGTACATAGCATAGCATACTTCATAGAACCTATGACTGAGGCATAGGGAATGACTTTCATTCTCTTTTTATTTTCTGCCGTGGTCGGGATTTGAGTCTTACTCAATTTCACACCTTTGCAACACAGGCAAGAACTCTTTCTTTGACTGTTCCATTTTGAACTATTTCAAAATCTTGACAAGGTATGTACTTATTGAAAAACTTATCAAGCGTCTTGTTCTATCTCAAAGATTTTGATGCTCAATATGTAAGTAGCTTTACCGAGGTCTTTGTTTGAAAAAACTCCTTTCAAACACTCATTTATGCTTTGCAAAACAATTCTACATTATTTCCAATCAACAATATGTCATTCACATATACTTATCAGAAATGTTGTAGTGCTCCCACTCACTTTCTTGTAAATATAGGCTTCACCGCAAGTCTGTATAAAACTATATGCTTTGATCAACTTATCAAAGCATATATTCCAACTCCGAGATGCTTGCACCAGTCCATAGATGGATTGCTAGAGCTTGCACATTTTGTTAGCACCTTTAGGATTGACAAAACCTTCTAGTTGCATCATATACAACTCTTCTTTAAGAAAACCATTAAGGAATGCAGTTTTGACATTCATTTGCCAGATTTCATAAAATGTGGCAATTGCTAACATGATTCGGACAGACTTAAGCATCGCTACAGTTGAGAAAATCTCATTGTAGTCAACACCTTGAACTTGTCAAAAACCTTTTTGCGACAAGTCGAGCTTTGTAGATAGTAACACTACTATCAATGTCCGTATACCTCTTGAAGATCCATTTATTTTCTATGGTTTGCCGATCATCGGGCAAGTCCACCAAAGTCCACATTTTGTTCTCATACATGGATCCTATCTCAGATTTCATGGCCTCCAGCCATTTTACGGAATCTGGGCTCATCATCGCTTCCTCATAGTTTGTAGGTTTATCATGGTCTAGTAACATGACTTTCAGAACAGGATTACCGTACCACTTTGGTGTGGACCGTACTCTGGAAGACCTACGAGGTTCTGTAGTACCTTGATATGAAGTTTCACGATCATCATCATCGACTTCCTCACTAATTGGTGTAGGAATCACTTGAACTGATTTCTGTGATGAACTACTTTCCAATAAGGGAGAAGGTACAATTACCTCATCAAGTTCTATTTTCCTCCCACTCACTTCTTTCGAGAAAAACTTTTTCTCTAGAAAGGATCCATCTTAGCAACGAATAACTTGCCTTTGGATCTGTGATAGAAGGTGTACCCAATAGTTACCTTTGGGTATTCTATGAAGACGCACTTCTCCGATTTGGGTTCGAGCTTATCAGGTTGAAACTTTTTCACATAAGCATCACAGCCCCAAAATTTAAGAAACGACAACTTTGGTTTACTGCTAAACCATAGTTCATACGGTGTCATCTCAACGGATTTAGATGGTGCCCTATTAAACGTGAATGCAGCTGTTTCTAATGCATAACCCCAAAATGATAATGGTAAACCGATAAGAGACATCATAGATCACACCATATCTAGTAAAGCACGATTACGACATTTGGACACACCATTACATTGTGGTGTTCCAGGTGGCGTGAGTTGCGAAACTATTTCACATTGTTTTAAATGAAGACCAAGCTCGTAACTCAAATATTCTTCTCCACGATCAAATCGTAGAAACTTTATTTTTCTTATTACGATGATTTTCCACTTCACTCTGAAATTCTTTGAACTTTTCAAATGTTTCAGACTTATGTTTCATCAAGTAGATATACCCATATCTGTTCAAATCATCTGTGAAGGTCAGAAAATAACGATACATGCCGCGAGCCTTAACACTCATCAGATCGCATACATCGGTATGTATTATTTCCAATAAGTCAGTAGCTCGTTCCATTGTTCCGGAGAACGGAGTTTTAGTCATCTTGCCCAAAAGGCACGGTTCGCAAGCATCAAATGAATCATAACCAAGTGATTCCGAAAATCCATCTTTATGGAGTTTCTTCATGCGCTTTACACCGATATGACCCAAACGGCAGTGCCACAAACAAGTTGCACTATCATTATTAACTTTGCATCTTTTGGCATCAATATTATGAATATGTGTATCACTACGATCAAGATCCAACAAACTATTTTCATTGGGTGTATGACCATTTGAAGGTTCTATTCATGTAAACAGAACAACAATTATTCTCTGACTTTAAATGAATATCCGTATTGCAATAAACACGATCAAATCATATTCATGCTCAACGCAAACGCCAAATAACATTTATTTAGGTTTAACACTAATCCCGAAAGTATAGGGAGTGTGCGATGATGATCATATCAATCTTGGAACTACTTCCAACACTCATCGTCACTTCCCCTTCAACTAGTCTCTGTTTATTCTGTAACTCCTGTTTCGAGTTACTAATCTTAGCAACTGAACAAGTATCAAATACTCAAGGGCTACTATAAACACTAGTAAGTCACACATTAATAACATGTATATCAAATATACCCTTGTTCACTTTGCCATCCTTCTTATCCACCAAATATTCAGGGCATTTCCGCTTCCAATGACCATTTCCTTTGCAGTGTAAGCACTCAGGTTCAGGCTTTGGTCCAGCTTTGGGCTTCTTCACGGGAGTGACAACTTGTTTGCCATTCTACTTGAAGTTTCCATTTCTTTCCCTTTGCCCTTTCTTTTGAAACTAGTGGTCTTGTCAATCATCAACACTTGATGCTCTTTCTTGATTTCTACCTTCGTCGATTTCAACATCACGAAGAGCTCGGGAATCGTTTTCGTCATCCCTTGCATACTATAGTTCATCATGAAGTTCTAGTAACTTAGTGATGGTGACTAGAGAATTCTGTCAATCACTATCTTATCTGGAAGATTAACTCCCACTTGATTCAAGTGATTGAAGTACCCAGACAATCTGAGCACATGCTCACTAGTTGAGCGATTCTCCTCCATCTTTTAGCTATAGAACTTGTTGGAGACTTCATATCTCTCAACTGGGTATTTGCTTGAAATATTAACTTCAACTCCTGGAACATCTCATATGGTCCATAACGTTCAAAACGTCTTTGAAGTCCCGATTCTAAGCCGTTAAGCATGGTGCACTAAACTATCAAGTAGTCATCATATTGAGCTAGCCAAACGTTCATAACGTCTGCATCTGCTCCTGCAATAGGTCTGTCACCTAGCGGTGCATTAAGGACATAATTCTTCTGTGCAGCAATGAGGATTAACCTCCAATCACGGATCCAATCCGCATCATTGCTACTAACATTTTTCAACACAATTTTTCTAGGAACATATCAAAATAAACATATGAAAGCAACAACGCAAGCTATTGATCTACAACATAATTTGCAAAATACTACCAAGACTAAGTTCATGATAAATTTAAGTTCAATTAATCATATTACTTTAGAACTCCCACTTAGACAGACATCTCTCTAGTCATCTAAGTGATCGCATGATCCAAATCAACTAAACCATGTCCGATCATCACGTGAATGGAGTAGTTTTCAATGGTGAACATCACTATGTTGATCATATCTACTATATGATTCATGCTCAACCTTTCGGTCTCCGTGTTCCGAGGCCATATCTGTATATGCTAGGCTCGTCAAGTTTAACCTGAGTATTCCGCGTGTGCAACTGTTTTGCACCCGTTGTATTTGAACGTAGATCCTATCACACCCGATCATCACGTGGTGTCTCAGCATGAAAAACTTTCGCAACGGTGCATACTCAGGGAGAACACTTCTTGATAATTAGTGAGAGATCATCTTAAAATGCTACCGTCAAACAAAACAGAATAAGATGTATAACAGATAAACATGATATGCAATCAAAATATGTGATATGATATGGCCATGATCATCTTGCGCCTTTGATCTCCATCTCCAAAGTACTGTCATCTCTATCATCACCGGCACGACACCATGATCTTCATCATCTTGATCTATATCAATGTGTCATCACATGGTCGTCTCGCCAACTATTGCTCTTGCAACTATTGCTATCGCATAGCGATAAAGTAAAGCAATCATTTGGCACTTGCATCTTATGCAACAAAGAGACAACCATAGGGCTTCTGCCAGTTGCCGATAACTTCAACAAAACATGATCATCTCATACAACAACTTATATCTCATCACGACTTGACCATATCACATCACAACATGCCCTGCAAAAACAAGTTAGACGTCCTCTACTTTGCTGTTGCAAATTTTACGTGGTTGCTACGGGCTGAGCAAGAACCGTTCTTACCTACGCATCAAAACCACAACGATAGTTTGTTAAGTTAGTGTTGTTTTAACCTTCTCAAGGACCGGGCGTAGCCACACTCGTTTCAACTAAAGTTGGAGAAACTGACACCCGCTAGTCACCTGTGTGCAAAGCACGGCGGTAAAACCAGTCTCGCGTAAGCGTACGCGTAATGTCGGTCCAGGCCGCTTGATCCAACAATACCGCCGAACCAAAGTATGACATGCTGGTAAGCAGTATGACTTGTATCGCCCACAACTCACTTGTGTTCTACTCGTGCATATAACATCAATGCATAAAACCTAAGCTCTGATACCACTGTTGGGGAACGTAGTAATTTCAAAAATTTCCTACGCACACGCAAGATCATGGTGATGCATAGCAACAAGAGGGGAGAGTGTGTCCATGTACCCTCGTAGACTGAAAGCGGAAGCGTTAGAACAACGCGGTTGATATAGCCATACGTCTTCACGGCCCGACTGATCAAGCACCGAAACTACGGCACCTCCGAGTTTTAGCACACGTTCAACTCGATGACGTCCCTCGAACTCCGATCCAGCCGAGTGTCGAGGGAGAGTTCTGTCAGCACGACGGCGTGGTGACGATCTTGATGTACTACCGACGCAGGGCTTTGCCTACCGCTATGATATTATCGAGGTGGATTATGGTGGAGGGGGGCACCGCACACGGCTAAGAGATCCATGGGATCAATTTTTGATTTGCCTAGAGGTGCCCCCCTGCCCCCGTATATAAAGGAGCAAGGAGGGAGGGGGCGGCCGGCCTAGGAGGGGCGCGCCAAGGGGAGTCCTACTCCCACCGGGAGTAGGACTCCCTCCTTCCTTGTTGGAGTAGGAGAAGGGGGAAAGAGGGGCAGAGGAGGAAGGAAAAGGGGGCCGCACCCCTTGTCCAATTCGGACCAGAGGGGGGCTGGGCACCTCCTTCCTTTCGGCCTCTCTCCTCTATTCCCGTATGGCCCAATAAGGCCCATATACTCCCCGGCGAATTCCCGTAACTCTCCGGTACTCCAAAAAATACCCGAATCACTCGGAACCTTTTCGAACTCCAAATATAGTCGTCCACTATATCGATCTTTACGTCTCGACCATTTCGAGACTCCTCGTCATGTCCCCGATCTCATCCGGGACTCCGAACTCCTTCGGTACATCAAAACTCATAAACTCATAATATAACTGTCATCGAAACCTTAAGCGTGCGGACCCTACGGGTTCGAGAACAATGTAGACAAGACCAAAACAGGTTTCCGGTCAATAACCAATAGCGGAACCTGTATGCTCATATTGGCTCCCACATATTCTACGAAGATCTTTATCGGTCAAACCGCATAACAACATACGTTGTTCCCTTTGTCATCGGTATGTTACTTGCCCGAGATTCGATCGTCGGTATTCAATACCTAGTTCAATCTTGTTATCGGCAAGTCTCTTTACTCGTTACGTAATGCATCATTCCATAACTAACTCATTAGTTACATTGCTTGCAAGGCTTATAGTGATGTGCATTACCGAGAGGGCCCAGAGATACCTCTCCGACAATCAGAGTGACAAATCCTAATCTCAAAATACGCCAACCCAACATGTACCTTCGGAGACACCTGTAGAGCTCCTTTATAATCATCCAGTTACGTTGTGACGTTTGGTAGCACGCAAAGTGTTCCTCCGGTAAAAGGGGGTTGCATAATCTCATAGTCATAGGAACATGTATAAGTCATGAAGAAAGCAATGGCAATATACTAAACGATCGGGTGCTATGCTAACGGAATGGGTCAAGTCAATCACATCATTCTCCTAATGATCTGATCTCATTAATCAAATGACAACTCTTTGTCCATGGCTAGGAAACATAACCATCTTTGATTAATGAGCTAGTCATGTAGAGGCATACTAGTGACACTCAGTTTGTCTATGTATTCACACATGTATTATGTTTTCGGTTAATACAATTCTAGCATGAATAATAAATATTTATCATGAAATAAGGAAATAAATAATAACTTTATTATTGCCTCTAGGGCATATTTCCTTCAGAAAGATGACAAGGGCAAAGCACCCGTCGAAGACAATCATGACAACATCTCAACCCTTCGAGCTGTTACACATGGACTTATTTGGACCTACTCACTACTCCACCCTCACAACAACTGCTTGACTCTATGGCTTCGTCATTGTTGATGACTACTCAAGATACACATGGGTTCATATAATTCTCTACAAGACTGAAGTTCAAGATGTCTTCAGACGCTTCGCCAACGGAGCAATGAACAATTATGGTGTGAAGATCAAGCATATCAGATGTGATAATGGCACTAAATTCAAGAACACCGGTCTTGATCTTTATCTGGATACAATGGGAATCACTCATGAGTTCTCTGCTCCATACACACCTCAGCAAAATGGCATCGTTGAACGCAAGAACAGAACCCTCATTGAGATGGCTCGAACAATGCTCGATGAATACAAGACACCAAGAAAGTTCTGGCCTGAAGCTATTGATACATCACGTCACATCATCAATCGTGTTACATCCATAAGCTTCTGAACAAAACATCATATGAGCTCCTTACTGGCAAGAAGCCAAATGTCAGTTACTTCAGAGTATTTGGAGCAAGGTGCTGGATCAAGGATCCCCATCACAAGTCAAAATTTGCACCTAAAGCTCACGAAGGCTTCATGCTTGGCTATGGAAAGGACTCACACTCCTACAGAGTCTTCAACCTCTATCTCTACAAAATCGTCAAAACTGTGGATGTGAGATTTGATGAAACCAATGGTTCACAGAGAGAGATTCTGCCAAGTACACTAGACGAAGCTTCTCCAAGCGAATCTATCAAGTTGATGGGAACTGGTGAAATCATGCCTTCTGAAGCATAGCCTGAAGAGGAACTTATCATTTCTGCACCTAACCAACCTGAAGACAATGCTCAGACCGAAGACAACACTACTAGAAAAACCCCTACTAATGGCGCACCTAATATGGCCATTAATGGCGCATCAGTGGTGCGCCATTAGTAGCACGCCATTAGTAATTTTTACTAATGGCGCACCACTGGTGCGCCATTAGTATCTGGTATACTAATGGCGCACCACTGGTGCGCCATTAGTATAGGCCAGGGTGCGCCATTAGTATGCCTCCCAGGGGCCATGTATACCCAGGTGCTTTGGCATACTAATGGCGCACTACGACGTGATGCGCCATTAGTAACCGCGGCATACTAATGGCGCACTGTCCTGTGATGCGCCATTAGTATGCTTTGTCATACTAATGGATACTAATGGCGCACTGTCATTTGATGCGCCATTAGTATGAATATTAGGTTTTTTTTCTTTTTTATTTTCTGTTTTTTGCACAGGTTACAAAATGTATAATTTGACAAAATATAGACAGCACACATCAACAATAGATTCATCGAATACAATAGAAGATTAGTCTTTGAATACAATTCATCATATTAGTCTCCAAATACAATTCATCATATTAGTCTCTGAATTGAAAAGACTGAACAAAGATAGAACATAATATTACAAGTCTCGAGACCGCGAGTAGCGAGTTTGTCTTCACATTACAAGTCGGTATCGATCATCTAAACTACCATCACATAGAAGAGAGCTGCGGTCGTCACGATGAGCATCATCACGATGAAACTCGTCTTCATCCGGTTCCTCCAACGCTCCCTCCCCTCTCCCGCTAGATAGCGGGCATATCTAGATTCGGCCTCGGCCCTAGTGGTGTACCCTTTGTAACTGTTACCGCTGAATCGGTGAACCTATCTCCGACACTCCTCCCAGTCATCGTAGACTCTGGGAACCTTACCCTTGTACACGACATACGTCGGCATCGCTATGCACTAGCCAAACGAAACGTTAGTACCAATTCATAGACAATACATAAGCAATATATAAGTATGCAACAGAACAATCGGAAGAGAAAAGCAAGACATTAATAGCATCGATTACATCTAAGTTGAACGACTCTCGAAACCAAAGAGACATACTACAAGTTCATTAAAGTTTAATTACAACATGAGCCAATCGATGTTTCAGAACTAGACACAGCATCACTGCTTTCGACTCGACTCAAGGGACCGGAGCGTGGATGAAGCCTCCGTCTATCGTGGGAGTCATGAAATAACGGTCGTTGTCAGCCTGCATTTGTAGCATTGTGTCGATGTCACTGTTGGACGGTTGATTGCTGAGGTAGAACTGCCCCGAGGTACGAAGGACATCTTGATGGATGATTTCCGCAAACTCCGACTGGATGCGAAAGAATTCTTGTCAGAGGTCCGCGTCCTGGATTGCCGACACGCTCTTTTCCCAATCTTTGAGTTTACTCGGTAGCAGAAGTTGATGATGGTCCCGTACGATCGCCCGCATGTGATGGATGGCCTAGTAGGCACCCTTCTGACCGCCAGGCGGCTGCTTGACGCAGCAGAACGTCGTATTGTGGGAGAACACATGCTTGCCGTACTTACGAATAGGCTTGGTGAAGGTGCCTCCAGATTTGGCGTAGCCGGGGAGAACATCATCAAGAACCTTCTTGACATTTGTGTAGTCTATGTTCGACTGACGGTCCGGGTCGAAATACGTGGCCATGGAATATTTGGGGCTTAGGAGGATGAGCATGCAACGTGTGTCACTGCAGAAAACATGGAATGTTAAAAGAAAAACAATCGAAATGTAAGAATTAATATGTTACGGGACGGTTGAGGGGAGGACTTACTCGGGAAAGTAAGGCACGAGGAAGTTATCCTTATCTTGGTTTGCCAGAATGACACCTTCGAGGTAAGAACTCGCGACTTGCCGGTCCCCAGCACTGCCCAAGATCTTGGCACGCATGTAGAAGGGGTCGACTATCACGATGTCCGGGGTCTTGTCGCGAATGATCCGCATCTCCATACTCAGCGAAAATAGCCGAACGAAGGTGTAGTGCAGCGGATGAAGGTTCAACATAGCGTGGATGTCATCAAAACGCAGGATGATCGTACGCCCGATGGAGTTATCCACAAAGCCCTTGCCCTCTGGCACCTTGGCCGCGAAAACCGGGTATGCCACATCCTTCTCTCTGAGATGCCGCTTCTCCAAAGAAAGAACACTGTCATGCAGACTCCGCATAGCACCGGTTGCGGCATTGAGCATATTTGTCGGTAGCATCGCCCTACCCACCACATGCACCCTCCTCGAGATATCCTGCGGTGAAGGTGGCCCGTCCTAAGCACGGATCGTACTCGGTGCCAGCTGGCTCGCACCCTTCTTAGTCTTTCTTTTGCGTGCCTTCTTCTTCTCCTGTAATGGGACCGAGTTCTGCTCATAGACCGCCTTCTTGAGTGTGTTGGGGCTGATAATATTTCGCACCTCGCCTATCTGAGGCTCGGTGAAGTCGGCAGCTGGAGGCGTCTCCTGAGAGCTGAACGCCAGACGGCGCCTGTTGCAACTTGGCTTCTCCGCGGTACCAGCTAGATCGCACACGTATTTTGTTGGGTTTGGTTCTTGAGAAGGAGGCCCCATGAAGTCGCCATCGTACCCATGATCGGCAAAGTACTGATCGACGTTGCCAAATGTATCATCGTCGTCGTCGTCGTCGTTCTGATCCTGTGCCATATGCATGTTTGGATCCAGTGGCATAGGGATGTCCGGCACCGTTACGGCGGTCTTGCCATGGGGCCGACTTGGTGCCGGCACGACTGGCGGTGTTGTCTTTGGGGTGGTGTCCCCCGCCCCCAAACGAATTTGGCTCTTCGGACAAAGCAGGGGCCAGCTTAGGCAGGCGCTGAGGGTCAGCACGTCATCATCGTCAGCCCCGACGTGTCGAATCGGAGGTAACAAGTCATCGCAGCCTGGCAGCACCCGAACCAGTTGAACCCTAAACAAGTTGGGTGGCATCTGGGTACCGTGGAACAAGGGGTTGCCCGGTAGAACGATTTTGCCCTTGGCGACATCGACCAACTCGTTGTTCACGAAGTGGAGGAGAGTGCACGGAACGTCGGCGGCGCCCTGCGAAAACATGTAGGGCGTCAGGGATGCCCAGTCAAAGGCAAGGAGATGAAGTCCTCGGCCGAGAGAGGCTTAATTAGTTACCGTGATGATGGCGTCGAGCTCGGCTAATGTCGACGCACCGCCAACGGCGGGTGTGCAGTTGACGGAGGGGACGCTTGCTGCAGAGGTGCCGGCCGGCGTACACCCGGGTGCATTAAGCTCCCGTGCCGGCGTCGGAGACACCAATGCCGCCTCCGCCGGAGGCACCAATGGCCCCGCCATCGCATTATGAGAGTTGCTGGCCGTGAAGCTAGGAATTGGGGGCGGCCCCTGTTGGCCGCCCGCAATCCACGCACTCAACCCCGAGATCAAGGTAGGCACAATGGCGGTGTTCGTCGCTCCGAGTCGTTGTTCCACTTGCTCTTGGACAATCTCCGGAATCCGCGCCACCTGTGCCTTGAGTTCTTGAACCTCTCGCGCCTGGATTTCCGAGCTGGTCTTTTTCTCCTTCCGCACACCAGCGGTATAGTATGACCCCCATTTTGTCGACAAGCCTTTGCCGGCCACACGACCAGCTGACGTCGGCTTACTGAGCTTATCCTTGTTCTTCATTACATTCAACGCCCTATTTAGAGTGGTATCACAAGGGTTGCTCCTAGTCGACCCCACGCTACTGCTTTCAGTCGCCTACGGAAGGAATGTGAACCATTTAGAAATTTGGCTTCATTAATTAGAATGCAACCATATGGAGCTAATTACGCGGGGGTGTATTCCTTACCAGAACAAGCTCAAGCTGCCTGGTCTTTGGATCCGTGGTAAGCTCCTTTGTTTTCGGGTCCTTCTTGTACCGGGCCCTGACAAAGTTCCTGGTCTGCTTGTTACCGTTGTATTTCTCGAAGAGGGGCGGTAGGCCTTGCTCGGCACGGTCCGCCTCCTCCTTGTCCCATATAGGCTCCGCCACTCTGTAACCGCCGGGACTGAGTGTGTGTTCACCTATGTTCAGCTCCCGCATTTGTTTCCCCCACTCACTTGATTGGGAGCTTGCGGTGCTCGAGCAATTGATCTTGAAGTCGTTGTAGTCATCTTCGGTGATCGAAGGATTTTTCTCCTTGATCTTCTGATAACTCTCACCTTTCTCGATCATTTTCTTCACATTGCTTTTCCAAGTAGACCGGGCCTTGCTCATCTTCTTGAGGGCAGCATTGTTCACTTTATTCCCTTTGAGGCTTGTGTTTGCAAATTCAGCGGGGAACTTGTATCGTTCGTGCAGCTTCGTGAAGAGGAGGTGGCGCAAATTCCCTCAGTCAGGATGCCTCAGGTTCTCGGTGTTGATCGAGACGGTGCTCCGGACAATGCACCTGAGCTGAAGCGAGTACCCCTTGACTATTCGTTCGGGCGCCGTTGGATTCCCGTTGGAGTCCACTTCAGTAACTTCCTCCTTGAGGGTGAGGAGCACGATCGGGCGCCGGTCCTTCCGTTGCCTCTTCGGTTGGCTGCCATCTGTGCGGGCGCCGCCATCATCAGAGGTGGCATCCTCGGCGGCACCATCAGTGGTGGCATCAGTGTGGTCATCCTCGGTGGCACCATCAGTGGTCTCAAGATCGGTGGGGAAGGCGGCGGCCTCATACAAGTGAGGTTGTTCCTCCATCTCCTGGGACAGCTCCCAGAATGCCTTGCCGCCCGAACCCCCGGCCTCATGGTTGTGGGCCATGTTTCTCTCTAAATAGAAACAAAGTTTGGTCAAAAAGTTGGTTATTGTCAAGGAACAAGATCTCTAAGTTGACCAAATAACCTAATTCTCGAGGAATGTCGCCAAAAAGTTGGTTATTGTCAAGGAACAATTGAGAGATGTTTGTGATATTGCCTAGGTGTTTTGGGATAGAACCTGTTAGTGTGTTGTTGCTAAGATCCAAGTCCACGTTCTCAGGGTAACCTAGTTCTTGAGGGGTGTGTCTAGAAAGTTCACTCTTCTTTTTAGAAGACAAGCATCTGAAATGGTATTGCCTTTCCTTAATTTGTACTATTTTTTCATTGTGTTGAATACTTATGTGGGTGAGTGTATCTGTAATTACTTTTTACTACACCGCAGGGTGTTCAAACACGCGGAGAGGATAAACGCTAGCAGGCTGATCTTGGTTGGGAAATCCGAGTGGGAGCGAGGCATGGTTCGTGTGAAGATACTATCAACCAGAGAAGAGTTTGAGGTCAAGGCGGGCGAATTGCAGTAGCTGTTAGCTGATCTGATCGATTTGAAGGTTTGAGTTGTCCTCTTCTTTCTGATCATCTTCAACACTGTAAGTTTTGCGATTCATGTTGTGTATACAAACAATTGGGTGGCTTTAAAGGCTACTGATATCTTCTTTTGGATAATTCATTTTGCAACAAACAAAGAAATTGTAGGTTTTGCCATTCACCAACATGTATTGAGAATGCCTTTGCTGCCTGATAATAGAATGCTCATCCGCTTCAAATTAAGGCTTTTGCGATTATTTTTGGTTCTGTACATGATGCAAAATGGATGGATGGATGAATATAATGAAGCAAGTAATTGTCCTGCCTTGGAAATTAAGCTGGTGCCTACAGGTATATGTATGTATTGTTCGGTTGGTCCTGAAAAACAAAAGCTATCTAGCTAGTATGCAATGCAAATTAAGCTGCAGATAGCTTATTGTCTCCTCTCACTATCTCTCTATCACACATGGCAAGCAAGGGTGTCTGAGTGTGTGAATAAAATACTAAACTAATCCAACCACTAAAGCAAATTAATTTTTATTTCGGTTGAGAATCGGGCACCTTCTAGGTCAAGAAAATTGGGCATGACCTTTGCTAATTTTCTTGACCTAGGAGTGCCCCATTTCTCAACCGAAACGGAAATTAATCAACGTTTCAGGAGAAAGGGGTTATTTTAGAAGATCACAAGTAGCAGCAGCATCACTTGACAAAATCACAACTAGCAGCAGCAGCATCACTTGACAAGTAGTACAGCAGCCGCGTGGGCTGGATTAGCAAGAAAGCTGATGTACAAAACCTCAAAACAATGCAAAGTGCTGTGGGCTAAAAAACAATTACAGTAGACTAAAAAACAGGAATCATTATCTTCTATATGAAGCTGCTGATGATGCAACTTTAGTCTTCACTAGATAGAAATACTGTTGGCTGTTAGTACGACAGTGCAAGATTAATTCAGTAATTCAGTTCCAGATGTGCTTTAGTATACAAGTTGTTTTTTTTTTGACTATTTGACTAACTGTTGGCTATTTGACTAACTAACTAATTTGTTCCCTGAACTTGACTGCAGCTAAAGAGTCACTTATTCTGAGAGCGGCATTTTGTTGACCTAAACTCGCAGCTTCAAGAGAAAGCTCACCCTGGAAAAAAACTACTATCCATAAGTCAGAACCAACTTGACCTCTTGGACTTAGGAAGTGATTTTACTATAACAATGAAGAATTAAACCCAGAAAGTACGACCAGGTACAGGCGTCTAAACATAAACAGGAAGATAACAACAGAGACCATGTCTAGTTCAGGTAGGGATGCAGGGCGGCGCCCAATCCACCCCGCTTCGTAGTCAAAGTAGATCAACTTAGTTATAATCCTCCCGGTTCAGCTTTAGTTCAGTTTGAACTGTCTCGGGTTTCATTGCTTATTCAGAGTCAAGAAGGGTATTAAAAGGAAAAACTGAAAATATTTCAATGCACAAGAACCATGAGCCATTTAGCAACATGGGTAGAGCAACAAGCCTTGAGCCCTGCCCTCGCTCTTGTTGCAGATAGTGGGGAACAACACATCTGGAACTAACTAACTGCTGTATTTTGGTGATATGTTACTCCGAAACACTTGTTTTTTTGTCAGCGCAGCTGGCTTAACATACTAAATTAGAAGTACTTTTTAATGATTCCTGGTTTTTGGATCAATTACAGTTGCTGCTGCTGTGAATCCACTATACAAAGGCCTAAAATTACACTAATAATTACAGTGTAAAAACCATGGAAATACACAGTAATTCCACTAAAAATGCCACTTGCAAATACAGAGGAAAAATCCACTAGAAGTACACTGTAAACCCACTAACATTTACAGTGTAAATTCCACTAACAATTACAGTGTAAATTTCACTGAAAATGCACAGTAATTACACTAAAAGTACACTGCAGAGGGGGAGAGGGGGAGAGGAGGAGGGGGAGCTCACGGGGGCCGGGGAGTGGGGCACGGGGAGGATGTCGGGGAGTGGGGCGCGGGGAGGATGTCGGGGACGAGGTCTGGGTGGTGGTGGTGCTCCGGCGACGGTGGTGTGGACGGGGCGGCGTCCGGGCGGCGGGGTCGCGTCGAGGCGGCGGGGCAGCGTCGAGGTGGCGGGGCAGCGGCGTCGGGGCGGGGTCGAGGCGGCGTCGGGGCGGCGGGGCAGCGTCGAGGCGGCGTCGAGGCGACGGGGCAGCATCGAGGTGGCAGGGCAGCGGCGTCGGGGCGGGGTCGAGGCGGCGTCGGGGCGGCGGGGCAGCGTGGAGGCAGCGTCGGGGCGGCGGGGCAGCGTCGAGGCGGCGGGGCAGCGGCGTCGGGAGAGGAGAGGGGAAGGGGATCGAGGGCGAGGGTGAGGGAGAGAGGGGCCGGGGAGGGAATATGGGTGGGGCCGGGCACAATACTAATGGCGCACCACCCCTCGGTGCGCCATAAGTACATCCATACTAATGGCGCACCCCACCGTGGTGCGCCATTAGTATTTTTTTTTTGCTCGGGCCAACAGGTTATCTACCACCAGAACTGATCCACATCAAGTCCCCTCTACTAGCTTGACTGGTCAGCAGCCAGTTCTCACACCAGGAGGTCCTGGGTTCGACTCCCAAGCTCAACAAATTTTTTTTTAAGCATTTAAAAAGTTGTTTGATACTTATTTGTGTTTAAATATGTTCAAACTTGTTTAAATCATAACAGTAATATTTTTTTATAATACAGTAATAGTTTTTTAAAAAATATCATCAAACAGTAATGCCGGTGGAGCGGGGGAGGGTGCGCGGGGTGCGGGGGGTCGGCGGCGGCGGTTGAGTAGGGGAATCGAGGGTGCCGGGGGTCGGCGGCGGCGGTCGGTGGACTGGGGGGTGCTCGGCGGTGAGGGGGGCCGGATCTGGCGAGGTGGGATAGTGATCGAGATGGAGGGGGATCGAGATCGAGTGTCCATGAAATTTAAAAATATTCATGATAGTTCAAAAAGTACCCATGAAATACAATCGAGAAATGAAGGCTACGATTTAAATACAATCGATCTTAGCTAGCTATCTGTTCACAATCTTCTTGCCCTTCTTTTTCGCAAATGGAGTTCTTCTGTGGAACGGACGTCCTTTAGGTATGGTGGTCCTGCTTCTTCTTGTGGTGTATGCTGCTACTTCATCATCGTCGTCATGTTCGATCCTCGGGTCGCCGTACTTGTCGAAGTCTTGCTCATTGGCTACTCCATCCATTCCGATGATCTTCCTTTTGCCTCTCCTCACGACAACACGACTGGGCTTTGGCGGGTCGGTAATGAAGAAGCATTGGTCCACTTAGGAAGCCAGTACCCATGGCTCATTTTTCGCGGTGACGTTTGCGCCCGCGGTCTTGGATTTGTCTTCGGGTATAACCATGGTGGTGAAATACCGGTCTTCTTTTATGACGTTCTTGGCCCATCTGACACGGAACATCGGGACCTTCTCTCCAGCGTAGCTCAGCTCCCAGATCTCCTCGATCCTTCCATAGTATCTGTCCTTGTCGTTACCGGTGTAGGATTCCATTGTTACCCCGGAGTTCTGATAAACATCGCTCTTCATGTCCTTGGCCTCGGTGTAGAATGTGTAGCCGTTGATATCGTACGCCTCATAGGTCATCAGGTTGTGCTCGGCGCCCTGTGACAAGGCGAATATGAGTTGTTCTTCCACGGAAGAATCCTCATGTAAAGGGTACGACAGAAGCTTCTGCTTGAACCAACGCATGAAACATGAGTTGTGCTCTTTGAGTATATCTCCGTCCGTCCTCTGTTGGCCTCGGTCATTGTACGTCTTCTTAATAAAGGTTTTGTGCTCTACCACCCAAGGATCGACCACATCTATGTGTTGTAGCGCGACTAGGTTTGCTCTTTCAAAGTCGGCGAGTCGACCCTCAAAGTCGACATGCATTTCGCGGCGACCCTCACGGTGACCCCATCCAGCGAGCCTGCCGAGGTGCCTGTTGACGGGCAGACCAACGGGGTTCTCGATGCCTAGATAATTCGTGTAGTAGGAGATGCACTCTTCGGTCAGAAAGCCCCTGGCTATGCTTCCTTCTGGACGTGACATGTTGCGAACGTATCCTTTGATGACACCATTCATCCTTTCGAACCGCATCATGCTGTGCAGGAACATCGGCCCGAGTTGGATGATATCCTCCACTATATGGACCAGCATATGCACCATAACGTCGAAGAATGCGGGCGGGAAGTACATCTCAAGCTCGCATAGTATCACCACGATCTCTTCCTGTAGACTTCTGAGTTGTCTCACGCCAATCGACTTCCGAGAGATGACGTCGAAGAAGTTGCATAGGCCAAATAGCGTTTCACGGACGTGCGCGTCCATGATCCCACGGATTGCAACTGGAAGTATCTGCGTCATCAGCACGTGACAGTCGTGAGACTTCATCCCGCTGAACTTCTGCTTCGCTGGGTCTAGGTATCTGCTTATCTTCCCCGCGTAACCGTAAGGAAGTTTTACTCCGAGGAGGCAGGTGAAAAACTGCTCGATCTCCTCCTGACTTAGAGTGAAGCACGCGGGAGGGTAGTCATTTCCGGTCTTCTTGGCCTTTTTGCCTTTGCGACGACTTTCTGTGTCCTGCTTCGCCTCATCATCATCATCATCATCATCATCATCATATATAGCGTGAAGCTCCTGCCTGATGCCCATTGATTTCAAGTCTGCCCTTGCTTTCGGCCCATCTTTGGTCCTCTCTGGCATGTTGAGCAGGGTACCAAGCAGACTCTCACACACGTTCTTCGTGATATGCATGACATCAAGGCTGTGAGGCACACGGTGGATCTTCCAGTACGGCAAGTCCCAGAAAACAGACCTCGTTTTCCATACCTTCAGCAGCGGCTCTGGCGCCTTTCGCTTCTTTCCCGGCTCTGGCGCCTTTTGCTTCTTTCCCGGCAGTGGGCAGTCTTCCCAATTTTTCAACAGCTTGTCTATTTCCTCGCCGCTCCTCGTACACGGGCGTTTTCGGGGTTCGGTTTCACCATCGAACAGATCCTTGCATTTCCTCCACGGGTCATCGTTGCGAAGCCACCTTCGATGTCCCATGAACACGGTTTTCGAAGACCCGGGATCTCTATCTAGCTGGCGATACGTTGTGTCATCCATGCACCATACGCATCTAGAAAATCCGTGGACTACCTGCCCCGCAAGATATCCGTAACTGAGATAGTCGTGCACCGTCGTGAGCAGTGCGGCTCTCATAGGGAAATATTCTTTCTCTGCGGCGTCCCACGTATTGGCTGGCATTTTCCACAGCGTGTCAAGCTCCTCTTTCAGCAGCCCCAAATACAGATTGATGTCGTTCCCTGGTTGTTTCGGCCCTTCAATTAGCATACTCATGTGAATGTACTTCCTCTTCATGCACAACCAGGGGGGAAGGTTGTACATCCACACAAACACAGGCCAGGTGCTATGTGTGCTTCTCTAGCTGCCAAACGGATTGACTCCATCGGTGCTCGCGCCCAGCACGATGTTCCTTGGATCGTTCCCAAATTCTGGGTATTCAAAGTTCAACGCTTGCCACTGGCTCGCGTCCTTAGGGTGACTCAGCATCTTGTCTTTTTTATCTATCTCCGGATCATTTGCGTCATCTTCTCGCTTCTTCTCCTCCCTATCCGCGTGCCAACGCAGGAGCTTTGCTACCTTAGGGTCCGCGAAATACCGCTGCAGACGAGGAGTGATCGGAAAGTACCACACCACTTTTTGAGGAGCTTTCTTCCTCTTCTTGTATCGAGTGACACCGCACACTGGACATATGGTAGACTCCGCGTGCTCGTCCCGATAAATGATGCAATTGTTCATGCACACATGGTATTTCACGTGCGGTAAATCCAGAGGACACACGATTTTCTTCGCCTCCTCCAAACTGGTCGGGCACTTGTTCCCCTTGGGAAGACGTTCGTGCCAGAATGACATGTTCTCGTCGAAGCATGCGTCGGTCATTTTGTGTTTTACCTTCATCTCTAGAGCCATGAGCGTTACTTTCAGGCGGGTATCCTCGGGCCTGCATCCTTCATACAATGGAGTAACCGCGTCTAACTCAAGTTGATCCATCTTGGCTTTCTCTCGGGCGGCAGCTCTTGCGTTATCCGTCTGCTTGAGAAGCAGCTCTTGAATATGAGGGTCCTGCACCCAGCCCATCGATGGTCCAGCGTCGTCTGCTCCGCCGGCATCATCATCATGTCCTGCATCTTCTACATGATGACTGTGTACAGCATCACCGTCGTGATCATCTCCTGGGGATTCTTCGTCTTCTCGCCCGCCCGAGCCACGGTGGTTGTCTTGCTGCCCTTCCTCATTTCTTGCCCGGCCCCCATGGACGACTTCGTAGTCATCTTCATCACCTCGCCACTGATAGCCATCCATGAAACCATGCAAGAGCAGGTGGTCCCGCACCTGCCCGGAATCCGGGTCCGCAATAAGGCTATTCAGCTTGCATCTTCGACACGGACATCTTATCTCCGTCTCGTTCTTTTGAAGCATCTCGGCCTTCGCGGACCTCAAAAACCTATTCACGATGCCTTCGGTCATCGTGCGGACCATGGTCGCCTGCGGGGTAGAGCAAAACGATATTTTAGAACCAAGAAAAAATTTGGCATGACTTTCCCTAAAAATAGGACCAAAAAGAATGCTTAATGCCAAAATTCTCGCCGAAACGGAAATGAATCAACATTCCGGCAAAATATTGGCAACTATCGCATTTCAAATACTGGTACACCTTCAAACAAAAACACATATGCAACACCACAAACATATGCAACACCACGAACATACATAGATCTAGCTAGGCCATAAAAAGTGCATGTGCACATTGTTGTAGGGAGAACAACATAAATATAGCTTCCCCCCTTACTTACCTAGCAAAACAAGGTAACTTAACCACTTAATTTGAATGAATCTATGGTGGAAATGAGGTGAAAAAGAGGAGGCACCCGAGACAAGGAGGAGGCGGTGGAGAGAATGAAGTGGGGAGAAAGTGATTGTGGGAGGAGAGGCTGTCCAAAATATCTTGTTGCTGCCCACTTACTAATGGCGCACCAACAACAAATGCGCCATTAGTAATCCAGGTTACTAATGGCGCACCCCCTGGTGGTGCGCCATTAGTAGTTTTGCAAAAAAAAACATACTAATGGCGCACTCTGCCACGGTGCGCCATTACTAGTTTAAAATAGTAATGGCGCACCTCGTGAGAGTGTGCCATTAGTAGTTTAGCAAAAAAAGGAATAAAAAAATAATAAAAAAATAACATTAGTGGCGCACTTTCTGGCTGGTGCGCCATTACTAGTTACAACTAGTTACAACTAGTAATGGCGCACTTCCTGTGGATGCGCCATTAGTATGTTTGGACAGGCGCACTAGTTCAAAAAAAATTGATACTAATGGCGCACCGTGGGCAAGGTGCGCCATTAGTAGTTTCAACTCTAATGGCGCATCAGAAGGTGGTGTGCCATTAGTATATACTAATGGCGCACCACCTGTCTGGTGCGCCATTAGTGTCAATCCCATCTATAGCCTTTTTTCTAGTAGTGCAATCCTCCCAATGATGACAATAATCAGCAAGAACAAAGTCTTCGTCCAGTTCATCCTCGTGTTGCAAATGAAGTTCAAATTGAGAAGATAATTGACAGCATCAATGCACCTGGTCCACTCACTCGCTCAAGAGCAACACAGTTAGCAAATTTCTGTGGTCATTTTTCATTTGTATCAATATCAGAACCCAAGAAAGTTGCTGAAGCTTTTATGGAACCTAAATGGATTCAAGCTATGCAAGAAGAACTTCAACAGTTCAAGCTAAACAATGTTTGGGAACTTGTCAAGCGACCTGACCCTCGCAAGCATAACATTATTGGAACAAAATGGATATATCGAAACAAGCAAGATGAGCATGATCAAGTTGTTAGAAACAAAGCGCGCCTTGTGGCTCAAGGATATACTCAAGTTGAAGGAATTGACTTCGATGAAACATTTGCTCCTGTTGCTAGGCTTGAAGCTATTCGCATACTACTAGCCTACGCTAATCATCACAACATCTTGCTATATCAAATGGATGTGAAGAGTGCATTTCTCAATGGTAAGATTGAAGAAGAAGTGTATGTCGCTCAACCACCTGGCCTTGAAGATCCAAAAACATCCAGATATGGTGTACAAGTTAACAAAGCACTGTATGGCCTCAAACAAGCTCCTCGTGCATGGTATGATATGATCAAAGACTTCTTGAAGAGCAAAGGCTTCAAACCAGGATCCCTCGATCCCACACTCTTCACGAAGACATATGATGGTGAACTGTTTGTGTGCCAAATATATGTGGATGACATAATCTTCGGCTGCACCAACCAGAAGTATACTGATGAGTTTGGGTACATTATGCAAGAGCAATATCAGATGTCCATGATGGGTGAGCTGAAGTTCTTCCTTGGTCTTCAAATTCGTCAGCAAAGGAATGGCATCTTCATATCTCAAGAAAAATACCTCAAAGATTGTCTGAAGAAGTTTGGAATGGAAGACTGCAAAGGCTACACGACGCCAATGCCAGCCAAACACCATCTTGGTCCCGACGACAATGGTAAAGAGTTTGATCAAAAGGTATACCGCTCCATGATTGGTTCTTTACTTTATCTATGTGCATCTAGGCCAGATATTATGCTTAGTGTTTGCATGTGTGCTCGATTCCAAGCGGCACCAAAGGAATCGCAACTTAGCTGTGAAGCGAATTCTTCGATATTTGGCTTACACCCCAACACTCAGATTATGGTATCCCAAGGGCTCAAAATTTGATTTGGTTGGATTCTCGGATGCTGATTATGCTGGTGACAAGGTGGATCACAAGTCTACATCAGGCACATGTCATTTTCTTGGTCAATCACTTGTCTGTTCGTCTTCAAAGAAGCAGAATTGTGTATCACTCTCAACTGCTGAATCTGAATACATTGCTGTTGGATCCTGTTGTGCTCAGCTTCTATGGATGAAGCAAACTCTCAAGGACTATGGCATCAACCTGAAACAAGTACCTCTCTTCTGCGACAACGAGAGTGCCATCAAGATAGCCAACAATCCAGTTCAGCACTCGAAGACAAAGCACATTGAAATTCGTCATCACTTTCTCAGAGATCATGTCATGAAGAAAGATATCGACATCATTCATGTCAACACTGAAAAGCAACTGGCAGATATCTTCACAAAGCCTTTGGATGAGAAAAGGTTTTGCAAGCTACGATGTGAGCTAAATATCTTGGAATCCTCTAATGTCCTGTGATTAGGCACACATCCTAACACTCATGCATGTTGATGACTTAGATGTGCAACACACAAAGTAATGTATATCTTCAATCAATGAAGACTTACACTCTGAGTGTGAATACATTAACATGGAATCTGACTTCGGAGCGCCACGATAATTGTGCGCCGTGTCTGGGTCTAATACTTCCTATACGGTGGGTAACGCCACCACCAAATTACTCTGTTTGAAGTGTTTCACTCATGGTGTTATTTTTGCAATGACTTCGCATTTGGTTTGTCTTCAGTTTCAATTTATCTTCATGATTCTCTGCGCTATGATGATTTGATTGCATATATATATACTAGTGTTCTGTCCTCTACAGCATTCACTTATAGCTATGTCTTCAAGTTGAATCTTCTGAACTAAGTGAATGTGATCGGACCCTAACCTCTCTATGCTTTCAATCTCAAACTCTATCTGTCCAAGTCATATGCATTCTGTTGAAACTGTCAAATGTCTTCTCTGCATCCTAGTCAGCAGAAGGCAAAGAGATAAACATTAAGTCTGTTTTTAAATAACTCATCTTTATTGTTGAAATACGGAGAAGCCGGAACAACTCTCTGACATACCTGGCGGGCGTGGGAACGTGGGACAACTCTAAGTATGTTGCATGCTTGCCACGTGCCCCTCAGATGTGAACCACCAAAGGCACCAGCGTAATTGCGCTGTGCCGCACACCTACTTATAAATACTTGTCCCCTGCGGTAAAGAAATTCTTCTTCCACCTCTCCACCTCGTCAAAACCCTAGCGCCACCGCTAGCTCTCGAGGACACCGGCGACAAAGCGCTTAGCTGCCGCGACTTCTCCGACGCCGTCCTCACATCGGCCGCGGACATCATCCTCTCCACTGTCGCCGTAGGTGTCCTCCGTCGCCAAGCTAGGGCACGGTGGGCTGAACTGCTCGGTCTCCTATTCATCCCATCTAGCAGTTCTTCGTGCGATAATTATAACTCTATTTTTACCACCTTTTTGATCTTCAAGATTTCATCCTATTTACCGAAAGTGGTTTCTACCTACACAATGTTAGATCTATTCTGTCTGCATCTCATACTACCTAGTCTATTCACTTAGATTTCCTATCTAGTTTGATTCCTCACTTGTACTTATTCACGGATTGGTACAAATCTGGAACCAACTCACCTCATATAAGTGAATGTCTTCGCATCATGAGGTCAATGTCTTCAAACTGATTTATTTTCAAAATCTTCTAAGAATGCATATGACCTCTTCCCCTTCCCTCGCATCTCTAATGCTGTCACAGGTACATGTCTGTGGGAGAATCCCTTGGTTCTCATAGTCTGCACTCGTTTGCAGAATACTTACAGCATCATATCAATTCTCCTGAAGGCAGTTCCTGCTTGACCAGCAAGCGAAAGTCTCTGAAGCCTTTGAACATATTGAAGCTATTCAGTTTGAAGTTCATGGCTGCAGAAAAATCAGCAAGGAAGGGTGGCAGACAGCACAGAGAAGGAACATCCAAAGATCTGCCTGATGACCTAGCAGAGCTCTACAAGACAGATCATGAAGAAACTTATCATCAGCGCAAGACACGAATCCAATGGATTCGACGCTATTGGGCTGAAGAATGGTTCAAGTGCAAGTTTGTGACCAAGGAATATGCAGAGAAGAATTCTATCAAGAGACCTTGGGGTGATATTCTCTATCGTGGCCTTCAACCCAAGAATAGAGCTGAAGCTATTGCGCAAGGCTTCTATCCTTGCATGGTCTGTGGACCTCAGCCTGAGAACGCCGATCCCACATCATTACTCTGGTGTCGTGAAGATGCTCTCTTCAAGCCCAACTTTTAGTTTTCTCAGGCTTCGGCCAAGAAAAACAAGAAGTCATTGGGATTAGACTTCAATCCTGGTCCCTCTGCTCCCCGTGCTGACGGCTCCCGTGATGCAGAACCTAATGTCATCGGCCCCTTCTCCAACCTTGACGGCCTCATCACCTACATCTTGGTACAGGGTGCCAGAGTAGATCATTCTGATAATGATGCTGACACCGATGAAGCTCCAGCTCCTCCTCCGAAGCCACGGAAGCATAAGAAGCCAAAGGCTTCAAGATCAGCTGCACCTCCAAAAGCTTCTCGTGCGAAGCCACTGGCCACTACACCTCCTGAAGACAGTGTGCAGTCAGAAGATCAATCACGAATCTCCAAGAGAACGGAGAAGAAAAAGCAAATTTTCAAGCATACTGATCAAACCTTGACTCCTGCTGCCATTCTGCGTGAAGAACCCATTGATCTATCCACTGATGAAGATCTTGCTAATGATGCCCTTGAGCAACTGATAAAGAGCAAAGAAGAAGCAGAGATCTTCAACAACTTGCCTCTTTTTGACGTGGCAATCATTCGCAACTTCATTGATGAGTGGTTCGACACACCAAATCTCAGCTTTGAAGATCTGCAGCTTCCCATTGGCCTCAGCGTCGCCTTCAATGGCGCCATTGCTTCTGAGCTAGCTCTCGCTCAGCGCATCGTTGAGCTGAAGAACAAGATTGATTATGAGAAGGCTCAATTCAAGAAGCATGTGGCCAAGCTAAGTGTTCAAGATGTCAGAAACTTCAAGGTCATGCTGCATGAGCTTAAAGAAGCTTTTCTTAAGAAGCGCGAAGAAGCTCAGGGCTCTCGTGAGCGCATGAACAGTTTGGCTGATAAGTGTGTGCTTGCCTACAATGAGGCAGAGAAGCGTAAATCTCTTGGCCGTCCTGGCATTCACCCCAGGATGGCTGCAAAGAAGAAGAAGCCATCTACCGCTCCACCCGCGCCTTCAAGTCAGGAAGCCCCTCGCATTATCTTCCCTAGCAGCGTGACTAGCTCGAAGCCAAAGGTCACGACAACCGCTTCAGAACTGAAGAAGACGAGGGCTGCCGAGGCTGAAGCCAGAAAGAGGAAGAATACTGAAGCCTCTGATGTTGCTCGCTCCAAGAAGAAGCGCAAGACCAAGAAGACTAGGGCTACTCCCACAGAGCCCTTAGTTGTTGAACCCATTTCAGTGGTTCGCCCTGCGTCAGAACATCAAGAGAGAAGGATGATAGTTCATGAGCTTGCTACCACAGAGGCTCATGAAGCTGAAGATATTCCAGCAGCTGAACCCACCGCTGCTAAAGACATTGGTCATGATGACAATGTTGAAGATGATGAAGTTCTTCCTCAGATCAAACACGACGTGGTATCATCGCCTGTTCTTACGAACAGCAAACTCATCAGCATTGGTCGTCCTCTGACGCCAACTGCTCAGGATGCATCATGGGCTGATCACCCACAGCAACAAGACTCTCCAAGTACTCCCCAACAACAACAACAAGCTACACCACCGTGCAAGAAGAAGATGAAGACTTTGAGGCCCAGCCAACTCCATCTCCAAAGGCGTTCCCAGCATTTCGCAGGCTTCGCAAAGGACAAAGGCCTCAAGTCCCTCTATCGAGCGTTCCAGAAGGAGAAGTGCAACGCCAACCTGTTGCACGTCAAGTATTTTCTGAACCCACTCCAACTGTGAATGTCTCCGTGTCTGAAGCCCAAGCTGCTGAAGACATTCCGGCTGCATCAGCCGATGAGAATCAAGATGACATACGTGTCCCTACTCCACCAGTGATTGAAGTAGCTGTTCTTGATGTGAACGTGCCAGTGCCCGACCCTCCAGCTCGTCAAGTGGAGGTTGAAAATGTTGAAGCTGCCACCACCAACGCCACTGAAGCCAATGACATAGTCATGGCTGAAGCTAATGTGGAGCTTGAACCAACCAGTGTGCCTGAAGCTAATGAGGCAACTGCTCCCGAAGCACCTGTTGTGCAGCCTGAAGCCTCAGCTGTTGCCACTGCTCCTGTTCCGCCACCAAGGCCCCATACAATTGAGCAAGCATACAGTCATGGTCAGCTAACCACTGTTCAATGGCCCATTCTGGTACCTCCGCCTACTGCCTCTGGACCTCAATTCGAGTATCATGTTGAGCATAGGCCTCAGGTCCAGAAGCCAAAGCCAAGACTGCCAAGGTTTCCAGGTACTGCAAACTCACCAGGGTCCTTTAATGCCAATGGCTTCAAAAGCCACAATACCTTCTTTGACAGCGCCAAGAACCCCTACTCAAAGCCGAGAATATCATCTGATCGGTTCTGGAGCTATCAGCAGAGAAGCTATTACTCCTGCGTTCTATATGATCAAGGCCGCATTTTCCCTCATATGCGCCTCGACACTGAAGCCATTGCTGGACTGCCATGCTTAGAAGAAGCACTTGATTGCTTTCGTGATGCTGGTCTGCTCAACTTTGT
This sequence comes from Triticum timopheevii, assembly GCA_963921465.1. Taxonomy (NCBI): domain Eukaryota; kingdom Viridiplantae; phylum Streptophyta; class Magnoliopsida; order Poales; family Poaceae; genus Triticum; species Triticum timopheevii. The sequence continues at coordinate 29,104,173 of OY997271.1, read as the reverse complement.
GACACACAAAGAACACTGGAATGAAGAATTTCTGCTTCAATTCTACGCTACCCTCCACATTCGCGGCTACAACAGAGACATCAAGACATGTGTTCTCGAGTGGATGACTGGAAATGTTCATCATGAAGCCAAAGCTCTAGATATCATTGAGCTTACAGGCCTAGCCACTCCTAGAGAGCTATATGAACCTGATTGTCAACTACACCGCAATGCTTTGGAGAGCCTCTTCCATAAGCCAAAACCCAACATGAGCCAGATGTTGAGCATGATGAAGCCTTTGCCATCTGACGCTGAATATCCAACAGAGTTCTTTGTTGACGACCTTGAGTATCTGCCGCGCACAATATATCATATTATCAGGCGAACTCTATGGCCTATCAAAGGACATTCATCAGCAGCCAAGCTTGAAGGAGCTATGAAGACTTTGGTCTTTTACATTCTCAATGGCATCAGCTTCAATACTCAAGAATTCTTCATCAGGCAACTTGCTGCTTCTGGATCTGACCTTTTTGGTCTGAAGTTCTATGCTCCATGGGTCATGCGCCTCATCAAGCGACACTCATCTGTCAACTATCAACCCTCTGCTCGCAATCATCTGATCTTTTTACCAGAGGTTGATATGTCAGTTGAAGCCATATACTATGACCCTGCCAAAAAGTCTCTTTGTCTTCAGAATGTCGAGCACCAAAGTTTCACTCAACCCATCGAAGGCGGCCAAGCTGCAACACGAATCTATCCAATGGCTGGAAATACTTGTCTGCCTCGTCGTGCACCTACTGAAGCCATTGAAAGCACCATTACCCAAAGGCCTCGGAAGCGCTCTCGCGTTCTCAATGACCGAGAACTTCTTGTGGCCCTTCATCAGAAACAAGATAAGCATCACTATTGGCTCAAGAGACAGATGCAAAGCCTCTTGGTGGATGTCAATCACATTCGAAACCTTGCCACCAAGAATGCATTTGTTGCTCATGAGACTTGCCGGCGATCATGGAAGAGTTTGACGCTGCTTAGTGCTGAAGCAGATCCAGTTTGACTCCACTCCTCCACGGACTGCTGTCCTACGTCGAACTCCATCTCTTGATGACTCTGACTATTCCTCCTCCGCGCCAACAGTGAATGCCAGAGTGATCGATGATGAAGATGATGCTACTTCACCGCCTCCTACCTCTGCACGCATTGACACTGCACCAAGTACATCTGCACCGCCAACCGACAACGACAACCCTGCTGCTTCACCTACTCATGAGGACGAGTAGATGCTCTATGTCTTCAAACCTTTTTGGTCCTTACTGACAAAAGGGGGAGAAGCGTATGAGTTGATAGTCTTCAAGCAGGTTCATATGGGCGGTTGCATTGTATTTTGCCTCGTGCTTACAACTCTTGCTTTTGAAACATTTGGTTCTCTGAGTTGTAACACTTAAACTTGATGGTCATCTGCTACTTATTTGCTTTACTATGATGCGATGATAAATTCCGCATGTGCGATGATAACTTCCGCACTTAGATCATTCTGCTGACGTCCATTTTTCATTATGCATGTCATTCTACTTGTTATATCATTTCATGCATGATGAATTACCTTCATAAGTTCAAGTGGATCTCCACAAGTACAACCTGCCATGTGCATTTGCATTCCAAAGGCAAATTACTTATATGCACATCTTCAGGGGGAGCCCTTGCTACTTATGAAGACAATATCCTATCCTTTACAATTTCACATACTTTATCCCCGTTGAAAACTTCAACCAGTTTGTCATCAATCACCAAAAAAGGGGAGATTGTAAGTGCATCTAGTGCCACCCCTGGTTGGTTTTGGAGTATTGACGACAAAGTTGGTTGAGGGACTAATGCGTTTGTGAGAATTGCAGGATAACGCAGGTAGTGTCCCTCATTGATTCGGTTTACCTACCGGAGATGACCCCTAAAAATGTATGAAGACATTGAAGACAATGGTGGTATGAGAAGATATTCATATTGAATACTATGGCATGAGAAGACATTACGTGAAGACTATGGAGCGCGAAGACTGTGTGGTTTCGTTGTTTCCTTTTCTTCTTTGTTGAGTCATAGAAACCACCGTACTGTTAAGTGGGGTCCAAGTGAACTAAGTCAGAGTGATTGAAGTGATGCTCAACCCAAATCCTATGTCTTCGCGCGAAGACAATGAGAGCAAATCTTATCCAGAGCTGGATGAGTCAGCTTTGCTTGTAGCCCAAGTAAAGTTGCCGTGTGTGTTTGAAATCTGACCGTTGGAACACGTGTCAGTTCCTTAGTGACCCAGGGTCATTTCAGACATATCAGGTCGGGTTGCCCAGTGTCTATAAATAGCCCACCCCCTACACCATAAACTGGTGGCTGCTCAGAGTTTGTGCACAGCTTTTGTCGTTTGAGAGCAACCCACCTCGAAGTCTTTGAGAGAGAGAAATCCTTGTGATGACAAAGCCCAAACACCCAGAGCCAAAGAGTGTTAGGCATCACTGAAGTCTTTCTATCTGTGTTACCTGAAGACTTATTACACTTGAGGACTATGTATCCTCCAGCCGGTTAGGCGTCGCGTTCTGAGCATCCAAGAGTCATTGTGGATTGCCGGTGAACGAAGTCTGTGAAGGTTTGGAAGTCTACCTTGAAGACTTACCAGAGTGATTGGGCGAGGACTGGGTGTCCTTAGCTCAAGGGGAATAAGGTGAAGACACGGTCTTCTGAGTTAAATCTCAGCCTCCCTAACCAGACGTACAGTTGTCACAGCAACTGGAACTGGTCCAACAAATCCTGTGTCTTCAACAAGCGACTGGTTCTATCCCTTTCCATCCTTTACTTAAGTTTGTCTTCGTGAAGTCATTGCCTATCTGTCGTACCTATTTGACTTCATTGCTTGACTACTACTGTTGATTGGCATCATACTATCTTCCATCTTGATCCTTACTACTTAGCTGCTATTTGTCCTGTACTTTCACATCATTGCATACTTGACTATGGCTTGCTTATGGTAGTTTATCTTCCGCTGCATATCAACTAGGTCATTTCTATTGTTTATCTTCGAAACTTCCAAGTTTTGAAGACTTTCGTAAAAATTGCCTATTCACCCCCCCTCTAGTCGATACTAGCACTTTCAGCACCGTTTGTTGGCACGCCAGGCACGGGTTGCATTGGACCGAGATCCATCCCAGATCGGATCTCCTCTAGCTTTCGGCGGCCTCCAGCGGAGAGAAAGATTAACTTTCGGCTCCCTCACCTTCATTACAAACGGGACATGCCGGGTCGAGATCAAACCACCGACCTTCCCTGTCTGCATCATCCTCTTCGGTGCACTAGCGTTCGGCATCAACCACCTTGGTAGCTTTCGCGTTTGCGTCCCGTCACCCTGGGAGATTGCGTAGGTGGCCTCACCAAGCTTTATAGCCGCCTTCATCACTAACCTCTGGCGCAGGAGATCAGGCGATGCAGGCACCCCTGAACGACCAGATCGATGGTAAGACCTAGGTCTGGTTGGACTCGTCAAGCTACATGATGGCCTTGCTATTGACCTTCAACTCGAAGGGTGATGATCCTGCACCAGGAAGCTCGGCGACTGGGGCTCGGGCCTCGGCCTTTAGTTCAGGACGTTGTGCTGATTTCAGGGAGTACCACCAGCCCACCCCTGTTCGGGAACGTAGTAATTTCAAAAAAATTCCTACGGACACGCAAGATCATGGTGATGCATCGCAACGAGAGGGGAGAGTGTGTCCACGTACCCTCGTAGACCGAAAGCGGAAGCGTTAGAACAACGCGGTTGATGTAGTCGTACGTCTTCACGGCCCGACCGATCAAGCACCGAAACTACGGCACCTCCGACTTCTAGCACACGTTCAGCTCGATGACGTCCCTCGAACTCCGATCCAGCCGAGTGTTGAGGGAGAGTTCCGTCAGCACGATGGCGTGGTGACGATCTTGATGTTCTACCATCGCAGGGCTTCGCCTAAGCACCGCTACGATATTATCGAGGTGGACTATGGTGGAGGGGGGCACCGCACACGGCTAAGAGATCCAAGGGATCAATTGTTGTTGTGCCTAGAGGTGCCCCCCTGCCCCCGTATATAAAGGAGCAAGGGGGAGGGGCGGCCGGCCTAGGAGGGGACGCGCCAAGGGGAGTCCTACTCCCACCGGGAGTAGGACTCCCTCCTTCCTTGTTGGAGTAGGAGAAGGGGAAAGAGGGGGAGCGGGAGAAGGAAAGGGGGGCTGCGCCCCTTGTCCAATTCGGACCAGGGGGCGTAGGCCTCCTTCCTTTTGGCCTCTCTCCTCTATTCCCGTATGGCCCAATAAGGCCCATATACTCCCCGGCGAATTCCCGTAACTCTCCGGTACTCCGAAAAATACCCGAATCACTCGGAACCTTTCCGAAGTCCGAATATAGTCGTCCAATATATCGATCTTTACGTCTCGACCATTTCGAGATTCCTCGTTATGTCCCCGATCTCATCCGGGACTCCGAACTCCTTCGGTACATCAAAAGTCATAAACTCATAATATAACTGTCATCGAAACCTTAAGCGTGCGGACCCTACGGGTTCGAGAACAATGTAGACATGACCGAGACACATTTCCGGTCAATAACCAATAGCGGAACCTGGATGCTCATATTGGCTCCCACATATTCTACGAAGATCTTTATCGGTCAAACCGCATAACAACATGCGTTGTTCCCTTTGTCATCGGTATGTTACTTGCCCGAGATTCGATCGTCGGTATCCAATACCTAGTTCAATCTCGTTACCGGCAACTCACTTTACTCGTTACTAATGCATCATTCCATAACTAACTCATTAGTTACATTGCTTGCAAGGCTTATAGTGATGTGCATTACCGAGAGGGCCCAGAGATACCTCTCCGACAACCAGAGTGACAAATCCTAATCTCAAAATACGCCAACCCAACATTTACCTTCGGAGACACCTGTAGAGCTCCTTTATAATCACCCAGTTATGTTGTGACGTTTGGTAGCACACAAAGTGTTCCTCCGGTAAACGGGAGTTGCATAATCTCATGGTCATAGGAACATGTATATGTCATGAAGAAAGCAATAGCAATATACTAAACGATCGTGTGCTAAGCTAACGGAATGGGTCATGTCAATCACATCATTCTCCTAATGATGTGATCCCGTTAATCAAATGACAACTCTTTTGTCCATGGCTAGGAAACTTAACCATCTTTGATTCACGAGCTAGTCAAGTAGAGGCATACTAGTGACACTATGTTTGTCTATGTATTCACACATGTATTATGTTTCCGGTTAATACAATTCTAGCATGAATAATAAACATTTATCATGAAATAAGGAATTAAATAATAACTTTATTATTGCCTCTAGGGCATATTTCCTTCAGTCTCCCACTTGCACTAGAGTCAATAATCTAGTTCACATCGCCATGTGATTTAACACTAATATTCATCTCTGTATATGATTAACACCCATAGTTCACATCGTCATGTGACTAACACCCAAAGGGTTTACTAGAGTCAATAATCTAGTTCACATACCTATGTGATTAACACCCAAAGAGTACTGAGGTGTGATCATGTTTTGCTCGTGAGAGAAGCTTAGTCAACAGGTCTGTCACATTCAGAGCCGTATGTATTCTGCAAATATTCTATGTCTACAATGCTCTGCACGGAGCTACTCTAGCTAATTGCTCCCACTTTCAATATGTATCCAGATTGAGACTTAGAGTCATCTGGATTGGTGTAAAAGCTTGCATCGTTGTAACCTTTTACGACGAGCTCTTTTATCACTTCCATTATCGAGAAATATTTCCTTAGTCGTCACTAAGGATATTCTTTACCAATGTCCAGTGATCTACTCCTAGATCACTATTGTATTCCCTTACCAAATACAGAACAAGGTATACAATAGGTCTGGTACATAGCATAGCATACTTTATAGAACCTATGACTGAGGCATAGGGAATGACTTTCATTCTCTTTTCTATTTTCTGCTGTGGTCGGGATTTGAGTCTTACTCAATTTCATACCTTTGCAACACAGGCAAGAACTCTTTCTTTGACGGTTCCATTTTGAACTACTTCAAAATCTTGTCAAGGTATGTACTCATTGAAAATCTTATCAAGTGTCTTGATCTATCTCAATAGATCTTGATGCTCAATATGTAAGTAGCTTTGTCAAGGTCTTTCTTTGAAAAAACTCCTTTCAAACACTCCTTTATGCTTTGCAGAATAATTCTACATTATTTCCGATCAACAATATGTCATTCACATATACTTATCATAAATGTTGTAGTGCTCCCACTCACTCTCTTGTAAATACAGGCTTCACCGCAAGTCTGTATAAGACTATATGCTTTGATCAACTTATCAAAGCGTATATTCCAACTCTGAGATGCTTGCACCAGTCCATAGATGGATCGCTGGAGCTTGAACATTTTGTTAGCACCTTTGGGATTGACAAAACCTTCTAGTTCTATCATATACAACTCTTCTTTAATAAATCTATTAAGGAATGTAGTTTTGACATCCATTTGCCAAATTTCATAAAATGTGGCAATTGCTAACATGATTCGGACAGACTTTTAAGCATCGATACGAGTGAGAAAATCTCATTGTATTCAACACCTTGAACTTTGTCAAAAACCTTTTTCGACAAGTCTAGCTTTGTAGATAGTAACACTACTATCAGCGTCCGTCTTCCTCTTGAAGATCCATTTATTTTCTATGGCTTTCCGATCATCGGGCAAGTCCACCAAAGTCCACACTTTGTTCTCATACATGGATCCTATCTCAGATTTCATGGCCTCCAGCCATTTCGCAGAATCTGGGCTCATCATCGCTTCCTCATAGTTCATAGGTTTATCATGGTCTAGTAACATGACTTTCATAACAGGATTACCGTACCACTCTGGTGCGGACCGTACTCTGGAAGACCTACGAGGTTTTGTAGTAACTTGATCTGAAGTTTCATGATCATCATCATTAGGTTCCTCACTAATTGGTGTACGAACCACTGGAACTGATTTCAGTGATGAACTATTTTCCAATTCGGGAGAAGGTACAGTTACCTCATCAAGTTCTACTTTCCTCCCACTCACTTATTTCGAGAGAAACTCCTTCTCTAGAAAGGATCCATTTTTAGCAACAAATATCTTGCCTTCGGCTCTGTGATAGAAGGTGTATCCAACAGTTTCCTTTGGGTATTCTATGAAGACGCACTTCTCTGATTTGGGTTTGAGCTTACTAGGATGAAACTTTTTCACATAAGCATCGTAGCCCCAAACTTTAAGAAATGACAACTTGGGTTTCTTGCTAAACCACAGTTCATATCTCAACGGATTTAGATATTGCCCTTTTAACGTGAATGCAGCTGTCTCTAATGCATAACCCCAAAATGATAATGGTAAATCAATAAGAGACATCATAGATCGCACCATATCCAATAAAGTGCGGTTACGACCTTCGGACACACCATAACATTGTGGTGTTCCAAGTGGCGTGAGCTGTGAAACTATTCCACATTGTTTTAATTGAAGACCAAACTCGTTACTCAAATATTCGTCTCCGCGATCAGATCGTAGAAACTTTATTTTCTTGTTACGATGATTTTTCCACTTCACTCTGAAATCCTTTGAACCTTTCAATTATTTCAGACTTATGTTTCATCAAGTAGATATACCCATATCTGCTCAAATCATTTTGTGAAGGTCGGAAAATAATGATACTTGCCACGAGCATCAACACTCATTGGATCGCATACATCGGTATGTATTATTTCCAATAAGTCAGTAGTCTGTTCCATTGTTCCGGAGAATGGAGTTTTAGTCATCTTACCCAAAAGGCACGGTTCACAAGCATCAAATGATTCATAACCAAGTGATTCCGAAAATCCATCTTTATGGAGTTTCTTCATGCGCTTTACACCGATATGACCCAAACGGCAGTGCCACAAATAAGTTGCACTATCATTATTAACTTTGCATCTTTTGGCATCAATATTATGAATATGTGTATCACTACGATCGAGATCCAACAAACTATTTTCATTGGGTGTATAACCATCGAAGGTCTTATTCATGTAAACAGAATAACAATTATTCTTTAACTTCAAATGAATAATCGTATCGCAATAAACATGATCAAATCATATTCATGCTCAACACAAACGCCAAATAACATTTATTTAGGTTTAACACTAATCCCGAAAGTATAGGGAGTGTGCGATGATGATCATATCAATCTTGGAACTACTTCCAACACTCATCATCACTTCACCCTCAACTAGTCTCTGTTTATTCTGTAACTCCTGTTTCGTGTTACTAATATTAGCAGCCGAACAAGTATCAAATACTCAGGTGCTACTATAAACACTAGTAAGGCATACATCAATAACTTGTATATCAAATATACCCTTGTTCACTTTGCCATCCTTCTTATCCACCAAATATTTAGGGCATTTCCGCTTACAGTGACCATTTCCTTTGCAGTGTAAGCACTCAGTTTTAGGCTTTGGTCTTCTTCACGGGAGTGACAACTTTTTTGCCATTCTACTTGAAGTTTCCCTTCTTTCCCTTTTCCCTTTTCTTGAAACTAGTGGTCTTGTCAATCATCAACACTTGATGCTCTTTCTTGATTTCTACCTTCGTCGATTTCATCATCACGAAGACCTCGGGAATCATTTTCATCATCCCTTGCATACTATAGTTCATCACGAAGTTCTAGTAACTTAGTGATGGTGACTAGAGAATTCTGTCAATCACTATCTTATCTGGAAGATTAACTCCCACTTGATTCAAGCGATTGAAGTACACAGACAATCTGAGCACATGCTCACTAGTTGGGCGATTCTCCTTCATCTTTTAGCTATAGAACTTGTTGGAGACTTCATATCTCTCAACTCGGGTATTTGCTTGAAATATCAACTTCAATTTCTGGAACATCTCATATGGTCCATGACGTTCAAAACGTCCTTGAAGTCCCGATTCTAAGCCGTTAAGCATGGTGCACTAAACTATCAAGTAGTCATCATATTGAGCTAGCCAAACGTTCATAACGTTTGCATCTGCTCCTGCAATAGGTCTGTCACCTAGCGGTGCATTAAGGATATAATTCTTCTGTGCAGCAATGAGGATAAACCTCGGATCACGGATCCAATCCGCATCATTGCTACTAAAATCTTTCAACACAATTTTCTCTAGGAACATATCAAAATAAACATATGAAAGCAACAAGGCAAGCTATTGATCTACAACATAATTTGCAAAATACTACCAGGTACTAAGTTCATGATAAATTTAAGTTCAATTAATCATATTACTTAAGAACTCCCACTTAGATAGACATCCCTCTAATACTCTAAGTGATTACGTGATCCATATCAACTACACCATGTCCGATCATCACGTGAGATGGAGTAGTTTCAACGGTGAACAGAAATATGTTGATCATATCTACTATATGATTCACGCTCGACCTTTCGGTCTCCGTGTTCCGAGGCCATATCTGTTATATGCTAGGCTCGTCAAGTTTAACGTGAGTATTCCGCGTGTGCAACTGTTTTGCACCCATTGTATTTGAACGTAGAGCCTATCACACCCGATCATCACGTGGTGTCTCAGCACGAAGAACTTTCGCAACGGTGCATACTCAGGGAGAACACTTCTTGATAATTTTTAGTGAGAGATCATCTTAAAATGCTACCGTCAATCAAAGCAAGATAAGATGTATAAAGGATAAACATCACATGCAATCAATATAAGTGATATGCAGTGGCGAATGCAGAAATAATTTTTAGGTGTGGCGGAGCTTATGAAGGAGAAAAGCATGTAAAATGCAACTCACCAAAAACTATCTAGAATATTAGATATATAAATACTTTGTATTTTGCAAATACAACTAAAATCCAAATTTAAGTACCATATTCTATTAGCATGCATGTACTCGTGCTCTGTTCGTCGGAGTTTTACATCAACCCCACCAGCTGCGTACTTGTATTACCAGGTCCATGTCCAGCACGTAGGTGTACCAGTACATTTGGTTCAAATTTAGGTGTGGCAGCTGCCAGGCCTTGCCAGATAGCTGGCTCCGCCACTGGTGATATGATATGGCCATCATCATCTTGTGCTTGTGATCTCCATCTCTGAAGCACCGTCGTGATCACCATCGTCACCGGCGCGACACCTTGATCTCCATCGTAGCATCGTTGTCGTTACACCATCTATTGCTTCTACGACTATCGCTACCGCTTAGTGATAACGTAAAGCAATTACAGGGCGTTATTTCATACAATAAAGCGACAACCATATGGCTCCTGCCAGTTGCCGATAACTTTGGTTACAAAACATGATCATCTCATACAATAAAATATAGCATCACGTCTTGACCATATCACATCACAACATGCCCTGCAAAAACAAGTTAGACGTCCTCTACTTTGTTGTTGCAAATTTTACATGGCTGCTACGGGCTGAACAAGAACCGTTCTTACCTACGCATCAAAACCACAAAGATAGTTCGTCAAGTTAGTGCTGTTTTAACCTTCGCAAGGACCGGGCGTAGCCACACTCGGTTCAACTAAAGTTGGAGAAACAGACACCCGCTAGTCACCTGTGTGCAAAGCACGGCGGTAAAACCAGTCTCGCGTAAGCGTACGCGTAATGTCGGTCCGGGCCGCTTCATCCAACAATACCGCTGAACCAAAGTATGACATGCTGGTAAGCAGTATGACTTGTATCGCCCACAACTCACTTGTGTTCTACTCGTGCATATAACATCAACGCATAAAACCTAGGCTCTGATGCCACTGTTGGGGAACGTAGTAATTTCAAAAAAATTCCTACGAACACGCAAGATCATGGTGATGCATAGCAACGAGAGGGAAGAGTGTGTCCACGTACCCTCGTAGACCGAAAGCGGAAGCGTTAGAACAACGCGGTTGATGTAGTCGTACGTCTTCACGGCCCGACCGATCAAGCACCGAAACTACGGCACCTCCGAGTTCTAGCACTCGTTCAGCTCGATGACGTCCCTCGAACTCCGATCCAGCCGAGTGTCGAGGGAGAGTTCCGTCAGCACGACGGTGTGGTGACGATCTTGATGTTCTACCGTCGCAGGGCTTCGCCTAAGCACCTTTACGATATTATCGAGGTGGACTATGGTGGAGGGGGGCACCGCACACGGCTAAGAGATCCAAGGGATCAATTGTTGTTGTGCCTAGAGGTGCCCCCCTGCCCCCGTATATAAAGGAGCAAGGGGGGAGGGGGCGGTCGGCCTAGGAGGGGGCGCGCCAAGGGGAGTCCTACTCCCACCGGGAGTAGGACTCCCTCCTTCCTTGTTGGAGTAGGAGAAGGGGAAAGAGGGGGAGAGGAAGAAGGAAAGGGGGGGCTGCGCCCCTTGTCCAATTCGGACCAGAGGGGGGGGCGCAGGCCTCCTTCCTTTTGGCCTCTCTCCTATATTCCCGTATGGCCCAATAAGGCCCATATACTCCCCCGCGAATTCCCGTAACTCTCCGGTACTCCAAAAAATACCCGAATCACTCGGAACCTTTCCGAAGTCCGAATATAGTCGTCCAATATATCGATCTTTACGTCTCGACCATTTCGAGACTCCTCGTCATGTCCCCGATCTCATCCGGGACTTAGAACTCCTTCGGTACATCAAAACTCATAAACTCATAATATAACTGTCATCGAAACCTTAAGCGTGCGGACCCTACGGGTTCGAGAACAATGTAGACATGACCGAGACACATTTCCGGTCAATAACCAATAGCGAAACCTGGATGCTCATATTGGCTCCCACATATTCTACGAAGATCTTTATCGGTCAAACCGCATAACAACATACGTTGTTCCCTTTGTCATCGGTATGTTACTTGCCCGAGAATCGATCGTCGGTATCCAATACCTAGTTCAATCTCGTTACCGGCAAGTCTCTTTTCTCGTTACGTAATGCATCATTCCGTAACTAACTCATTAGTTACATTGCTTGCAAGGCTTATAGTTATGTGCATTACCGAGAGGGCCCAGAGATACCTCTCCGACAACTAGAGTGACAAATCCTAATCTCGAAATACGCCAACCCAACATTTACCTTCGGAGACACCTGTAGAGCTCCTTTATAATCACTCAGTTACGTTGTGACGTTTGGTAGCACACAAAGTGTTCCTCCGGTAAACGGGAGTTGCATAATCTCATAGTCATTGGAACATGTATAAGTCATGAAGAAAACAATAGCAATATACTAAACGATCGTGTGCTAATCTAACGGAATGGGTCATGTCAATCACATCATTCTCCTAATGATGTGATCCCGTTAATCAAATGACAACTCTTTTGTCCATGTCTAGGAAACTTAACCATCTTTGATTCACGAGCTAGTCAAGTAGAGGCATACTAGTGACACTATGTTTGTCTATGTATTCACACATGTATTATGTTTCCGGTTAATACAATTCTAGCATGAATAATAAACATTTATCATGAAATAAGGAAATAAATAATAATTTTATTATCACCTCTAGGGCATATTTCCTTCAGTCCCAACATCGCGATGGTGTCTGACAACTGCTTCGTCAAACACATACCTTAAGACTGCATCATCAACTTGTCCATCTCCGACTGCAGCATCAGCTCCACTGAACTTGTTCTGCTCTCCAATGCAAAGGACAACAAGACCGACATCATCTCTATAGACACAGAAGCCGACGAAGAGCACCCGATCCTAGCTGTGGGGTCTGGAGATAGCAAGCAGGCCATGACACCACCACCAACATCGGACGGCGAGGAGGCCCTGCAGGCCATTACGCTCCAGCAAGTCATGATGATAGCACCTGCCGGGACATCCTCAACACCAATGGCTTCGATCGCACCCAACACCAGCGGGGCCGCGGTAGCCCACGGCGGGCCTCCAGCCCCTCCGGTCTTGGAGCTAGCACTCATCGCTCTATCAGCACCTCCGGCAACACCTCTGCTTGGACATCAACTGGTCACCTATAACACCTTTGGCGTCGGACCCCACGCTTCGCGACTCTCGGGGCCAAAATTTACGGCCTCACCAAAGTAACAATGACGCAATCCATCATCAACACAAACGTGTTGCGCTTCCTCAGCACTCTTATACCGGGGACCGACCCCACCATGTAGGCAATGGAGGCCTTCCAACGGGCACATTAGCCACCAACCTACAACTCAAGCAGGGGACGACGGAGACTGTGTCGTATGGGGCGCGGTGGCAAGGAATGATGAGCAAAGAAGGCCGACGCCAATCTCGACGCCAGCCACGAGCATAAACCACTACTGCCCTTGCGGCCTTAGGTCATGAGGCTGGCATGGGCCATAACGAGCCCGCGGCCTCCAAGCCGCCATGACACTGGCCAACATGCTCCACGATACACCAGAGTCCCGAACATCATCACAAATCTCATAAGGGTACTCCATAAGACAGTGGAGCTCCAAGACAAGACCAGTCAGTCATGGCAGCGCCTGGCCGGCACACACAATGTCCTTTAAGCCGCAGCACACTTACCTAAGCCAGAGCCCGCACCAAGGGGTGAATATGGAAACCTTCGTCAAGCAAATTTTCACTGGATTTCTTTGAGGATTTGATTCTTTGTATTTTTTTCGTGCGTAACATTATTAATTGATTTGTAGGGACTGAAAACTTTAGGAAAAATTTCTAAGGATTGCTTTGCACTATATTTCAAAGAAAAATTTACATCAACTCCAACCTCGTTAAAAAAATCAAGTGGTTTTCTAACACCGGTGTGCGAGAGTGAGTCACGTGAAGGAAGGATAAATAGTTTCAGGAACACTAATATGTAGACTTCCTCCGTTTTAAAATAGATGACCCAATTTTATACTAACTTTGTACTAAAGTTAGTATAAAGTTGGGTCATCTATTTTGGAACGGAGGGAGTACGTATCATGTGTGTACTCGCTTATTCTTGGAGCACTCTTATCTGTATTCATTTTTCACATTTGAATACAAAAATATAACATCTGTATCGAATTGAAAGAAATCAAATATACATCACTAGTCGCAAGCGGCAAGAGGATACGAGAAAAAAAAGTTTTGTTCCGATCTGGTGTGTGGCCTCATTTCCGTGTCCCCTACTCGAACCGAGTCGAGAACGGACACACATGCACATAGGGTCGAGCTACTATAAATATGTGCCCCGAGTTATCTCGTGGACTCATCGATTCTTCATCTCCATCAAACAAGCTCTCGATTGACATCTCCCTCTCGCGCGTACGTGGGCGTGGCGGCTGATCCACCAAAATCAATGGCAGCAGAAGCTCTTCTCCCGCCGCTGCTCCCGACGCCACCAAGGAGCGAGATGCTGCCGATCCTCCCGACGCCGCCCAGGAGCAAGATGCTGCCGCTGTTGCCCACGCCGCACGGTCTTGTCCTCACCATGCTCGTGTCCGCCATGGCAGGCCGCGCCGACTTCGTCCAGAGGTGGGACTGGAACAAGAAGTGCGAAAAGCCATGCAGCTTCATCTGCTCCTCCTCGTCGTCGTCGTCGGAGGGCAGCGGGAGCACTGGTCGTGCCGACTCCGTCGAGAGGTGGGACTGGAACAAGAAGTGCAAGAAGACATGCAGCTCCATCTGCTCCTCCTCGTCGTCCTCTTCGTCCGAGAGCAGCGGGAAGACCGGTCGTGCCAACTCCGTCGAAAGGTGGGACTCGGACAAGAAAAACAACAAGAAGCCCCGCACCACCAAGTCGTCGTCGTCGTCGTCATACAGCGCCGGCAGCCCCGGACGTGCCGACTCCGTCGAACGCTGGGACAGCAAGAAGAAACTCTCGACCTCGTGCAGTGCGTCTCTCCAGCCCACAGATCTCGGCCGCCATGACGCCGGCAACAACAAGCGCCTGCCTAGGCCTGGCCGCGCGTCCTCGGCGGAACGCTGGGACTTGCACAAGAAGCCCCGCCCGGAGCAGACGGAGAAGCTGCCTCGGACTACAAAGACGCCGGCGCTAGCCACGACCCCGCAGAAGGCCATGTTCGCCGGGTCCAACTTTCACGCCTCGCCGGATCCGAGCATGCTCCCCATGCCGCCCTTCTTTCTGCTGGCACGTTCGCGTGCGCTCTGTACAAGTCATTAAGTCCATTACGGCCATCTAGTTCCTTTCCTTTGTGATGAGGAGTAGTGCTGTAGTAGGATGTAGAATTCAATCCCATAACTTCTTGTGATCCCTTTTGTTTCATTCATGTCGTTGGTGAAATATATATGAAGGATGTTTTAATTTTCATGAATCTGCTCATGGTCATTTTTCTGCAGCTTAATTTCATCAACTTTTAGAATGTACTGGAGTACTGTGGCGTTCAACTTGAAGTACACTAGCTCAGTACAGTTTGCATGGATATCTAGCAGAAGAGTAGGTTTCGGATTCGAGCTTTTCTACCTTGTAAGTGGATGGTACATGACCTGAAGGCTCGAAACATTAGATCCATAATTCTGTCCGTAAACTTTGCTGTGTTACAAATTTCTGTAGTAGAAGTAGAAACACATTATCTTACTATCATGTGTTCATGCAATCAGAACTATAGTAAGCAAGGCAGTGCTTATTCATGCATTATTAGTTCACTAGCAAAAGGGTCCGTGTGTTGCAACTGGAAAAAAAATCATAATCTCAAATGGCCAAGACCATATTTTGTTGCATTACTCAGATCACTATCACGCTCAATTACGTGAAATCATGAACAATTTTTGAAATCTTGAACAGTTTTTTAAACTAGTGATCATATTTTAAATCATGAACATTTTCAAATTCGCAAACACTTTTACAAATTTTTGAATATTTTATAATATTATTTTTTGAATTTATGAACATTTTATATTATTTGCAAACATTTTTATAAAAATAGTTAACATTATTCTAAACAATTTTCTTGAATCGGCGAACATTTCTAGAGTCGACAAATATTTTGAACTCCGCCTATGTCTTCTAGGCATAGCCGGTCCCAAGGCTAGGTAAAAGAGGAGGGTTGTGATAGGCTTGGCGAGCCAACATAAAAAATAGTCAGTCCTATAGGTATGAAACCCATTTGAGTGAGAGTAGTAGTAGGATGGGTGACCTCCTGGGAAGTCCTCGTGAAAGGGTTTCATATCTAAGGGTTGTGATAGGCTTGGCGAGCGAACGTAAAAAGTAGCCAGTCTTTTGGGTATGAAACCGATTTTGGCGAGAGTAGTACTAGGATAGTTGACCTCATGTGAAGTCCTCGTGAAAGGGTTTCATATCTAGCCTACCCCAACTTGTTTGGGATAAAAGACTTCGTAAGATAAGATAAGATAAGCTAAATTGGTGGATATTTTTTAGAGAATTCATGAACATTTTTATGATTTAACGAACATTTTTTGAAATGCATGATCATTTTTTGAATCAACAAACATTGTGTGAATGAATAAACTATTTTGCATGTCACGACTAGTTTTTGAATTTTTTAGGATATTTTCCCATTCATAAACATTTTCTGAATTGGCGAAAAATTTTATTTTTCAATAAAAAATACAATAACTTCTTAACAAATTATGAACATTTTTTTATTTCCCAAACATTTGTTTTTTTTCAAAATTTTGAACATTTTCTGAATAAGCATACATTTTTTGAATCGCCAAGAAGCTCGGCGATCAGGGCTCGGGCCTTAGCATTTAGATCACGGGCTCGGTGTCGTGGTTCTAAGTCTGACAGTAGAGTGGGGGGTAGGTATGGAGAGGCAAGGTCCTAGCTATGAAGAGGTTGTAAACACAAGAGATGTACGAGTTCAGGCCCTTCTCGGAGGAAGTAAAAGCCCTACGTCTCGGAGCCCGGAGGCGGTCGAGTGGATTATGTGTATATGAGTTACAGGGGTGCGAACCCTTCTGCCTGTGGAGGGGGGTGGCTTATATAGAGTGCGTCAGGACCCCTGCCAGCCCACGTAATGAAGGGTTTAAAGTACATTAAGTCTGGGGCGTTACCGGTAACGACCCACATAAAGTGTCTTAACTACCATAAAGTCTACTTAATTACAGATTGTTGCAGTACAGAGTGCCTCTTGGCCTTCTGGTGGTCGAGTGACTCTCCATGGTCGAGTCCTTCAAGTCAGTCGAGTGGGTTCCTCGTAGGTCGACTGGAAGGTGATCTCTTCTAAGGGTGTCCTTGAGCAGGGTACTTAGATCAGGTCTATGACCCTACCCTAGGTACATGACTCCATCATTAGCCCCCGAATGGATTGAGGCTTGAGTGAGGAAGGAGTTGATGTTGTTTCCGATTGGCTTTTGCATACCGGCCATGCGTTGTTTTGGACCAAGAATCTCTTCGTTGATAACGAGCAACTTTTCTTCAATCGACTCGATCCATTCTTTTTCTTTCGTCGAGTGATCTTTTGGACTTTGACAATTTCCAAGCGACGGATCGCAGGAAATCCCGCGTCTGACAGACCGATCTGCCATTTGCGGATTCCGCGGGATATGAAATTTGGGGAAGCGCGCGAAGCGGGGCGGACCGCGGCGTTCGGATGGGATAGGGCATGGACGCCTCGATTCTTGCGCCGCCTTTTTCGCCACGTATCGCGTCTGAGCGACTGTTTCGGGATGTGATTAGATCGACCGGGCCCACCTGTCATCCACTCGGAAGGGATCTTATAAATGCGCCCGGTGAGGGTTTTTGAACAGTACCTCTGCATTCCCTCTCTGCTCTCCTCGTCTCCGCCCAACGCGTCCGCTCTCGCCTCTGCACAACCTCTCCTCGCGCGTCTCGCCGGAAGCCATGGTGAAAGAGAAGACGGTGGCGCTGGAACGCGCGAAGAAGGCGTCTGCAGCGGAGAAGGCGAAGGGGAGATCCACCAGCCGCGGCGGGTCTTTGTCCAGATCCCGTCTGCTGCACAGCTGGGTCCAGGGAGATTGGATCCGGTCGACTATCACGGAGAAAGATCTCCTCGACATGGCCAACGACGGTCTGATCCCCCACAGAGCTGCATGGCTTCCGGGGAAAGAATGGCAGCCCCAGCCGGAAGAGGGTGAGTGCGTGCTTCTGGCTACCCATGTCGACCGCGGATTTTCTTTGCCACCGAGCATTTTCTTCCGTGGTTTTTTGAACTTTTTTGGAGCACAACTCCACCACTTCACCCCGAATTCTATCGCCTATCTTGCCGCGTTTGTGTCCATGTGTGAGAATTTTCTGGGCTGTCGACCGCACTGGGGCTTGTTCAAGCACATATTCACGTGTCGCTCTCAGACCGTGAAGAAGGCGAGCCCAGGCGACGAAAAGACCCAAGTTGTCCAGATGTGTGGTGGTCTGGGGATCAAGATGAGAAACAAGAGCACCTTCCCAGCCATGTTATTTCCCGAGTCAGTCAGAGGCTGGCAGTCGACCTGGTTCTACTGCCAGAACGAGCCGACGCCGGGGCAGTCGAGTGGACTCCCTCAGTTTACCATGGACCGAGTGAACAAACCTTCTTCACTGAAGGTGATTCCGGAGGAGAAAGCCGACGTGAAGATGTTGATGGAGCGTGTAGTTCAGCTGGTTCGAGATGGAGTAACTGGTATGGATCTCTTGGAAGTTTTCCTTAGGCGGCGTATCCAGCCTCTTCAGTTCCGGAGCCATTGCATGTGGTTGTACTGCGGGACTGAAGATGAGACTCGGATCCACCCGGAAGTAGTCGACGATGCCACTGTGGAAAGGTGGGTGGCCGCGGTCACTGGGAACAAGGATAACCCCCGTGGAGCCAGAAGGATTCCTCCACTCGACCATCACAGCGTTCCAGACAAGTTGCATAATCTCATAGTCATTGGAACATGTATAAGTCATGAAGAAAACAATAGCAATATACTAAACGATCGTGTGCTAATCTAACGGAATGGGTCATGTCAATCACATCATTCTCCTAATGATGTGATCCCGTTAATCAAATGACAACTCTTTTGTCCATGTCTAGGAAACTTAACCATCTTTGATTCACGAGCTAGTCAAGTAGAGGCATACTAGTGACACTATGTTTGTCTATGTATTCACACATGTATTATGTTTCCGGTTAATACAATTCTAGCATGAATAATAAACATTTATCATGAAATAAGGAAATAAATAATAATTTTATTATCACCTCTAGGGCATATTTCCTTCAGTCCCAACATCGCGATGGTGTCTGACAACTGCTTCGTCAAACACATACCTTAAGACTGCATCATCAACTTGTCCATCTCCGACTGCAGCATCAGCTCCACTGAACTTGTTCTGCTCTCCAATGCAAAGGACAACAAGACCGACATCATCTCTATAGACACAGAAGCCGACGAAGAGCACCCGATCCTAGCTGTGGGGTCTGGAGATAGCAAGCAGGCCATGACACAACCACCAACATCGGACGGCGAGGAGGCCCTGCAGGCCATTACGCTCCAGCAAGTCATGATGATAGCACCTGCCGGGACATCCTCAACACCAATGGCTTCGATCGCACCCAACACCAGCGGGGCCGCGGTACCCCACGGCGGGCCTCCAGCCCCTCCGGTCTTGGAGCTAGCACTCATCGCTCTATCAGCACCTCCGGCAACACCTCTGCTTGGACATCAACTGGTCACCTATAACACCTTTGGCGTCGGACCCCACGCTTCGCGACTCTCGGGGCCAAAATTTACGGCCTCACCAAAGTAACAATGACGCAATCCATCATCAACACAAACGTGTTGCGCTTCCTCAGCACTCTTATACCGGGGACCGACCCCACCATGTAGACAATGGAGGCCTTCCAACGGGCACATTAGCCACCAACCTACAACTCAAGCAGGGGACGACGGAGACTGTGTCGTATGGGGCGCGGTGGCAAGGAATGATGAGCAAAGAAGGCCGACGCCAATCTCGACGCCAGCCACGAGCATAAACCACTACTGCCCTTGCGGCCTTAGGTCATGAGGCTGGCATGGGCCATAACGAGCCCGCGGCCTCCAAGCCGCCATGACACTGGCCAACATGCTCCACGATACACCAGAGTCCCGAACATCATCACAAATCTCATAAGGGTACTCCATAAGACAGTGGAGCTCCAAGACAAGACCAGTCAGTCATGGCAGCGCCTGGCCGGCACACACAATGTCCTTTAAGCCGCAGCACACTTACCTAAGCCAGAGCCCGCACCAAGGGGTGAATATGGAAACCTTCGTCAAGCAAATTTTCACTGGATTTCTTTGAGGATTTGATTCTTTGTATTTTTTTCGTGCGTAACATTATTAATTGATTTGTAGGGACTGAAAACTTTAGGAAAAATTTCTAAGGATTGCTTTGCACTATATTTCAAAGAAAAATTTACATCAACTCCAACCTCGTTAAAAAAATCAAGTGGTTTTCTAACACCGGTGTGCGAGAGTGAGTCACGTGAAGGAAGGATAAATAGTTTCAGGAACACTAATATGTAGACTTCCTCCGTTTTAAAATAGATGACCCAATTTTATACTAACTTTGTACTAAAGTTAGTATAAAGTTGGGTCATCTATTTTGGAACGGAGGGAGTACGTATCATGTGTGTACTCGCTTATTCTTGGAGCACTCTTATCTGTATTCATTTTTCACATTTGAATACAAAAATATAACATCTGTATCGAATTGAAAGAAATCAAATATACATCACTAGTCGCAAGCGGCAAGAGGATACGAGAAAAAAAAGTTTTGTTCCGATCTGGTGTGTGGCCTCATTTCCGTGTCCCCTACTCGAACCGAGTCGAGAACGGACACACATGCACATAGGGTCGAGCTACTATAAATATGTGCCCCGAGTTATCTCGTGGACTCATCGATTCTTCATCTCCATCAAACAAGCTCTCGATTGACATCTCCCTCTCGCGCGTACGTGGGCGTGGCGGCTGATCCACCAAAATCAATGGCAGCAGAAGCTCTTCTCCCGCCGCTGCTCCCGACGCCACCAAGGAGCGAGATGCTGCCGATCCTCCCGACGCCGCCCAGGAGCAAGATGCTGCCGCTGTTGCCCACGCCGCACGGTCTTGTCCTCACCATGCTCGTGTCCGCCATGGCAGGCCGCGCCGACTTCGTCCAGAGGTGGGACTGGAACAAGAAGTGCGAAAAGCCATGCAGCTTCATCTGCTCCTCCTCGTCGTCGTCGTCGGAGGGCAGCGGGAGCACTGGTCGTGCCGACTCCGTCGAGAGGTGGGACTGGAACAAGAAGTGCAAGAAGACATGCAGCTCCATCTGCTCCTCCTCGTCGTCCTCTTCGTCCGAGAGCAGCGGGAAGACCGGTCGTGCCAACTCCGTCGAAAGGTGGGACTCGGACAAGAAAAACAACAAGAAGCCCCGCACCACCAAGTCGTCGTCGTCGTCGTCATACAGCGCCGGCAGCCCCGGACGTGCCGACTCCGTCGAACGCTGGGACAGCAAGAAGAAACTCTCGACCTCGTGCAGTGCGTCTCTCCAGCCCACAGATCTCGGCCGCCATGACGCCGGCAACAACAAGCGCCTGCCTAGGCCTGGCCGCGCGTCCTCGGCGGAACGCTGGGACTTGCACAAGAAGCCCCGCCCGGAGCAGACGGAGAAGCTGCCTCGGACTACAAAGACGCCGGCGCTAGCCACGACCCCGCAGAAGGCCATGTTCGCCGGGTCCAACTTTCACGCCTCGCCGGATCCGAGCATGCTCCCCATGCCGCCCTTCTTTCTGCTGGCACGTTCGCGTGCGCTCTGTACAAGTCATTAAGTCCATTACGGCCATCTAGTTCCTTTCCTTTGTGATGAGGAGTAGTGCTGTAGTAGGATGTAGAATTCAATCCCATAACTTCTTGTGATCCCTTTTGTTTCATTCATGTCGTTGGTGAAATATATATGAAGGATGTTTTAATTTTCATGAATCTGCTCATGGTCATTTTTCTGCAGCTTAATTTCATCAACTTTTAGAATGTACTGGAGTACTGTGGCGTTCAACTTGAAGTACACTAGCTCAGTACAGTTTGCATGGATATCTAGCAGAAGAGTAGGTTTCGGATTCGAGCTTTTCTACCTTGTAAGTGGATGGTACATGACCTGAAGGCTCGAAACATTAGATCCATAATTCTGTCCGTAAACTTTGCTGTGTTACAAATTTCTGTAGTAGAAGTAGAAACACATTATCTTACTATCATGTGTTCATGCAATCAGAACTATAGTAAGCAAGGCAGTGCTTATTCATGCATTATTAGTTCACTAGCAAAAGGGTCCGTGTGTTGCAACTGGAAAAAAAATCATAATCTCAAATGGCCAAGACCATATTTTGTTGCATTACTCAGATCACTATCACGCTCAATTACGTGAAATCATGAACAATTTTTGAAATCTTGAACAGTTTTTTAAACTAGTGATCATATTTTAAATCATGAACATTTTCAAATTCGCAAACACTTTTACAAATTTTTGAATATTTTATAATATTATTTTTTGAATTTATGAACATTTTATATTATTTGCAAACATTTTTATAAAAATAGTTAACATTATTCTAAACAATTTTCTTGAATCGGCGAACATTTCTAGAGTCGACAAATATTTTGAACTCCGCCTATGTCTTCTAGGCATAGCCGGTCCCAAGGCTAGGTAAAAGAGGAGGGTTGTGATAGGCTTGGCGAGCCAACATAAAAAATAGTCAGTCCTATAGGTATGAAACCCATTTGAGTGAGAGTAGTAGTAGGATGGGTGACCTCCTGGGAAGTCCTCGTGAAAGGGTTTCATATCTAAGGGTTGTGATAGGCTTGGCGAGCGAACGTAAAAAGTAGCCAGTCTTTTGGGTATGAAACCGATTTTGGCGAGAGTAGTACTAGGATAGTTGACCTCATGTGAAGTCCTCGTGAAAGGGTTTCATATCTAGCCTACCCCAACTTGTTTGGGATAAAAGACTTCGTAAGATAAGATAAGATAAGCTAAATTGGTGGATATTTTTTAGAGAATTCATGAACATTTTTATGATTTAACGAACATTTTTTGAAATGCATGATCATTTTTTGAATCAACAAACATTGTGTGAATGAATAAACTATTTTGCATGTCACGACTAGTTTTTGAATTTTTTAGGATATTTTCCCATTCATAAACATTTTCTGAATTGGCGAAAAATTTTATTTTTCAATAAAAAATACAATAACTTCTTAACAAATTATGAACATTTTTTTATTTCCCAAACATTTGTTTTTTTTCAAAATTTTGAACATTTTCTGAATAAGCATACATTTTTTGAATCGCCAAGAAGCTCGGCGATCAGGGCTCGGGCCTTAGCATTTAGATCACGGGCTCGGTGTCGTGGTTCTAAGTCTGACAGTAGAGTGGGGGGTAGGTATGGAGAGGCAAGGTCCTAGCTATGAAGAGGTTGTAAACACAAGAGATGTACGAGTTCAGGCCCTTCTCGGAGGAAGTAAAAGCCCTACGTCTCGGAGCCCGGAGGCGGTCGAGTGGATTATGTGTATATGAGTTACAGGGGTGCGAACTCTTCTGCCTGTGGAGGGGGGTGGCTTATATAGAGTGCGTCAGGACCCCTGCCAGCCCACGTAATGAAGGGTTTAAAGTACATTAAGTCTGGGGCGTTACCGGTAACGCCCCACATAAAGTGTCTTAACTACCATAAAGTCTACTTAATTACAGATTGTTGCAGTACAGAGTGCCTCTTGGCCTTCTGGTGGTCGAGTGACTCTTCATGGTCGAGTCCTTCAAGTCAGTCGAGTGGGTTCCTCGTAGGTCGACTGGAAGGTGATCTCTTCTAAGGGTGTCCTTGAGCAGGGTACTTAGATCAGGTCTATGACCCTACCCTAGGTACATGACTCCATCATTAGCCCCCGAATGGATTGAGGCTTGAGTGAGGAAGGAGTTGATGTTGTTTCCGATTGGCTTTTGCATACCGGCCATGCGTTGTTTTGGACCAAGAATCTCTTCGTTGATAACGAGCAACTTTTCTTCAATCGACTCGATCCATTCTTTTTCTTTCGTCGAGTGATCTTTTGGACTTTGACAATTTCCAAGCGACGGATCGCAGGAAATCCCACGTCTGACAGACCGATCTGCCATTTGCGGATTCCGCGGGATATGAAATTTGGGGAAGCGCGCGAAGCGGGGCGGACCGCGGCGTTCGGATGGGATAGGGCATGGACGCCTCGATTCTTGCGCCGCCTTTTTCGCCACGTATCGCGTCTGAGCGACTGTTTCGGGATGTGATTAGATCGACCGGGCCCACCTGTCATCCACTCGGAAGGGATCTTATAAATGCGCCCGGTGAGGGTTTTTGAACAGTACCTCTGCATTCCCTCTCTGCTCTCCTCGTCTCCGCCCAACGCGTCCGCTCTCGCCTCTGCACAACCTCTCCTCGCGCGTCTCGCCGGAAGCCATGGTGAAAGAGAAGACGGTGGCGCTGGAACGCGCGAAGAAGGCGTCTGCAGCGGAGAAGGCGAAGGGGAGATCCACCAGCCGCGGCGGGTCTTTGTCCAGATCCCGTCTGCTGCACAGCTGGGTCCAGGGAGATTGGATCCGGTCGACTATCACGGAGAAAGATCTCCTCGACATGGCCAACGACGGTCTGATCCCCCACAGAGCTGCATGGCTTCCGGGGAAAGAATGGCAGCCACAGCCGGAAGAGGGTGAGTGCGTGCTTCTGGCTACCCATGTCGACCGCGGATTTTCTTTGCCACCGAGCATTTTCTTCCGTGGTTTTTTGAACTTTTTTGGAGCACAACTCCACCACTTCACCCCGAATTCTATCGCCTATCTTGCCGCGTTTGTGTCCATGTGTGAGAATTTTCTGGGCTGTCGACCGCACTGGGGCTTGTTCAAGCACATATTCACGTGTCGCTCTCAGACCGTGAAGAAGGCGAGCCCAGGCGACGAAAAGACCCAAGTTGTCCAGATGTGTGGTGGTCTGGGGATCAAGATGAGAAACAAGAGCACCTTCCCAGCCATGTTATTTCCCGAGTCAGTCAGAGGCTGGCAGTCGACCTGGTTCTACTGCCAGAACGAGCCGACGCCGGGGCAGTCGAGTGGACTCCCTCAGTTTACCATGGACCGAGTGAACAAACCTTCTTCACTGAAGGTGATTCCGGAGGAGAAAGCCGACGTGAAGATGTTGATGGAGCGTGTAGTTCAGCTGGTTCGAGATGGAGTAACTGGTATGGATCTCTTGGAAGTTTTCCTTAGGCGGCGTATCCAGCCTCTTCAGTTCCGGAGCCATTGCATGTGGTTGTACTGCGGGACTGAAGATGAGACTCGGATCCACCCGGAAGTAGTCGACGATGCCACTGTGGAAAGGTGGGTGGCCGCGGTCACTGGGAACAAGGATAACCCCCGTGGAGCCAGAAGGATTCCTCCACTCGACCATCACAGCGTTCCAGACAAGGTATGTCCGCTCTACCTTCCATTGTATTCTTGTCATATTTAATTCTGTTTTCTCCGCAAATCGGTCGATTGATCTTTGTCTTGATGTCTATCAGGCCCTCACCGAGCTGTACTCGATGCCCAATGGAGCACAGGCTCCGACTGAAGAGGGAGAAGCGAGCGGGGGCGAGAGCCAGGAGGAGTGGGACTCGGATGCCGCTGAGGATGACGATGATGATGACGATGATGAGGAGGACGAAGAAGAGGAGGAGGAAGAGGTTGCTCCACCGCGCTCGGAAAGGCGGTCGAAACTTGCCCATGACCCTGCGACTGAACGTGGCAACGGGGTTGCGACTGTCGCGCAGTCGACCAAACGCCCTCGGACCACTTCTCCGGCGCCGACTGAAAAGGCGCCGAAGCAATCCAAGGTGGCCCCGTCAAAGCCGACCAAGCTCCTACCAAAGATGAAGGTGTCCATCCCCACCATATCAGGGTAAACCTGCTGCTTAAGTCTTCTTGTTTTGTGCAAGCTTTATCTCTGGTTGACATTTGAGTTAGCCGACTGATTCTTTGGAACTGCAGTGCTGCTACTTCTGAGACCTCAGGCAAGGCTGACGACCATGAGATGGAGGACGCAGCAACCTCAAACCCTGGTACTATACACTTAATTCCGTTTTTAGTCGACTGACTCATGATCTCTAATTTTGATTCTTTTCTGTAGCTCCATCCAATGTCGTTATCACTCTTCCTGATGATGAAGACGATGCGGAACCGCTGAAGCACAGAAGGAGCAGGAAAGCGTCTGCCGGCAGGGTGGCCCAGGATGTGACGGCGCCCGAGACTCTGGTCGCGGAGGAGGAGAACACCACTCGACACACCGTGTCCTTCACAGTTCCACTGACGAGTGCTCTCCCTGCTTCGTCGAGTGCCGCACAACCTTCCCTCTTCACGACGCACCACGTCCCAGAGGACCAAGCTAGTGCCGCAAAGGAGGCGATACGCCAGGCGGGGATCATGATGGAGCAGGTGAAGGCCATCCGGGATGCGAGCCAGGCAGCTTACGACGTCAGTTCTGCTCTTCGAAGCAATGTACAGGTCAGTCGGATCGCTTGTTCTGTTAGGATATGCTATCAAAAAGCTTTTCTTTCCGGAATCTATAGCGATCACCCACTGGGTGTGTCGATTGAAACTCCGTGTTAGCGGGGGCACGCTGAGTGCACCCGCTGGGTGTAGTCCCCAAGGCTAAGGTCGACTGCTGGCAGTCGGCCTTAGGCTTTATAAGTTCAGTATTTCCGTCATTCGACTATGGCGAATGGATTTCCCAAACCGGTGGGGGCACGCTGAGTGCACCCACTGGGTGTAGTCCCGGAGACTGTGGTCGACTGCTTGCAGTTGATTACAGTCTGAAGAATATGTCTTGAGCGTTTTTTTTAGGGTCGACTGGTCGACTCTGTCTTTAATAGAACTAGTGGGGGCACGCTGAGTGCACCCACTGGGTGTAGTCCCCGAGACTACGGTCGAATGTTTGTATTCGGTTGTAGTCTTAGAAACGCATGATTTTCTCTTATCCACTCGGAAGTGAATTATTTTTGATATTTTGTCGATTGGTTCTTCGCAGAAATC
This sequence comes from Triticum timopheevii, assembly GCA_963921465.1. Lineage (NCBI taxonomy): Eukaryota > Viridiplantae > Streptophyta > Magnoliopsida > Poales > Poaceae > Triticum > Triticum timopheevii. The sequence continues at coordinate 29,077,269 of OY997271.1, read as the reverse complement.
TTGTGACCTTGCGGCTCGTTATACCGAGCTGGAGCACAAGCACATTCAGCTCGAACTGGATCTGAAGCTGGTTCAGGAGAATCTGACGAAGGCGAAGGAGGAGACCAAAGGTATGTTCGGTGAGACCTCGACAACTCCTTTTTCCCTTCATTTGTTTCAAAATCTGACCTTGCTGTAACTTGCAGGAAAGGTGAAGGAGGCCCAGAAGAAAAAAGACCTTGAGCTAGCTGAGAAGACCAAGCTTGCTAACGAGAAGTTAGCTTCAGTCACCAAGCTCGAAGAAGAAAATACTAATCTGAAAGCTGCTCTTGGGATTGCCAACAAGGAAGTCAGTCGACTGAAAACTGACAAAGCTGCCCTGACCGACAAAGTCAGCCAGTTGACTGGGAAGAAAAATGATCTGGAGGCCTTCCTGAGTGGTCTTGCCAAGAAGTTGTTCCTTATGCTTGAAGGTAACCCTTTACACTCGACAATCATTTTCAGCTGTGATCTTTCCATTCGACCATTGCCTTGACTCGGTGATTGTCCTTGTAGAATTTTGTCAAAACTTTGAAGAAGATACTAGCCGACTGGAACCAAACCTTGACCCCGTCAATTCTCCGGTGAACGATGAAGTTGACATGAATGTTTTCCGACTAGAGTCCCGTGTTGCAGCTGTCGTGGACTATCTTGCGAGGCTGAAGGTCGCCACTTCTCGCATCGACTCAACGCTCTGGCCCAGGGAGACACTCCAGAATGACCTCAAGTCGCTGATGGCTCGCCTGAACACGGTCCCTGGTCGAGTGCAGGAGTGGAAAAAGTCCTCGGCTCGGTGCGGTGCAGATGTTGCTCTGTGTCTGGCCCGAGTCCACTGCAAAGATGCGCGAGAAGACAAGCTGGTGGCTCTCCGGGTGGCCAACACCAAGAAACACGACTTCAGATCCTTCATGGAAACCTTCATTGCTGATGAGTTCGTTGCACCTTCCAGCCCTCCGCAGGAGGGGTAAAAAACTTCTTTAAGCTCGACACTTTAAATTTGCCTCGGTATGCCGACTGAATTTGTAACCGATAAACCTTAATAGGCTTAGCGCCTGAGCACTTTCGGTTCCTTTAGGTATCGATCTGAACTTGGATTTGATGTTTGAATATGACTGGGTTTGGCTCGAAATGTCTTTTGCAGGTTCAAAGCAAGACGCTCACTGCAGTCGACTTGTTCCTTAATTCCCTTAGGTGAGCGCTGGGCTGCAGCTAAGCCCCCGAGTGGGGGGTTTGTCCTTCACTCGGCAGGATTTCTGTAACTTAGGCGAGCACTGGGCTGCAGCTAAGCCCCCGAGTGAGGGGTTTGTCCTTCACTCGGTAGGATTTTTATATCTTAGGCGAGCACTGTGCTGTAGCTAAGCCCCCGAGTGAGAGGTTTGCTCTTCACTCGGTAGGATTTTCATATCTTAGGCGAGCACTGGGCTGCAGCTAAGCCCCCGAGTGAGAGGTTTTCTCTTCACTCGGTAGGATTTTTATATCTTAGGCGAGCACTGGGCTGCAGCTAAGCCCCCGAGTGAGAGGTTTGCTCTTCACTCGGTAGGATTTTCATATCTTAGGCGAGCACTGGGCTGCAGCTAAGCCCCCGAGTGAGAGGTTTGCTCTTCACTCGGTAGGATTTTTATATCTTAGGCGAGCACTGGGCTGCAGCTAAGCCCCCGAGTGAGAGGTTTGCTCTTCACTCGGTAGGATTTTCATATCTTAGGCGAGCACTGGGCTGCAGCTAAGCCCCCGAGTGAGAGTTTTGCTCTTCACTCGGTAGGATTTTTATATCTTAGGTGAGCACTGGGCTGCAGCTAAGCCCCCGAGTGAGAGGTTTGCTCTTCACTCGGTAGGATTTTCATATCTTAGGCGAGCACTGGGCTGCAGCTAAGCCCCCGAGTGAGAGGTTTGCTCTTCACTCGGTAGGATTTTTATATCTTAGGCGAGCACTAGGCTGCAGCTAAGCCCCCGAGTGAGAGGTTTGCTCTTCACTCGGTAGGATTTTCACGTTGTACTTGTGACGAAGCTCAGAGGAGAGGGTCGTAGTCGACCTGCACCTCGTCCTCCTTACGACCGCACGTTGTACTTATGGCGTAGCTCAGAGGAGAGGGTCGCAGTCGACCTGCACCTCGTCCTCCTTGCGAGCGCACATTGTACTTATGGCGTAGCTCAGAGGAGAGTGTCGCAGTCGACCTGCACCTCGTCCTTCTTGCGAACGTACGTTGTATTTGTGGCGTAGCTCAGAGGAGAGGGTCGCAGTCGACCTGCACCTCGTCCTCCTTGCGAGCGTACGTTGTATTTGTGACGTAGCTCAGAGGAGAGGGTCGCAGTCGACCTGCACCTCGTCCTCCTTGCGAGCGCACATTGTGCTTAGGCGAGTGTTTAAACTGCAGCTAAGCCCCCCGAGTGGGAGTCTGGCTCGCCATTCGGTAGGATTTTTATAACTTAGGCGAGCGCTGGGCTGCAGCTAAGCCCCCGAGTGGAAGTCTGGCTTACCACTCGGTAGGATTTTTATAACTTAGGCGAGCACTGGGCTGCAGCTAAGCCCCCGAGTGGAAGTCTGGCTTACCACTCGGTAGGATTTTTATAACTTAGGCAAGTCCTTGGACTGCAGCTAGGCCTACGAGTGGAAGTCTGGCTTACCACTCGGTAGGATTTTGTTTAAACTTAGGCGAAACGGATTCGCAGCTAAGCCTCCGAGTGGGAGTCTGGCTCACCACTCGGTAAGGATTTTTTTACAAACTTAGGCGAAACGGATTCGCGGCTAAGTCACCCACTGAGGGGAAAATTTTATTGGGTAAATAAAAAGTGACAAAAATTATGGAGAAATTATGGCACTATTATTTTGTAATCCATGAACTACAGAAGTACTTTATTACAACTCATCCGAGTGATAAACTTAAGTGTAAAATGGGCGAAGTAGTTCCGCGTTCCAAGCTCGGGGCTCGTCGATATTATGTTCGACGTTGTAAAGACGGTACGCCCCGTTGTGGGGAACTTTGGTGACGATGAAGGGTCCTTCCCAAGAAGGAGCAAGCTTGTGTTGTTTCTGCTGATCCACTCAGAGAACTAAATCCCCTTCCTGGAAGGCTCGACCCCTCACATTTCTGGCGTGGAAACGACGCAAGTCTTGTTGGTAGATGGTCGATCGGATCAGAGCCATCTCCCTTTCTTCCTCTAAAAGGTCGACTGCGTCCTGCCGCGCTTGTTCAGCTTCTGCTTCGTTGTAGAGTTCAACTTGAGGAGCATTGTGGAGAAGATCACTCGGCAAGACTGCTTCAGCTCCGTAGACCAAGAAGAATGGAGTTCTTCCGGTCGACCGATTAGGTGTGGTCCGTAGTCCCCAAAGCACCGAAGGAAGTTCGTCGACCCACGCTCCAGCCGCATGCTTGAGATCACGCATCAGTCGGGGTTTCAATCCTTTGAGGATCAGGCCATTGGCTCGCTCTGCTTGTCCATTCGACTGAGGATGGGCGACTGAAGCGTAGTCGACTCGTGTGCCTTGAGAGTTGCAGAAATCCCTGAATTCCTCCGAGTCAAAGTTCGACCCACTATCCGTAATGATGTTGTGCGGGACTCCATATCTGAATATCAGTTCCCTGATGAAGCTAACAGTAGTACCGGCGTCAAGGTTCTTGATTGGTTTAGCTTCAATCCACTTGGTGAACTTGTCGACCGCCACCAGTACATGCGTGAAGCCACTTCGACCTGTTCTCAAGGGACCGACCATGTCCAACCCCCATACTGCGAAAGGCCAGACGAGTGGAATGGTCTTCAGAGCTGACGCAGGCTTGTTTGACATATTGGACTAGAACTGACATCCTTCGCACTTGTCCACTATTTCCTTTGCCATCTCATTCGCCTTTGGCCAGTAAAATCCGGCTCGGTATGTTTTGGTCACGATGGTCCGAGAGGACGCATGATGACCACAGGTCCCCGAGTGGATATCATTGAGAATGATTCGACCTTCGTCTGGCGTTATGCACTTTTGACCAACTCCAGTCGCGCTCTCTCTATACAACTGTCCTTTGATAACGGTAAAGGCCTTGGATCGACGGACGATCTGTCGAGCCTCTTCTTCATCCTCTGGGAGCTCTTTTCTCAGGATATATGCGATATATGGAATTGTCCAGTCAGGTGTGACTACCAAGATCTCCATAACCAAGTCGACCACTGCTGGGACTTCTACCTTAGTCGGATCCGTGGCACTCTTGGGCTGCGGGGTTTCTTCAGTGAAAGGGTCTTCCTTAACTGACGGAGTATGAATGTGCTCCAAGAACACACCACTCGGAATGGCTTCTCTCTTGGAACCTATCTTTGCTAGATCATCGGCTGCTTGATTTTTTAGTCGGGGTATATGATGGAGCTCTAACCCCTCAAACTTCTTTTCCAGCTTCCTCACTGCATTGCAGTATCCAGTCATGGCTGGGCTTCTCACGTCCCACTCCTTCATCACTTGGTTGACCACTAAATTTGAATCGCCATAGACCATCAGGCGACGGACGCCGAGTGAAATGGCCATGCGTAATCCATATAAGAGGGCCTCATACTCTGCCTCATTGTTGGAGGAATCAAAGTGAATCTGGAGCACATATCTAAGCTTATCTCCTCTGGGGGAAACCAAGACCACCCCAGCACCGGAACCATTCAGCATTTTAGAGCCATCAAAGAACATGGTCCAATGCTCCGAGTGAACTTCAGTCGGCTGCTGTTGTTCAATCCACTCGACGAGGAAATCTGCTATTGCCTGGGACTTAATGGCTTTCTTTGCCTCAAACTTGATATCAAGGGGAAGAAGTTCAATTGCCCATTTCGCCACTCGACCAGTTGCATCTCTGTTGTGCAAAATCTCTGAAAGTGGAGCGTCGCTGACGACTGTGATAGAATGATCAGAGAAATAATGAGCAACCTTCTTCGTGGTCATGTATATTCCATATACAAGCTTCTGATAATGGGGGTATCTCTGCTTGGATGGAGTCAAGACTTCAGACAAATAATACACTGGGCGCTGAACTTTGAAGGCTTTTCCTTCTTCTTCCCGCTCGACCGTAAGCACTGTACTGACGACTTGTCCTGTGGCTACGATATAAAGCAACCGAGGCTCTTTGCTGATTGGAGCAGCAAGCACCGGCTGGGTGGAGAGCAGAGCTTTTAGCTCGGCAAACGTTGCATCAGCTTCTGGAGTCCACTCGAACTTGTCTGCCTTCTTCATCAGTCGGTAAAGAGGCAATGCCTTTTCACCGAGCCGTGAGATGAATCGACTTAATGCGGCCAAGCATCCAGTAAGCTTCTGGACATCGTGCACTCGCACAGGGCGTTTCATTCAGAGAATAGTGTCGATCTTTTCTGGATTAGCATCGATCCCTCGCTCAGAAACGAGAAAACCGAGTAACTTGCCACCAGGAACTCCGAATGTGCACTTTGATGGATTGAGCTTGATATCATACCTTCTGAGGTTGGCAAATGTTTCGGCGAGGTCAGTGAGCAGGTCGGAACCTTTTCGTGACTTGACGACGATATCATCCATATACGCTTCCACATTCCGACTGATTTGAGTGAGCAGACACTTCTGAATCATTCACATAAATGTGGCTCCGGCATTCTTGAGGCCGAATGGCATGGTGATATAGCAGAAGCACCCGAATGGAGTGATGAAAGCTGTTTTTATCTCATCGGGTCCATACAGACGGATCTGATGGTACCCGGAATAGGCGTCTAGAAAAGACAATCTCTCGCACCCCGCGGTCGAGTCGACAATTTGATCAATGCGAGGGAGGGGAAAATGATCTTTCGGGCAAGCCCGGTTGATGTGCTTGAAATCAATGCACATTCGTAGCGATTTGTCCTTCTTAGGAACCATGACGACATTCGCGAGCCACTCGGAGTGGTATATCTCTCGGATAAATCCTGCCGCCAACAGTCGAGCCACTTCCTCACCAATAGCCTTTCTCTTCTGGATGGCGGACCGCCAAAGATGCTCTTTCACTGGTTTTGCTGATGAGTCGACTCTAAGGCGATGCTCAGCCAGTCCCCTGGGAACACCTGGCATGTCAGCTGGCTTCCATGCAAAAATGTCCCAGTTCTCACGGAGGAACTGGATGAGCGCTTCTTCCTATTTCGGGTCGAGTGTTGTGGAGATGTGGGTCAGGGCTGCATTGGGATTTGTCGGGTGAATGTGGACAGGCTTCATCTCACCGGACGACTGAAATGCAGATTCTGTGGCGGGCTTCTTGGATCACAGCAAATCACTCGGATCTGCGCTTTGTTTATATTCTTCAAACTCGACCGCTGTCACCTGGGAATCGGCAATCTTTGAGCCCTTCTGAAAGCACTCTTCTGCCTTTTTCCTATCACCTGTGACAGTGATCACTCCTTTGGGGCCGGGCATCTTCAGTTTGAGGTACACGTAACATGGTCGAGCCATGAACCGTGTGTAAGCTGGCCTCCCCAAAATGGCGTGGTACGCACTCTGAAAATCCACGACCTCAAACGTCAACTTCTCTTTGCGAAAATGTTTTGAATCACCAAACACCACGTCCAGAGCTATTTGGCCGAGTGACTCGGCTTTCTTCCCTGGTATAACTCCATGGAAGCTCATGTTACTGGTGCTCAGTCGGGACATCGGAATGCCCATTCCTTTCAGTGTGTCTGCATACAACAAGTTCAGCCCACTACCACCGTCCATCAACACTTTTGTCAGTCGAGTGCCTTCGACAACTGGATCGGCCACCAAAGCTTGCCTCCCAGGGGTGGCAATATGAGTCGGGTGATCAGATTGGTTGAATGTGATGGGTGTTTGGGACCATCTCAGATAACTTGGTTTTGCTGGGGCAACCATGTTCACCTCACGATTAATGACCTTCAGTCGGCTCTTGCTTTCCACATCTGCGAAGATCATCAGAGTGGAGTTGACATGCGGATATCCTTCCTCACTGTCCTCCTTGTCTTCGGCCTTGTCCGACTCCTTTTCCTTGTCCTTAGACTGTTTTCCTTGAAACTGCTGGATCAGGAGTTGACATTGGCGAGTGGTATGCTTCGGGTAAATGATATTGCCCTCTTCATCTTTCTTCGTGTGGATGTGACACGGCATATCCATCACGTCGTTCCCTTCTTTATCCTTCACCTTCTTAGGGTTCCAGGATCCTTTTGGTTTCCCTTTAAACTTTCCCTGAGTCACGGCCAGAGCTTCTCCAGGAGCTGCCGGTTCAGCCTTCCACTTCTGTTTCCGACTGGTGTTTCCCTTCTCCGACTGACTCGGCTTGTACTTGCCGCTTCGGAGTCGGTCTTCCTCTTCACCGTTGGCATACTTGGTAGCAATCTCCATCATCCGACTCAGGGTCATATCTCCGGTTCGACCAAATTTCAGACTCAATTCTCTGTTCTTGATGCCATCCTTGAAGGCGCAAACTGCCTGATGGTCAGACACGTTCTCCACGGTATGGTGCAAAGTGATCCATCTCTAAATATACTCTCTGAGAGTCTCATTCGTCTTCTGTACACAGACTTGCAGCTCTGTCAATCCAGCCGGTCGCTTGCAAGTTCCTTCAAACATTCTGACGAACACTCGGGACAGATCTTCCCAAGTGTAAATGCTGCTAGGAGGTAACTGATTCAACCATGCTCTGGCAGAACCTTCCAACATGAGGGGCAAATGCTTCATGGCCACCTCGTCATTCCCACCACCAATCTGAACCGCCACTCGGTAGTCCTCAAGCCAAGTTTCAGGCTTAGACTCACCAGTGAACTTGCTGACTCCTGTTGCCAACCTGAAATTGGGAGGGATCACTGCGGCTCTGATAGCCCTGCTGAAACATTCTGGACCAGAAACATGCACTCGACTGCTTGTGGGCGCATCTCTGTCGGGCCCACCCCGATGGGCTCTGTTCCGGTCGACCAAGCCTTGCACCATAATGGATCGCGCGTCGAAGCCTGGTTCCCTGGGCTCGACTGGAGCTCTTCGCCCCACACTGAGCTGACGCCTGTCATCTTGCTGCCGAGGAGCGTAAGACCCACCCCTCGGAGGGGAAGTGGGCACTCGACGCCTATCATCTCGGTCGTGTCGGTCTTCGTACTGGTCTCGCCGATTCTCGCGCCCTTCACGCCGTGGAGGCGATCTGGGACTGTGAGCCGACTGAATCGTATTCACAGCGACGGATCGACTGTGAATTCTGTTGCGCGACTGCGACACGGCTGAATTCTGGTCCCCTGCTGCCCGGACCAAATCCCTGATCTGCATCAAGCCTCTGCCAGCTTCCGACTGAGAGGGCTGGATGGATTCTGCTATATGGGTCGCAGCTGCTAAATTCTGGATTGGGGTTCGATATACCTGAGTCGGCGGGAAGAGTTGACGTCGATTGGCGTCGGGAACTCATTGACGCGCGCACTCGTCGAGTGCTCGCTGAAGATTCTCCAGACGAGCGCGTTCGGCCAAATTGGCCAAACGTGCCTCCTCCAAGGCGCGAGCCTCGGGGGTTTCTCCTGCGATGGGAGTATGCAGGGCATCCATGTTCCTGCGGCGAAGTTCCTCTCTTTGCAGAGAGTCGAGTGGCTCGGGCTGGTACTCTTCATGGTCTCGTGTGGGGTCGTCTCCGCCGCCTGCCCCGCCCTCATGGGCGAAGCCAGGGGGACTGCGAGGTCCGTTGACCATCAGGATTTCCGCCGCCGGATCACTGCTATCGCATTCGGATGCAGTCTCTACGGAGCCAGTCGACAGATCGAACAGGTTGTAGAGAGATTCGTCGGGCTCGATTGCCGCAACTTGAGTGGTGGCCGTCTGGCGAGCCACCGCGTGTCTCACCCACTGCTGAAGCCTCGACCGACCAGAGCGCTTGCGCTGGCGGGAGACCGGGAGGGTGGTCGATAGGGGAGTCGACCGATACGGGGTCGACGATTGTCGTAGCAGAACACCGCGGACACATGCGCGAAAATGCATCGCACCGCGGACGGGGAGCGCATCAACGTCGAGTGGAGCCTCCTGGAGCCAAGCGGAGTCATCGGCGATGAAGGTGAGAGCGCCAAGACGGATCTCGTGGCCCTCGACCAAAACTCCAGCAGCCACCATGATGAAAGTACTCGGAAGAATCGCAACTTCTCCACAAAATCGCTAAAACACCTGCCCCATGGTGGGCGCCAACTGTCGTGGTTCTAAGTCTGACAGTAGAGTGGGGGTAGGTATGGGGAGGCAAGGTCCTAGCTATGGAGAGGTTGTAAACACAAGAGATGTACGAGTTCAGGCCCTTCTCGGAGGAAGTAAAAGCCCTACGTCTCGGAGCCCGGAGGCGGTCGAGTGGATTATGTGTATATGAGCTACAGGGGTGCGAACCCTTCTGCCTGTGGAGGGGGGTGGCTTATATAGAGTACGCCAGGACCCCTGCCAGCCCACGTAATGAAGGGTTTAAAGTACATTAAGTCTGGGGCGTTACCGGTAACGCCCCACATAAAGTGTCTTAACTACCATAAAGTCTACTTAATTATAGACCGTTGCAGTACAGAGTGCCTCTTGGCCTTCTGGTGGTCGAGTGAGTCTTCATGGTCGAGTCCTTCAAGTCAGTTGAGTGGGTTCCTCGTAGGTCGACTGGAAGGTGATCTCTTCTAAGGGTGTCCTTGAGCAGGGTACTTAGATCAGGTCTATGACCCTACCCTAGGTACATGACTCCATCACTCGGGCCTCAGCATTTAGATCACGATCTCGTGCTGATCTCATGGACTACCACCAGCCCGCCCCAACATGTCATCTAGTCGACATGGTGTGCACAACTACTTCATCAACCACATACCTTAAGACTGCAGTTTCTTCCCTCTCATTAGGGTTTTGTTTCTCCCAGAGGCGATCGCAGCCGTTGTCGAGCACTTCACCTTCCCTCCTCCGATCGCGGCTAGGCAGTCTGGTTCAGACTGATTAGGGGGTGATCTAGTATCACTTTCTGGCCTTGGCCTCCCCCTAGAGGTGCGCTGGAGAGTTTCAGGGTTTGCTTCAACGCTTGATCGATCTGTTCTCTCGGGCTAGGTTTCAAGGTCTTCAGCGGCTATGGGATCGAAGGCCAAGGAGGCGATGGTTTCCAGCTCCGCGACAAAAGTGGAGAAGATGATGGCGGAGTTGGGTCTCCGTGATGAAGATCTCGACGATGTCGTCTTTGACGAGAAGGCGGAACCGCCAGATGCAACTAGATGAATGGCTGTAGCGAGGGTACACATCGATAAACCGTATAGCCAGTATTGGATCTTCAAGAACATGCACGTGGCGTGGGATTTGGCACATGAGGTGAAGTTATGTCCTTTGGAAGATAATCTCTATACGCTGCAGTTCTTCTGTCTAGGGATTGGGAGCAAGTCATGCAGGAAGGACCATGGAATTTCAGGGGGAATGATGTAATCATCACCCCATATGATGGAATCACCAAGCCCACGGAGGTCAATCTGGATACACTAGATATCTGGATACAAATTCATGATGTTCCTGATCTATATGCACATCTTGTGACGCTATTGGTAGCAAAGGTAGGTGAGATTCTGTTCACAGAAAACATGACGCAAGACTTTGCTAGAATTTTTTATCGCGTGTGGGTCAAGATCAACGTGCAAAAACCGCTGAAGAATGTGGTGTCAATGATTCGCGATGGTAAGCGCCAGATCTATCGTGTGAAGTACGAGCGCCTGCCGGATTGGTGCGCCGTATGCGGGCATCTTGGGCATGTATACAAGGAACATGGAGATGGTATCCATCCCCCCTTTGCATTATATTTCAAAGATCTTCGTGCTTCATGGAACATGCGAGTTGGTGATGGCCCTGGACATGGAAGAGGACGTCGTGGTGGCCGCCGAGGTGGTCGTACAACTGGAAGGGATGTCGGGCGGGGGGGAGGGAAGGGAGCCCCAAATCACATGGATGGAACTGGAACTGACAATACAGAATCCACTGATCTAGATGCAGCTATGGTCGATGTGGGCGATAACAGGAAATGACTGGCCAGCGAACAGAAGAGCGAGATGGCTCTTGCTATCTTACCTGCCACAAGGAAAGCGCTCGCTGCTATCCCTCAGGTGATGCCAGCTAGTCCATCATCGGTCCAAGAACCAAAGAGACCCCATGTCAATGCAGATAAAAACAGCCTGCATAAGGGAGCTACCATAGAGAAACAAGTTGAGTCTATATCGGCAACCTCCCGAGGGGAGGATCGTCGGGCGCAATGAATGTCTTATGTTGGAATTGTCACGGTGCGGGCAATGCCGCGACAATTTGAGAGCTTCGCGACCTGACGAAGCAATTTTCCCCGACTGTGTTGTGTATTGTCAAAACTCAAATCTCAAAGGCATGGGTCGAGAGTCTTGCTACTACTTTAGGTTTTACTCATGCTTATGTTGTTGGTAGCTCTGGCTGCAGTGGCGGCATTGGTGTTTTCTGGAATGATGGAATAAAATTAGATGTTTTCGGTTACTCTGAGTATCATATAGATGCGAAAGTGTTGATCCCTAACCACGAGGAGTGGAGACTCGCATGTGTTGACGGCGAAGCGCAGACCAGAGAGAGGTACAGAACATGGGATATGCTAAAATCTCTAGTCAGCGTCAATTCCTTGCCATGGTTATGCATCAGTGATTTTAACGAACTCCTATATCTGCACGAGCATGTGGGGACGGGGCAAGGATGAAGGGCACAGATTCAGGGCTTCAGGAATGCTATGGACGTCTGCACACTAGCTGATATTGGGTACCATGGGAAAGCTTGGACTTATGAGAAAAAGACCTCCGGTGGAGGTTATTGCCGAGTGCGCCTTGATAGAGCTCTTGCCAATTCGGATTGGAGCACACTCTTTCCCCATGCAAGCCTCATCCATGAAACGGGTGCTTCATCCGATCACTATCCTATTAGACTCCAACTCGAGCCGGTTCAGGTTACACAAAGGGTGCAGAAAGTATTCATGTACGAGTGTTATTGGGAGCGCCATGACATGTTCGGTGAATCACTTGAGGCAATGTGGAGTGCGAGTTCGGGCAGCCAGTCAGCAACGTAGCTCAGCAAGAAGCTTGGGGACTTGTCGGCGTCCTTGCAACAATGGAGTGGGGCTAATATTGGAAGTGTATCCAGAAGGATTAAGAAGTTGGAAAAGGAATTGGCAGTTTTGCAGAATGATCCTCAACGATTGTCTCCCTCACATGCAGAGGTAAAACTTACTGATCAGCTTGTGGAGTTGCACCATATGGAAGAGATCCTGCAATGGCAACGATCCAGGGTGGATTGGCTGGTGGATGGGGATAAGAACACGAATTTTTTTCAGAGAAGAGCAAGCATGCACCGAAGGTCAAAAATCTTCAAAAACCAGATGGCTCTCTAACCCAAGACCCTATGGATATGGCGGACATCACTAATGAGGTCTATAAGGATTTGTTGCACTCTGAAGGTACTTCGGGCATGCAGAATATTATGAATGCAATACCGGTTAAAGTGACAGCGGAGATGAACATGAACTTGATGGCGCCGTTCACTCAGGAGGAAGTAAAAAACGGCCCTTTTCCAGATGTACCCCACGAAAGCGCCCGGTCCTGACGGATATCCAACGCATTTTTTTCAAAGGCACTGGGAGCTGTGCGCGGGGAGAGGTAACCAATGTGGTCCTTCGAATCCTTAGAGGGGAGGAGAGCCCAGAGGTAATTAACAATACTTTGCTAGTACTAATCCCTAAGGTCAAGGATCCGGTTCAGTTATCACATTTCATCCTATCAGCTTATGTAACGTGCTATACAAAATTGCCTCACGGGTTTTAGCTAATAGATTGAAGCAGATTTTGCCAGACATTATTTTAGAGGTGCAACCCGCCTTTGTACCGGGGCATTTGATCACTGACAACATCACAACAGCCTACGAATGCCTGCACTTTATGAAGAGAAATAAAGCAAAGAGGAATAGGTTTTCTGCTATGAAGTTGGACATGATGAAAGCCTATGATCATGTAGAATGGAGTTATCTTGAGGCTATTATGATTAAGCTGGGGTTTGCACCATCTTGGGTGGCCTTGGTAATGAGGATGGTAAGCTCATTTAAGTTCTCAGTTCTATTTAATGGTGGTAAGTTGGATGAGTTTACACCAACGAGAGGGATCCGTCATGGGGACCCAATTTCTCCATACATGTTTTTGCTTGCAGCGAAGGGCCTTACGTATCTCCTAAAAACACAAGATGAATCGTCACACCTCAATGGAATAGTTGCTCCATCGGCTCCGCCGGTAAGCCACTTACTCTTCGCGGATGATAGCTTGCTGTTTGTCAAAGCCAGTTCTGATGGAGCAAATGAGTTGTCCTCCTTGATGGAGATTTACTGCCAAGCATCGGGTCAAAGAATTAATTTGGCCACGTCATCAGTTTTCTTTAGCAAGGGCTGCCCTAGTAACTTGCGGGTAGAAGTGATGAACGCTCTCAATATTGCTAATGAGTCGCTCTCCGGTAGATATCTTGGGATGCCCACTGATGTTGGTAATAGAAAGAATGGTGCCTTCAAGTTCCTAAAGGATAGAGTGTGGAGCAAGATAAAAGTATGGATGGAAAAACTACTATCTTCAGGGGGCAAGGAGGTCCTCATTAAATCAGTAGCACAGACTGTCCCAGTATATTCTATGTCATGTTTCAAGCTTCCACTGGGACTATGTGAGCACATCAACACATTGATACAGAAATTTTGGTGTGGGAGCAAGGAAGGATAAAGGAAACCAAGCTGGGTTTCATGGAACACAATGACAAGGAGGGCTCGGATTCAGGGACATAGAACTGTTCAACCTCGCTACTTGCTAGGCAAGCTTGGCGAGTGCTGATGGAACCTGGATCCTTAAGCACCCGGGACTTAAAAGGCCAAGTATTTCAGCAATACTGGTTTCCTATCAGCTGAGTTGGGCGCGGCTCCTTCACAGATCTGGAGATCCATCCTGGAAGGACATGATGTTCTTGTTCAAGGACTTATAAGAAGAATCGGTGATGGTGTTTCGACCAATGTCTGGAGGCACGACTGGCTCCCGCGCCCCCATAACATGAGGCCCATTGTATGCAGAACACAACAGCAACCATCTGTAGTAGCCGAGTTGATGCTGCCGGCAGCGGAGTGGACCAAATATTTGATTGATGAGGTGTTTCTACCCTCGGATGGAAGAGCTATATTGGAAATTTCGCTGTGCACAATACAGATGGAGGATTTCTGGAGCTGGCTACACGAGAAGAATGGAGTTTTCTCGGTGAGGTCGGCTTATCACATGCTCATAGATACAAAAATGAGGAGGGAAGCATGGCTTGAGGGCCGGTCTAATTCCTCTAACACTGAGGGCGAGCAGCGAGCATGGTCCAAGCTTTGGAAGGTGGAGGTCACATCGAAGGTAAAAAATTTCTTGTGGCGCATTGCACAGATTTCCATGCCAACGGCAGACCTTTTACACAACAGAAACATGTCGACGACCACAACTTGCAGGCTATGTGGAGCAGAAGATTCTTGGCAACATTCCCTCCTAAAATGTAGCGTCGCGAGATGTGTGTGGGCCTTGCAGGACCCCGACATTTATGAAGTTTTGAACACTGCCAACGAGACGGGTGCAAAGAGATGGATTTTCGCCATTCATGAAAGCATTTTCCAGAGCCCTATGTCTACTCACATCTTCATCATGCGGTATATCAGGGAGCTACAGGAGTGTAAACCGAAGCAGTAGCCTCATGTGGCAGCGACCATCTCTCCTGGTAATCGCCTGGGTGGATCCCCCCGGAGCCTGGAGTTGCTAAGATCCGGGTAGATGGTGCGGTAGCGAGAAACCAAAACGAGGGATCGATCAGCGCTGTCTGCAGGAATTCAGAAGGTGTTTTCCTGGGTGCCTCATGCATGAAATATATAGGCATCTCGGAGCCAGCTACTTTGGAAGCTCTTGCCTGCCGCGAGGCCCTAGCGATGGCTACTGATCTCCACCTCGACAGAGTGCTGATCGCTTCAGATTGTCAAGCTGTTGTCCGAGACATACAGAGTCGGACGGGAGGCGCTTACGCAAGTGTCATCATGGAGGTTAATGCGAGAGCGGCAAACTTTTAGCAATGCTCCTTCATCTTCGAAGGAAGAGATTCTAATGTCGAGGCACATAGTCTCGCTTAGCATGCTATTGGTCTGGAACCGAGGCGCCATGTGTGGTTCTTAAACCCCCCAAACTGGAACCGGGGCGCCATGTGTGGTTCTTAACCCCCCCCCCCCCCCAGACTTAGATTGTATTCCTATGAACATTATTGATCAGTAAAGCAAGCGTGTTTAGACTAAAAAAACATACATTAAGACTGCATCATCGATGGATCCATCTCCGACTGTAGCATCAGCTCTACCAAACTTGTCTCGCTCTCCGATGCCGAGGACAGCGAGGCCGACGTCATCTACATTACAAATAGGCCTAGGCATACCTATATCTACATTAAAAATTGGTTTCTACCGTTCGGTTTTTGTAAATTCGGTTTGCAAAGTTGAAAACCGAAAAATACAATACAAAACAGCTAACCGAAATTCGGTTAACCGGTTTTCCGGTTTGGTATTCGGTTTATACCGTATACCTGCAGCTGCGTGTGTTTCTGTCATCCAACTACGCTCTTATATAGACTAGCACGTCACCCCCTTCTGTATGCACGGTCGAGGTGGGACTAAACAACCGGAGCGCCTCCTTCTAGTTTATGTACGTAAATGTAGTACAATTTTTTTTAAAGAAAACGTAAATTTGGAAAACGATCCACATTTTCTTTGAAGTTCATCCATTTTGGAAGACAATTCACAGATTTTCAAGAAATTTTCACAAAAATCTAAAAAAAACATAGTGTTTGTAAAAAAGTTCATCAATTTTGGGAAAAGTTTATCAAAAATTTTAAAAAATCATTGTACGTTAAAAAAGTTCATCGATTTTGAAAAAATCATAAAATTTGAAAACAAGTTCATCAAAGAAAAAGTTCATCCTATTTGAAAAAAGTACGTCAAATTTGAAAAAATTTCATCTAATTTGAAAAACAGTTCATCATATTTGAAAAAGTTCATTGAATTTGGAAAAAATCATCGAGTTTGAAAAAAGTTCATCGATTTGAAAAAAAAAGTTCATTGATTTTGAAAAAAGTTCATTGATTTTGAAAAAAGTTCGTCGAATTTGGAAAAGTTCATCTAATTTAAAAAACAGTTCATCACTTTTGCAGAAACTTCGTCGTCTTGGAAAAAGGTTCACGCATTTAAGGAAAAAAGGAAAAAAAGCAAACTGGAAAACAGCGCATTTTTTTCATTTATAAAGAATACCTAAACTATTGTAGGACATCTGGTCATCTGATCCAATTGGTTGGTTTGCTCCCTACTTAAACGAAAGAACACGGTTCGATTCAAAGTGAACGCACTATTTTTGGGTTTTAGAAACAGGAAAACAGAATAGTAGAAGAAAGTGGGACGGGCCAGCCCGCAGTGTACAGGGTGGTGTGCGCACTGTACAAAATTGCCAGTATTCGGCGCCTTAAGCGCCGTATAGGATTTGGCTGGTCCAGATCACCCGATGTGCTACTATCCTTTTTTCTAATTCTTTATATGATGCAAAAAACGCAGCTGCTTTCATGTTTGCTTTCCTTTTTCTTTTCCTTTTTTCTATCTTGTTTTTTTCTTTTTCCTTAAATGCGTGAAAATTTTCAAATACAATGAAATTACTGCAAAATCAATGAATTTGTTTTCAAATTAGATGAAAATTTTCAAAATTGATGAACTTTTTTCAAAATCGATGACTTTTTTTCATATATAATGAACTTTTTTTCAAAATCGATGAACTTTTTTCAAAATCGATGAACTTTTTTTCAAATTTGATGAACTTTTTGCAAAATCAATGATTTTTTTTCAAACTCGGTGAACTTTTTTCGAATTCAATGATCTTTTTTCAAACTCGATGAACTTGTTTCTAAATTGAATAAACTTTTTTCGAATTCAATGAATTTTTTTAAAATTCGATGACCATTTTCCAAATTTCGATGAGCTTTTTTCAAACTTCATGTGTTTTTTTAAATTAGATGACCTTTTTTCAAATTTTGATGAACTTTTTTCAAACTCGGTGAACTGTTTTTCAAATTCGATTACCTTTTTTCTAAGAACAAGAGTATGTACTATAGCATACCGTATTTTCCCTAAGAAAAACAGTCCTATACTGTTGCAGTTTCTAGAATGATAAAAAAAATGGTCGAGCAGGAGCGAGCGATCGAGCGGCAGCACCCAGCGAGCCGCGGCAGCCAGGCGCAAGCGAGCGCTGCTGGGCCAGGCCCATGCTAGCGACACACGGACACTGGAATCGCCAACGAGCGCTGAAGGCGCCAAGGAGGAGGTCTCCGGCGCTCGCGAGTGACGCCTAGTGGGCAGGCCCACCAATTGAATCAATAGGAAAATGCGAAGAAAAAAAAGGACACTAACCAAAATATAGCGTCGCTAGGATTTGAACACAACACCTACACGTTTGCAGTTTAGTACGATAACCACCAGACATTCCAACTTATCCCTATAATAGACGAAAAATTGTAATAGTTAACGCTCCCTTTAGTAAAACCTGAACATATAACAAACAAAAATTACTTTGAAAAAACGTAAATTATAAATCAAGATCATCGATTTTTAGAAAAAGTTTCATAAAATTTTAAAAGTTCATCGAATTAAAAAAAATATTTCATTTATTTTGGCAAAAAACATTGATTATGAAAAAAGTTCATCAATTTTGAAAAGAGTTCATCGATTTACAAAAAAGTTCATCGCTTATTAAAATAGTTCATCAATTATGAAAAGAGTTCACTAGTTTTACAAAAAAGTTCATTGATTTTACAAAAAAAAATCATCGATTATGGAAAGAGTTCATCGATTTTGAAAAAAAGTTCATCGATTTACAAAAAGTTCATCAATTTTACAAAGAAGTTCTTCGATTATGAAAAGAGTTCATCGATTTTGAAAAGAGGTCATTGATCTACAAAAAAGTTCATCGATTTTGAAAAGAGTTTATCGATCATGAAAAGAGTTATCTGTTTTCAAAAAAAGTTCATAGATTTACAAAAAATTTCATCGATTATGAAAAGAGTTCATCGATGTTGAAAAGAGTTCATCGATTTACAAAAAAGTTCATCGATTTACAAAAAAGTTCATCGATTTTGAAAAGAGTTCATCCAAATTAGCAAAAGAAAAAAGGAATAAAAACAAAAAACCATTCCCAGTAAAAAAGAAAATACGAAAAATAAAAATAAAAAACAGAACAAAACCCTTCTGAATAAAAAAGGAAAGACGATAAAGGAAAAAAAAAGAAAAAAGTAATAGACGGATAAGTAGTAAAGGGCGAAGAAGTAGTAGAAGAACAACTGAACGTAGACATTTCGAGTGGGTGTTGCGTCGCTTGGTTATTCGCGAGGTCGCAGGATCGAATCCAACTACACGTGCGTTTGTTTTTCCTTTTTACAACAGAGAAAGAAAGATAAGATGTGCTGGCCCAGCCAGCGCGACTGCTGGTTTTCAGAAACAATAATAACCGGCGCCTGCAGCGCTAAATAGGGATTGACCGCTACACGTTCACGCTAAATAGGGATTGACAAATAGGGATTGCCCGCTGCACGTTCACGTGCGAGAGACACTCATTTGGCTGCACGTTCACACGTCCCAAGTATATTTGATTTTCTTTTCGGTTAACCAAGTTAAAACCGACAGTTAGTAGAGTTAAAAAAAATTACTGTAATAGCAATAAGAACCGAGTTTTTGGTTTTTTCGGTTTCAGTGTTAGTTTGGTCTTCGGTTTGTCGGTTTTTATGCCCACCCCTAATTACAAACATAGAAACCAACGAAGAGCTCCTCTTCCCATTCGTTGGGGCTAGAGATAGCAAGCAGGTGTCGACACCAACACCCACAGGCAACGAGGAGGCCCTGCAGGCCATTATGCTCCAGCAAGTCATGTTGACATCACCGCCCGGGACCACAGTACCAACGGCCTCGGTCGCGCCCAATACCAGTGGGGTCGCGGTAGCCCACGGCGGGCCTCCAACCCCTCCTCCAGTCTCGGAGCCGGTAGTCATCGGTCCATCAACACCTCCGGCGCCACCTTCGCCCGGACATCATATGGTCACCTTCAACACCTTTGGCGCCGGACCCCGAGCTTCATGACTCCTTGGGCCGGAATTTCCGGCCTTGCCGAAGTAACATTGACGCAGTCCGTCATCAACGCAGATGCGCTATGCTTCCTCGGCACCCCTATACCGTGGACCGACCCCACCATGCAGGAAATGGAGGCCTTTCGATGGGCCACGTTTGCCACTAGCCTACAACTCAAGCAGGGGACGGCAGAGGCCGCCGCATATGATGCGCTATGGCAAGGAATGATGGACAATGAAAGACGGCGCCAACCTCGACGCCAGCCACGAGCAACCACTGCTGCCCTCACAGCCTTAGGTTGTGAGGCCGGCATGGGTGAACGAGTCTGTGGATACCACCCAACTCCAAACGCCAGCCCGCGGCCTCCAAGTCGCCACAGCACTGGCCGACATGCTCCACGAAACACCGGGAGACCCGAACAATATCACGAATCTCAGAAGGGTACTCCATAACACAGTGGAGCTCCAAGACAACATCAGTGAATCAAGGCAGCATTTGCGGGGCACTGGCAGCGTCCTTTTAGCCGCAACATACCCACATCAGGACGATCATTAGGGATTGGTGCCTCGGCCAGAGCCCGCACCAAGGGGTGAGTTCGGAAACCTTCATCAAGCAATTTCAGATTTTATTGAGGATTTAATTCATTGTAATTTTTGTGCATAACATTTTTATTTGATTTGTAGGGATTGAAATCTTTAGGAAAAACTTCTTTGCACTATATTTTAAAGAAAAAATTACATCCACTCCAACCTCTTTGAAAAAAATCATGTGATTTTCTAACACCGGCGTGCGAGAGAGTGAGTCACGTGAAGGAAGGATAAATAGTTTCAGGTTTTATAGAATGGGCGGTGTACGTATCATGTGTGTACTCGTTTATTCTTTGAATACAAAAGTATAACATCTGTATTGAATTGAAAGAAATCAAATATGCATCAGTAGTCGCAAGCGGATACTACGCCAAAACAAAAAAGAAAAGAAAAGAAAAAAAGAACAGTTTGTTCCGGTGTGGCGCGTGGCCTCATTTGCGTGTCCCCTACTCGTCGGATTCCGACAGTAGCTTTACGGACTGGAACCGAGTCGAGAACGGTGGACACATGCACATAGCCATCGAGCTACTATTATAAATATGTGCCCCTAGGTATCTCGTGGACTCATCGATTCTTCATCTCCATCAAACAAGCTATTGATCGACATCTCCCTCTCGCGCGTTGGCGTGGCGGCTGATCCACGGCCGGAAATCAATGGCAGCAGAAGCTCTTCTCCCGCCGCTGCTCCCGACGCCACCCAGGAGCGAGATGCTGCCGATCCTCCCGACGCCGCCCAGGAGCGAGATGCTGCCGCTGTTGCCGACGCCGCACGGTGTCATCCTCACCATGCTGGTGTCCGCCATGGCAGGCCGCGCCGACTTCGTCCAGAGGTGGGACTGGAACAAGAAGGGCAAGAAGCCATGCAGCTCCACCTCTTCCTCCTCGTCCTCGTCGTCGGAGGGCAGCGGGAGCACTGGTCGTGCCGACTCCGTCGAGAGGTGGGACTGGAACAAGAAGTGCAAGAAGACATGCAGCTCCATCTGCTCCTCCTCGTCGTCCTCTTCGTCGGAGAGCAGCGGGAAGACCGGTCGTGCCAACTCCGTCGAAAGGTGGGACTCGGACAAGAAATACAACAAGAAGCCCCGCACCACCAAGTCGTCGTCGTCGTCGTCATACAGCGCCGGCAGCCCCGGACGTGCCGACTCCGTCGAACGCTGGGACAGCAAGAAGAAACTCTCGACCTCGTGCAGTGCGTCTCTCCAGCCCACAGATCTCGGCCGCCATGACGCCGGCAACAACAAGCGCCTGCCTAGCCCTGGCCGCGCGTCCTCGGCGGAACGCTGGGACTTGCACAAGAAGCCCTGCCCGGAGCAGACGGAGAAGCTGCCTCGGACTACAAAGACGCCGGCGCTAGCCACGACCCCGCAGAAGGCCATGTTCGCCGGGTCCAACTTTCACGCCTCGCCGGATCCGAGCATGCTCCCCATGCCGCCCTTCTTTCTGCTGGCACGTTCGCGTGCGCTCTGTACAAGTCATTAAGTCCATTACGGCCATCTAGTTCCTTTCCTTTGTGATGAGGAGTAGTGCTGTAGTAGGATGTAGAATTCAATCCCATAACTTCTTGTGATCCCTTTTGTTTCATTCATCTCGTGGTGAAATATATATGAAGGATGTTTTAATTTTCATGAATCTGCTCATGGTCATTTTTTTGCAGCTTAATTTCATCAACTTTTAATGTGCTGTATCGTTCAACTTGAAGTGCACAGCTCACTACAGTTTGCATGGATAGCAGAAGAGTAAGTTTCGCCTGAAGGCTAGGTTTCTTTTCCTACTGCAAAGGCTGCTTCTAGCTTTCTTCCTTGGTAAGTGGATGGTGTATTGGTGACCTGAAGGCTCGAAACATTAGGGCATGTCAAGCCGTTCTGCGTGGGGGGAGCTGATTCCCAGCCGCGACCACACCGGCATGGGTGATTTTTTTAAATGCCCAAATTCAACGAAATTCAGTAAATTTGAACGAAATATAGCCGATTTCATTGATACTTAGGTGAATTTACATAGATAAAAACATAAAAAAAAACTACTCCTAGTTCATGCCGTGGAGTTTGTAGAAGGCGGTGTAGTCGTCACCGCTGCCATCACCGTCGCTCGGTGGCCCGTCCTTCGGAGCGGCCTGGCTGCAGCCCTTCCCTGGATCGCCGCTGCAGGCCATCTGACTCGGCGCAGTGACCTCCTCGTCGCTGTAGGAGAGCACGATGATGTCGCCCTCGTCGCGGCCGCTGCGTCGCGCGGCGATTTCCTCCAGAGCGTGGCGTTGGCGCTCCATGTCCTCCCTCATGTAGTCCTGGCACGACCAGGCGAGGCCGCTCTCGAGGTCGGCGACCATGGCCTCGTGCTCCTGCTTCACCATGACGGTCGCCGCCGGCTCCTTCTTCGGCTTGACCAGGCGGTAGTGGCCTCGGAGAGGGGAAGGGGCGCGGCCGCCCTCGTTGATGACGAGGTTGCCGCCACGGCTGCGCCGACGAAGCGGCGTCTCCTGCGGCTCGGGCTTGACAAGGACGAGTGCCCCTGGCACCGGCTTGGAGCGGGAGCCCGAGGACGACAAGGACGGTGTGTCCATGCGCCTCGGTATCCAGGAGCTCCCGCGGTAGCGAGAGGAGGATGGCGCCGGGTACTCCAGCCGCTGCTCGTTGCCGCCCTCGATGTGCGCGAGCACGGCGGAGAGAGTCTGCCCCGACGCGCCCTACCTTTGACAGCGGCCATCCGAGTTGTGGCGATCCCTCGGCGTTGGGGCGCCGTTGGTGGATTGGAGGGATTTTCATGATGGGAATTTCGTTGGCATGAACTTTTATGATGGAAGTACAACAACTCCTTTTCTGCCGAGGAGCACTAGAGTATTAGACAATGGGATTGATCTTCCATCCAATAGGTAAATTATTTTATGTATACATTTGTTTTAGCAAAGTCACATACATAAATGTTGGAGCACAAACTGACATACATAATTTTGGAGCAGAGGATAGCCTGTCCCATGAGCCTGACGAATAATGTTTAATATTGCAAATAAAGACCAGTAATCTTTTTATTCCACATTGTCATTTGTTTGTATCAGCACATGCTATGTGTTCAATGATTAACTTGTATCTTCAAAAAATTGATGTTGATGACAGGGCCTGTGCCAGAGGCATATTGGTATCATGGTGAACTTGAGATGGATAAGAGTGCTCCACCCCCACATGTCAGAAGAGTTCCACAGTAGAGAAACCGTGTAAGTGCCTTTGGAATTTTGAGTGCTCTGCATAATATTGTCCATAATTTACAGGACATGTAGGTAACATTGTGCTATTTAGTTACCTCGTTCTATCGAATATGCAAAAGGTTATTGGATTTGCTGACTTGTGTATCCTGTACATAACATTGATTCTAGTTGTGTAACGGTTTGCAGAACCGATGTCGAGTGTGTTGATAATGTGATATAAGTGACTAATGGATGAAGAGTAGCAGAGCTCGTGCGGAACCGCGTGCCTCCTAAACCATTTTCTGGCCCTGTATATATGTTCAGACTCATGCCTCTATTGAACTAGTGATGTGAACTAGTCCACAACATTTAGATCTTGTATCCGCACATAATTTGTATCGGCAGAGCTCTGATTCTCAATTCGCGGCATGACACGAGATGGAATTTAAGCCGAAGATGGTTAGAGAAGTGAGTGATAAGACAACGTGCATTACAGACATAAGCAAAAATGTTATTGTGCATACATGTACATGAACAGAATCAGAGCTGCTCTGCTTTCAATATGCATATACTGTTGCAGCTTGAAAGCCTGCAAGATGGTCCTGAATCTTAGCAATTGCTCCAAATTCCGTGTCTTCTTTTTTCTCTTTCTTTTTTGCTTGCAGATTGAATCGGATTGATTCATATTGCATCAAAGGAGGCATGTGTATCCGGTGAGCCTGCTTGAACAGATATTGCATCAAAGCGAAAATGCTACCACTATAGCATCTCAGAAACTAAACTCATGTACAGTAGTATAATTTCAGAAGAAAAATTAATGCTACCATTTCCTCCTGCACAAAACCAAACGGGGCGTTTTTTTTTTGCGAGGGAAACGGGGCGTATTGAAGTAGATTCGGTGGTGAACCGATGTTGTGTGGCATACACTTGTGTCTCATATGATTTCTACCATCTATTTTACTGGTCCTAACTCGTGATGTATCCAACTTATCTTCGTTTCTACGTACTATTTTTCTTATCATCATCGTAAGTTGGGACCTTCACCTAGCCATGTTTTCTCTGTTCAAGATCTACTGGCTCTGATTTATTTTTAACGAAATAAGTATTTGCAGAGGAATTATCCTCACAAATATTTCTCAGTATCTCGTCAGATTGATGAGCACCCTCTCCAGAATTTGTTCCGACCTTTTCATAAGCACTTCATTCCTCAATTCCTTGTCCAGCTTCCCGCACATCAAACTGGAATGGATCAATCACTTCATTTCATTAGAACAAGCTGGACTTTCAGAAGTCACAAGTAACACCTGTTTTTTTACACATAATATTTAATCAGCATGCCTTTGAGACAACAGTGGTAAATCCAATCATAGGTCTGCTTCTATGGTTTCCTAGAAAGTTTTTGCATGATAATTAAAGTTCATTGATGCTACTGATTAGTAGAGCTAATCCACCAGACTCGTTCAAGTCGAGGGTACTTTAGTTCCTTCAGTATCTGGGTATGAAGGCTAAACCCGTGAGCAGCCCATCCACGGGCCCGTATCTCCGACTCTTGATCTGCAGGGTTCGTAGTTCCTACTCCTCTTGTCCGTCAATCACCAAACTGAAATCCACGCCTATAACAAGATCCAATTCGTCTTCACCAGCATGCAGGGCGTAGTGGGAGGCGGCATGCCTATGGAAGGAACGGGCAATGGCTTCTCTGGAACTGCAGCAATTGCACCGCCAAGGTGGTTGGGTTCAGGACTTTGGGTATAGGCTCGTGTCCTTGGTCTAGCGCCCAAACGGGGGAGGCCTCATTGGCTGCCTCCAGGTGAAGCAACGCTCTCCTCCACCTACGACCCTGACATCCCTCGCCTCAGGCACTTCGTCAAGTAAGCTATTCGTAAAATTAATCACTGCTTCTTGCTGTCATGACCTTTTTAGTTCAGCGTGCTCCATGTGAGTATGTTATGTTCCTTGTTTTTTACTACCTGCAAGGAGAAGGTTTGTGGTTGCAAACTTGCAATAATGTCCTGTTCGATCTGCTCAAGAAAAAAACATTACCCCAAATTTGAGTGATTTTGCTTGAGAGATTATATGACTGTAAACATGCTCAAGAAATTAGATGTATGTTGTAAATTTTTTAGAACGAAGACGCTAGAAGCGTCTGGCTTTAAATTAATAAAGCCCACGACGGAACAGGCAGAGTAGCAAACGGACGGACTTTACACGGACGGACCAAAAGCAAAAGCCCAAGGCGAAGCTAGAGACTTAGTCAGGAAGGGTTCGTAGCCGGGCTACGAGCACGTTACAATGTGGTGTTCAGCCTTTCATAATTTATCTGTCCAACTGGAGTAGTACATATGTAGTCCAATCATATGAGTTTGACGGACCTAGAAAACCCCATGGTTGTTGTTCGCTAACTTATTAAGAAACAAGGAAGACTATACTGATATCCACAGCTAGCAGCGCAGCTTACTGAAGTAGAGTATAGTAGTACTCCCTCCGTCCGGAAATACTTGTCATCAAAATGAATGAAAATGGATGTATCTATAACTAAAATACATCTAGATACATCCATTTCAATGACAAGTATTTCCGGACGGAGGGAGTACTAGTTAACGCAGAAAATTCATATCATTGTATTACTATCCTGCTCTAGTAAATACTCCTTCACGGGTCAGCTAACTCATCCAGCTAGCCTGCTATAATTGGGTGACATATTTAAAACTTCATTATTGACACAATATATTTCAAAATAATTTTTTTCTGTAGGTGCAAACAGTTAATAAACTGAAAATCCAGATAAGAGGGATTAAAAGGTTGCCGGATTTCACTAAAAACAAAGGTTGCGGGATACTACAAAGGCTCATGTACATGGCATGCCAGATTGTACAAAGTGGCATGTAAACGAAATCAATAACGTCCCACTCGAGGAAGACGGGTGTATGTGTCAGCATAATTAACTCTAAACTAATACTACCTCGCTCATACTTACTCACAACTCTCCTCACAACAATATTCAGCCTAAACACATACTATCACGAGCGGCAGCTCTTTTTGAATGACATGAAGGAACAAATTTTCAGGATGTTTTAATGAAATGATAAACCAAAGATGAGAGTAAGCGGATTCCAAAGTTCAACACTTGCAAGCAATACTTATAATCTATTCTTTATTATTTATCCAGCTGAGAGCTAGTTGAGCTCATCCATACTGCCTTCATGCTCAGGGCGGTGCCATTTTACCGTATAACAAAACCAGCGATAAACCGCAGAAGGATCCCTCGGTGGCAGAAATGCCATCATGAAGTTTCATAAATGTCGGCTCTTCCATCTTCAGTTTCTTTGTTTGAGGTTCTTTAGTCAGTTTGGCACACTCATGTATCTTGTTACTGACCTCTTTGTACTGCTCTCACCTAAGCAGCACCAATCTCTTAACTATGTCCACACCGAGGCGTCAAGACACACATGCTTCCTAACACTTGATACAACCATAACAAAAAATCAGTCAGAGATAACAGAACATTGCATTTGCAAAATTTATGTATGTAATTGAAGAGCTACCGTCTAAAATATCAAATTCAGAGAATGTCAACCAGTGTTGGAATGTAAGTGTCGATGCGTCTATCCCAAGAAATAACCCTGATATACATTCATGGAGTTAATATATCCGCAAGAGGAATTAGATGCATAATAAATAGAAGTAATGAGCTTACTCGATGTATGATCAACCTTCATGTTGGATGCCACAAGAATAGCAGGGTTACAACACTGCTATTTTTGTAGCCTCCAACATGGATGTTGATCATACATCGAGTAAGTTCATTAATTTCATTTCTTACACATCTATTTTTTCTTGCGGTATATGAACTCTTCATGAATGTATGTCAGGGACACTTCTTGAGACGGACGCATCCACACCCATGTTCAACGTTGCCTGACATACTCTAAATTTAATATTTTAAACGTTTTTTACTTCATTTACATAAATATTTTTTGCAAGTGCATTGTTCTGTTATGCCCCACTGATTTTTTTATATTTGTTTCTCATGTTAGGAAGCACGTGTCTTGACACCTTTGTTGGGGACACGGTTAAGAGATTGGTGCTGCTTGGTGGGAGCAGTACAAAGAGGTCCAAGGGGTCCTTCTGTGGTCAAGAGTTGGTTTCTCTATACGGTAGAAGGGCGCGCGCGCCAAGCGTGAAGCCTATATGGATGAGCTCGACTAGCTCTCATCCGGATAAATAATAAGAAATAAATTATAAGTTACTCCCTCCGTCCGGGAATACTTGTCATCAAAATGAATAAAAGGGGATGTATCTAGATGTATTTTAGTTCTAGATACATCTTTTTTTTGTTTATTTTGATGACAAGTATTTTCGGTTGGAGGGAGTACTGTAAGTGCATCTAGTGTCCCTTAGTGATTTTGGTGTATTGAAGACTTATAGGTTAAGGGACTGATGCGTTTGTGAGTGTATACAGATCTATAAGTCTATAAGAAGTTTGATATTTACAGAGAAAGTTGGCCCCTAAAAATGAAGTTCTTCAACTGAAGACTTTGGATTTCTGAAAACTTTCTGAAGACTTTGAAAGTGAAGAAATTGGTGTGACCCTGAAGACTTGGCAATCATTCGAGGAACATGAAGCGTGAAGACTTTTGTTTTCGTAGTTTCATTTTTTCTTTTCTTGAGTCATAGAAAACACCGTACTATTAAAGAGGGTCGAGGAAATACTAAGGAAAAAATTTCATGTGATGCTCAACTCAAAATCCTACACCTACCAATCCCTTCGAGTGAAGCCATTGGAAATCTCATACAGTTCAGTCATATTCTTCAGTGGCAGAGACAAAGTTCTTCTGGTCTCTGAGGAATTTGTTCTGACTGAGGAGTTAGGAATTCGCCAGTGCGAATTGCCTACACAAGTGAGTAACATGATAGCCCTGAGGAATTTGATAATCAAAATTCCGATCATTGCTGTGCTATGCGCCAGCTATTCCAAAATATCTACCCACCTAACGGTCATATCAGACAAAGGCATTTATGTCTTACCATATCGGGCTGCTCCCTAGGCTATAAATAGCCGCCCCTTCAACCGCTAGCTGGTTGGCTGCTCCAAGAGAAACTGACACTTGTCATTTGAGAGCATCCCATCCTCCGAGGATTTTGAGCGAAAATCATCAATTGAGGAAAACCCAAACCCAACACCTACAAACCCAAAGTGATTGAGCATCACTGAAGAGATTGATCCTGCGTGGATCCGATGCTTGTTTACTTTAAAGACTGTGCTTCTTCCAGCCGGTTAGGCGTCAAGGTCTAGAGCATCCAAAAGGAATTGTGGATCGCCGAGTGACCGAGTTTGTGAAGGTTCGGAAGTCACCTGAAGACTTACCACGAGTAATTGGGTGAGGTCTGTGTGACCTTAGCTCAAGGAGAATACGGTGAGGACTGTGTGTCCGGGACTGTGTGTCCTCGAGTTTAAATACTCAGCCGCTCCAACCAGATGTACAACTGAGACAACAGTTGGAATTGGTATACCAAATCATTGTCTTCACCGAGCTTACCGGTTCTATTTCCTCAACTATTTCATTTCCTCATGTCTGTTGTTGTGTGTCTGTTCATATCTGTTTGAACACTTTGATTGAAGACTTTCTCAATTTCCTCAGTTCAATTTCTTCAGTCTGTCCGTCTTCTTTCTTGTGTTATCCTGTGTTTACGCTTTCTATACTCTGTGTTTGTCTTCATTTTATCATGATGACTATGCTTGTGTTCTGTTATGTTTACTTCTAAGTACTTATTTCGCTGCAAGTAGTTCTTCAGTTAGGAATTTCCTCATCAGCAAATTTCTCGGTGAAGAATTCATAAAAACCGCCTATTCACCCCGCCCCTCTAGTCGATATAACGCACTTTCAAGTACATTATAAGTATTACTTGCAGAAGTTGAACTTTGAAATCCATATGTCGTCTTTATTGATTGAATGAATGCTATGCAAACCTCCCATTGGTCATATTTAAAGATATGTCAACGTTGGTTATGAATGTCACTCCAAAATCACAATACATATATGCACAATTGTTTCTAAAAAAGGATGGCAGATTATTACTCCCTCCGTTTCACAATACTTGTTTTTCATTTGTCAAAATATAGATGTATCTAGACATGTTTTAGTATATAGGTATATCCATTTTTTGACAAATGAAAGTCAAGTATTTTGAAACGGTGGGAGTATTTTTGTAATGGCCAGATTATTTTTTAGAAAAAGATATGACCCATCAGCAGCTGAAGGCATCAAGCAAAGCTATGGCCCATCACACACGCGGCTCAGCTAACAATTCGCTTCCTCGCCGACTCTGCTTACGTACAGATAAAGGAAGACCAACGGAGCTTGCCTCACACAGCTCCATCGCGCCGCTTATCAGCTCCTGGTTGCCGGCTCGCTTCACCGTTGGTCCCCGCGACGCCTTACCCAGCTCCATCGCACCACTTTCCCCGCCCACCACCTCGCCTCTTCCATAGCCACCCCACACCGCCTTTACCATCACCCGCGCTGGCTCCTTCCATGGCAACTGCCGGTCAATTTGAACCCGACAAGCGCTGGTCAGCATGAACGTGGCAGCAACCACATATAGTGGAGGTTGCTGCTGGTGGAGCTCATGGCAGTTGCCTCCTTCCTCGTGACAAAAAGGTGCAAACTCCTTTGTCGAACATTCTCAAGTAATTCAAAAGATCTGACAACAGATCTGGTACGATCTCGGTAATCAGAAGTGTTACCTATATAACCTCCTCAAGTGAATATACAATGGGGAACTGGTTGGTCATGGTACACGGTGAGTTGCTTCCAATGGAGTCAAAGGTTGGCGATCACAATTAGTTCCAACTGAAGTTTTTTTCTGATAACACAAACTAGCTTTATTCCTTGTTTCGTGTCTAATCCAAATTGATCCTGGTATCAATACAAAGTAGACTAGAGAAAGCATGGAATGGTACTTAGTACTCCCTCCATCCCGAATCACTTGTCGCAGAAATGGATAGAAATTGATGTATTTAAAAATAAAAATACAAAATACAATCATTTCCATGACAAGTAATTCCGAGCGGAGAGAGTATGTTACAGCGGATACTAGAGAGCCAATTAATTCCTGGAGCATACATCACCATAAGCTAATAGCAAAGATCAAACAGGAGATTTATCACCGCAATGATACCATTCTTGCTAGCCTACATGATTAAGAGCTCATGTGTGCAAGCCGCGGTTCTGTTTCTTACTGATCACAGACGCATTCATGTTTACAACATCTAAGGCAAAGTTCTAGACAAGAACACAAGATAATGATATATAGCATACTGAGTCTATTCTTATCAGATTACTTCAGTGTGAGTCTATTCTTATCATAACGTTTATCCTCTCTGTCTATTAAAAAATCCTTAAGAGAGAAATTAGGGCCTGTGCATACTGAATTGTAGTTGCAGTTTCGCGCAGTGTTTCAGTTTTTAACATCGAGATCATTAATTATATTAAATGTCATCTCTGCTCTTTAACGAATGACACGTACAAAACTGCAAATGTTATCTTTGTAGATAAAACTGTCAAACGTGCGTATTCGTGAAGAAGAAAAAACGTCATCTCTGTTTTTCCTTTACAGAGTATGTATCTTCTGAAATTTTTAATCAGATGCAGAAATGCTAGAATGAGTGAGAGGCGCACGTATCTGAGTCCATTGACAGCGGAGTAGCCGAAGTGACAACAAGTCGCGTCTGCTGCAGTGGGGCGCAGCAGTGTTGGTGGATGAAGGAGGTCGCACAGCGGCATTGGAGAAGGAGGAGCGTCCGGCGGTGTTGGAGGCAGAGCCGGCCGTCGGCGTTCGAGGAGGAGGCTACGGGCGAGGAGCTCTCGCGGCGACGCGGAGTAATCGCTGGGAACGGAGACGATGAGAGATCGTGGCCTCGTTCTGCCCTTTATTACTGCACAAATCCTGGACTCGATCCGGGAACAACTTGTGTAGAATCTGAGCTTGTGGTGAAAAAATAGAAGAAATGATGTTGGGCCATCGGATGAGAGATCGATGGCACAGGTCCGGATGGTGGGATCTTTGCACAAAATTTGCAAAACGGTCCAACGCTACAAGCAAATTTGCTTTCGCTGCCCTCCCACGTCTGTACCAAATCCTTACAGAGCGAAGGCACGGGATCGAAGATTTCTTGGCTGCGGCTGCGGCGGCGCAGATCCTGAGCCAAGCTGGGCGGGCACGCGCAGCAAAGAAGCTGATCCATCTCCTCCTCGATGGCTCCTAGCCGTTTCTTCGCTGGTGGCGCGGTTTGAGGCAGATTGGATCGGATCCTCACCTCCTCCCCACTCTCAGGCTCCCAGATCAGCTCTCCGCCGTCCTCCGCCCCCCCCCCCCCCCCCCCCCCCCCCCGGTCACCTCCTCTCGCGATTTAGCACTAGCTCGACGGTCGTGGATTCTCGCCTCCTTCCCGGCCGGCCGCTTCTTGTTCTGCGAATAGGCCACCACGGTTCGTCATTCTTCAAGTAAAATATAAATGTTAATTTTTTATTAGCTAGTAGATTGATACTTCATCTCTATAGTTTTATATTCTTTCTACTTGTTAATGTTGAATCTGTCCATTTAGTTGCTGGGTAGCAACAGAAGAAGAATGAGCAGCAGCCCGAGTAGCATAGAAGCTGATCTGCTCTGGGGTGATTCTTATGTTTGTTGGATTCTTATTTTTTTTCCAGAAGCAGCAAGTTGATTAGTGCTATTACTTAGTTATGGTATTGTGTAGTGCTACTGGCTCATGGAGATCTTGTGTTGGATTAGGGGGAACAAGGGCCCACCCACCTGAAAATCAGGGAGCATGTTTAGTTAGTTTAGAAGGAGCCTGTAATTGCCCGTAAGATCCTTTATGTCTAGCATTTTTGATTACTGACACTGCAACAATGTTTTTAACACGTGATTTGTCATTATTGCTCTTCTTAAGTGAAGAGTAAGTTCTAATATGCACCAATGATTTGTCTCGATAATTTTAAATGTATATCTAGAGGGTAGAAGCGAAGCACAACTCAGATTTTATTTAAAAATAATAATTACCACATTACATTATATTACAACTCTCGACCTGGCTATAGCATAGCTAGGGATGCAAATGGACAGCGTCGACGTTTGTCCATGAATGCATAATTAAAACATGCACGGTTATTAAAATAACAAAGATTATCGGCCGTTTGCATCCTTAAGCATAGCAGCTAGCTAGTGCTTCTTCGTCACTTTTCTCTGTCGCTCAAATCGTCCTCTTCTCTATTTGGAGTTGAGAGGTTGGTTTGGCGCAGCTTGCGCTCCTCAGAGAGCTTCCTAGCGAAGCGCGAGCGCCTTTTCGTTGGTGCCCTCGCCATCGACGGACTCATACATCCCTGTGTCAATGTTCACCCGGGACACATTCCTCTTGAGAAGATTCTTACCGATCCCGATAAGGGCCTCCATGTTCTCTTTGGTGGCGATGTCCACCGAGGACGTGTGCCCCGTGAGCGAGTCGTCCTGGATGCGTAGGTAGTTCTTCTCGATGCGGAGGGCCTGAAATAGCACGGCGGCTTGGATGTCGACCATGTCGGTGCTCGCATGAGAGAAGATGTCAATGAGCGGGGTGAAGCCACCGTCATAGAGCCAGCGGAGGACGCCCCACTTGGCACAGTCGGGCGCGGTGTACTTCTCTGCCATCTTGGCGGACCCGGTGCCGATGGAGATGATGAGGTAGTTGCCGTACTCGGCGGGCTGGCCTTGCGTGAAGTCGGGGTTGCGGCGCAGCACCTCCTTGGTGATCATGGACATGGCAGCCATGGTGGGGTTGTTGGCGGCCACACCGCCGTCGATGAGGTGGTACTCACGGTCTGGCAGCTTGCCAGCCGGGTCATGGGTCTTGAAATAATGCGCCGGGAAGTAGGTAGGCGCGGCCGATGTGCTGATGCAGATGTCGGAGAGGTGCGCGTCTTGAGCGGATCCACCTTGGCCTCGTACGTGTTGAAGATGATCGGCTGCAGGTACTTAACGTCGAACGTCGGGACGATGATGTTGGTGACGGTGTCGGCGACTGTGACGTCGTTGGTGAGGCTCTTGATCTTGTCGTGCAGGAACTTGCCGTCGTACTTGGGACCCATCACCGCGCCAAACATATTCGCCATCGGGGTCAGGAATCCCCAGCTGTACGTGAAGTAGTGCCGGAGCTTAGCGAGGGCCAGAGGGGGTCAAGCCAAATGTATACCTTAACATAAACCACTATTTAGCCTCGTCCTCTCTAATTACGTTGAAGCACCACCAGTGATGTGAACCAACGCCGACATCAATATCGCCGCCGCCGACAGATTTCCGCCGGAAGTAGAAGAGAAGGAATACGTGCGTGCGTGCATGCATACCTCTTCTGCGGAAAGATCTTGGGCCCATTGTCGAGATAGAACTTGTTGATTTCCTTGGCCTCGAAGAGCGGCCGCTTGTTCTCGCCGGGCGCCGCCAGCATGGACGTGACCAGCGCGCCCGTGCTCGTCCCGGTGATCACGTCGAAGTAGTCTGCGATGCGCGCGTCCGGCCCGTCCAGCTCCTGTCAAACACAGTGCACATCACAAATGCACAACCAATCAACCAAACAATATAGGTCTATAGGATGAGAGGTAGATGGAGGTGCAGAGGCCGGGAGGGCGTACTATACCTGGAGCTTGGACTCGAGGCAGGCGAGGATGGTGGAGGGGATGAGACCGCGGATGCCGCCGCCGTCGATGCTGAGCACCGTGATGAGCCGCCCCTGCGACGGCGGCGGGCACGTCACGCACGTCATCGTCGGCTCAGCATGGCCATGGCTGCACATGTTTAGCTTCCTCCCACTGCTCTAGCAATGGCCTTTAATTTGAAAAACAAGACCGAGCTCGCTCCCGTCAAGATTTCCCGGGCGTGACTGCTCGTGGCTAGCTCTCGTGTTCTTGCGCTTTCCGATCTGGAGCCTCTGCCGGCTGCCGAGCTATTTAAAAGTCCGAAAATTTGTCGTCAGTGGCTAAGATGGAATCTTTTTCAATCCGTACTTCACACTTATTTTGTGGTGCGAGTGCTTCACGTTTGATGGACTGCTTGCTGGAGTCCCTACTAGCCGGACCGGCCGGTCGATAGACAGCGGTAGGTGGAGCTTCAGCGACACATCAATCACAGCACGGTTCAATTATTGGCACCGCGACGATGCTTGGTCGCTTCAGATTCTCGTCAAAAAGTTACTACCCATTCATGCAATCACGAGATCTTGGCAGTGTTGAAATAGGTCTAGTATGTCATGTATATGTACCGTTGTACGTATGTAATTGTACGCTGATTGTTATATATATAGAAAGACGTGGAGAGGCTTTGCCCCACAGAAAACCCTAAACCCTATTTTCAAACTTGGTATCAGAGCCTACCCTAGCCGCCGCCGCCACCTCTCCCGCCGCCGCCGCCACCGCCGCCGCCGCAGCTTCTTCGCGACCGCCACGATGTCCACCGCGCCGGCATCCACGGTGACTCCCTCCTTCACGCTCACGCTCACCACTCCCTCCGCGCTCGTCCCAATCGCCCCCGTCATCGCTCCACCCACCGCGACGGCTCCCACACCCGTCCTTCCGCCCATCGCAGTCTCGCTTGACCGCAACAACTTCATGCTCTGGAGGGCGCTTGCCCTCCCCAACTTCGCCGGAGTGCGCCTCCACGGTTTCCTCAACGGCTCGGCCACCGCGCCGGCGCCGACCGTGACGACAGGCACCGGCGATGCCGCCCGCACCGTGTCCAACCCCGACTACGAGCAATGGTGAACGCTGGATCAGAAGGTTCTCGGGCATCTCCTTGGTTCGATGAGCGTGGAGATCTCCGCGCAGCTCATCGGATGCAGGTCGGCCGCCGCCGCCTGGGCGGCCGTGCACACCATGTTCGCCGCCGAGAACAGCGCCGGCGTGCGCAACCTCCGGCGTCAGATTCAGGCGCTGCGCAAGGGAGACCAACCCGCCGGCGAGTACATGCAGAAGGTCAAGGCCCTCGCTGACTCGATGGCCGCCGCCGGCTCTCCTCTTCGCGATGATGAAATCATCGACTATATGCTGACCGGGCTCGGCTCGGCGTTCAACCCCATCGCCGCCTCCATGAACTTCGCGGGCGTGCCAATCACGCTTCCCGCGTTCTATTCCAGCGTTCTCCACTATGAGGCCCTTCAGCAGCAGCAGTCCGAGCACGAGGATTGGCAGTCCTCCGCCAACGCCGCGTCTCGGCCGGTCTACAACAACACTTCCGGTCGAGCCGCCGATTCTGGCCGCCAGAGCGGTGGCCGCCCCTCCGCCGGTTTCCTCCCGCCCAGCTCGGGTGGCTACGACAACAACCAGGGCAACGCCTCTGGTCATAACAACAATGGCGGCAATAGCCGCAATGGAGGAGGAAACGGAGGTGGCAACGGGGGTGGTCGCAACCGCCGCTGGCGTCCCCGATGCCAGATATGCAAGAATTGGGTTCATGAGGCCGGCGACTGTCGCAGCCGCTATGATCATGACCACCGTGTCGCCAACTCTGCGTCCACATCCTCCTCCCATGAGCCACCGCACTGGATCCTGGACACCGGTGCGACGGACCACCTGACGAATGATCTTGATCGTCTGCACTTCCACGAGCGCTACGGTGGGAAGGATCAAGTGCAAGTGGCATACGGTGCAGGTTTGTCTATTTCGCATATTGGTCATTCCACTATACCCGGTTCATCTCTTCGTTTACGAAATGTTCTTCGCCTACCACACATTCATCAACATCTCCTCTCTGTTTATCGTCTCGTCCTTGATAATGATGTTTTTGTGGAATTTCACCGTTTCTTTTTCCTTGTCAAGGACACGGCCACGAAGAAAATCCTTCTTCACGGTAGATGTCATGGTGGCCTCTACCCCATACCGTTTGGTCACGCGTCGTCATCCTCCACCCGCCAAGCGTCCCTCAACGTCAAGACCACCCCGTCCCAGTGGCACCAGCGTCTCGGTCATCCCTCAAATAATATTGTTCAACACGTTGTTAGGAATAATGATTTAGTGTGTTCTTCTGAACGTCAGACTTCCGTCTGTGATTCTTGTCAGCGTGCTAAAAGTCGACAATTGCCTTATAATTTATCACATCATGTTTCCACTATGCCTCTTGAGTTAATTCATTCGGATGTTTGGGGGCCAGCTATTGCTTCTTTCAGAGGTTATAAATATTATGTGAGCTTTGTTGACCATTACTCTCGTTTCTCTTGGATTTATCTCCTTAAACATAAGTCTGACGTTGAGCAAGTATTTTATGCCTTTCAGGCCCATTTTGAGCGTCTTCTCGACACTAAAATCATAGCTGTTCAGTCCGACTGGGGTGGTGAGTATCACCGGTTGCATCGTTATTTCCAACGCACTGGCATCTCTCATCGTGTGTCGTGCCCACACACGTCTCAGCAGAACGGCATTGCTGAACGCAAACACCGTCATCTTGTTGAAACAGGTCTTGCTTTGCTGGCTCATTCTTCTCTCCCACTGCGTTTTTGGGATGAGGCATTTCATACGGCATGCTATCTCATTAATCGCATGCCCACACCTATTCTTCAACACGATACACCCATCTACCGTCTCCTTAAGGTGCACCCAGATTATAAGTTTCTTCGCACTTTTGGGTGCGCCTGCTGGCCTAGTTTGCGCAAATATAATGCAGACAAACTTGCTTTCCGATCCATCATGTGTGTTTTTTTGGGCTATAGTCCGATGCATAAGGGATACAAGTGTCTTGATCGTTCCACGGGACGTATCTACATCTCCCGTGATGTGGTTTTCGACGAGTCTGTTTTTCCCTATGCCACTCCTGGGGTCACCATCGATGTCTCTTCTTTGGCTGATGTTCTCTCTTTTCCTCCCACTGAACCGGCTACGGGTGACCATATGCGCAAATACGACTTGTCCTATTTGTCTACTGACACGCCTGTCCCAGGCCCTGTTGCTTCTGTGCAGGATTCTTCGGCTCCGCCCTCTCCGGCGTCCAGCGTGCACGGCGCTTCCACGCCCTCTGCCCGCCGCCCCCACGTGGCTGACGTCCAGCCCTCCTCGGCGATCGACGTGCATGGGCCATGCATGTCTCCCCGCTCGTCTCCCGCGTCGCCAGGCTCGGTCGCCGCCTCGCCCGGCCTGGCTGGCCCAACAGCTACCGCCACGCCCGGCTCGCCCGGCCCGTCCACGGGCCCGACCGCCTCGCCCGGTTCCTCCGTGGCCTCCTTGCCGCGCGGTGACGCGGTGTCCTCCCCCCGATTCTCGAGGATGCGGCTCCGTCATCACCACCGCAGCTCGCGTCGCCCTCTGTCGAGGGGAGTTCAGCTCCCTCAACCGCGACGCCTCCAACTGCCCCTGCACACACCATGGTTTCCCGCACCCTTGATCATACTCGCCGTGCCCTTGTTCCTACTGACGGGAATATCCACTATGATCCCCGTCGCCGAGTGTTTCTTGCGGTGCTCGTCTCTCATCATGACGCTCTCCGTGAGACTGCCTGGCGTATCGTGATGATTGATGAACTCACTGCTTTGCATCACAACAAGACTTGGGTTCTTGTGCCTCGGCCGCACGGTGTCAATGTCGTCGGGAGCAAATGGATCTTCAAGACCAAGCACCGTCCGGATGGTACTGTTGATAAGTACAAAGCTCGTCTGGTCGCCCGAGGTTTCACACAGCAGCTTGGCGTTGACTATGGTGATACCTTCAGTCCGGTTGTCAAGCCGGCTACTGTTCGTTTGGTACTCGCCTTGGCTGTTTCTCGCGGATGGAGTCTTCGGCAGATTGATGTCAGCATTGCTTTCCTTCATGGGTATCTCTCCGAGGACGTCTATATGCAGCCGCCACCTGGTTTCGAGGATGCTCGTTTTCCCTCGCATGTGTGCAAGCTTCAGCGCGCACTCTATGGACTCAAGCAGTCCCCTCGTGCATGGTACGCTCGGCTCAGTGCTCGTCTTCTCGCTTTGGGTTTTGCCTCCTCCAAAGCAAATACATCTCTATTTTACTTCTGCTATCGTGATGTTTAGATCTATATGCTTGTCTATGTGGATGACATTGTCATTGCCGGATCTTCTCCACGCGCGGTTGATGGCCTTGTTCACGCCCTCGCTGCCAGTTTTCCTATCAAGGACCTTGGGTCGTTGGAGTATTTTCTTGGTTTGGAAGCGTCCTACAATTCCGGGGGGATGACATTGACTCAACGGAAGTATGCCTTGGATCTTTTACACCGTGTGAGCATGAAGAATTGTAAGCCTACTTCCACACCGCTGTCTACTTCCGAGCAGCTTGCACGAGTGTCTGGACGGCCTCTCGGTACCGATGATTCTTTCCGGTATCGTAGTGTTGTTGGTGGACTGCAGTACTTAACACTCACCTGTCCGGATATTTCATTTGCCGTGAACAAGGTGTGTCAGTTTCTCTCACAGCCCACTGATGCTCATTGGGAAGCAGTTAAATGTATTTTATGCTATGTGAAAGGAACGTTGCACACAGGGCTGAAATTTCGCAAGGCTGTCTCTACTAGCATTAGTTTCTTCACTGATGCAGATTGGGCAGGTTGTACGGATGTTCGCCGATCAACTGGAGGTTTCGCCATATTCGTTGGACCGAATCCCATTTCCTGGAGTTCGAAGAAACAACCAACAGTGTCGAGATCGATCATAGAGGCCGAGTACAAAGCCTTGGCGAATGGAGCTGCCGAAGCCATCTGGGTAGAGTCACTACTCAAAGAGCTTGGAGTGTCTCAGCAGTGTGTTCCGGTTCTCTGGTGTGATAACTTAGGGGCCACATATCTGACTGCCAACCAAGTTTTCCATGCACGTACCAAGCACATCGAGATTGATTTTCACTTTGTACGTGAGCGTGTTGCTTCTGGAGCTCTCCTAGGTCAGATTTATTTCTTCTAACGATCAGCTGGCTGATGTGTTTACTAAACCAGCCACCAGACAGATTGAGGGGGAGTGTTGAAATAGGTCTAGTATGTCATATACACGTACCGTTGTACGTATGTAATTATACGCTGATTGTTATATATATAGAAAGACGTGGAGAGGCTTTGCCCCACGGAAAACCCTAAACCCTATTCTCAAACTGGCAGCACTGAGAACCAACGTTAG
Source organism: Triticum timopheevii (assembly GCA_963921465.1). Classification (NCBI taxonomy): domain Eukaryota; kingdom Viridiplantae; phylum Streptophyta; class Magnoliopsida; order Poales; family Poaceae; genus Triticum; species Triticum timopheevii. Next base: position 29,038,255 of record OY997271.1, on the reverse strand, counting down.
TTTTGCAGATGTACTCCTATATTTTACTTTAGCATGCAAAAAGTATGCACTACCACTCATGGCTGCCCGTGTCGAGTGTACTCAGGGCCGGTCCTGAGATTTTGGGGGCCCGGGGCGAAACTAAATCTCGGGGCCCTTTAGTATAGATGTCATATTAACAATATGTATGTGTATATTTGAAATGTAACTGTCAGGACCCCGACTCAATGTCACATCGATCTAGCCTGTAACACCTCATATCACTTTGCGGCCTCACGCATGGTATTCCCACGGGTGTCGCCTTACCTTTGCCCGGGACCGTTTGCGCCTTTTGGCACACGTATATGATAGTGTTGCTAGCATCCATATGATAAGGAGCCCGGGCTGACATGGCTACTCGTAAACCCAAAGTGGCACAGACTTACAGGGACAGGCATCCATGACCCAGCATCGAACATGTCGGTCATCAGCGAGTGAATCCAGGCTGTAGCACTGGGCTAGCAGGACTCCGGTGAACCGGGCTGTAGCGGGCTAACAGGACTCCGGTACTCATCGCGTGACATTTCCCCGAAGGGAAAGACACAGGAACGAAGAAGGACACATGCCGGCCAGCCTAAGTGTTCCGGAGCAGTAGCAAGCTACCATGGCTCAGTGGAATCACTAGGAGACATTTCCCGGTAAGAGAGGCTACTAAAGATAAACAACTAGATAGTCAGATCCCACACATACCAAGCATTTCAATAACATACACACAATATGCTCGATATGTGCAAATACAACATGGCATCACAACATGACTCTACGACTCAAGTATTTATTCAGTAGGCTCCGAGGAGAGAGATATTACAAACAGGGGTCTCATGACCCAACATTCAGAGCATACAAGTCAAAGCACACGCGGAAGCTTAACATGTCTGAGTACAGACAACTATAAATGAAAAAGGCTATGAAGCCTGGCTATCTACCAGATCCTGCCGAGGGCACAAGATCGTAGCTGAGGTAACAAGCTAAACGTCGAAGTCCACGTGGAACTACTAGCGAGACTGAAGTCTCTCTGCAAAAACATAAAATAGGCAAACGTGAGTACAAATGTACCCAGCAAGACTTACATCAGAACTAACTACATATGCATCATTATCAACAAAGGGGGTGGTGGAGTTTAACAGCAGCAAGCCAGCTTTGACTCAGTGGCTATCCTAAACTACGACTGCAAGTAACTCTTTGAGGTGGCGCATACGAGTCCACATATTCACCATATCAATACACCACTACGGATCCGCTCCCGTCTCCCTACGAGAACGCCATCCATAGCACTCACACTTATCTTGCGTATTTTAGAGTATCCACTTTCACTTGTCTATGAACTGTACAGGCAACCCAGAATTCCTTTTCCGCGGACACGGCTATTCGAATAGATGATGTTAACCCTGCAGGGGTGTACTTCTTCACACACGCTCTCACCACTTACCGCCGTTTACACGACATGTACTCGGCAACCTTCAAGCGGAAGCCCAACGAGGGTGTCGGCCACGACCTACCTAAACACTCAAGTCCCTAGTCCAGGTTTATCGCCTATTCGGGTTCCATCCATGAGGAGATCCGGCCGAAGTTTCGCTCACAGCCCCAAACGATGTGAGCAGGGTTCCGTGACACCAAACGGGCGCCCGATAACCCGGCCACGTGCCTACCGCATCACAGCCCACCCCTACGGTTAGCGCTGCGCACGGCCTCCAGCATACTATAAACACCAGAAACTACTTACAACTCCTGGACAGAGGACAAGGGTGATTAAGAAGCCGAGAGGGTCCATTGGTTTCGGGCCCAATGCGTGGTAGTAGCTGAATCATGGATCACAAACACAGAACTCAGTTCCTGAGAACGGCTGCAATGAGACAACCCACCATGTACTCCTACATGGCCTCTCACCGCTACCTTTACCAAATCGTGTTCACACACTTAGCTCACACACACAGTAGGACATGTTCACACACCTCTGATTCATCCTCGATGAATCAGACCCGACTCAACTCTAAGCAGTAGCAGGCATGACAAACAAGCATGTATGAGTAGGCACAACAGGGCTCAAACAACTCCTACTCATGCTAGTGGGTTTCATCTATTTACTATGGAATGACAGGTCATGCAGAGGATAAAGGGGTTCAACTACCGCAGCAAGTAACAGTTGAATCGATGTTGTCCTAATGCAATAAAAGAGAGCAGGAGCGAGAGAGTGGGTTGTATCGGAATGAACAAGGGGGTTTTGCTTGCCTGGCACTTCCGAAGATAATATAGCTCTTCATCAGTGTCACCGATCTCATCGTCGAAACCACGTCTATCGAGAGGGGACAAATACCGGCAACAGAGAAGAAACACAATCAATGCAATGCACAATATGATGCATGATCATGACATGGTAAAATGAGTGTGTTGGGCTAATGCAACTACAACCAGATGGGTTTGAGCTATTTTGAACCAAAGATTCAAAGTTCAAACACATTTGTGATCTTAAATAGTGCTTTATCATGTTTTGCACTAAACAGCAGGTTAACTTGTTTAAACATGCATGAAACTGGTACAGACGGATAGATTGGATTTTTCTGATCATTTTTCATATATAACTTGTTTGATTTGGAGCTACGGTTGATTTTATATGAATTTTAGAAGTTTGCAACAATTTCTGGAATTTCCTAAATAAAAATAAATCCAGAAATTAGTTTTTGCATCAGCAGTGCGTCAGTGTGATGTCAGCAGGTCAACGGAGCCGACCAGGTCAAACCTGACGTGTGGGGTCCACACGTCAGTGACACAGTTAACTAATAGGGTTGAATAAATTAAACTAAACCTAATCTAGTTTAGTTAAGGCCTGGGCCCACATGTCAGAGACTAACCTAACTAACTAAGTTAATTACTGCTAATAAATCTATCGCTTAATTAGGCAGGGGCCTGGCCCACACGTCAGTGGTCAGGGGAAGTCAAACCCCGGTCAAGCGGGGTCAAACCCGCCGGACCTGGTCCACGGCTCGTCGCCGGCAAGGCCAGGGACGGCGGAGGGGTGCGGGTTTCCTCCTCCAGCGACCAAATGGCCGGCGGAGGGCGTCTACGTGACGCGGGCGCTCGTCCGCGTCGAGTGGTGGCAGCGGCTAGGCCTAAAATGGCCGGAGTCATCACCGGCGTCGACCTGGACGGTCGCCGGAGCTCGGGTGAGCTCGGGGTCGACGCTACCGCGGTCGGGGCAGCTCGTGCGGGGCACCTACGTGCTCTACGCGGCTCGGAGAGGAAGCTGAACTCGACGGCCGGACTGTTAGGTGGCCGGAGATACGTCGGCGGTGAGCACAGGCGGCGGCGCGTGCGGGTGAGCAAGGTGCGGTCGCTGTGGTGCTCAAGAAGGCAAACGGAGAGGGGGAGAAGGGGCAGGGGCTCACGGCGGTTGCGACGAGGCGAACAGCGAGCTCGAGGAAGCGTCGGGGCGAGCGGGCTGGCGATGGAGATCTCGGTGGACCGAGGTTGAAGAAGACGGCGTGGCCGACGTTCGAGGGCATCCGGCGGGGCGTGGCTCGGTGAGGAGGTTGAGGATGAAGTGGCGGAGCTTCTGGGCGCGTCGGAGAGGCGTGGGGTGGCCGGTGGCCACGGCGGCATTGAACGGCAGCGACGAGCGTGTTGGCCATAGCGGGGGGGGGGGGGGGGGGGGGAGGACGGAGGAGAGATCCAGGGAGAGAGGGGAGAGGCCAGGGGGTTCTGCGGGGTGGCGTGGCGTCGTTTAGGGCAAGCGGGAGCAGCTGCGTGGCAAGCAGGAGGTGGCCGCGGCTCGGCTGTGCGCGCGCCACGCACAACGCTAGTAGGCGCGAGGAAGACGACAGGGCAGGTGGAGGTGGGCTGGGCCGGCGCAGGAGCTGGGCCGGCTGGGCTGCCAGGGGAGCGCCAGGTAAGTGGCCCGGGTGAGTCTCTCTCTCTTTTTTTATTTCTGTTTTCTAATTTTCTGCAACTTTTGGGCTTTATTAAAAATACCAAAACGTTTTCAAAAATCCTGAAAATAGCTGTGGGCCCTATTTGGAATATTCCCAACAGCCCTCACTTAAATTCAGAATTAATTGAGCATTTAAAATATTATATAGCATTTAAATGCCCAATTGCAAATAGCATATGATTTAATCTAGAGCCCAAATATGACATGGAAAAAGGTGCAACACCTCTGGTTAATGTTTCCAGCATTTTCCAGAAATGATGAACATTTTTGAAAGCCATTTGGATTCACTGAAATTATTTTAGTTGAACCTAGTGAATTCCTTTGATGCTAGGGTTTAGGCAATCCCTATTTCAAGTTTCAAAAGAATTTAAACATGATGCAACACATGACTAGCTAGCTCAGTGCATACCAGAACTAGGGATGTGACAACTCACCCCCCACTAAACAAAAATCTCGTCCCGAGATTCACGACGTGAGTTAAGAATACAAAGGGGACACTAAGCTAGCTCAAACTTCATGATCCAAATGTCCTTCTCGAGGATGCTGATTCGGTGCTCCAATTGATCTTGACGTCTTTGCTTTTGAGATCTTCATCCAACACAAGGACAGAAACACTCTACAAGGATGGATCGTTTTAATGATCACAAGATCAACTCACGGAATGGGATGTAGAACATCTCTTGAGCTGAGACACGAAGCACACATCTAGAGGAATGGAGTGGAACGGATGGCGAAGGTTCACTAGGTAGACAACAATTCCACACTTAGGAGGGTGGTGAACGGTTGTCAACGTAGCGAGCAGTTGAGTTTTCATGATACCATAACGATGCACTTTAGGGAAGGTGACTCGTAGAAATATCCCCTTAAGTGGCAAAAAGAATTACCTTTGATTCAAAGATCATTGAAACTCTTTATACCAGCCTAAGGCAATTCTCGAGCGATCGTTTAGAGGGGTTCGATAGAATGGCATACCCGGATTAGAATGGATGATGTGGATTACCTTGTTGAAAACAACACAAGGGATGATTTTGGTTATTATCGGAAATGGATGGGACTCAAGATAGGATGGCACAATGACGGTGCAAACTGGGAACAAAACACAAATGCTGGGAATGATTCTAGTAACGGGGGAGAAACTCAATAGTAGAGAGTGATTCCACTATTGGAATGGTTATAGCATAACCAAGAAAACTGGAAGCAATCCCAGTTGGTAACTATGATAGCACCAAGTGCTTGCGCGTGCTCTCAAGAACTTGAGCATTTCCATATTCATCAAGGTCCTACCAACATCCGCGTCAAGGTGCTGACATCACAACATACTAGCATGATGAATGGCGATGGACAATGCAGATGCAAAGGAAGATAACACTTTCTCAGATTTCACCTTAGCAAGACCAAGGGGACAAAATCTGGATGATCGACCGAGAGACATTTACCACTCCGCTTCTAATGTTCTCCTTGATGTGCTAGCGCATCCCATTCATAGATATGGTTTGATATCTAGAACATCAAGTAACAGGTCGGACTTCGGGAGCACAAAAAAAATCATAAGGCACACAAATAGGGAATAATTTCTACGAAGGCCTTATGGAGAGGTGGCCAACTTCTTCAATCAAGATATTACAATAACAGGTCTTCCGGCTGGGTGTGTTGGCCACGACATCCACTTTACCGGGTTACAGAGAGACCAATATTATAATTCTTGGGAAACGTTCCAACCATCAAGTCTGCCTGAGATTCAGATCTGGTTGGTGTCAGAATATTCCAGACTCATCAAGTCTAGAAAGAAAATTAAAGTTTGCAACTCAAATCGACGAGAAGACGTTGCGAGATTCTCGGGAAATGGACTACGGTAGTAAGCTCCAAAACATGAGCTAGTCTGCTACAAACATGCGAACACGCTGCCTCAGACAGGCATGACTGTGACGCCCGGATAATCAGGCTACAGTAAAACTCTCCTGATGATGCCATGTCATCTACGTTACTGTTGCTAATCAAGTGGTAGTTCCAAAAACATTGCAAATAAAAAAATGAATTAGTGACAAACACCCAAAGTTTTCAAAAGCCAAAACAAAAATGTTCGGTGGGTGCCAAATATTGCACTGGTAATTATTGTGGAGAAAACAAATTTTTAGAAAATGCCTAATTATTTTAAAGTGAATTAAAAAAGAAAGAAAAAAAATAAAAAAATGAAAGGAAAACAAAACAAAATGTAAAACAACATAACCCCCCTTCCCTGGGCCGTCTGGCCGGCCCACCCCGCCTCCCTTATTCCCCACTCCTCCTCGTGACCTAGCGAACCACCCCGTCGCCGCTCGACGGCCAGGACGCCGACACCGGACCTCGCCGGAGGCTACGTCGCCGGAGCCCCTCCTCGCCGGACTGCCTCCCCTGCGACGCGCCTTCCCCGTCCTCCTCCCCGAGCCCCGCTGCCTCGAACCCTACGGCCCCAGTGAGCGACTCCCGCCTCTCCTCTCTTCCCGGCCATGTCACCGTACTCGTAGCGCCGGGCCGCACCTCGGGCGAGCTCACCAGCGCTCCGCCCCGCTCCCCTCACCGCCCACGGCTGCGTGACCCCGCTCTGCTGTCTGCTGCTCCTCATCATGCAGCCCGTGACCCCGTGTCCACCCGTGCAAGTGCAACCACGCCCTTCGGCCGCTGCTCACTCCCCTGCTGCCTAGCACCCGCGCTCGTCGGGATTGCCCTCCCGCACGCGCCGCTCCTACCCCTGCAACTGCCATTGAGCCATCCTACCGCGCTCCGGCGAGCCTCCCTGGTCGCCTCGGTCCACACTACACGCGCTCCCCCACGCGCCCCTCGCGCTACGCCTCCCCCCGTTGCTGCCTTCCTCACCGCCGCAGCTGGCCACCCTTGGCCTCGCCTTCGGCCCCACGCCGGCGACCCCGCGACCGGATGGCCACGGCCTCGCCCCGCAACTGGGCGGGCTACGGCCTTCGCCCGGCGCCCACACCCGTTGCCAGCACACCCGCTAGGCCTCTGGCCACTGACTGCTGGGGCCCAGCCCCAGTAAAAACGAAAACGAATTAAAACAACAATAGTAAAATTAATTAGTTAATTAATTAGTGGACTTATTAACTTAACTAAAACTAGTTAATTAACCTAAGCACTTAGTTTAGTTAATTAATCTGTTAGGTTAATTAACACTCAATGACAGCTGGGACCCACACGTCAGTTTGACCCAGTCAACGCCCTGTTGACTGCTGACGTCATGCTGACGTCCGCATACACTATTCTGGATAATGTTGAATTAAATTAATTAAATAAATTCTAAAAATGATTTAAAACTTTAGAAAAACATATAAAATAAACCGTAGCTCAGATGAAAATACTTTCTACATGAAAGTTGCTCAGAACGACAATACAAATCCAGATACACAGCCCGTTCGTTCGCCACGCGTCCCTAGCATATCGAACACGCAACTTTCCCCCTCCGGTTCATCTGTCCTAAAACACGGAACACTGGGGATACTTTCCCGGTTGTTCCCCCCCTTCATCGGTATCACCTCATAACGCGTTAGAACACGCCTAGCTCTGCTTGTTGTCCTGATATGCACTTGCTTGCTATGGATTTACTGTTTCTCCCCCCCTCTTCTCTCCGGTAGACCCCGTGACGATGCTGATGCCCCTGTGGTCGACTACGTCACCGATGACCCCTCCTTGTCTGAGAAACCAGGCAAGCCCCCCCTTGATCACCAGATATCACCTATTCTTCTCTATACTGCTTGCATTAGAGTAGTGTAGCATGTTACTGCTTTCCGTTAATCCTATTCTGTTGCATAGCCTGTCATTGTTGCTACAGTCATTGATACCTTACCCGCAATCCTAAATGCTTAGTATAGGATGCTATGTTATCATCATTGGCCCTACATTCTTGTCAGTCTGCCTTGCAATACTATCTGGCCGTGATCACTTGGGAGGTGATCACGGGTATATACTATACATACATACATACATACATACTACAGATGGTGACTAAAGTCGGGTCCGCTCGAAGAGTACCCGCGAGTGATTCACGGATTGGGGGCTGAAAGGACCTTTGTCCCGACGGCCCTTTGTGTGGATCTTTGTGGCGGAGCGACAGGGCAGGTTGAGACCACCTAGGCGAGAGGTGGGCCTGGCCCTGGTCGGCGTCCGTGGTTGCTTCATAATAACACACTTAATGAGATCTTGGTATTTGATCTGAGTCTGGCCATTTGGTCTATACACACTAACCATCTACGCGGGAGTAGTTATGGGTATCCCGGTGTCGTGGTATCAGCCGAAGCCTTCTTGACGTCAGCGACTGAGTGGCGCGCGCCGGATTGGAACGTAAGCCTGCACTTGTATTAAGGGGGCTAGTTCTGCTTCCGGCCGCGTTCGCAACATGCAGGTGTGCAAAGGGCGATGGGCCCAGACCCCTGCGCCATAGGAGTTAGACCGGCGTGCTGACCTCTCTGTTGTGCCTAGGTGGGGCTGCGACGTGTTGATCTTCCGAGGCCAGGCATGACCCAGGAAAGTGTGTCCGGCCAAATGGGATCGAGCGTGTTGGGTTATGTGGTGCACCCCTGCAGGGAAGTTTATCTATTCGAATAGCCATGTCCCTCGGTAAAAGGACGACCCGGAGTTGTACCTTGACCTTATGATAACTAGAACCGGATACTTAATAAAACACACCCTTTCAAGTGCCAGATACAACCCGGTGATCACTTTTCCACAGGGCCACGAGGAGAGGATTGCCGGGTAGGATTATGCTATGCGATGCTACTGGAGATGCTACTTGGAGATGCTACTTGGAGATGCTACTTGGAGGACTTCAATCTACTCTCTTCTACATGCTGCAAGACGGAGGCTGCCAGAAGCGTAGTCTTCGATAGGACTAGCTATCCCCCTCTTATTCTGGCATTCTGCAGTTCAGTCCACTGATATGGCCTCCTTACACATATACCCATGCATAAGTAGTGTAGCTCCTTGCTTGCGAGTACTTTGGATGAGTACTCACGGTTGCTTTCTCCCCCCTTTTCCCCCCTTTCCTTTCTTTCTGGTTGTCGCAACCAGATGCTGGAGCCCAGGAGCCAGACGCCATCGTCGACGACGACTACTTCACTGGAGGTGCCTACTACTACGTGCAGGCTGCTGACGACGACCAGGAGTAGTTTGGAGGATCCCAGGCAGGAGGCTTGCGCCTCTTTCGATCTGTATCCCAGTTTGTGCTAGCCTTCTTAAGGCAAACTTGTTTAACTTATGTCTGTACTCAGATATTGTTGCTTCCGCTGACTCGTCTATGATCGAGCACTTGTATTCGAGCCCTCAAGGCCCCTGGCTTGTATTATGATGCTTGTATGACTTATTTTATTTGTAGAGTTGTGTTGTGATATCTTCCCGTGAGTCCTTGATCTTGATCGTACACGTTTGCGTGTATGATTAGTGTACGATTGAATCGGGGGCGTCACAAGTTGGTATCAGAGCCAACTGCCTGTAGGACTCCCCCTTCCACATTCCTTGGCCGAAGTCGAGTCTAGACATTGCAAAAACTTTTACTAACTTGACTGTGTGCCTTACGGGCCCACGTCGCCATTGGGTGGTATTAGGATCTTTTACTCCTCGATCTTTACTCTGGGGCTCTGAGCTCTCTTCTATTCGGGTTAAATGATTTTGCTAAAAACAAAACTAACTTTAGGTTCTCGCAAGTACTTTATCCCGGAGAGCCCCTTGTTACCGATGACCGCCTGCTGCACCAGAAGATTCCGAAGATACTCTACGATGTGCTGTCGAGACTATGTGTCATCGCTTTTGCAATGCACTTCCATCGATAAATCCCTCTGGATAACTACTTACACCTATCGTTCATATTGTCATCCCCAGTTGCTCTTGTTATTACAAGATGTCCTGAAATACTCTTCGATATTCCGAGAATTCTTTATGCTTACTGCCCTGCAGTTCCTTGCTGCATGAATACCCCTACGGATAATTACTCGCGCTTGCCGAGTATCCGTTTGTCCAAAGTTGTTCATGTGTTTCACAAAAATACATTCAAATACTACCCGATCTTCCGAAAATCCTGAGCAGCCTATTGCTCTTGAAATTCTTGCTTACTTGCATTATGGTTAATTCCATAAGTCTCGTAATCTTAATGGCATCCCTTGTCATTATCATTTTGAGTCTGTTGACTCAACATGTTTGCGAATACACGCAATCATCATTGATCCTTATAAATTACCTTTCCGACTGAGCTGCCATTCTTTTAACTGGAATTGGTTCGCGACCAATCCAATTGCCGTTGATTGTACCCTAAGGCTATTCAACTTATCCATCCCTAATCAGAGCATTACTTCTGATCCTTCAATTTGGATTCATAATTCCTTTGCATTTATGCTTCGAATTAGTCAGATGATTCTATAACCTGGTGCATTTGCATTCTTTCCTTTTTTGGTTGGGTAGCGATACTCACATCAGATCCTTTGTGGACCGTCAAATCCCTCGTTGGATTATTATCCGATAGTGTCCTTCATATTCAATAACCTTGTGAGCCTCCCCTTGGATACATAATGCCTTTGGTAAATTGTATCATCTACTTTCTCAACCTTGCTCTACTTTCGAGCTTGTGTTATTTACTCTTGAAACTTGTGGTATATGTTTCTAAGAAGCCCCTATGGGTTGAACCTATGCCTTCCTTAATATGTGTGAACTCGAAAGTTTTCATGAGTCATACTCTTCTGGTATTTTGCTAGATAAAATTTCAACACTACGACTTCTTAAAAGTGAGAGGTGAATGGAAGGTTATACATTGAAGAAGTGGGAGTCGACCTTGAACTTTGTGTTCATGCCCATGGACATGATGTAGATCCTACCATAGAAGCTTCTTGTGATAATAACTATTTCGTTGATACAATATCATCTGGTATCTGTGAATTTATCCTATGCAATTGTGGTTCCGACCATATTTTCTCTTTGATCCCATTTCTCGGGCAAGTTTAATCACTTGTCTTCCATGGATCAATACACCAGTCCAACCTTTACTTTGATCTTGTGTCGAGTATTACCCCGGGTATCTCGAGGATATCTTGCCATTGCACTACATCTTATAAACTTTGATGAAGCACTACCTTACCTTGTCTTTGTCACTTCATGGGTTCTGGGTTGTTTGTCGACCGAGAACACTGATAAGTGAATCGATTCCGCACTCCGATTCAATAACTCTAAGTAATTTTCATTGCTTATGAGTTTATTAATCCTTCAAGTCATTGCTAGCCTAATCAGCGATATCACTATCGTGCAAACTTTTATCTACGCTACCTGGTCCTTCTTCCCGGAGCACAACTTTTGACGATGAGCCAAGCTTACGTCAATCTTCCTCGTCTTATCATTTCGCCTTGAACATCAAGCTTGATTCCGAGTGTGTGTCGTATCCGTGGTTCCAATGGCCCTTTGCTTCACCATTGCTTTTTCTTGATCCCGTTGCTGTTCGATTGCTTCTTCGTGAAATCTCTCGACAATTGTGTCGTGATCATCATCAACATTTTGAGCTCTTCCAGGATATCAATTGAATTCATGAAGAGAAATACCATCCTTGCCCTTGATGTTTTATATTATCATTGACCACTTCATTGCCTCCCGTTCAACACAATCTTGTTCGTGTTTCGTGTTATACCTTGAGATCCATGCTATCCAGCAATTGTTCTTCTTTACCTTGGAGTATTACCATCTTTTATGTCAATAATGTCGTGAGAATTTCACCACCTCTTATGCATTCTTGGTACAAGTGATACTTCCTGCCATCTTCGATCATTCCTTGGTTCCCGTGTTGTTTCTAACTGGAAAACTGATAATATACCTATGTTGTGCGACTTCAAAATTCTAGCAACCCTATTGCTTTGAAGTTACTGGTCGATATTTCATTCTTAGACCATTGGTTGTCGAATCACCATTCTAACATTGATCGTGCTACCTAGGCCCATATTTCGGGTGCACCTTTCAACCAATGTTTAACTGAGTATGTTTCCTCGAGCATACCTCATTGTATCATTTGATCTGACAATTGTTATCTCCTTGTTCACCTAATCGTGGAGATCCATCTTTTCGAAATCTCCATGAATTGTCGCCGAGTTCATCAACCACCCCTTCATCCTCTCCTTGGTTAAATGGTGAACTCATGAATCTTATGATGACTTCTCGTCAATTCATGTCGCACCTTTTTTATCGCAGGATCCTGAGTCTGAGGTATCCTGACACCAATCAGATCTGAATCTCGGTCAGATATGATGGTTGGAACATATTTCCAAGAGTTATAACATTGGTCTTTATATGACCCGGTAAGGTGATGTCATGCCTAGCACTCCTGGCCGTAGGCCCTATTGTTATAGTTTCCTTTTTAGCAAGATTATCCATTTCTCCATGAGGAAATTGTAAGACTTATTCTACAAGTTGTTCCTAATGGATCCTTCCTATACCCATGTCTGACCTTCGCTTGAAGACCATGTCAATGCTATCTCGAAGCATGTCTATGGTACTCCGATTTTCAACAAGAACATTTGAAGCCCAATGCTAAATGTTTCTTGCTCAATTATCCAAACACCGTTGTATGGGTAATGTCATGAAAATTCTCTCCCGTACCTAAGGAGTTTTCTACAGTATATCCTGTCATGGACATCATACTCTGCTTGTCCTTGGGAAGGATATACCCTTGAAATATGTGTTTAAACACATTTTCCTTTCCGTTGTCTTGTTCAAACTTTCTTATAATCTACTTAACTGACCGGTGGTAATTCCCTGCTTAGGTAAGCACCACGTTGTACAACTCTGCCAGTAAGACCCTGTTACTATTGTTGGTGACATTTCGGTAACCACCGATGGACGAGAACTTTGCCTATTGGTCCGCCTCGTTCAACGAGCAGGAAAATGGTTTTCTTCGTCCCTCGCCCTTGGTATCGATGTTGTTGCCGACATAACTGACAGACTACCCTCTGGCACGCCTTGCTATCATGGCCATGCAAGATGTCGGCCCCTTTTCTACTTTCAACCACATGGTGGGCCCATAACCCACAGTTCCATAGGATCGAAACCTGACTCTCCTGTACACCCCTGTTCCCAAAGTTATTCCTCCCGCGGGGACTCGTACATAATTCACGAGCCACTTTCCGGGAGATCATCAATTCTGTTATCAGACACCGTACTTATTCTCGTTGCCCTGAAACCCATCTCACCTTCTGACGAGGCATTGAACGATTGCCTGGCTGCTTGAAACGTCTTATGGCACCTCCTTACTTTGCTCTCGATACTTTCTTAAGCTTCAATTCGAGAGTTACTTTTCGCCACCTTCCCTAATGTTATCTACCGGATAAGCAACAGTGCAGAGTTCTGATCTTTCGAGTTACCCCTTATCATTTTACGTAAGTACGATGGAGTTCCCGAAGAAGGGATGCCGACTTCATCATCATGACCTGAAGCAGAGAAACGAAGAAATCAACTTAATGGATCGACCTCTTCAAGAAGAGCAACCAAGACTGGGAGCACTCCCTAGAATATCGTCACCAGAACATTCCCCCTTACTCCCCTCTTAAATCTCAGGACGAGATTTCTTGTAGTGGAGGAGAATTGTGACGCCCGGATAATCAGGCTACAGTAAAACTCTCCTGATGATGCCATGTCATCTACGTTACTGTTGCTAATCAAGTGATAGTTCCAAAAACATTGCAAATAAAAAAATGAATTAGTGACAAACACCCAAAGTTTTCAAAAGCCAAAACAAAAATGTTCGGTGGGTGCCAAATATTGCACTGGTAATTATTGTGGAGAAAACAATTTTTTAGAAAATGCCTAATTATTTTAAAGTGAATTAAAAAAGAAAGGAAAAAAATAAAAAAATGAAAGGAAAACAAAACAAAATGTAAAACAACAGAACCCCCCTTCCCTGGGCCGTTCGGCCCAACAGGGCTACCAGGCCCCCTGGCCGGCCCACCCCGCCTCCCTTATTCCCCACTCCTCCTCGTGACCTAGCGAACCACCCCACTTCCCCCACTCCCTCACGCTTCCCTCCCGATCCGATCTGGATCGGGGCTGCGACCCCGTCGCCGCTCGACGGCCAGGACGCCGACACCGGACCTCGCCGGAGGCCACGTCACCGGAGCCCCTCCTCGCCGGACTGCCTCCCCTGCGACACGCCTTCCTCGTCCTCCTCCCCGAGCCCCGCTGCCTCGAACCCGACGGCCCCAGTGAGCGACTCCCGCCTCTCCTCTCTTCCCGGCCATGTCACCGTACTCGCAGCGCCAGGCCGCGCCTTGGGCGCGCTCACCAGCGCTCCGCCCCGCTCCCCTCTCCGCCCACGGCTGCGTGACCCCGCTCTGCTGTCAACTGCTCCTCATCATGCAGCCCGTGACCCCGTGTCCACCCGCGCAAGTGCAACCACGCCCTCCGGCCGCTGCTCACTCCCCTGCCGCCTAGCACCCGCGCTCGTCGGGATTGCCCTCCCACACGCGCCGCTCCTACCCCTGCAACTGCCATCGAGCCATCCTACCGCGCTCCGGCGAGCCTCCCTGGTTGCCTCGGTCCACGCTACACGCGCTCCCCCATGCGCCCCTCGCGCTACGCCTCCCCCCGCTGCTGCCTTCCTCACCGCCGCAGCTGGCCACCCTTGGCCTCGCCTTCGGCCCCACGCCGGCGACCCCGCGACCGGATGGCCACGGCCTCGCCCCGCAATCGGGCGGGCTACGGCCTTCGCCCGGCGCCCACACCCGTTGCCAGCACACCCGCTAGGCCTCTGGCCACTGACTGCTGGGGCCCAGCCCTAGTAAAAACGAAAAAGAATTAAAACAACAATAGTAAAATTAATTAGTTAATTAATTAGTGGACTTATTAACTTAATTAAAACTAGTTAATTAACCTAAGCACTTAGTTTAGTTAATTAATCTGTTAGGTTAATTAACACTCAATGACAGCTGGGACCCACATGTCAGTTTGACCCAGTCAACGCCCTGTTGACTGCTGACGTCATGCTGACGTTCGCATACACTATTCTGGATAATGTTGAATTAAATTAATTAAATAAATTATAAAAATGATTTAAAACTTTAGAAAAACATATAAAATAAACCGTAGCTCAGATGAAAATACTTTCTACATGAAAGTTGCTCAGAACGACAATACAAATCCAGATACACAGCCCGTTCGTTCGCCACGCGTCCCTAGCATATCGAACAAGCAACTTTCCCCCTCCGGTTCATCTGTCCGAAAACACGGAACACCGGGGATACTTTCCCGGTTGTTCCCCCCCTTCACCGGTATCACCTCATAACGCGTTAGAACACGCCTAGCTCTGCTTGTTGTCCTGATATGCACTTGCTTGCTATGTATTTACTGTTTCTCCCCCCCTCTTCTCTTCGGTAGACCCCGTGACGATGCTGATGCCCCTGTGGTCGAATACGTCACCGACGACCCCTCCTTGTCTGAGCAACCAGGCAAGCCCCCCCCCTTGATCACCAGATATCGCCTATTCTTCTCTATACTGCTTGCATTAGAGTAGTGTAGCATGTTACTGCTTTCCGTTAATCCTATTCTGTTGCATAGCCTGTCATTGTTGCTACAGTCATTGATACCTTACCCGCAATCCTAAATGCTTAGTATAGGATGCTAGGTTATCATCATTGGCCCTACATTCTTGTCAGTCTGCCTTGCTATACTATCGGGCCGTGATCACTTGGGAGGTGATCACGGGTATATACTATACATACATACATACATACTACAGATGGTGACTAAAGTCGGGTCCGCTCGAAGAGTTCCCGCGAGTGATTCACGGATTGGGGGCTGAAAGGACCTTTGTCCCGACGGCCCTTTGTGCGGATCTTTGTGGCGGAGCGACAGGGTAGGTTGAGACCACCTAGGCGAGAGGTGGGCCTGGCCCTGGTCAGCGTCCGCGGTTGCTTCATAATAACACGCTTAACGAGATCTTGGTATTTGATCTGAGTCTGGCTATTTGGTCTATACGCACTAACCATCTACGCGGGAGTAGTTATGGGTATCCCGGTGTCGTGGTATCAGCCGAAGCCTTCTTGACGTCAGCGACTGAGTGGCGCGCGCCGGATTGGAATGTAATCCTGCACTTGTATTAAGGGGGCTAGTTCTGCTTCCGGCCGCGTTCGCAACGTGCAGGTGTGCAAAGGGCGATGGGCCCAGACCCTTGCGCCATAGGAGTTAGACCGGCGTGCTGACCTCTCTGTTGTGCCTAGGTGGGGCTGCGACATGTTGATCTTCCGAGGCCGGGCATGACCCAGGAAAGTGTGTCCGGCCAAATGGGATCGAGCGTGTTGGGTTATGTGGTGCACCCCTGCAGGGAAGTTTATCTATTCGAATAGCCGTGTCCCTCGGTAAAAGGACGACCCAGAGTTGTACCTTGACCTTATGATAACTAGAATCGGATACTTAATAAAACACACCCTTTCAAGTGCCAGATACAACCCGGTGATCGCTTTTCCACAGGGCCATGAGGAGAGGATTGCCGGGTAGGATTATGCTATGTGATGCTACTGGAGATGCTACTTGGAGATGCTACTTGGAGTACTTCAATCTACTCTCTTCTACATGCTGCAAGACGGAGGCTGCCAAAAGCGTAGTCTTCGATAGGACTAGCTATCCCCCTCTTATTCTGGCATTCTACAGTTCAGTCCACTGATATGGCCTCCTTACACATATACCCATGCATAAGTAGTGTAGCTCCTTGCTTGCGAGTACTTTGGATGAGTACTCACGGTTGCTTTCTCCCCCCTTTTCCCCCCTTTCCTTTCTTTCTGGTTGTCGCAACCAGATGCTGGAGCCCAGGAGCCAGACGCCACCGTCGACGACAACTACTTCACTGGAGGTGCCTACTACTACGTGCAGGCTGCTGACGACGACCAGGAGTAGTTAGGAGGACCCAGGCAGGAGGCCTGCACCTCTTTCGATCTGTATCCCAGTTTGTGCTAGCCTTCTTAAGGCAAACTTGTTTAACTTATGTCTGTACTCAGATATTGTTGCTTCCGCTAACTCATCTATGATCGAGCACTTGTATTCGAGCCCTCGAGGCCCCTGGCTTGTATTATGATGCTTGTATGACTTATTTTATTTGTAGAGTTGTGTTGTGATATCTTCCCGTGAGTCCTTGATCTTGATCGTACACGTTTGCGTGTATGATTAGTGTACGATTGAATCGGGGGCGTTAGAATGACCAAGTAGTAGTCTTATAATTAAACACTACCGAGTTCAGAGGGGGAACCATCATCGAGGATGTCGAAGTCCTTGCATAAGTCTTGCTCTTAAGAAGGAACTTCTTCTCCTTGAACAAATCAATCAGTGGCTTGGTGTACTAGGGAATACATGTGGAATGGAGGTAGCGAGCCTGTCAAACCATAGCATACTTTGCACGTGCATGACTGACTTGGGATGATTCCAGAGGAGGCAATATTGACTTTCTCGGATCCACGGCGGCAACTTGCATCAAATGCACATGAACTAGAGGAAGTCACTTCTTACATCCGAACATATGTTTCATGAGCTAGCATGAACAAATGCTTTCAAAAGTTTCCAACACTAGCTTAATGTTTAACAAAATTATGGAGAAGACAAGGATGTTGTCGATGGGCTCAACAACAATTCATCCAGATTCCATGGAGATGGAATTCCATAACTATGTGAACAAGGTGATAGTATTGGTCAGACCAAAGGAAATAATGGTGTATGCTCGAGGGATCAACCACGAGTAAGACAACATTATGAATATCGTTGGTTCTAATTTGATTTGACATAGCCCATACTCAAATCAAGGTTGGATAAAATGATATGTCCATTAACTGATCGCGAGGTTCAGTCGATGAGAATATCAACTTTCTTCAACACACATACAAGATATCCCTTAAGATGAACTAAATCGGACAAGCTTCCATCTTCCAACTCTCCAAGTTGTTGTTTAGCTTGACCAAATAGCTCAGGGGCATGCAACACAGATTCCTGGAGAAGGAGTGATTTATAAGAAAACCAACTTGATCACGAACTCAACATAGCGGCCAGGTGACAACCTGGTAATACTTCCGAGAAGATATTCGGAAAATCACGAACCACCGTTATGTTACTAAACTTGAGAACAATCTTGCTTTTCAGGGCAAGATGATATGATCAAAAGAGCGAGGGTTTGACAAGATCCTAACTCATTGATCGGAGAGTGCACCGGAAATAAGGACTAGGTAGCACAATCCTACTTAGGGTGATGATTCAAAAATCAACATGCTAAGAGTGAGGTTATTGTCCTTTAACTACTAAGCAACGGAGTTGCTAGGAGTATAAATTTCACACATCACGATTCACTTGTCGGCATTCTGGTTAAACAACACGGGGACCGAGGAATGAATAATGATGGCGAGAAGTATCACTGTATCAAGAGTTCATAGGCTGGTGTGCAATTCCCATGACATTCTTGATATAAAGATGGCAATACTCCAAGGTAGAACAAAACAAAAGCTGGATTAGCATTTTGATCTGCGAAGTACAATTGCTTTGACCCAATCCTAGAAATGGACAAGGTACTGGAGTTTGTTTCTCCTAGTCATTCCAGAATAGAATGGCTCGACGGACCACAAGAAAAATAGGCATCGATGAACACGGTTGCACAACTACTCCTGACTATCAATTGATAGACGGGGGCAGAATACAACTAAGGAGGGACAACTCGAGGAACATATAACTTTCTGAGTTGTGGATGCATAGGTTAGTATGTCGAATCAAGTTCAACAGGTTTCTTCCCGACAACCCATGCAGAAAAGTAGAACTGGCAGAGTCGCAATATAGAATGGAGAGCCATCGAGAGCACTCCTGTTGTGATCTTTAGATCCAACAAACATCTGCCGTAAGTGGTTCATAGTATTTGGAAGAACAATATACCACAAACCTCGAGAACTATCGCAAAGGATACTAATAACCTAAATGTACTAGCAAACACTATCAACATGAAGTAAGTAGGGTGAATCTCGGGTTCACACCCAGGAGTAGAATACCTACTAACTAAATTGCATCACGGGATGCTTTCGAGAATGGTGGCCAGAATCATCACACTGGGGACACAAAGCATGGCTAAGATTACTAGTGACACTCTAGGACACCTAGGGTCATAGTACTAGCTCCAACATATATGTCAAGGCAACAGAGTACCTCAACTCACCGATTAGTGTGGTTAATCTGGCCCAAAGGGACATCGGAACGGGAGGAAGGGATTTTGCAAATGCTTCAGACTATTTAGAGACCTGGGATGACTCGGACAGCATAACGGCTGTAAATGCTCAAAAGATTGGAGACATGCTACAAAAATGGTGGCATAGCCACTCCGAAGCACAATATCAAGGTTTCGAGATCAACAGTTATGAACATACGGAAGTAGTAAAACTGAACTGAGATTTGAAACTAACAATTCTATAAGTCTATGGATTAGTAACACGTCATCCTGATAGATAGATGAGAAGGCCTAATTCTTAATCCCCGTAGAAGAGAAGAGGTTGACTCAGATCAGAAGGCCATGAGGTATAAGAAGTAAAAAGAGCCTTACGTTCCCTTCCCCAATCAATTCCCTTACATAACTAAAGCATTTCTAGACACAACTTCGACCAGTTTGGCTTGGTAATCCTACAGGCAGTCAGGCTCTGATACCAAAGCTGTCAGGACCCCGACTCAATGTCACATCGATCTAGCCTGTAACACCTCATATCACTTTGCGGCCTCACGCATGGTATTCCCACGGGTGTCGCCTTACCTTTGCCCGGGACCGTTTGCGCCTTTTGGAACACGTATATGACAGTGTCGCTAGCATCCATATGATAAGGAGCCCGGGCTGACATGGCTAGTCGTAAACCCAAAGTGGCACAGACTTACAGGGACAGGCATCCATGACCCAGCATCGAACGTGTCGGTTATCAGCGAGTGAATCCAGGCTGTAGCACTGGGCTAGCAGGACTCCGGTGAACCGGGCTGTAGCGGGCTAACAGGACTCCGGTATTCATCGCGTGACATTTCCCCGAAGGGACAGACACAGGAACGAAGAAGGACACATGCCGGCCAGCCTAAGTGTTCCGGAGCAGTAGCAAGCTACCATGGCTCAGTGGAATCACTAGGAGACATTTCCCGGTAAGAGAGGCTACTAAAGATAAACAACTAGATAGTCAGATCCCACACATACCAAGCATTTCAATAACATACACACAATATGCTCGATATGTGCAAATACAACATGGCATCACAACATGACTCTACGACTCAAGTATTTATTCAATAGGCTCCGAGGAGCGAGATATTACAAACAGGGGTCTCATGACCCAACATTCAGAGCATACAAGTCAAAGCACACGCGGAAGCTTAACATGTCTGAGTACAGACAACTATAAATGAAAAAGGCTATGAAGCCTGACTATCTACCAGATCCTGCCGAGGGCACAAGATCGTAGCTGAGGTAACAAGTTAAACGTCGAAGTCCACGTGGAACTACTAGCGAGACTGAAGTCTCTCTGCAAAAACATAAAATAGGCAAACATGAGTACAAATGTACCCAGCAAGACTTACATCAGAACTAACTACATATGCATCATTATCAACAATGGGGGTGGTGGAGTTTAACAGCAGCAAGCCAGCTTTGACTCAGTGGCTATCCTAAACTACGACTGCAAGTAACTCTTTGAGGTGGCGCACACGAGTCCACATATTCACCATATCAATACACCACTATGGATCCGCTCCCGTCTCCCTACGAGAACGCCATCCATAGCACTCACACTTATCTTGCGTATTTTAGAGTATCCACTTTCACTTGTCTATGAACTGTACAGGCAACCCAGAATTCCTTTTTCGCGGACACGGCTATTCGAATAGATGATGTTAACCCTGCAGGGGTGTACTTCTTCACACACGCTCTCACCACTTACCGCCGTTTACACGACATGTACTCGGCACCCTTCAAGCGGAAGCCCAACGAGGGTGTCGGCCACGACCTACCTAAACACTCAAGTCCCTAGTCCAGGTTTATCGCCTATTCGGGTTCCATCCATGAGGAGATCCGGCCGAAGTTTCGCTCACAGCCCCAAATGATGTGAGCAGGGTTCCGTGACACCAAACGGGCGCCCGGTAACCCGGCCACGTGCCTACCGCATCACAGCCCACCCCTACGGTCAGCGCTGCGCACGGCCTCCAGCATACTACAAACACCAGAAGCTACTTGCAACTCCTGGACAGAGGACAAGGGTGATTAAGAAGCCGAGAGGGTCCATTGGTTTCGGGCCCAATGCGTGGTAGTAGCTGAATCATGGATCACAAACACAGAACTCAGTTCCTGAGAACGGCTGCAATGAGACAACCCACCATGTACTCCTACATGGCCTCTCACCGCTACCTTTACCAAATCGTGTTCACACACTTAGCTCACACACATAGTAGGACATGTTCACACACCTCTGATTCATCCTCGATGAATCAGACCCGACTCAACTCTAAGCAGTAGCAGGCATGACAAACAAGCATGTATGATTAGGCACAACAGGGCTCAAACAACTCCTACTCATGCTAGTGGGTTTCATCTATTTACTGTGGAATGACAGGTCATGCAGAGGATAAAGGGGTTCAACTACCGCAGCAAGTAACAGTTGAATCGATGTTGTCCTAATGCAATAAAAGAGAGCAGGAGCGAGAGAGTGGGTTGTATCGGAATGAACAAGGGGGTTTTGCTTGCCTGGCACTTCCGAAGATAATATAGCTCTTCATCAGTGTCGCCGATCTCATCGTCGAAACCACGTCTATCGAGAGGGGACAAATACCGGCAACAGAGAAGAAACACAATCAATGCAATGCACAATATGATGCATGATCATGACATGGTAAAATGAGTGTGTTGGGCTAATGCAACTACAACCAGATGGGTTTGAGCTATTTTGAACCAAAGATTCAAAGTTCAAACACATTTGTGATCTTAAATAGTGCTTTATCATGTTTTTCACTAAACAGCAGGTTAACTTGTTTAAACATGCATGAAACTGGTACAGATGGATAGATTGGATTTTTCTGATCATTTTTCATATATAACTTGTTTGATTTGGGGCTACGGTTGATTTTATATGAATTTTAGAAGTTTGCAACAATTTCTGGAATTTCCTGAATAAAAATAAATCCAGAAATTAGTTATTGCATCAGCAGTGCGTCAGTGTGATGTCAGCAGGTCAACGGAGCCGACCAGGTCAAACCGTCAGTGACACAGTTAACTAACAGGGTTGAATAAATTAAACTAAACCTAATCTAGTTTAGTTAAGGCCTGGGCCCACATGTCAGAGACTAACCTAACTAACTAAGTTAATTACTGCTAATTAATCTATCGCTTAATTAAGCAGGGGCCTGGCCCACACGTCAGTGGTCAGAGGAAGTCAAACCCCGGTCAAGCGGGGTCAAACCCGCCGGACCTGGTCCACGGCTCGTCGCCGGCAATGCCAGGGACGGCGGAGGGGTGCGGGTTTCCTCCTCCGGCGACCAAATGGCCGGCGGAGGGCGTCTACGTGACGCGGGCGCTCGTCCGCGTCGAGTGGTGGCAGCGGCTAGGCCTAAAATGGCCGGAGTCGTCACCGGCGTCGACCTGGACGGTCGCCGGAGCTCGGGTGAGCTCGGGGTCGACGCTACGGCGGTCGGGGCAGCTCGTGCGGGGCACCTACGTGCTCTACGCGGCTCGGAGAGGAAGCTGAACACGACGGCCGGACCGTTAGGTGGCCGGAGATACGTCGGCGGCGAGCACAGGCGGCGGCGCGTGCGGGTGAGCGAGGTGCGGTCGCTGTGGTGCTCAAGAAGGCAAACGGAGAGGGGGAGAAGGGGCAGGGGCTCACGGCGGTTGCGACGAGGCGAACGGCGAGCTCGGGGAAGCGTCGAGGCGAGCGGGGCGGTGATGGCGATCTCGGCGGACCGAGGTTGAAGAAGACGGCGTGGCCGGCGTTTGAGGGCATCCGGCAGGGCGTGGCTCGGTGAGGAGGTTGAGGATGAAGTGGCGGAGCTTCTGGGCGCGTCGGAGAGGCGTGGGGTGGCCGGTGGCCACGGCGGCATCGAACGGCGGCGACGAGCGCGTCGGCCATAGCGGGGGGGAGGACGGAGGAGAGATCCAGGGAGAGAGGGGAGAGGCCAGGGGGTTCTGCGGGGTGGCGTGGCGTCGTCCAGGGCGAGGGGGAGCAGCTGCGTGGCAAGCAGGAGGTGGCCGCGGCTCGGCTGTGCGCGCGCCATGCACAACGCCAGTAGGCGCGAGGAAGACGACAGAGCAGGTGGAGGTGGGCTGGGCCAGCGCAGGAGCTTGGCCGGCTGGGCTGCCAGGGGAGCGCCAGGTAAGTGGCCCGGGTGAGTTCCTCTCTTTTTTTTATTTCTGTTTTCTAATTTTCTGCAACTTCTGGGCTTTATTAAAAATACCAAAACGTTTTCAAAAATCCTGAAAATAGCTGTGGGCCCTGTTTGGAATATTCCCAACAGCCCTCACTTAAATTCAGAATTAATTGAGCATTTAAAATATTATATAGCATTTAAATGCCCAATTGCAAATAGCATATGATTTAATCCAGAGCCCAAATATGACATGGAAAAAGGTGCAACACCTCTGGTTAATGTTTCCGGCATTTTCCAGAAATGATGAACATTTTTAAAAGCCATTTGGATTCACTGAAATTATTTTAGTTGAACCTAGTGAATTCCTTTGATGCTAGGGTTTAGGCAATCCCTATTTCAAGTTTCAAAAGAATTTAAACATGATGCAACACATGACTAGCTAGCTCAGTGCATACCAGAACTAGGGATGTGACAGTAACCATAAACGTGTGGGATACGCATTGCAACAGTTTTGCAAGTATATCTAATGTCCTATGAAGAAATCTATCACAAGACATCCTTGAAAATGCAAAAGCTTTGTTTAGTGTCAGGCTATACTGTACGAAGCAATCTATGACTAGACATCCTCGAGACAGTCAGACAGGTGACTACAAGAAATTTGTTCATGAATTATTCTAAAAGAAATTTAGATATGTAAAATGCAGATTAGTTCTTGAACTGACTATGCTAAGGTCATTATTTTAAATAAAAGTATCCGAGAAATTAAGATAGATGAGCAAATCCATATAAACGATATGAAAATATTATTCCACACTTACAAAATTAAGTCAATCGTACTGCAATAGTGCAAAGTACTCCCTCCGTCCCATAATATAAGACCTTTTTTTGACGCTAGTCTAGTTCCAAAAAACGTCTTATGTTACGGGACGAAGATAGTAATTCTTATCTACTTGAGGAAATTTGCAAAGTAAGAGTTAATTACCCCATTGATGGTGGCATTGCACGGTTACTCTGAAAACTGCTCACCAAGACCACCATCTAGAACATTACTCCCTGTTTTTATCTGTTTCAGATCTGTACCAGAAGACCAATATTGCCCAACAACATTAATAAACGGTTTATGATACGTACAGAACACGCAGCGCCGCACGCCGTCGGGCTCCGATGCACGCAGTTCCTCGTGGTGGCCGGATCGACAGTGTTCTTCTGGTGTTCCGTGTTCCTCTTTGAATTGATAAAGCATCCCATTGGCCATTACTGAACCAAACAAATCAGGGTCTCAATCGATCCTCCACCAAATACAGTGCATCCGATTACAAAGTTGAATATGTTACCAGAATTGAACCAAACGCGTCATATGTCTCTTTCATCCTCGACTCCTCGAGCAAGCTCATCTGCGGCGATCTGGGCGTGAGGCGAACAGGCGGCGCTCAATACGGGCGTGATGTGCTCTCTTAGATTCTGGTCAATGTGTTCGTTTAGACGCTCCAATTACTTAGCGTCTATTACTTGGGTCAGTCCCAATGACAGATTTCTTTAGTGCTAGGCCTAATAAAAAAACAAATACTTGGGCTACTGAGTTTCTGGGAGGGGGCCCCTGGAGTTTGGGGGCCCGGGGCGGCCGCCCCCCCTGCCCCTCCCCAGGGCCGGCCCTGAGTGTACTACTACTGTGCAGGCGCATGCGCTCATTTGGGACACGGAGGCAGTGCTGGCCAAAGAAGCAACTGTTCATGACGACAAATATCCGTGCAAACCTCAATCATGTAACATGTGCTGGTCAATCGTACATGAATAATGAATGAGCATTCGTATTGTCTAGCAGGCTGGTAACATGCGCGCTGTGCTTGATTGATCAATTAATTGTGCAACCATACACTAGTATGGAGAATGCGTACTGATTGCAGCCGATGAACCAATGAGCTCGATGCTATAGTTGTCGTTTGAAACTCTGAATAATACTTGTATCATGGATGCACTAAGGAAAATGCTTGATGTCTTTTTGGATAATACTTGTATCATTGATGCAAGCGTTTAAATTCTATCAATAGTTCATGTTTTGTTTCAATATGTATGCAATTATGGAGAAGAAAGATGTGGTTAGGTGCCCTATTTTAGCACATTTGTTGGAGTGGTGGTGGCGATGCCCTATTTTAGAGCAACTGTTGAATAAGAAAGAAATTTGATGCCCTAAAACGCATTTTTGGTGTCTTAAAACTATTTTCCTTTGTGCTATATTTTAGAGTAGCGGTTGGAGATGCTCTTAAACGACACATCATTCGCAACATGATTTATTGGCGCTAATGCTTGTCCCTCTCGTCCGTACAAGGTCCTTCATTACTTAATAATACAAATTATTTGATTTAGGTACTATCATATTCTCATTAGCATTAGCAAAAGTTCCTAGAAATAGAAGTTCCTGAAAATAGAACTCTGTCTAGTAGGAATGTCCTCATGATCACCATCTACTAGATGAAAACCCTTAGTCTCATTTGGGCGAAAACAACCCTGCTGTGTCGTATTCCTCCCTAGAGGCATCACATGTGGACTACGAGGATGGTAGTCGAGAATCCTTTTGAGTAGCTGCTTGTGGTGGCTCCGTTGACTTCTAGCTATGACTTCACCCTATTGTCGATTTGGCGGCATCTGGTTATCCTTGCTCTTTTCCACATGTGCCTTGAAAGCTGACGGGTCGTCTCCTTCTTCCGCTCCACGGTTGTAGTGGCGTGTTAGGGTTGGCGAGAGCCTAGTGTTTCGACATGTCTTGTCCTTCTGTGGTAATGTGGCCATTCTATCTTCGTCATGTTATTTCTTGGTTTCCGATATCATCCTGCAATGTCCGTCTTCTGAGCGGTTATGTCGTGGGCGGCGGTAGGAGCTCGAGTCGTGTGATGGGTGGTTGTCGTCTCCTTCCCTAGCAACAGGTTTGCCGATGGCTCGTTCGTAGTTCTAGGGTGCATGTCGACGGTGTAGCGTCTTCCAATCTAGGGCGAGAGGGCAAGGGCCCTTTTTTAGCTTTCAGCGTTAGAATCGCATGTCGTTGTGTCTAGGTTCGACCAACCGGAGTGACACGGGCTCGTTCCTAATTCGAATGTGCCTCCCTCAATATCGATGTTGCTTCGCTGGTGCTAAGCCGAAATCGTGGATGGTGGGCTCGAGTTTCAAGCTGCATTCATTTGATTTATTTCTTTTGTTTGCTTGCTTTGTTTTTGATGACTTGTGAGTTGCTTTGTACTAGCGTTGTGCATCAATTATTGCTCGGGGCTTCATTAGTTTAAAAGGGAAAGCATTTTGTCCCTTCCTTTTTTTTGAACACCACATTACATTAATTAACCATCTCGAAACATACAATCGTTCGATACAGAATTCACCACACTGGGCGGTACATCATTAACAAGAATACCATCAGATCTATTGCCAAAACTAAACTTAGCTATTAGATGAGCCACCATATTGGTGGTCCGACTTATCTTAGCCATTTGAAAGCTATTTATCAACTTGGATAAGCTCAAAGCTTCCTTCTTCAAATCAACCAATGTTGATCTATCAGCGTTCTCTATTGCAAGGGACGCCACAACAAATGCACAATCAGTCTCTAAAATAATAGGATTGTAAAGAGAGATACCTATGTATATACCGGCAATGCACGCCCTTAGCTCTGCTTCCTCCACACTCTGACACGGCCCAATGAAGTCCCAAGAAGAGACAATGACTTCTCCAGCCGCATTCCTAACCACCACACCCACACTTGCTTCTCTACTGCTCTCCACAAAGCTTGCATCAACATTAACTTTTAAAAAACCAATGGGTGGGGGAGTCCAATCTGTCTTAGCTCCCGCAATATTAGGTGTCCATCTTAATCCATCCATTGGACATTTTCCTTTATTTTTTGAGTCCACCGGAGGCATTTTGTCCCTTCCTTTGTACACAGAATACTGTGGGGGTAGAGCTGTACCCCGTGCAGCGTGCAGCATCCAAGTCCGTGTTTTCTCGACGAGGAGATAGGGTTGAATATATACTTTGAACTTAATCCAAACAATTGTCCTTGCCTGATTGTTTTGTAAATGATTCACTAGCTGCTTTTGATATGGTGTTAGGCAGCTCGCGGGAAGCGTGATCTCATTGTATATTTGCACAAGTCAGATGAGGAGATTCATAGACATGTCAGTGTATCTACTACTAGCTGTGTTGTAGCTGATCGTACACGTACAATTGCTGGGTGATCTTTATCAGGATTTGGTGGATGAATAATTAACAACAATTTGGAAGCACGCAATGCCTGTATCTTTGACAATGTGCGGCCTTCCCATGCCCTAATCACGGAGAAGATCAAGGAGGATGCGCGCGCCTGGGCCGGATAATGAGTTTCGCGCAGCGGTTTCGAAGACTGCCCTTGGAGGTTAGGGTATTGAAAACACATTGAATAGAGATCCGAATCGAATACAAAAGATCGGAAATGTCCGTTTGTTCTTTTCCACCTGATGACGAAGTGCCCGGGCTAAGATCCAAAGTCGAGAGGGAAACAGCCCAGATCGTACGCTAAGGTTCTGCTTCCGATGCCGGAGGAGCAGGGTGGGATAGAAGGGATTCGGTGGAATACAAGAGTTCTGAAGCTCCTTTCTTTCAAGTGAAAGTTGCCTATCTTTCTTGGTTCGGAATCCAATCCAGTTGAAAACAAACAATTGCCCGATGGCAAAGTCAGATGAAAGGCTAGGAGTGTAAACCACGTACGAGCGTGGCGCAGAAAGCGAAATGTTTTGCAGCGAGTCAAGTGTAATACGATCAAAAGGAAATGGGGTCGATGCTTTCTTTCAAAGGCAAGAGTAGGGAGCCAATTGAGTGAACAGACGAAGTAGCTTGCTTTGTACTACCGACATATTATTGCCTGCATCGACAGCAAAGTAAACTCTCGCTGATGATAGAAGAACGCGGAAGGGGAGGAAACCGGCTATTCGAACTGGCGGGTGGGTGGATACCCTAGTGCTTATTGCTTTGTCGGAGCAGGGGCGGAGAGGGGCCCCTTTGCTTCTCCAGTGCTCTTGGTTCGTAAGAAGGATGGATCCTGGCGCTTTTGAAATATCCTATGCCAGTCGCGGGATTTTTTTCAAAGTCAAGTGATGCCATCATGGGTAGGTGATGGCATCGTGGGAAAGTGGCATCGGTCGGTTTCCAGTTCGGAGCCAGTTCTCCGGTTGAGCGATATTTCTCCTCTAAATTTCTCTATTTTGATTCTTTTTTTAGGGATTGCGCCGTTACTGTACCTGCTTCCGCTATTGCTGTTCCGCTTTGCTGTTATCCGTCCCTTTATTAAGAAGATAGATACCATTCCGTCGATACTAGATTCATTCTTTCCGCGAGGGCCTCTGCTTCTCTCTGTTCGGTGGGAGAGTATGGTAGTTGTCCTTCAGCATCTCTCTCAGGCTCAATGCCATTGCTCGATATGATGCGAAAGTCAATTCTATACCAACGGCATCGTATAACAATAGCTCTACAACTCTGAACGTTAGGGAAAATAAGGGAAGACCACCTGAGCGAACCGACCGAAGGGACTTTACTTATCCGAACTGAACGTTAGCGGCTTAAGCTAAGCCTATCACGAGCTGCGATGAACAACATGATCTTGAGCTATCATTTGTTCAATTTGGTCGATCTGATACTTAGTTAACTCATTCATCTTGATGTTCCCACTGATACCTAATCGATAACGAAGAGAATTGTCAAAATTTCCTAAAAGCGGTGGTTCTTTTCTTTATGGATCGGGTAGATCCATATGTTCTGAGGGGGAGACGAGGTGTAGCGCAGTCTGGTCAGCGCATCTGTTTTGGGTACAGAGGGCGACAATGGGGGAAGTTGGTAATAGAGAATCCTCCCTTCTTCTTTGCTTTCTTGCCTGCAAAAATCCAAAACTAACCATTGGAACCTCATGGGCTACCGAGTTAGGAGATTCATTTTCTTTATTACTTTTACTTTTTTTTACTAAGTTATTCTAAAAGATAAGAGCTAACCGACCATCCTGATTGAATGTTTGAGTACTCGGAGTCTCCCGTAAGTATGGAAAGAAAGTCTCTTCTTTCCACAAATCCTAAATTTCCTATCAGCCTATCCAATCTAATTCCAGACAGAGTTAGTAGACCTTACTTTAGTGTAGGTAGTGTCAGATAATTAGGAAGTCTTGATGTTCTGTTCAGAAAGTAGTCGGCATCTTCCTTTATTCAATTAGCAAGGCAGTGCTGGTTGGTTTCATCATTTTTAGGTATACCCCACCACCCTTGTGCGTGCGAAC
The DNA here is from genome assembly GCA_963921465.1 of Triticum timopheevii. NCBI lineage: Eukaryota > Viridiplantae > Streptophyta > Magnoliopsida > Poales > Poaceae > Triticum > Triticum timopheevii. The sequence goes on along the minus strand of OY997271.1, from coordinate 29,008,691 downwards.
CTAACAAGAGATGCTGATGCCAGCTACACCGCGCTTTCTTTCGTCCAGAGGTTAGGACATCGTCTTTTCATGTCGAAGACACGGGTTCGATTCCCGTAAGGGATAGGTACTTATTCCCGGCCGGCGGTATCAAGAACCCGGATAGTCAGTAGGAAACTCCAATCTGCAAGCGGAACAACGAGTTTAGAAGGCACGTTCTTGAAAGAGATAGTGATTGATGGCATAGAGTTTTGATAGAAAACTCGTATCAAAATCATACCAAAAGAAAGTCTCGATTCGAGGAACGGAATACAGGTCCATGATAGAACACAGACCGGTAAGAGAAAGGAAAGTAAGCATAATCTTCATTAAACCGGAAATAGCACGGGCCCACATACGCGTGCGGGATTAGACCGCACGCACCACTCGCGCATACACACGAGAATACAGCTCAACATTTGAAGAATGGAATCTGTCCCTTAAACCTCCAAGAAATCGAACGTTGGTGAATTAACAGAAACGGAAAGAGAGGGATTCGAACCCTCGGTAAACAAAAGCCTACATAGCAGTTCCAATGCTACGCCTTGAACCACTCGGCCATCTCTCCTACATGTTCCCCTACGGCTACCTTGTTACGACTTCACCCCAGTCGAAGACCCCACCGTGGTAGAGTTTTCGCCTACCTATGAAAAGTGAGATGAGAGCTTTGTGCTAATAATTTATTAGAAAGGTGTACCTATCGACCCTATGATCCTCATAGCCTTTTTCATTCGCGTCCTCCCCCTGGATCTATTCCTGCCGCGTCCACGTCCTCTGCCTCCACCCACCCCTACGACATGGAGGCGCTTACCCTTCTCCAACAAGCGTTCCACCACGCGGCGATTGATTACCGCTTTCCGTCTCAATCCGTTCCAGACCAGAGCTGCAATTCTAGAAACTTCCATTTTCCATTGATCTGGGCGTTGCTATTAAAAGTGGGTCTACCCGCCCCGGCGTGCAACAAGATAAGGGATTCACCAAGGCAGTATTACTATGGAAATGGTATAGAGCTAGCCCAGAAAAGAGAATCCATGGCTGATGTTCCCACTGATACCTAATCGATAACGAAGCTGAATGGCTTTTTTCGGTCCAATTCCATCCATTTTTGGGCAGTTGAATGCCAGTACAGTAAAGAAGAAATACCCAATTCCGGCACATAGATGCCCTATTGGATGAGTGGTGCTATTTCAGACCATAATCTTTCGATCCCTTAACGAACAGTAGGTGCTTTTTCTTCCTTGGCTCCGTTTATGGCGTGAGGTGAAGTTAGAAGCATACCTGGATATATACTCATAGTGGCTTCCATACCTATCTCTGGTAGAACTAACAAAATAGAAACCTATGACTAGTAGACTGGAAATAGTTCCTTAGCTCTTTTCTAGTTCGTTAATGACCTCAGCGGTTGAAATGGAATTGGATCCCGGCTTGTTAGTTAATAGAATCTAAATGAGATTGAATGGAAATGTTGGTAAACCGAGGGGTGCATCATACTTTTCAATAGATGTTGGGGCAACAGTCGCTTCGTCACAGTACTGACTTATGGGCTAACAGGTCACACTTTGGCCAAGTATCCTACAAAGAGACTCCCGAGAGCCAAAAGTATTAAAGGAATGGCCATAGGGGATCCCATGAACCAGGAGCGCCAGCACTGGTTCCTCGATCTTCCTACTGGAGGCATGGTCATGGCTTTCATTCATTCATCTCCACCAACTGTTCCAAACTGGCATCCTTTCCTAAACTCAATGAACTAATTGAGAATTCTTCCCTGCCTGGGTGTGCCCTTAATGAATTGATCCGTTGGCGGCTATAGCAAGATCTGGGTCAGTAACGAATGTCACTCCCGAGGGATCGACCACTATCATACATGAAATTTTGCATAGAATGATTGTTCATGTTCACGCCGGAGTGCTGAGGTTGTTCCCCCCTTTGTAAGTTGCGAGCCTGCCCTACCGCCCCCCCTTTCTTTTTTGAAGACCGTACGCCCACTTACCACTCTACCACTTCAATTCAATGACGGACTTCACCGATACCTAGCTTGAGAGAGGCTCCACCAACTGTTCCAAACTGGCGACCTTTCCTAAACTCAATGAACTAATTGAGAATTCTTCCCTGCCTGGGTGTGCCCTTAATGAATTGATCCGTTGGTGGCTATAGCGAGATCTGGGTCAGAGTCTATCTCCCCATCCCTCCGGCGAGGTAGCAATTCATTCATTAGCGCGTAAGAGCATTCATTCTATCAACGATGTTTCTCGAACTGGCACACTTCCCTGTAGGGAGGAAAGTAGGAGATTTCTAGAAGTAGAATCTTAGTCCTTTCGGATTTCTATGTTGGGAATTTGATATCGAGTAAATCAAGAAACTCGATTTCACTATGATATGACCACTGAACCCTTTGATGCAACATTTCTTGTTTCCAGAAGATCTCGGAGCATCTCTTTTGGTTCTTCGGTCATCCAGAGGTGTATATTCTCATTCTGCCTGGATTTGGTATTATTAGTCACCACGTATACGTATAGTAGGCCCCCTTCGCCACTCCACGTCTGGCCCGTCTTGGTCTCGCTCACTTCGCCCGCGAACTTGCTGCTGTCTTGGTTGGTTTGAGAGCAGGCACTGTCTATATATCCAAAACCGGAGGAGAGTTTGGGTTTGGATCACAGACGATCGGAGATTTTGGATTGTGATGGAGAACAGAATATTTAGATACAGGTCCCTTATGAATACTGTACTGAGTAAGATTCATTGAAGAAATGCTTCTTCGAAGCAATAAGTTTGCTTACGGGCCAGGCCTCTCTCTGACCTGATAACTAGTATCGCCTCCCCGCCTAGCTCATACTTTTTTTTCCGTTGGATTGTGCTCCAGAGAATGGAATAGTAACACGCGCTCCCGAGAGGCGGCATTAGTTTATGGTTCGAAAGCACGAGTCACTCCATCCAGCTATACTTGCATTGATATAGACGATTTGAGCCTTTGAATTTACTTACTACAAAACATGCTATGTTCTCCTATATATTTCCGTCTACCATAGTTTGTTTGGACAATGTCCTTAGTAATCAGGTATGTGATCGAAGTCGAGCTCTTTTGCATCTGAACATGTATTCACATAGTAGCTGGAAAGGAGTGTCAGAGGATTTGGATTGATTCGGATTCCCTATTGTAAGACATGGTCTACCCTCAAGATCCCAAAGTCCGAAGCTAAGGAAAGCCCCTTCTTCATAAGATCAAGAAAGTACGAGCGTCTTTCGAAGATTGGAAAATCTCCCATACTTGGAGAGAAGCAAACCAACCGGCCGATTTGCAATTGACTAGACTGGCGCCGATCAGCGAAAGCGAACCCTTCAGTACCGTTGCTCTACAATGTCTCGGTGTTGACGCTCTGCGAGGCCTTACTGCTCCTTATCTCATTTCTTTGGAAAGGCAAACCTAATTCATACGAAACTCTTGGTACATTTCTTTTTCACTCTCGCCCCGGCGAACAAATCAGAGTTATGGCATTCAATCTCATATTGCAAAAAATCCATTCATTTCTGGGAGCACAATCATTTGGTTATGCCATTTTGGGCTTTGCTCTCACCGAAGCTATTGCATTGTTTGCCCCAATGATGGCCTTTCTGATCTCATTCGTTTTCCGATCGCATAAAAATAGGGCTTTGGCTGAGCGACCACCTTCTTCCAGTATTCTTAGCTTGCTGTCTGCTTCCTGCCTGATCGGTGCTGACTGACTGTTCTTGATACCGCTCCATCACATCAGCCAAGGAGCCCCACATTCCAGAGTGCGGAGCGTAGAACGGAAAGCGCCTTCTAAACAACTCGGCAGAAGGGAAGGGGCCTATGTATTTGCATGACCCCTGCGGATTTGACCCTACCTACACCCGGAGCCAATCGGGCCTCTCGACGGGAGTGATTCCCCGAAAAGAGATCGTTCCCAGCATCCTCGAGTTCGTAGTCAAACTCAGCTTCATCCACCTTTCATGGACTGGCGCGGGCAAGCGCCGATATCTGGAGCAGGAGATGGAAGCTTGGGTCATGGAACGAATGGGGCACTACGTTGGTTACCCACTGCTAGCCTAGCGGAGATTTCTCTATTTGTTGAAAGTGGAAAGGAGTCAACGTTCCTGCTAGTTGGTGGATGAAGAATAGGAGAGGCAGGCGCCAAGGGACTAGATACGATCTTGCCTACGACTTGACACGTTGTAAATAGGGCTGAGCAACACTTCTTCTTCTGCTCATTGCAGCTCTCTGACCATGCCTTTCCCTGTGTACATGGCCTAGGGCTGCACCGTTGTACTCTCCTTTCCCGATCAATGGAATGATACGCAACCATACGTATTCGTGAAATTTTTTTAACTAACAACAAGAATAGAAACAGTGCTCCTCGTAAGTTAAAACGTGCAAAAACTCATCTCAAAGTGCCACGGTTGATAATTTGATATAAATCGACTTGTAGCGCTTCCATCTTCTTTCTATATATATAAGAATCTCCTGTTGAGTTGCTATTATGTCATCCGTGCCCTCAAAAGAAGATACAGAGCGAGCAGACCTTCACAATGCGGGTGCAGTGAACAGAAATGCGTGCTGCAATGTAGGGCGAGGTTCACCAGAGGATCGACCAATGCTAGAATTGGAGGCCCTCCTGCAGGTATGGAGGTGCTCAAAGAGTCCGTGTGCCCTACCATTTATTTAAGGACGCCGATAACAGCCAAACGTTCAGTCTGGGTAGGCACCAGACCGAACATTTCATTCGGCAGGAGAGTGGCGATCGACCGAATTGTTCTATTCGATATGAACAGCCTCTCAGCACAAACGCCTGACTAGACAGGCCCAATATTAGGTTCCTAGCCCAAACAAAAATCGCTTTGCACCAAAAATATAGAAAAAAATGTATGCAGATGTAAAACTAGTAGAGAAAAAACTGTACAATACAGAAAATGATACTGCATTAGGATTTACAATGAGTGATTAATTGCCAACTGAGACACACAAAAAATGGCTACGTTCAGTACGTTACAAAAATAAAACATGCATGATAGAAAATAGAAAATTTAGTACAAAAATTGGGATGATGAATATGAACAAAGGCAAATGTGTTGAGACATTTTACGGTGCATCAGATCAATATTGACTGTTCACTTTTGCATTTGGACGGTCCAGATATGAAAATACTACTGCAGATTTTTCATAGTATATTTTCCGATAAGGGGCAGTTTCGGTAGTTCACTGTTTACCAAAAGCGCGGGCTGGTTCTCTCGATTAGGTATCTCCTGATTTCATGGGATTAGGCATCTCCTGATCTGTTAACAAACCGTGCATATCTCACGTCTCGGGCTCCTCATCCATCTACTTCCAGCACGGGATCCTTTTCTGCGATTCACATCCGGCGCTGGTGGCTCCTCATCCATCAAACTGTACTATTTCAAAAAAAAATGTACAATCTAGCGTCGGAGTTGCCTAGAGAGAAGGACACCTCGGATGACATAATACTTGCCAAGAAATTACAAGAAGAGAGATACAAATGTAGGAGATGCTTACTACTTTTTTGGTTCATGATGATCATATATGTTGCTAGAATTTTAACACACTTTATAAGACTATAGATCTCAGCTAGAGATTTTTTGTGTGGGATTGAGATCATTCATGTTGAACAGCACGAACATCCTAAATCATGGTGGTTTTCTTGCCACTACTAATTAATAATACGCTTATTGTCCAACAAAAAGCGTCTCAACATTCACATGAATTATTGAAACATTATCGATCAATTCCATGTAATGTACGACTGGCCTGTGCCTGCGTGGTCGCTGTGGGAGCATCTCTAGCAAACCCCTTACCGAGCGGACCTTTAATGTGAGCATAAGGGCTGAAGAAAACTTGTTTTGAGAGCTGGCACGGGGTGCGGCCGAACAGACCACACAAGGCCACGGCTTTGCGGGGGTTGTCTGGCCGCTGCTCGTGCCAGCCCCCAAAACATGTGTTTTTTTTTCTCAATTTGACATATATGTCATATTGCATAGAAATATAAAATCAATATAAATTAAAATCTGAATATTAAAATACAACAATCATCCAAATTACAATAGTTATTCAAATCTAAGAATTAAACTTATAATTCAATAGAAGAATTATTCCGAATACAACAATGATACAAATCTTAAATTAAATGAATGTAAAAATGCGAGGGATGCAAAGACGACCGACGGTCAATCCTTGCCATCTCTTTCTGTTCCTATCCTCGAGCTCCTTCGGCGAGGACCACCACCACCATCTGTTGTGGATTGTTTTTGAGCAGCGTCCCTACGTCCGAGTCGTTGGACGAGGACGAATCCTCGAGCAGAAATTCCTTGCAAGGGCTCAAATCCATCTACAAACCGCAACGGAGCTCGCGTGAACGGAAATCGTTCGCTAAATCTAATTTGAAGGGGCAGAAAAGGACTTGCCGATGGATTCAGGGCGGGCGACGACTCGGCGGCGGTCGATCCGAGGCGCCGGTGAAGCGGCTGAAGGGAATATGCCCTAGAGGCAATAATAATGTTATTATTTATTTCCTTATTTCATGATAAATGTTTATTATTCATGCTAGAATTGTATTAACCGGAAACATAATACATGTGTGAATACATAGACAAACAGAGTGTTACTAGTATGCCTCTACTTGACTAGCTTGTTAATCAAAGATGGTTATGTTTCCTAACCATGGACAAAGAGTTGTTATTTGATCAACGGGATCACATCATTAGTTGAATGATCTGATTGACATGACCCATTCCGTTAGCTTAGCACCCGATCGTTTAGTATGTTGCTATTGCTTTCTTCATGACTTGTACACGTTCCTATGACTATGAGATTATGCAACTCCCGTTTATCGGAGGAACACTTTGTGTGCTACCAAATGTCACAACGTAACTGGGTGATTATAAAGGTGCTCTATAGGTGTCTCCAAAGGTACTTGTTGGGTTGGCGTATTTCGAGATTAGGATTTGTCACTCCGAATGTCGGATAGGTATCTCTGGGCCCTCTCGGTAATGCACATCACATAAGCCTTGCAAGCAATGCAACTAATGAGTTAGTTGCGAGATGATGTATTACGGAACGAGTAAAGAGACTTGTCGGTAACGAGATTGAACTAGGTATTGGATACCGACGATCGAATCTCGGGCAAGTAACATACCGATGACAAAGGGAATAACGTATGTTGTTATGCGGTCTGACCGACAAAGATCTTCGTAGAATATGTAGGAACCAATATGGGCATCCAGGTCCCGCTATTGGTTATTGACCGGAGACGTGTATCGGTCATGTCTACATTGTTCTCGAACCGTAGGGTCCGCACGCTTAAGGTTTCGATGACAGTTATATTATGAGTTTATGTATTTTGATGTACCGAAGGTTGTTCAGAGTCCCGGATGTGATCACAGACATGACGAGGAGTCTCGAAATGGTCGAGACATAAAGATTGATATATTGGACGGATATATTTGGACACCGGAAAGGTTCCGGGTGAGATTGGAAATATACCGAAGTTCCGGGAGGTTACCGGAACCCCCCGGTAAGTATATGGGCCTTATTGGGCCTTAGTGGAAGGGAGGGAGAAGGAGCAAGGGAGGGGGCGCCCCCCCAAGCCCAATCCGAATTTGGAGGGGGGCCGGCCCCCCCTTTCCTTCTCTCCTCCCCCCTCTTCCTTCCTTCTCCTACTCCTAATAGGAAAGGGGGGCCAAACCTACTTGGAGTAGGTTTGCCCCCCCTATGGCGCGCCTCCTCCCTAGGCCGGCCTCCTCCTCCCTCCCTCCTTTATATACGGGGGCGGGAGGGGCACCCTAGACACAAGTTGATCATTGAGATCGTTCCTTAGCCGTGTGCGGTGCCCCCCTCCATGATATTACACCTAGGTCATATTGTAGCGGTGCTTAGGCGAAGCCCTGCGACAGGAGAACATCAAGATCGTCACCACTCCGTCGTGCTGACGGAACTCCTCCCCGCGCCTCTGCTGGATCGGAGATCGGGGTGCGTCATCGAGCTGTACGTGTGTCAAGAACTCGGAGGTGCCGGAGTAACGGTGCTTGGATCGGTTGGACCGGGAGGACGTACGACTACTTCCTCTACGTTGCGTCAACGCTTCCGCTTCGGTCTACGAGGGTACATAGACAACACTCTCCCCTCTCGTTGCTATGCATCACCATGATCTTGCGTGTGCGTAGGAAAATTTTGAAATTACTACGTTCCCCAACAGTGGCATCCGAGCCTAGGTTTTATGGTTTGATGTTATATGCACGAGTAGAACACAAGTGAGTTGTCGGCGATACAAGTCATACTGCTTACCAGCTTGTCAAACTTTGGTTCGGCGGCATTGTTGGATGAAGCGGCCCGGACCAACATTACGCGTACGCTTACGCGAGACTGGTTTTACTGCCGTGCTTTGCACACAGGTGGCTAGCGGGTGTCAGTTTCTCCAACTTTAGTTGAACCGAGTGTGGCTACGCCCGGTCCTTGCGAAGGTTAAAACTGCACCAACTTGACAAACTATCGTTGTGGTTTTGATGCGTAGGTGAGATTGGTTCTTGCTTAAGCCCGTAGCAGCCACGTAAAACTTGCAACAACAAAGTAGAGGACGTCTAACTTGTTTTTGCAGGGCATGTTGTGATGTGATATGGTCAAGACGTGATAAGATATAAGTTGTTGTATGAGATGATCATGTTTTGTTGAAGTTATCGGCAACTGGCAGAAGCCCTATGGATGTCTCTTTGTTGCATAAGATGCAAGTGCCGAATAATTGCTTTACTTTATCGCTATACGATAGCAATAGTTGCAAGAGCAATAGTTGGTGAGACAACCATGTGATGACACATTGATATAGATCAAGATGATGAAGATCATGGTCTCCTGCCGGTGACGATAGAGATCATGACAGTACTTTGGAGATGGAGATCAAAGGCACAAGATGATCATGGCCATATCATGTCACATATTTTGATTGCATATGATGTTTATCTATTATACATCTTATTCTTGCTTTGATTGACGGTAGCATTTTAAGATGATCTCTCACTAATTATCAAGAAGTGTTCTCCCTGAGTATGCACCGTTGCCAAAGTTCGTCGTGCCCAGACACCACGTGATGATCGGGTGTGATAAGCTCTACGTCCATCTACAACGGGTGCAAGCCATTTTTGCACACGCGGAATACTCAGGTTAAACTTGACGAGCCTAGCATATGCAGATATGGCCTCGGAACACGGAGACCGAAAGGTCGAGCGTGAATCATATAGTAGATATGATCAACAAAGTGATGTTCACCATTGAAAACTACTCCATCTCACGTGATGATCGGTTATGGTTTAGTTGATTTGGATCACGTGATCACTTAGATGACTAGAGAGATGTCTGTCTAAGTGGGAGTTCTTAAGTAATATGATTAACTGAACTTAAACTTATCATGAACTTATTCCTGGTAGTATTTTGCAAATTATGTTGTAGATCAATAGCTCGCGTTGTTGCTTTCATGTGTTTATATGTTCCTAGAGAAAACTGTGTTAAAAATGTTAGTAGCAATGATGCGGATTGGATCCGTGATTTGAGGTTTATCCTCATTGCTGCACAGAAGAATTATGTCCTTAATGCACCGCTAGGTGACAGACCTATTGCAGGAGCAGATGCAGACGTTATGAACGTTTGGCTAGCTAAATATGATGACTACTTGATAGTTTAAGTGCACCATGATTTATGGCTTAGAATCGGGACTTCAAAGATGTTTTGAACATCATGGACGATATGAGATGTTCCAGGAATTGAAGTTAATATTTCAAGCAAATACCTGAGTTGAGAGATATGAAGTCTCCAACAAGTTCTATAGCTAAAAGATGGAGGAGAATCGCTCAACTAGTAAGCATGTGCTCAGATTGTCTAGGTACTACAATCGCTTGAATCAAGTGGGAGTTAATATTCCAGATAAGATAGTGATTGACAGAATTCTCTAGTCACCATCACCAAGTTAGTAGAACTTCGTGATGAACTATAGTATGCAAGGGATGATGAAAATGATTCCCGAGTTTTTCATGATGATGAAATCGATGAAGGTAGAAATCAAGAAAGAACATCAAGTGTTGATGGTTAACAAGACCACTAGTTTCAAGAAAAGGGCAAAGGGAAAGAAAGGGAACTTCAAGTGGAAAGACAAGCAAGTTGTCACTCCTGCAAAGAAGCCCAAAGCTGGACCATAGCCTGAAATTGAGTGCTTACACTGCAAAGGAAATGGTCACTGGAAACGGAAATACCCTGAATATTTCGTGGATAAGAAGGATGGCAAAGTGAACAAGGGTATATTTGATACACAGGTTATTGATGTGTGCCTTACTAGTGTTTATAGTAACCCCTGAGTATTTGATACTTGTTCGGTTGCTAAGATTAGTAACTCGAAACAGGAGTTATAGAATAAACAGAGACTAGTTGAAGGGGAAAGTGATGATGAGTGTTGGAAGTAGTTCCAAGATTGATATGATCATCATCGCACACTCCCTATACTTTCGGGATTAGTGTTAAACCTAAATAAATGTTATTTGGTGTTTGCGTTGAGCATGAATATGATTTGATCGTGTTTATTGCAATACGGTTATTCATTTAAGTAAGAGAATAAACTGTTGTTCTGTTTACATGAATAAAACCTTATATGGTTACACACCCAATGAAAATGGTTCATTGGATCTCGATCGTAGTGATACACATATTCATAATATTGAAACCAAAAGATGCAAAGTTAATAATGATAGTGCAACTTATTTGTGGCACTGCCGTTTAGGTCATATTGGTGTAAAGCGCATGAAGAAACTCCATGCTGATGGGATTTTGGAATCACTTGATTATGAATCACTTGATGCTTGCGAACCATGCCTCATGGGCAAGATGACTAAGACTCCGTTCTCCGGAACAGTGGAGCGAGCAACTGACTTATTGGAAATAATACATACTGATGTGTGCGATCCGATGAGTATTAAGGCTCGCGGCGGGTATCGTTATTTTCTGACCTTCACAGATGATTTGAGCAGATATGGGTATATCTACTTGATGAAACATAAGTCTGAGACATTTGAAAAGTTCAAATAATTTCAGAGTGAAGTGGAAAATCATCGTGACAAGAAAATAAGGTTTCTACGATCTGATCACGGAGACGAATATTTGAGTTACGAGTTTGGTCTTCAATTAAAACAATGTGGAATAGTTTCACAGCTCACGCCACCTGGAACACCACATCGTTATGGTGTGTCCGAATGTCATAACCGCACTTTATTGGATATGGTGCGATCTATGATGTCTCTTATTGATTCACCATTGTCATTTTGGGGTTATGCATTAGAGACAGCTGCATTCACGTTAAAAGGGCACCATCTAAATCCGTTGAGACGACACCATATGAACTGTGGTTTAGCAAGAAACCCAAGTTGTCGTTTCTTAAAGTTTGGGGCTGCAATGCTTATGTGAAAAAGATTCAACCTGATAAGCTTGAACCCAAATCGGAGAAATGTGTCTTCGTAGGATACCCAAAGGAGACAGTTGGGTAAACCTTCTATCACAGATCCGAAGGCAAGAGATTCGTTGCTAAGAATGGATCCTTTCCAGAGAAGGAGTTTCTCTCGAAAGAAGTGAGTGGGAGGAAAGTAGAACTTGATAAGGTAATTGTACCTTCTCCCTTATTGGAAAGTAGTTCATCACAGAAATCTGTTCCTGTGACTACTACACCAATTAGTGAGGAAGCTAATGATGATGATCATGAAACTTCAGATCAAGTTACTACAGAACCTCGTAGGTCTTCCAGAGTACGGTCCGCACCAGAGTGGTACGGTAATCCTGTTCTGAAAGTCATGTTACTAGACCATGATGAAAGACGAACTATGAAGAAGCGATGATGAGCCCAGATTCCGCAAAATGGCATAAGGCCATGAAATCTGAGATGGGATCCATGTATGAGAACAAAGTGTGGACTTTGGTGGAGTTGCCCGATGATCGGCAAACCATATTGTATAAATGGATCTTCAAGAGGAAGACGGACGTTGATAGTAGTGTTACTATCTACAAAGCTCGACTTGTCGCAAAAAGGTTTTTGACAAGTTCAAGGTGTTGACTACAATGAGATTTTCTCAACTGTAGCGATGCTTAAGTCTATCCGAATCATGTTAGCAATTGCCACAATTTATGAAATTTGGCAAATGGATGTAAAAACTGCATTCCTGAATGGGTTTCTGGAGGAAGAGTTGTATATGATGCAACCAGAAGGTTTTATCGATCCAAAGGGAGCTAACAAAGTGTGCAAGCTCCAGCGATCCATCTATGGACTGGTGCAAGCATCTCGGAGTTGGAATATGCGCTTTGATAAGTTGATCAAAGCATATAGTTTTATACAGACTTACGGTGAAGCCTGTATTTACAAGAAAGTGAGTGGGAGCACTACAGCATTTCTGATAAGTATATGTGAATAACGTATTGTTGATCGGAAATAATGTAGAATTATTCTGCAAATCATAAAGGAGTGTTTGGAAGGAGTTCTTTAAAATAAAGACCTCGTTAAAGCTACTTACATATTGAGCATCAAGATCTATTGAGATAGATCAAGACGCTTGATCAGATTTTCAATGAGTACATACCTTGACAAGATTTTGAAGTAGTTCAAAATGGAACAGTCAAAGAAGGAGTTCTTGCCTGTGTTGCAAGGTGTGAAGTTGAGTAAGACTCAAGACCCGACCATGGCAGAAAATAGAAAAAGAATGAAAAGTCATTCCCTATGCCTCAGTCATAGGTTCTATAAAAGTATACCATGCTATGGACCAGACCTATTATATACTCTGCCCTGGTTTGGCAAGGGAGTACAATAGTGATCTAGGAGTAGATCACTGGACATTGGTCAAAATTATCCTTAGTGGAATAAGGATATGTTTCTCGATTATGGAAGTGACAAAAGGTTCGTCGTAAAGAGTTACATCGATACAAGTTTTGGCACTGATCCAGATGATTCTAAGTCTTAATCTGGATACATATTGAAAGTGGGAGCAATTAGCTAGAGTAGCTCCGTGCAGAGCATTGTAGTCATAGAATATTTGCAAAATACATACGGCTCTGAATATGACAGACCCGTTGACTAAACTTATCTCACGAGCAAAACATGATCATACCTTTGTACTCTTTGGGTGTTAATCACATAGCGATGTGAACTAGATTATTGACTCTAGTAAACCCTTTGGGTGTTGGTCACATGACGATGTGAACTATGGGTGTTAATCATATACAGATATGATTATTGGTGTTAAATCACATGGCGATGTGAACTAGGTTATTGACTATAGTGCAAGTGGGAGACTGAAGGAAATATGCCCTAGAGGCAATAATAATGTTATTATTTATTTTCTTATTTCATGATAAATGTTTATTATTCATGCTAGAATTGTATTAACCGGAAACATAATACATGTGTGAATACATAGACAAACAGAGTGTCACTAGTATGCCTCCACTTGACTAGCTTGTTAATCAAAGATGGTTATGTTTCCTAACCATGGACAAAGAGTTGTTATTTGATTAACGGGATCACATCATTAGTTGAATGATCTGATTGACATGACCCATTCCGTTAGCTTAGCACCCGATCGTTTAGTATGTTGCTATTGCTTTCTTCATGACTTGTACATGTTCCTATGACTATGAGATTATGCAACTCCCGTTCACCGGAGGAACACTTTGTGTGCTACCAAATGTCACAACGTAACTGGGTGATTATAAAGGTGCTCTACAGGTGTCTCCAAAGGTACTTGTTGGGTTGGCGTATTTCGAGATTAGGATTTGTCACTCCGAATGTCGGAGAGGTATCTCTGGGCCCTCTCGGTAATGCACATCACATAAGCCTTGCAAGCAATGCAACTAATGAGTTAGTTGCGAGATGATGTATTACGGAACGAGTAAAGAGACTTGCCGGTAATGAGATTGAACTAGGTATTGGATAACGATGATCGAATCTCGGGCAAGTAACATACAGATGACAAAGGGAACAACGTATGTTGTTATGCGGTCTGACCGATAAAGATCTTCGTAGAATATGTAGGAACCAATATGGGCATCCAGGTCCCACTATTGGTTATTGACCGGAGACGTGTCTCGGTCATGTCTACATTGTTCTCGAACCGTAGGGTCCGCACGCTTAAGGTTTCGATGACAGTTATATTATGAGTTTATGTATTTTGATGTACCGAAGGTTGTTCGGAGTCCCGGATGTGATCACGGACATGACGAGGAGTCTCGAAATGGTCGAGACATAAAGATTGATATATTGGACGGATATATTTGGACACCGGAAAGGTTCCGGGTGAGATTGGAAATATACCGGAGTTCCGGGAGGTTACCGGAACCCCCCGGTAAGTATATGGGCCTTATTGGGCCTTAGTGGAAGGGAGGGAGAAGGAGCAAGGGAGGGGGCGCGCCCCCCCAAGCCCAATCCGAACTGGGAGGGGGGCCGGCCCCCCCCTTTCCTTCTCTCCTCCTGTCACATCCCCAGTTCAGGCCTTGCTTGTTTTAGCTTTAGTATCCATGCATCATGTTTAAATTTTATGGAACTTGAAATGGGGGCTGATAAACCCTAGCAGCTAATGAATTCAACTAGGATCAAAATAAAATCTTTTTCAATAAACCCAAAATGACCTCTGGAAATGTTCATGATTTCTGGTAAAGGTGAAAACCTCTGCCAAAAATGATGCACATATTTTTAGACCATTCTGGATGTTTGAATTAAATCATTACTTATTTGCATTTGGGCATTTAAATACTATAAAATATTTTAAATGCTCAAATAATCCCAAACTGAAATGTTTACTGTAGGATATATTTCTAACAGTGGTTATGAGCAGTTGCATGATTTTTGGGATTGATTTAGTATTTTAATAAAACCACAAACCTGCAGAAAAATAGAAAAACAGAAATAGGAAAAGAGGAGAGGAGAGAAACCTTACCTGACGCTTACCTGAGGCCCACTCACCTGGTGGCCCAGCAGAATTAGCCCAGCCCACCAGGGGCGCCTTGGTCTTCTTCCACCTCTGCCAGTAGGCAGAGGCGTGTCGACGCCAGCGCGCCCGAAGCCTCCACCTCCTCCCTCCCACCCTGCCTGGCTCCTCCTCGACGCCCCGGTGACGCCACGCGCCTCCCCGACCCCCTCTCACCTCTCCCTCACTCGCTGCACCCTCTCTCCCTTCCCTGGCTCTCTCTCTCGCGCAGCCCGAGCGGAGCTCGTCGCCGCCGTCCACTGCCACCACGGCCACCGAGCCTCCCTCGCCTCCCCGACTAGCCCACAAGCTCCGCCACTCCGTCCTCGACCCACCTCACCGATCCACGGCCCTTCGGAAGCGCTGCAGCGTCGCCCTCAAGCTCGTCCCCAACCTTCGGCCGCCGGCGAACTTTCGAGGATTCGCGAGCTCCAGCCCCTCCCCGGCCTCGCCGTTGCCTCTACCGGATCCGCTGTGAGCTCCTCTTCCATTCCCCCTCCTCTTCGCGCTCGTTCCCGCACTTTAGCCGCCCTTTTCACCGGAGCCGATTGCTCCTCGCCGCCGGCCATGGCGTGGCCGTGGCCACAGCCACCGCAGCTCGCTCCTGAGCCCACCGTCGTGCTCACCGCAACCTCACGAGCCCGCAGCACCCACCAGTTTCTCCCGTAGTGCACCAGAGCGTCGAATCGATCGGCGCCCGAGCTCCGGCCGCCGCCTCTGTGCTCGCCGTCGTCATCTTCGGCGACTCCGAGGCCTTCCGATGGCTCTACTAGACACGGTCGAGCGCGGGCTACCCCCTAGTGGCCTTCGCGCATTCATCCGTCGCCCGCAGCTCAAGTCCGGCGAGTTGCCGCTGCAGTTTAGGTCGTCGCCGGCGAAACTCCGGCGGGAGCTGACGTGGCTCCGTCATTAGGAGCTAACCCAACTAACTAAACAACCTACAGCCACTGACAGTAGGCCCCACCCCTGGTCAAACCCCAGTCAGCGCTGGGTTTGACCGGGATTAGTTCCTGTGTCACTGCCGTGTGGACCCCGCACGTCAGGTTTGACCTGGACCTGGCCGTTGACTCGCTGACGTCATGCTGGCGTCAGGCTAACGCAGTTAAATCATTTTCTGGATTTAAAATAATTCAGGAAATTCCAGAAAATTGCCTAAACTTCTAAAATTCATATAAAATCAACCGTAGCTCCAAATCAAATAAATTATATATGAAAAATTATCAGAAAAATTCAAGGAATCCATCTGTACCATTTTCATGCATGTTTGATCAATGATTGTCCTCTGTTTTGGACAAAACAAATAAAGGGCATTTAAATAATCATATATGGAGTTGGATTTGAATCATGTATTCAAACCAACTTCATTTAAATCATAGCTAGGTGCATTAGCTCAAACCACAGCATATTGCCATGTCATGATCATGCATCATATTGAGCATTGCATTGATTGTATTTCTTCTCTGTTGCCGGTATTTGTCCCCTCTCGATAGACGTGATACCGACGATGAGATCGATGACACCGATGAAGAGCTATACTATCTTCAGAAGTGCCAGGCAAGCAAAACCCCCTTGTTCATTCCGATACAATCCCACTCTCTCGCTCCTGCTCTCTTTTACTGCATTAGGACAACAAAGATTCATCTGTTACTTGCTGCGGTAGCTGAACCCCTTTATCCTTTGCATGACCTGTCATTCCACAGTAAATAGATGAAACCCACTAGCATGAGTAGGAGTTGTTTGAGCCCTGTTGTGCCTACTCATTCATGCTTGTTTGTCATGCGTGCTATTGCTTAGAGTTGAGTCAGGTCTGATTCATCGGGGGTGAATCAGGTGTGTGTGAACACGTCCTACTGTGTGTCAGCTAAGTGTGTGAACACGATTTGGTAAAGGTAGCGGTGAGAGGCCATGTAGGAGTACATGGTGGGTTGTCTCATTGCAGCCGTTCTCAGGAACTGAGTTCTGTGTTTGTGATCCATGATTCAGCTACTACCACGCATTGGGCCCGAAACCAATGGACCCTCTCGGCTTCTTAATCACCCTTGTCCTCTGTCCAGGAGTTGCAAGTAGTTTCTGGTGTTTGTAGTATGCTGGAGGCTGTGCGCAGCGCTGACCGTAGGGGTGGGCTGTGATGCGGTAGGCACGTGGCCGGGTAAACCGGGCGCCCGTTCGGTGTCACGGAACCCTGTTCACATCATTTGGGGCTGTGAGCGAAACTTCGGCCGGATCTCCTCATGGATGGAACCCAAATAGGCGATAAACCTGGACTAGGGACTTGAGTGTTTAGGTAGGTCGTGGCCGACACCCACGTTGGGCTTCCGCTTGAAGGTTGCCGAGTACATGTCGTGTAAACGGCGGTAAGTGGTGAGAGCGTGTGTGAAGAAGTACACCCCTGCAGGGTTAACATCATCTATTCGAATAGCCGTGTCCGCGGAAAAGGACTTCTGGGTTGCCTATAACAGTTCATAGACAAGTGAAAGTGGATACTCTAAAATACGCAAGATAAGTGTGAGTGCTATGGATGGCGTTCTCGTAGGGAGACGGGAGCGGATCCATAGTGGTGTATTGATATGGTGAATATGTGGACTCGTGTGCGCCACCTCAAAGAGTTACTTGCAGTCGTAGTTCAGGATAGCCACCGAGTCAAAGCTGGCTTGCTGCAGTTAAACCCCACCATCCCCTTGTTGATAATGATGCATATGTAGTTAGTTCTGATGTAAGTCTTGCTGGGTACATTTGTACTCACGTTTGCCTATTTTATGTTTTTGCAGAGAGACTTCAGTCTCGCTAGTAGTTCCACGTGGACTTCGACGTTTAGCTTGTTACCTCAGCTACGATCTTGTGCCCTCGGCAGGATCTGGTAGATAGTCAGGCTTCTAAGCCTTTTTCATTTGTAGATGTCTGTACTCAGACATACTAGCTTCCGCTTGTGCTTTGACTTGTATGCTCTGAATGTTGGGTCGTGAGACCCATGATTGTAATATCTCGCTCCTCGGAGCCTAATGAATAAATACTTGAGTCGTAGAGTCATGATGTGATGCCATGTTGTATTTGCATATATCGAGCATATTGTGTGTATGTTATTGAAATGCTTGGTATGTGTGGGATCTGACTATCTAGTTGTTTATCTTTAGTAGCCTCTCTTACCGGGAAATGTCTCCTAGTGTCTCCACTGAGCCATGGTAGCTTGCTACTGCTCCGGAACACTTAGGCTGGCCGGCATGTGTCCTTCTTCGTTCCTGTGTCTATCCCTTCGGGGAAATGTCACGCGTTGAGTACCGGAGTCCTGTTAGCCCGCTACAGCCCGGTCTACCGGAGTCCTGCTAGCCTAGTGCTACAGCCCGGAACTTACTCGCTGATGACCGACACGTTCGATGCTGGGTCATGGATGCCTATCCCTGTAAGTCTGTGCCACTTTGGGTTTACAACTAGCCATGTCAGCCCGGGCTCCTTTTCATATGGATGCTAGCGACACTATCATATACGTGTGCCAAAAGGCGCAAACGGTCCCGGGCAAAGGTAAGGCGACACCCGTGGGAATACCGTGCGTGAGGCCGCAAAGTGATATGAGGTGTTACAGGCTAGATCGATGTGACATTGAGTCGGGGTCCTGACACCTCCCCCCTCTTCCTTCCTTCTCCTACTCCTAATAGGAAAGGGGGGCCAAACCTACTTGGAGTAGGTTTGCCCCCCCTATGGCGCGCCTCCTCCCTAGGCCGGCCTCCTCCTCCCTCCCTCCTTTATATACGGGGGCGGGGGGGGGGGGAACCCTAGACACAAGTTGATCATTGAGATCATTCCTTAGCCGTGTGCGGTGCCCCCCTCCACGATATTACACCTCGGTCATATTGCAGCGGTGCTTAGGCGAAGCCCTGCGACAGGAGAACATCAAGATCGTCACCACGCCGTCGTGCTGACGGAACTCCTCCCCGCGCCTCTGCTGGATCGGAGATCGGGGTGCGTCATCGAGCTGTACGTGTGTCAAGAACTCGGAGGTGCCGGAGTAACGGTGCTTGGATCGGTTGGACCGGGAGGACATACGACTACTTCCTCTATGTTGCGTCAACGCTTCTGCTTCGGTCTACGAGGGTACGTAGACAACACTCTCCCCTCTCGTTGCTATGCATCACCATGATCTTGCGTGTGCGTAGGAAAATTTTCAAATTACTACGTTCCCCAACAGCGGCACTGTGGACCCGGGTCTGCAGTGGCCCGGCGGTGTGTTTCCGCCGGCGGATATAGCCGGAATCGAAGGCGAAGGGCGGGCAACAATGGCGACGAATGGCTGTGGAATGGGGGAGGGGAACGTGCGTGGGCTGAAATGTTCCTCCCACCAACTGCTTTTCCACGATACAGGGCACCGACGGGGAGAGGGGAATTTCTGTGTTTTCACGGGTCGGGGGTCAATTTACCGCGTCCCTAAATAAATTAAGTGTCGGGGGCATTTAAGGCGTCTGTTTGAGCCGTTTTTTCCACGTAAAACTGTAAACTGATGGCTATTTTGCAGTTGGGCGTGATATAAATGTTCTACTAGAGATGCTCTGAGACAAACTGCAAGTAGTGCGTTCACCTGTTGTTATAAACATACGAGAGGAGGAGACAAACTAGAGACTAGGCCAGTACTCAAACAAGTGTCAACACTGATGCATCTTCAATTCTAATTTCATAAAAGGGAAACTGTAGCGTGCATCTGAAGGAAATATGCCCTAGAGGCAATAATAAAGTTATTATTTATTTCCTTATTTCATGATAAATGTTTATTATTCATGCTAGAATTGTATTAACGGGAAACATAATACATGTGTGAATACATAGACAAACATAGTGTCACTAGTATGCCTCTACTTGACTAGCTCGTTTATCAAAAATGGTTATGTTTCCTAGCCATGGACAAAAGAGTTGTCATTTGATTAACGGGATCACATCATTAGGAGAATGATGTGATTGACATGACCCATTCCGTTAGCCTAGCACTTGATCGTTTAGTATATTGCTATTGCTTTCTTCATGACTTATACATGTTCCTGAAACTATGAGATTATGCAACTCCCGTTTACCGGAGGAACACTTTGGGTACTACCAAACATCACAATGTAACTGGGTGATTATAAAGGAGTACTATAGGTGTCTCCAAAGGTACATGTTGAGTTGGCGTATTTCGAGATTAGGTTTTGTCACTCCGATTGTCGGAGAGGTATCTCTGGGCCCTCTCGGTAATGCACATCACTATAAGCCTTGCAAACAATGTGACCAATGAGTTGGTTACAGGATGATGCATTACGTAACGAGTAAAGAGACTTGCCGGTAACGAGATTGAACTAGGTATTGGATACCGACGATCAAATCTCGGGCAAGTAACATACCGATGATAAAGGGAACAACGTATGTTGTTGTGCGGTTTGACCGATAAAGATCTTCGTAGAATATGTAGGAGCCAATATGAGCATCCAGGTTCTGCTATTGGTTATTAACCGAGAATAGTTCTAGGTCATGTCTATATAGATCTCGAACCCGTAGGGTCCGCACGCTTAAGGTTTCGATGACAGTTATATTATGAGTTTATGAGTTTTGATGCACCGAAGGAGTTCGGAGTCTCGGATGATACCGGGGACATGACGAGGAGTCTCGAAATGGTCGAGACGTAAAGATCGATATATTGGACGACTATATTCGGACATCGGAAGGGTTCCGAGTGATTCGGGTATTTTCGGGGGTACCGGGGAGTTACGGGAATACGAGGAAGAAGCAATGGGCCTCATGGGCCAAGTGGTGGAAGAGAGGAGGCAGGGCGCGCGGCCCCCCTAGCCCAAACCGAATTGAACTAGGGGGCCAGCCCCCCTTTCCTACTCTTCCTCCCTCTCCTTCCTTCTCCTTCTCCTTCGCTTCCTTCCCCTCTCCTAGTTGGACTAGGAAAGGAGGGAGTCCTACTCCCGGTGGGAGTAGGACTCCTCCCTGGCGCGCCATCCCTTGGCCGGCCGCCCCTCCCCCTTGCTTCTTTATATACGGGGGTAGGGGGACACCCCATAACAACACAAGTTGATCTACGGATCGTTCCTTAGCCGTGTGCGGTGCCCCCCTCCACCATATTCCACCTCGGTCATATCGTCGCGGAGTTTAGGCGAAGCCCTGCGCCGGTAGAACATCATCATCGTCACCACGCCGTTGTGCTGACGGAACTCATCTCCGGAGCTCGGCTGGATCGGAGGCCGGAGATCGTCATCGAGCTGAACGTGTGCTGAACTTGGAGGCCCCGTACGTTCGGTGCTTTGATCGGTCGGATCGTGAAGACGTACGACTACATCAACCGCGTTGTGCTAACGCTTCTGCTTAGGGTCTACGAGGGTACGTGGACGAACACTCTCCCCTCTCGTTGCTATACCGTCACCATGATCTTGCGT
This sequence comes from Triticum timopheevii, assembly GCA_963921465.1. NCBI lineage: Eukaryota > Viridiplantae > Streptophyta > Magnoliopsida > Poales > Poaceae > Triticum > Triticum timopheevii. The sequence continues at coordinate 28,987,275 of OY997271.1, read as the reverse complement.
GTGCGTAGGAAATTTTTTGAAATTACTACGTTCCCCAACAGTGGCATCCGAGCCTAGGTTTTATGCGTTGATGTTATATGCACGAGTAGAACACAAGTAAGTTGTGGGCGATACAAGTCATACTGCTTACCAGCATGTCATACTTTGGTTCGGCGGTATTGTGAGAGGAAGCGGCCCGGACCGACATTACGCGTACGCTTACGCGAGACTGGTTTCACCGTTACGAGTACTCGTGCTTAAAGGTGGCTGGCGGGTGTCTGTCTCTCTCACTTTAGCTGAATCGAGTGTGGTTATGCCCGGTCCTTGCGAAGGTTAAAACAGCACCAACTTGATGAACTATCGTTGTGGTTTTTGATGCGTAGGTAAGAACGGTTCTTGCTAAGCCCGTAGCAGCCACGTAAAATTTGCAACAACAAAGTAGAGGACGTCTAACTTGTTTTTGTAGGGCATGTTGTGATGTGATATGGTCAAGACGTGATGCTATATTTTATTGTATGAGATGATCATGTTTTGTAACCGAAGTTATCGGCAACTAGCAGGAGCCATATGGTTGTCGTTTTATTGTATGAAATGCAAACGCCCTGTAATTGCTTTACTTTATCACTAAGCGGTAGCGATAGTCGTAGAAGCAATAGATGGCGTAACGACAACGATGCTACGATGGATATCAAGGTGTCGTGCCGGTGACGATGGTGATCACGATGGTGCTTCGGAGATGGAGATCACAAGCACAAGATGATGATGGCCATATCATATCACTTATATTGATTGCATGTGATGTTTATCCTTTATGCATCTTATCTTGCTTTGTTTGACGGTAGCATTTTAAGATGATCTCTCACTAATTATCAAGAAGTGTTCTCCCTGAGTATGCACCGTTGCCAAAGTTTGTCGTGCCCAGACACCACGTGATGATCGGGTGTGATAAGCTCTATGTCCATCTACAACAGGTGCAAGCCAGTTTTGCACACGCGGAATACTCAGGTTAAACTTGACGAGCCTTGCATATGCAGATATGGCCTCGGAACACGGAGACCGAAAGGTCCAGCATGAATCATATAGTAGATATGATCAACATAAAGATGTTCACCATTGAAAACTACTCCATCTCACGTGATGATCGGTTATGGTTTAGTTGATTTGGATCACGTGATCACTTAGATGACTAGAGATATGTCTGTCCAAGTGGGAGTTCTTAAGTAATATGATTAATTGAACTTAAATTTATCATGAACTTAGTCCTGGTAGTATTTTGCAAATTATGTTGTAGATCAATAGCTTGCATTGTTGCTTTCATATGTTTATTTTGATATGTTCCTAGAGAAAATTGTGTTGAAAGATGTTAGTAGCAATGATGCGGATTGGATCCGTGATCTGAGGTTTATCCTTATTGCTGCACAGAAGAATTATGTCCTTAATGCACCGCTAGGTGACAGACCTATTGCTAGAGCAAATGCAGACGTTATGAACGTTTGGCTAGCTCAATATGATGACTACTTGATAGTTTTGTGCACCATGCTTAACGGCTTAGAATCAGGACTTCAAAGATGTTTTGAACGTCATGGACCATATGAGATGTTCCAGGAATTGAAGTTAATATTTCAAGCAAATACCCAAGTTGAGAGATATGAAGTCTCCAACAAGTTCTATAGCTAAAAGATGGAGGAGAATCGCTCAACTAGTGAGCATGTGCTCAGATTGTCTGGGTACTTCAATCGCTTGAATCAAGTGGGAGTTAATCTTCCAGATAAGATAGTGATTGACAAAATTCTCTAGTCACCATCACTAACTTACTAGAACTTCATGATGAACTATAGTATGCAAGGGATGACGAAAACGATTCCCGAGCTCTTCGTGATGTTGAAATCGACGAAGGTAGAAATCAAGAAAGAGCATCAAGTGTTGATGATTGACAAGATCACTAGTTTCAAGAAAAGGGCAAAGGGAAAGAAAGGGAAACTTCAAGTAGAATGGCAAACAAGTTGTCACTCCCGTGAAGAAGACCAAAGCTGGACCAAAGCCTGAAACTGAGTGCTTACACTGCAAAGGAAATGGTCACTGGAAACGGAAATGCCCTGAATATTTGGTGGATAAGAAGGATGGCAAAGTGAACAAGGGTATATTTGATATACAGGTGTTTGATGTGTGCCTTACTAGTGTTTATAGTAGCCCCTGAGTATTTGATACTTGTTCGATTGCTAAGATTAGTAACTCGAAACAGGAGTTACATAATAAACAGAGACTAGTTGAGGGGAAGTGACGATGAGTGTTGGAAATAGTTCCAAGATTGATATGATCATCATGACACACTCCCTATATTTTTTCGAGATTGGTGTTAAACCTAAATAAATGTTGTTTAGCGTTTGTGTTGAGCATGAATATGATTTGATCATGTTTATTGTGATACGGTTATTCATTTGAAGTTAAAGAATAATTGTTATTCTGTTTACATGAATAAGACCTTCGATGGTTATACACCCAATGAAAATAGTTTGTTGGATCTCGATCGTAGTGATACACATATTCATAATATTGATGCCAAAAGATGCAAAGTTAATAATGATAGTGCAACTTATTTGAGGCACTGCCTTTTGGGTCATATCGGTGTAAAGCGCATGAAGAAACTCCATAAAGATGGATTTTTGGAATCACTTGGTTATGAATCATTTGATGCTTGCGAACCGTGCCTTTTGGGAAAGATGACTAAAACTCCGTTCTCCGGAACAATGGAACAAGCTACTGACTTATTGGAAATAATACATATCGATGTATGCGATCCAATGAGTGTTGATGCTCGTGGCAAGTATCGTTATTTTCTGACCTTCACAAGATGATTTGAGCAGATATGGGTATATCTACTTGATAAAACGTAAGTCTGAAATAGTTGAAAGGTTCAAAGAATTTCAGAGTGAAGTGGAAAAATCATCGTAACAAGAAAATAAAGTTTCTGCGATCTGATCGCGGAGACGAATATTTGAGTTACGAGTTTGGTCTTCAATTAAAACAATGTGAAATAGTTTCACAGCTCACGCCACCTGGAACACCACAACGTTATGGTGTGTCCGAACGTCGTAACCGCACTTTGTTGGATATGGTGCGATCTATGATGTCTCTTATTGATTGACCCTTATTGTTTTGGGGTTATGCATTAGAGACAGCTGCACTCACGTTTAATAGGGCACCATCTAAATCCGTTGAGACGACACCATATGAACTGTGGTTTAGCAAGAAACCCAAGTTGTCATTTCTTAAAGTTTGGGGCTGTAATGCTTATGTGAAAAAGTTTCATCCTGATAAGCTCAAACCCAAATCAGAGAAGTGCGTCTTCATAGAATACCCAAAGGAAACTGTTGGGTACACCTTCTATCACAGATCCTAAGGCAAGACATTCGTTGCTAAAAATGGATCCTTTCTAGAGAAGGAGTTTCTCTCGAAAGAAGTGAGTGGGAGGAAAGTAGAGCTTGATAAGGTAATTTGTACCTTCTCCCGAATTGGAAAGTAGTTCATCACAGAAATCAGTTTCAGTGATTCCTACACCAATTAGTGAGGAAGCTAATGATGATGATCACAAAGCTTCAGATCAAGTTACTACCAAACTTTGTAGATCTTTCAGATTAAGATCCGCACCAGGGTGGTACGGTAATCCTATTCTGGAAGTCATGTTACTAGAACATGTTGAACCTACGAACTATGAGGAAGCGATGATGAGCCCAGATTCCGCGAAATGGCTTGAGGCCATGAAATCTGAGATAGGATCCATGTATGAGAACAAAGTGTGTACTTTGGTGGAGTTGCCCGATGATCGGCAAGACATATTGTATAAATGGATCTTCAAGAGGAAGACGGACGTTGATAGTAGTGTTACTATCTACAAAGCTCGACTTGTCGCAAAAAGGTTTTTGACAAGTTCAAGGTGTTGACTACAATGAGATTTTCTCAACTGTAGCGATGCTTAAGTCTGTCCGAATCATGTTAGTAATTGCCACAATTTATGAAATCTGGCAAATGGATGTCAAAACTGCATTCCTTAATGGTTTTCTCAAAGAAGAGTTGTATATGATGCAACCGGAAGGTTTTGTCAATCCTAAAGGTACTAACAAAATGTGCATGCTCCAGCGATCCATCTATGGACTGGTGCAAGCATCTCGGAGTTGGAATAAACGCTTTGATGAGTTGATCAAAGCATATAGTTTTGTACATACTTACGGTGAAGCCTGTATTTACAAGAAAGTGAGTGGGAGCACTACATCATTTCTGATAAGTATATGTGAATGACATATTGTTGATCAGAAATAATGTATAATTATTCTGCAAAGCATAAAGGAGTGTTTTAAAGGAGTTCTTTAAAATAAAGACAGTAAAGCTACTTACATATTGAGCATCAAGATCTATTGAGATAGATCAAGACGCTTGATAGGATTTTCAATGAGTACATACCTTGACAAGATTTTGAAGTAGTTCAAAATGGAACAGTCAAAGAAGGAGTTCTTTCCTGTGTTGCAAGGTGTGAAGTTGAGTAAGACTCAAGACACGACCATAGCAGAAAATAGAAAGAGAATGAAAAGTCATTCCCTATGCCTCAGTCATAGGTTCTATAAAGTATGCTATGCTGTGAACCAGACCTATTGTATACTCTGCCCTGGTTTGGCAAGGGAGTACAATAGTGATCTAGGAGTAGATCACTGGACATTGGTCAAAATTATCCTTAGTGGAATAAGGATATGTTTCTCAATTATGGAGGTAACAAAAGGTTCGTCGTAAAAGGTTACGTCGATACAAGTTTTGGCACTGATCCAGATGACTCTAAGTCTTAATCTGGATACATATTGAAAGTGGGAGCAATTAGCTAGAGTAGCTCCGTGCAGAGTATTGTAGACATAGAATATTTGCAAAATACATACGGCTCTGAATGTGACAGACCCGTTGACTAAACTTCTCTCACGAGAAAAACATGATCATACCTTTGTACTCTTTGGGTGTTAATCACATAGCGATGTGAACTAGATTATTGACTCTAGTAAACCCTTTGGGTGTTGGTCACATGACGATGTGAACTATGGGTGTTAATCATATACAGATATGATTATTGGTGTTAAATCACATGGTGATGTGAACTAGATTATTGACTCTAGTGCAAGTGGGAGACTGAAGGAAATATGCCCTAGAGGCAATAATAAAGTTATTATTTATTTCCTTATTTCATGATAAATTTTTATCATTCATGCTAGAATTGTATTAACCGGAAACATAATACATGTGTGAATACATAGACAAACATAGTGTCACTAGTATGCCTCTACTTGACTAGCTCGTATATCAAAGATGGTTATGTTTCCTAGCCATGGACAAAAGAGTTGTCATTTGATTAACGGGATCACATCATTAGGAGAATGATGTGATTGACATGACCCATTCCGTTAGCCTAGCACTTGATCGTTTAGTATATTGCTATTGCTTTCTTCATGACTTATACATGTTCCTGAAACTATGAGATTATGCAACTCCCGTTTACCGGAGGAACACTTTGGGTACTACCAAACGTCACAACGTAACTAGGTGATTATAAAGGAGTACTACAGGTGTCTCGAAAGGTACATGTTGAGTTGGCGTATTTCGAGATTAGGTTTTGTCACTCCGATTGTCGGAGAGGTATCTCTGGGCCCTCTCGGTAATGCACATCACTATAAGCCTTGCAAGCAATGTGACCGATGAGTTGGTTACAGGATGATGCATTACGTAACGAGTAAAGATACTTGCCGGTAACGAGATTGAACTAGGTATTGGATACCGACGATCGAATCTCGGGCAAGTAACATATCGATGACAAAGGGAACAACGTATGTTGTTGTGCGGTTTGACCGATAAAGATCTTCGTAGAATATGTAGGAGCCAATATGAGCATCTAGGTTCCGCTATTAGTTATTAACCGAGAATAGTTCTAGGTCATGTCTACATAGTTTTCGAACCCGTAGGGTCCACACGCTTAAGGTTTCGATGACAGTTATATTATGAGTTTATGAGTTTTGATGTACCGAAGGAGTTCGGAGTCCCGGATGAGATCGGGGACATGACGAGGAGTCTCGAAATGGTCGAGACGTAAAGATCGATATATTGGACGACTGTATTCGGACATCGGAAGGGTTCCGAGTGATTCGGGTATTTTCGGGGGTACCGGGGAGTTACGGGAATACGAGGAAGAAGCAATGGGCCTCATGGGCCAAGTGGTGGAAGAGAGGAGGCAGGGCGCGCGGCCCCCCTAGCCCAAACCGAATTGGACTAGGGGGCCGGCCCCCCTTTCCTACTCTTCCTCCCTCTCCTTCCTTCTCCTTCTCCTTCCCTTCCTTCCCCTCTCCTAGTTGGACTAGGAAAGGAGTGAGTCCTACTCCCGGTGGGAGTAGGACTCCTCCCTGGCGCGCCCTCCCTTGGCCGGTCGCCCCTCCCCTTGCTCCTTTATATACGGGGGCAGGGGGACACCCCATAACAACACAAGTTGATCTACGGATCGTTCCTTAGCCGTGTGCGGTGCCCCCCTTCACCATATTCCACCTCGGTCATATCGTCGTGGAGTTTAGGCGAAGCCCTGCGCCGGTAGAACATCATCATCGTCACCACGCCGTCGTGCTGACGGAACTCATCTCCGGAGCTCGGCTGGATCGGAGGCTAGAAATCATCATCGAGCTGAACGTGTGCTGAACTCGGAGGCCCCGTACGTTCGGTGCTTGGATCGGTTGGATCGTGAAGACGTACGACTACATCAACCGCGTTGTGCTAACGCTTCCGCTTACGGTCTACGAGGGTACGTGGACAAACACTCTCCCCTCTCGTTGCTATACCGTCACCATGATCTTGCGTGTGCCTAGGAATTTTTTTGAAATTACTACTTTCCCCAACAGCATCTACATCTCATTCAAACCAGAATATAAGTCTGATGATAAATTCCATAGTAAAAATCTGAATGTACAACACTGGTGACCAACTATTCGAGAGAATAATCGCACGCAGAAAGGAGCTTTATTGTTATCTTTTCTTTGTTCCCCTTGTCATCTTAGTCTGTCTTAACTTTCCAGGTGTTTTCCTGTTCAAACCTGTACTTCTGAAAAGAGAATGGCTTTTCAGAACCCGGGTGTCTAGGCACCCTCTTATCTCCACCGCCCGTCAAGAATTTAGTTTTTAGAGATCTGTACCACGTCCTGTTGCATGTAGTTGATTAGCAGGTCTACCTCGCACTGTAGCTGATTCCACCTAACAAAAAGGTAGAGACGTCCGTGAACAGATTCCTTCGGCCGGTCAGCACCAGACCATTGTCGCATGCGGGGAATGTATCTGGTGCACCGGGGCAATTTGTGCTACCGGGGCACCGGTCGCCCGTTGCACATTCAAAAATGTTCAAAAAATTCCGGAAAAAATCTAGTGCATTGACACAACATCAATGTACGTTGTCACAAAAATTTAAATCAATATTTGAAACATTGCTCGAGATAAAAAAATAACAAATTTGACACTAAATAGTACATAACACAAGTTGGGCTTCATTTTTGGCCCATTAGCACATTGAGGTCAAATTTGTCATTTTTGTATGTTGAGCATTGTTTTGAATTTTGATTTAAATTTTTGCGACAACATACGTTGATGTTGTGTCGATACACTAAATTTTTTGCGGATTTTTCTGAATATTTTTGAATGTGCAGCAGAGTCCGGTGCACCGGTAGCACCAATTGCCTTGGTGCACCAGATAGGTTCACGTCGCATGCGACATGTTGGCCATGAAAACAAAAACAGAAGCAAGTGCATCACATCTTCATTTATTATTCCGTTGCCGCCACTCAAGAAAATTACAATTTATTACTTTGCTTTGGCTGCCGCATTTTTACAGAAAAAAAGTGGAGTTGTCCAGATCACGTGAACTTCTGAACTTGTGCATGCATGTGAGACTGTTTTTAGGAGAGAGGCACAACATGTGGCTGCGCATGCATGTCAAAGCAATTTAGAGAGTTTATTTAAGTATAACTTTTCAGAGAGTTGGAGTGCGAGGGAAGAGAGAGATGGGAATCTCATGTGGTGTGAGTGGGCGCATGCACCCTGGTCAATGTATTGTCACTTCAACCATCACCCCAACCAGCTTGGCCCACAAGACCTCCTGCCAGGCCTAGTCCTGCCATACCTGTCTCTCCTCCCGTCGCTGTTTTCTGCTTAAAAAAGCCTGCTAATTACACTGCTACTGCAAAGTCTCTGCAGCTGGACAGTGGCTGGCACAAATCTTGAAGTCGCTGGACGAGCAGGATAACAGGGTGTCGGGGCACCCGGGTTCCATCACACCTTTTCGTAATGCATAAACTTACTTCAAAGGTCTTTTGTTCTTAGCACAAACTTGGTCATTGTTCTCTGTTCTTTTTCTCCCCCGAGTCATCATACTAACTTTACTCAACTATGATGGAGCTTTCCTGTGTAGCGCAAAACATTGTTGAAATTGTGCATATTTACATGCTTCAAGAACAGCCCTTTCTAAATCCAAACCCTTTGTTCTTCGCATACCCTAAGTAGAACTTCTATGCTTCGTTCTCACTTTTAAATGTCTGCCTGACCATCGAGTCGTACTCCATAAATTCATCTATCGAGATGCCTTCACTACCCATGCCTTTATCCTGCCATAAGAAACAGCAAAACCTGTTACATATTTACATGAAAGAAAATACGCTGGAACTAAAACATATTATTTATAAATTGTCAACGATTATCATCTGTAACTGAACCAAGAATCTCTGACATCCTTACTAGTTTTCTAGGAAGCCTACAATCCTACTGGGCATAGTAATTTAACCCATCGTTTTCATGTTATGAGAAATCTTGGTTTTCAAATAACCGTATTAAGTTCTTGTAAGAAGTAACACGCATCCCACGATATCAAACTCATAATCTGAGGTGATGGCAAAGCATTTTAGTCACAATACAAACTCTTGGATGCCATCATAATCTATTGTCGGTTCCCACACATACTACTACTATTCGTTGGTTGGATAAATGAGAAGATCTAGAAACCTTACACACACTACTAATCCAGCATCCAAACGCACACAAATCCAGCGGCCCTATTCAGTGCACAGCCAGAATCCATACGCACACAGATACAACTGCCATTTTCGAATTCCTATTGCGTGCACAGCACAGCATCCATGTGCACAGCTGAGCATCAGAAGCGACGTACCTATGCGAGGGAGCTCAACTACGATGCGGGGAGGAACCGATCTCGGGCGCCGTCCGAAGATCTTGCGATGGAGAGAGGGCCGCCGGGCGGCGCTGGCCGGCTGCGCCGTTGAAGATCTTGGGGCCCCGTCCAAGATCTTGCGGTGGCGACCGCAGGGCGGGAGACGGAGCTGCCGCCACTGTGCGACTCAGGCACGGCGATCAAAGGGCGGGAGAAGGAGCGGCCACCCCTGTGCGACTCAGGCAACGAATGGAGAACGAATGAAGAACGAATGAGAAGGGAATCCTAGAAGGGGAGCCTACAAACTAAGATAGGGCAATTCTTTTCAAGGTGTGATATTAATCAATTGCAATTACCCATATTATTAATCAATAACATTATCATTAAGAAAGGACTAACCTACCCTTACAGCCAATTAGCAAAATGTCCTCAAGAGAAAAAAACAGGGATCAATAATGACCATTGGATCAATTATATACTACCCACTATTTACAGGAGTATGATGCACCGTAAAAAGTCTCAATATGTTACACACGGCAAGTTTTACAAAATTTATTCTGTAAAAAAAGAAATGGGAAGTTTTTTTTGGGGGGGGGGGGGGGGGGGGGGAGATGTTAACTTTTAAAAGGAAAGTACTCGTAAATTTCCCACTGTACATGGCAAACATTTGTGTATTAAAAAATAAATGAAAAACCTGCGGAATGTTGCCATGATCTTATGACAGAAATGCATAGGCTATAATCTTATGGCATGATCCATAGACTAAAATGTAGACTACAAAATGCCATGATCCATACACTAAGATTTCCATGATGCATAGACTTAATTTGCCATGGTCCCCATGCAAAAGAGATTTGCCATGTTGTAAAGGAAGAAAAAATGGTCATCGTGCATATAGTTAAATTTGCCATGGTCATAACCAAAATCATATTAAAACTTGCATATATTTGACATGGCAAAAAAAAGTAAAATCAGCCATGTTAATAAAGATCTAATAAATAGTAAATCTTGCCATGGCAATAAAAGTTAAAAATTGCCATAGGAATTTAGGTAAATTTTCCATGTTAATAAAGGTAAATTAGCCATGGCAAAAAAAGTATAACTTGCCATGGCAATAAAAATAAAAAAATGCCATGGGAATGTACGTAAATTTCATCGCCTGCAAGAGAACCATTAAAAACTATACCCACGGTAGAACACCTTTTTTTTGCGGGTGAAAAGGGATTTCTCATTACTCAAGGTGGTCTCTCAGCGGAGGCCAGACGTACAACAGGGTCAATCCCCGAGTGGAACCACACAGCGGTTCGGGGGGTTCGTCGCCCGTAAGAGGCAAGTTCATGGCTACATTTATTTTGTGACCGGCAACATAGAGTAAATGAGATCTCCCTTCCAGCGGCAGCCGCTATATCTCGTATCTCTTGAATGAGGGTGCGGTGCACCGAACGATCCTCCACATTTGCTGTGATCATCGCCACAACCTCTGCGCTATCAAGCTCGACCATGATAGGCAACCCAGTCCTGTTTAGGGCCAGCTCAAGAGGCAACCTGTGCGCAGCTCTCTACATGCAGTATAGATGATTTCTCCTCGATCATCGCGCAAAATCATCCCTCCTCCTGCCGCTCCCGTCGCCGCAATGAAACTGCCATCAATATTCAGCTTAGTGTGTCCCGACGCTGGCGCGGTCCATGATCGCTCCTCCTTAGCCTCCTTGGGAGGCCGAGTGACAAATGGCGGCAAGGAGACCGTCATCTTCCCCTTGACCACATCCGCATTTGGGAATTGTTGGATACAGAGCAGTGAAGTAATGTACCCATGCAAGAATCGTCGTGAGGCTTCAGAAGGTGGCGGCTTCTTGTCATGCGTGATCTCATTCCGGACATGCCAGGTTCTCCACATGATCATAAGGACGATCATCCTCGTAGCCTCGTCAAGGGGGTCCAACAGGGTAAATAGCTATTCCGGTCCTGTGTTCAGGATGTCCTCCACCTTGAGGATACACCAATCCGTGGCCATAGCGTGCCACAGCTCCTTTGCCAAAGGGCACCTGCAGAAAGCGTGGAACATATCCTCTCGTTCCAGTCCACACAAGGGGCATAGGTCAGAAACCTCAAGATGGTGAGAGAGCTTATTTGCCCAAGTAGCAAGCGAGTTCGTAACGATCCTCCAAGCAAACACGCGTACCTTTGGGGGAGCAGGGCACCCCCATATGATCTTCCAGATGGCGCGATGACCATCCGGTGCCCTGCTTGTGGCGGTGGCCAGTGGACGCTCGCGCTCGTCCATGGCTAACCGATAAGCGGATCGAACGGTGAAGATACCGTTCTTCTTCAGGGCCATGCGATGATGTCGTCGGTGACGCGTGTCGAAGTACGAATGGTGGAGATCACCTCCACGTCTGCCGGGTGGAAGTAGCGATGGAGCAGGTCAAGGCGCCATGCCCCATCCTCGTGCAGGAGCTCGGCCACTCGTCATAGTCGGCAGGTACCCTGTTGGGTGATAAGTTGGCGTCGTAGAACACCTTGCAGATTCAGTATTTCACAACTGATAGCGTCATGACCCGGCTAAGCTGTTCTGAGCATGACGGTGTGGGGCGACACAGATCAAGAGCAGTGCAGCTTGGTAGAGGGCCATTGACCATGCCTACAATCAGTAAGCAGCAACCATTATTTTCTGGTCTACACAATCACTGTTAGACCCCCCCAGAAAGGATGCACAAGCAACACAGGTGCACACAGGACGCTCACCACGCAAGGAAGAAAACTGACAACACAACACAAGCATGCACACGAGAGACAACATACAAACATCTCCAATAAGCAAAGAGTAAGCGTGTAGTTTTCAGATAAACTTAGAAACTAAACATCCAAAATTCATAATCTAATTAACTGGTCGGCAAGAGAAGCACCTGTGATCTGTGTTAACAAACTTTAATTGATCCATTAGGGAAGCTTGCATTTTCGCTTTTAGCAAGTTCAGCAAATGCTTTGTTGTACAGTTCGGCAATGCTCAGGCTAGCAGCCTAGAAATTAGTAGCAGTCATATACGTTTTGTTAGGCAAAAGGGAAAAGGCAAAATCTTACTTGAAGGAACTCCTCCATCGAGATTTTACAAGAAACATGTGATAGCTTTGTGTTGCATTCAGATTTAAACGACTCGGATACACCTGATGTGCACATACTATCATCATCCCAATTCCCAAAACCATCACATCACAAGGATAACTATAATATTATGCTCCCAGGCGGCTCTGCCCTGGACCAAACAGCAGAGCAATTAGTTAGGACATCACTGATGCAGATTCTAAACCAACAGTGGTAACTACTAACTGATGCCAATAAATTAACTACCACTATTTCCCCTCCACCAGCCCCCCTAAAAAAACCTAAATATTTCGTATAAGCATCAAATTCGTCACCCAAATTACCCAAAAACACAGCCACCCTAACTAACCTATAATACATCAAATCAATGAGGATTATTTCCAGGAATGAGAGCAACAAGGATAAGGAAATGAAAAGCAGGAGGCACGTACGTGGCTGAGAGGAAGTGAATGAAGATGTGGGAGCTCTTGGCGAAGGCGGACAGCCGGCCATGGCGTCCCTGTCACTAGTAGAAAACATGGCATTTGTCCCGGTTTGTAAGGGCCTTTTGTCCCGGTTTAAGAACCGGGACAAAAATGTCGGTACTAAGGCCCTCCCCCTTTAGTCCTGGTTCTTACACGAACCGGGACAGATGGGCCTCCACGTGGCCACTGCGGACAGCCCAGGCAAGGGGGCCTTTGGTCCCGGTTGGTGACATAAACCGGGACCAAAAGGCTTCCACGCGTCAGCAGCTGGCTGGAGCTGAGGTTTTTTTTTAAATGGCTGGTTTAGGGGTTTTGGGGGTTAATTTAGGTTGTTATTAGCGAGCTAATAGAGAGAAATGTCCTCTCTTATATCTTCGTCCTTGGTTTACCAATGCTATTGCTATGTTCATTTCACCTGCTAATATATAATAACTCATGCTCGCATCATACATCATCATATATAATAACAAGTCCTACTAATCATGCAACATCATACAACTTCTCTACTCATTATTAATAACAAGTCATACGATCATCATCCTCATAGTCCCCTACATAATTGTTCTTAGCACATGATCATCAGTATCAGGTAGGACCTAAACACCCTTAAGGTAAAATAGCATAAAACAATATAGACCCTGACTCTCCATTATAAAGAATGGAGATCATCCTGTCTCCAATTCTTGCGCTTTGCTTCCTTTTGCTTCCAAGAAGCTCCTTACGACCTTCCCATACATTTTTTCCATTCTTTGATTGTCATGTCTTCACTTATTTTAGAAATCCGGTATGGACAGTTGAGATTCGTAGGACGACCTGGTTATATGTTCAAAACATCAAGGCGACCGTGTGTATACATCAGATGAGGCACACAATCATTCAAGATTATCTGTTGAAAAACATAATAATAACTTCGTAGTTAGCAATGATGTGCTAGTTTTAGAAGTATGCAAAAAACTGCACGGATGTCGTAATAGTAAAAAATCTTACCATGATATCTCCATGGTAGTTACCGTAGTTCAACACATGCACTAGTGGCACGTATTGACCATAATGTTGAGGAGTTCGATTGTAGATATTGTAATTCTCAAGATCAGCACAAAATGCGATCAGATGATTTTTTTTTCTTATAAGTTAATTGGGAGCAATCGGTGTAGTGAGTTTTGTCAACCATCTTCTGCACATTCTTTGAAGAATGAAAATAAGCTGCCAACTATTTTGAAATAAACAATCTAAATTACTTAATAATTATGTTTGAGAAGCTCACATGGGGGAAGAATTGGAAGTGTATCCACAAGGACCCAAATGTCCATAGTGTCTTGCTCGATTGTAGGATCACCAAGATCCATGGTGACAAGCATACCCTCATCAAAACCATACATCTTGCAAAGTGCTTCCCAATTTTTGCAACCAAAATGGGTTACACTCTCAGCATTGTACAACTTTACTTCAAAATCCACACCATGATGGGTCCTTAGGTGAATTTTTTTGGTTTCCATACTTTCATGGTCTTCAAAATCCATCCTCTACAAGACATAGCGTCTTGCATAACATGGGATAAGCTAGTCGAATTGGAAAAGATGAAAAATACACGTTAAAATAGTTGAAGTCGTGCTTAATTATGAAAAAAACTATTTCCGTCATTGCGTACCTTTTCAACATCGAAGGTCTCCTCGAGCTTAATGCTGAAGCGCCGATCTTCTTCCAGCTCAAGGAACCTGTCGCACATACCTCGGTCGTTGTGGCACCAGTCGCACTCCCCCGGGCGGTTTTCATCGTACGAGTACGACATTTCTGGCCTATGTTCATAATTCAAATATTAAACTTGTACAATTAAATATATGTACTAAAAACCTAAACTAGATCATTATTATTAATCATGGATTGACTATCGGTGATGGTAGCTCCTCCTTTCACTCCTGAGTGCATTATTACACCAAATTGTCCAGCGCACGGGAATGAAGGAGAAGCTACCCGCACGACAGCATGGATGATGGAGGGGGCTCCTAGATTTCTGCATAGAGTGCTCTTCAATTTTAGCATTCAAAGTAGGAGTACTTTTCCAATATGAGCATTCAATAAGCAAAACCAAATCGTAAAATAAAGTGTATTCAAATTAGCATGCATTCAATTATAAGCAAAAGTACATCATCTCTTGTGTCTGTACATTGCCGAATATTATCACTAATACTCCTCGAATACTATCATACATATAGCATCGCTAATACAACTAGAACCGTAGCGCCCGACGGGTATCGTCGCGGGCGGTGGACACCCAAAGATAAGGAACCATCACAGGATCATAGCTACAGTGATCCCTGAAGAACCAGCCAGGTATTGTCGAACCTGCCCTCCAACGCAACCATGTAGCGACGGACGTGCTCGTCCTCCTCGCTGAAACGGTCACGTACCACCTCCACGCTGTCCGGAAGCCTCGGCACCATCACTGGCCCACGCGACCGCCACCAAACAAGGATCGGGTCAACAACGGGCTGGCTCCTCACCAACCTACGCCCCTCGAAAGGTAGCACCTCCCAATACCAGCCCGGCGGAGCCCAGTCCTGGACATGGCCCTGATGAAGCAGACCTCCACCGCCGAGTCGACGACGAGAATGCGGGATAAGCATCGTCGACGTCGATGCGGGAACTACTTCAATATATAGTAAAATAAAGTAGTTTTATTAATTAATCAACTAGTTCAACTACTAAGCACTTACTATAAATAAATAAAGTAGTACTTACTAAAAATAAACTACTTCTTTAGTAAAATAAAGTAGTTTATTAAATCAACTAGCTAGTTTAACTATATATTAAGCACTTACTATAAATAAAATAAAGTAGTACTTACTAAAAATAAACTAGTTTAACTATAGTTCTATTATTTTTCTAACTAATTATATTAAACACTTTCTCTTCTTATTTTCCTTTTTCCTCTCTTCTAAATATGAACATATTCATAAATGACTTTGATCATACACAATTTTCCTATACATACATAATATGAACATATACATAAATTGACAAAGAAAATTGTATGAACAAAAAAATCATTATGAACAAAATTACAACAGAAAAAATCATAAAAGATTGACATATTCGATCTTTGCATATATATGAACATACAAACATGCATATTCAACAATAATATCACCAAAAAAATCTATTAACAGAAAAAAAATCTAACACGATATGACCAAATTACACAATATGAAAAAAAATCTATGAACTACAAATCTAAATTACTACACATCTAATAAAAAAAATCTATGAACTACAAAAAAATCTAACAAAATCTAACTCAATTAACTACACATCAAAATTACTACACATCTAAATTAACTACACATCAAATTAAATTAGCAAAATTCAACCTCACGGGATGACGACGGCGTGAGGGGCACGGCGAGAACGACAGGCAGGGGACGGCGACGACGACGGTGCGTGAGGGGCGGCGCGGCGACGGTCGACGGTGAGGGGCGGCGCGGGGTGGGGCGGCGACGGGCAGGGGCCGGCTACGTCGCGGGGCACGGGGCACAGGGCGGGGGGCGGCGACGGCGTCGGGGCCATGATGGCAACGGCGAGGCGGAGACGGGCAGCCTGGCGGCGTCGGGGCGGGGAAGAACGAATTGAACGAAATTTTGATGAGTGCCAGTTATATAGATGAAACATTGGTCCCGGTTCGTGAGACAAACCGGGACTAATGCGACCTTTAGTCCCGGTTGGTGGCACCAACCGGGACCAAAGGCCTCTTTTCAGCAGCTGCTACGTCTTGAGCTTGCGTTGATTTTTTTGAAGAGGAAAGGGTGATGCAGCAATAGTAGCGTAAGTATTTCCCTTAGTTTTTGAGAACCAAGGTATCAATCCAGTAGGAGGCACCTCAAAAGTCCCACGCACCTACACAAACAAACAAAGAACTCACAACCAACGCAATAAAGAGGTTGTCAATCCCTTCACGGCCACTTGCGAAAGTGAGATCTAATAGAGATAGTATGATAAGATAAATATATTTTTGGTATTTTATAATATAGATGCAAAAAGTAAAGATGCAAATAAAAGTAGATTAGAAGGAAATATGATAAGAGATAAACCCAGGGGCCATAGGTTTCACTAGTGGCTTATCTCAAGATAGCATAAGTATTACGGTGGGTGAACAAATTACTGTCGAGCAATTGATAGAAAAGCGAATAATTATGAGATTATCTAGGCATGATCATGTATATAGGCATCATGTCCGCAACAAGTAGACCGACTCCTGCCTGCATCTACTACTATTACTCCACACATCGACCGACTCCTGCCTGCATCTAGAGTATTAAGTTCATAAGAACAGAGTAACGCATTAAGCAAGATGACATGATGTAGAGGGATAAACTCAAGCAATATGATATAAACCCCATCTTGTTATCCTCGATGGCAACAATACAATACGTGACTTGCAACCCTTTCTGTCACTGGGTAAGGACACCGCAAGATTGAACCCAAAGCTAAGCACTTCTCCCATGGCAAGAAAGATCAATCTAGTAGGCCAAACCAAACTGATAATTCGAAGAGACTTGCAAAGATAACTCAATCATACATAAAAGAATTCAGAGAAGAATCAAATATTATTCATAGATAAACTTGATCATAAACCCACAATTCATCAGATCTCGACAAACACACCGCAAAAAGAGTTTACATCGAATAGATCTCCACAAGAGAGGGGGAGAACATTGTATTGAGATCCAAAAAGAGAGAAGAAGCCATCTAGCTAATAAATATGGACCCATAGGTCTGTGTTAAACTACTTACAACTCATTGAAGGGGCTATAGTATTGATGTAGAAGCCCTCCGTGGTTGATTCCCCCTCCGGCGGAGCGCCGGCCAAGGCTCCAAGATGAGATCTCGCGGATACAGAAGGTTACGATGGTGGAAATTGTGTTTCGTTCGCTCCCTGGATGTTTTCGGGGTATGTAGGCTTATATAGGAGGGAGAAGTACGTCGGTGGACGCCCGAGGGGCCCACGAGACAGGGGGCGCGCCCTATAGGGGGAGGCGCGCCCTCCTATCTCGTGGAGGCCTCGACAGCTTCTTGACTTGCACTCCAAGTCCTCTAGATCACCTTCGTTCCAAAAATCACGCTCCCGAAGGTTTCATTCTGTTTGGACTCCATTTGATATTCCTTTTCTTCGAAATACTGAAATAGGCAAAAAAATAGCAATACGGGCTGGGCCTCCGATTAGTAGGTTAGTCCCAAAAATGATATAAATATGTAAAATAAAGCCCATAAACATCCAAAGGGGGTAATATAATAGCATGGAACAATAAAAAATTATAGATACGTTGGAGACGTATCAAGCATCCCCAAGCTTAATTCCTGCTCGTCCTCGAGTAGGTAAATGATAAAAAAGAGAATTTTTGATGTGGAATTCTACCTAGCATAATTCTCAATGTAATTTTCTTTATTGTAGCATGAATGTTCAGATCCAAATGATACAAAAAAAAGTTCATATTAACATGAAAATGGTGATTCTTCAAGCATACTAATCAAAGTAATCATGTCTTCTCAAAATAACATGGCCAAAGAAAGTTATCTCTACAAAATCATATAGTCTGGCTGTTGATCTATCTTCATCACACAAAGTATTTAATCATGCACAACCCCGATGACGATCCAAGCAATTGTTTCATACTTTAATAATCTCAAACTCTTTCAACTTTCACGCAATACATGAGCGTGAGCCATGGACATAGCACGACATGTGGAATAGAATGGTGGTTGTGGAGAAGACAAAAAGGAGAAGATAGTCTCACATCAACTAGGCGTATCAACGGGCTATGGAGATGCCCATTAATAGATATCAATGTGAGTGAGTAGGTATTGCCATGCAACGGATGCACTGGAGCTATAAATATATGAAAGCTCAACAAAAGAATATAAGTGGGTGTGCATCCAACTCGCTTGCTCACGAAGACCTAGGGCACTTCGAGGAAGCCCATCATTGGAATATACATGCCAAGTTCTATAATGATAAATTTTCACTACTATATGAAAGTGACAATATATGAGGCTCTCTATCATGAAGATCATGGATCTATTTTGAAGCACAAGTGTGGAAAAAGAGATAGTAGCATTGTCCCTTCTCTCTTTTTCTCTCATTCTATTTTTTCTTTTTCCTTTTTTCTATATTTTTCTTTTTTTTTCTTGGCCCTTTTTTTTCCTTTTTGGCCTTCCTTTTTTTCTTTTTTTTTGTAAAGTCCGAAGTCTCATCCCGACTTCTAGGGGAATCATAGTCTTCATCATCCTTTCCTCACTAGGACAATGCTCTAATAATGAAGATCATCACACTTTTATGGATTTACAACTCAAGAATTACAACTCAAAGCTAGAACAAGATATGACTCTATATGAATGCCTTCGGCGGTGTACCGGGATATGCAATGAAACAAGAGTGACATGTATGAAAATTATGAAGGTGGCCTTGCCACAAATATGATGTCAACTACAAGATCATGCAAAAAACAATATGACAAAAGTAATATGTGTCATATGAACGGAACAGTGGAAAGTTGCATGGCAATATATCTCAGAATGGCTATGGAAATGCCATAATAGGTAGGTATGGTGGCTATTTTGAGGAAGGTAAATGGTAGGTGTATGGTACCGGCGAAAGTTGCATGACACAAGAGAGGCTAGCAATGGTGGAAGGGTGAAAAGGGTGCGTATAATCCATAAACTCAACATTAGTCAAAAGAACTCATGTACTTGTTGCAAAAATCTAGAAGTCATCAAAAACCAAAGCACTACGTGCATGCTCCTAGGAGGATACATTGGTAGGAAAAGACCATCGCTCGTCCCCAACCGCCACTCATAAGGAAGACAATCAATAAATAAAATTATGCTCCAACTACATCACAAAGCGGTTCACCATACGTGCATGCTACGGGAATCACAACCCTCAACACAAGTACTTTTCATAATCGCCTCAACTAGCATGACTTTAATATCACTACTTCCATATCTCAAAACAATTATCAAGCATCATATTGATCATAGCATCCAATTCTTTTCTATGATAGTTTTTATTATACCCAATTTGGATGCTCATCATTCTAGGACCAATTTTATAACCAAAGCAAATACCATGCTGTTCTAAAAGACTCTCAAAAGAATAGAAGTGAAGCATGAGAGACTAGCAATTTCTTCAAAATTAAGACACCACCGTGCTCTAAAAGATATAAGTGAAGCACTAGAGCAAAAACTATCAGGCTCAAAAGATATAAGTGAAGCACATAGAGTATTCTAGCAAATTCTAATCAAATAGGCTTCTCCCAAAAGGTGTGTACAGCAAGGATGATTGTGGTAAACTAAAAAACAAAGACTAATATAATACATGACGCTCCAAGAAAAACACATATCATGTGGCGAATAAAAATATAGCTCCAAGTAAAGTTACCAATGAACAAAGACGAAAGAGGGGATGCCTTCCCGGGGCATCCCCAAGCTTAGGATTTTGGCTATCCTTGAATATCTTGGGGTGCCTTGGGAATCCCCAAGATTAGGCTCTTGCCACTCCTTATTCCATAGTCCATAAAAGCTTTACCCAAAACTTGAAAACTTCACAACACAAAACTCAACAGGAAATCTTATAAGCTCCGTTAGTGAAAGAAAACAAAACCACCACCTAAGTTACTGTAATCAACTCATTCTTTATTTGTTTTTGTGTTAAACCTACTATAATCCAACTTATCTATGGTTTATAAACTAATTTACTAGCCATAGATGCAGGGCCGGCCCTGAGGGGGGTAGGGGGGCGGCCGCCCTAGGCCCCCAAGTTGGAGGGGCCCCCAAATATGTATTTGCATTAGGCCTACGATTTAGGCTGCAGTAAAAAAGGTTCATCTGTGCTGGCCCATCGCCCAAGTGGTCGCAGCTATTGTCGATGGAAAGTCTTTTTTTTGCGAAAATTGTAGATGGAAAGTCTGATACATCGGCATAACTCACGCATTGACTCGCCGGATCCATGACCAAATGCGTGCATCGCCATCACGAACGCAGCAGTTGCCACTTTTTCGTCTCAAGCCTAGATCGTGGCAGATGAACCAGGAGAGGTTTCTTAAGTAAGAGGCCTGGGTCTCAACTCTCGAGGGACATGGTCCGCGCCGGAAATCAGCGGCGGATCGGTGCTGCTATGTGTCGTCTATAGAGGTGAGTTTTGCTGGACGACATCTTCCACTATTTGCACAATTAATCATTCTAATTCTATGGTTTAATGTTGATGTTCACATGGTGCTATAGATGTCAATTCTCAAGCAAAGAAAGAGGTTCTGGATGCAGCTCATGGCGGTTAATTTATAGATGAACTGAGCAATGACGGCACGATTGGGTAACTAACTCTTGATTTAATCATTTGCATAACTAGGTGGGAGTAACTTTGCACTATGGCGGCACCGCAGATTTGATTTTGAAGATATAAAGGTATCTAAGTTTTGAAGTTATGAAGAAATATTTTCCACATCAGTCATATGGATTTACTCATCTATCTAATTTCTCATATACTCCTATTTGTGGTAACAGTCTTACCATTGTCACCACGAGAATTTAAAATTGAATTCAATAATGCATTTAGGATACAAATTGTTTTATGACTATTCTTGGAGTCTTCTGTCCCTTTTGGTACCTAAAATAATATACTCCTAGAGATGTAGTTTAAACATGTCTTTGCATCACGCTCTATTGTATACTTTCTCCATAGCCCGTAACTTTGATATTTATGTTGAGGGCCCCTAGGTTTTAGTTTCGCCCCGGGCCCCCGAAATCTCAGGATCGGCCCTGCATAGATGCATCGAAATAAGGAAACAACACACGAAAAACAGAATCTGTCAAAAACAGAATAGTCTGTAGCAATCTGTAACTAACGCAAACTTCTGGATCTCTAAAACTCCTACCAAAATAGGAAGTCCTGGACAATTTGTTTATTGATTAGCATCAATAATCAACGCAAAATCACGTTTCTGTGATTTAACAAAATTATTTTCGTGCGTGCAAAGTTTCTGTTTTTCAGCAGAATCAACTCAACTATCAGCATAGGTTATCCTATAGGTTCTACTTAGCACAAACACTAATTAAAAGATAGAAACACATCTAAATAGAAGGTAGATTCAAGATTTATTACTAAACAGTAACAAAAACAAAAACACAAAGAAAATTGGGTTGCCTCCCAACTAGCGCTAGCGTTTAACGCCCCTAGCTAGGCATAAAAGTGAAGATAGATCTAACGAGTGCCATCTTTGGCACTAAATTCATAAGTAACCCGCGTGATAGATTCATAAGGTAATTTGACATTCTTTCTTGGAAAGTGCTCCATGCCTTTCTTTAATGGAAATTGGAATATAATATTCCCTTCCTTCATGTCAATAATCGCACCAATCGTTCTAAGGAAAGATCTACCAAGAATAATAGGGCAAGAAAGATTGCAATCTATATCAAGAACGATAAAATCTATGGGCACCAAATTTCTATTAGCAATAATGAGAACATCATTGATCCTTCCCATTGGCTTTTTAATGGTGGAATCCGCAAGGTGCAAATTTAAAGATCAATCATCAAGATCATGGAAACCTAGAATGTCACATAAAGTTTTCGAAATCATGGAAACACTAGCACCCAAATCACACAAAGCAAAACACTCATGATATTTAATTCTAATCTTTATAGTAGGTTCCCACTCATCATTGAGTTTTCTAGGTATAGAAACTTCCAAATTAAGTTTTTCATCATAAGATTGCATCAAGGCATCAACGATATGTTTGGTAAAAGCTTTATTTTGACTATAAGCATGAGGAGAATTAACAACGGATTGCAACAAGGAAATACAACCTTCTAAAGAATAATTATCATAATAAAAATCCTTGAAATCCGAGATAGTGGGTTCAATGCTATTTAAAGTTGTGACCTCTCCAGTCCCACTTTTACCAAATTTAGCATCAAGATCTAAAAACTCTGAATTGTTGGGACGCCTTCTAGGTAAAGTTGACTCATCATCAGTCCCATAATTATGCAAAATCATATTGCAAAACATAGATCTAATAGGAGACGCATCAATAACTTTAAGATCTTCATCATTATTTTCATGGAAACTAGAAGAACACGCCTTTACAAAGCAATCTTTCTGAGCACGCAATCTAGCGGTTCTTTCCTTGCACTCATCAATGGAAATTCTTATTGCTTTGAGAGACTCATTGATATCATGCTTAGGAGGAGAAGATCTAAGTTTAAGAGAATCAACATCAAGCGAAAGTCTATCAACATTCCTAGCCAAATCATCAACTTTGAGCAATTTTTCTTCAAGGAAAGCATTAAAATTCTTTTGAGAAATCATAAATTCTTTCACACTATTCTCAAAATAAGAGGGCATCTTATTAAAATTACCATAAGAATTATTCTAGGAATTTCCATAATTATTAGAGGAACTACTAGGGAACGGTCTAGCATTAAAGTTTCCTCAATAAGCATTGTTTCCAAAACTATTCCACCAACAAAATTCACATCCATAGATTCATTATTATCCTCAATCAAAGTAGACAAAGGCATATCATTGGGATCAAGAGGAGTATTCTTAGCTGCAAACAATTTCATAAGTTCATCCATCTTTCCACTCAAAACATTGATTTCTTCTATAGCATGCACTTTTTTACTAGAAGATCTTTCGGTGTGCCATTGAGAATAATTAGCCATAATATTATCAAGAAGTTTTGTAGCATCTCCTAACGTGATTTCCATAAACGTGCCTCCCACGGCCGAATCTAAGAGATTTCTAGAAGCAAAGTTCAAACCGGCATAAAAAATTAGTATAATCATCTATAAATTCAAACCATGAGTAGGGCAATTGCGAATCATCAATTTCATTCTTTCCCAAGATTAGGCAACATGCTCATGATCAAGTTGTTTAAAATTCATAATATCATTCCTAACAGTGATAATCTTAGTGGGAGGAAAATACTTAGAGATAAAAGCATCTTTGCACTTGTTCCAAGAATCAATACTATTTTTAGGCAAAGACGAAAACCAGACTTTAGCACGATCTCTAAGTCAAAACGGAAATAACTTCAATTTAACAATATTGTTATCCGTATCTTTCTTCTTTTGCATATCACAAATCAACAAAGTTTTTTAGATGAGTAGCGGCATCTTCACTAGGAAGGTCGGCGAATTGATCTTTCATACCAAGATTTAGGAAAGCAGTATTGATTTCACACGACTCAACATCATTAAGAGGAGCAATCGGAGTACTAAGGAAATCATTATTATTGGTATTCGAGAAATCACACAATTTGGTATTATCTTGCGCCATGGCAACAAGTAATCCAACACACAAGCAAACAGAAAAAAGGCAAGCGAAAAAGAGAGGAGGAGATTGGGAAAGAGAGGGCGAATAAAACGGCAAGGGTGAAGTGGGGGAGAGGAAAATGAGAGGCAAATGGCAAATAATGTAAATGCGAGCAAGCTGGGTTTGTGATGGGTACTTGGTATGTCTTGACTTGTGCGAAGACCTCGCCGGCAACGACGCCAGAAATCCTTCTTGCTACGTCTTGAGCTTGCGTTGGCTTTCCTTGAAGAGGAAAGAGTGATGCAGCAATAGTACCGTAAGTATTTCCCTTAGTTTTTGAGAACCAAGGTATCAATCCAGTAGGAGGCTCCTCAAAAGTCCCACGCACCTATACAAACAAACAAAGAACTCGCAACCAATGTAATAAAGGGGTTGTCAATCCCTTCACGGCCACTTGCGAAAGTTAGATCTAATAGAGATAGTATGATAAGATAAATATATTTTTTGGTATTTTATAATATAGATGCAAAAAGTAAAGATGCAAATAAAAGTAGATTGGAAGCAAATATGATAAGAGATAGACCCGGGGGCCATAGGTTTCACTAGTGGCTTCTCTCAAGATAGCATAAGTATTACGGTGGGTGAACAAATTACTGTCGAGCAATTGATAGAAAAGCGAATAATTATGAGATTATCCAGGCATAATCATGTATATAGGCATCATGTCCGCAACAAGTAGACCAACTCCAGCCTGCATCTACTACTATTACTCCACACATCGACCGACTCCTACCTGCATCTACTACTATTACTCCATGCATCGACCGACTCCTGCCTACATCTAGAGTATTAAGTTCATAAGAACAGATTAACGCATTAAGCAATATGACATGATGTAGAGGGATAAACTCAAGCAATATGATATAAACCCCATCTTGTTATCCTCGATGGCAACAATACAATATGTGACTAGCAACCCTTTCTGTCACTGGGTAAGGACACCGCAAGATTGAACCCAAAGCTAAGCACTTCTCCCATGGCAAGAAAGATCAATCTAGTAGGCCAAACCAAACTGATAATTCGAAGAGACTTGCAAAGATAACTCAATCATTCATAAAAGAATTCAGAGAAGATTCAAATATTATTCATAGATAAACTTGATCATAAACCCACAATTCATCAGATCTCGACAAACACACCACAAAAATAGTTTACATCGAATAGATCTCCATACGAGAGGGGGAGAACATTGTATTGAGATCCAAAAAGAGAGAAGAAGCCATCTAGCTAATAACTATGGACCCGTAGGTCTGTGGTAAACTACTCACAACTCATTGGAGGGGCTATGGTGTTGATGTAGAAGCCCTCGGTGGTCGATTCCCCCTCCGGCGGAGCGCCGAACAAGGCTCCAAGATGAGATCTCGCGGATACAGACGGTTACGGTGGTGGAAATTGTGTTTTGTTTGCTCCCTAGATGTTTTCGGGGTACATAGGAGGAAGAAGTACGTCGGTGGATGCCCGAGGGTCGCACGAGACAGGGGGCGCGCCCTATAGGGGGGCATGCCCTCCTATCTTGTGGAGGCCTTGGCAGCTTCTTGACTTGCACTCCAAGTCCTCTGGATCACGTTCGTTCCAAAAATCACGCTCCCGAAGGTTTCATTCTGTTTGGACTCTGTTTGATATTCCTTTTCTTCGAAATACTGAAATAGGCAAAAAAAACAGCAATACGGGCTGGGCCTCCGGTTAGTAGGTTAGTCCAAAAAATGAAATAAATATGTAAAATAAAGCCCATAAACATCCAAAGGGGGTAATATAATAGCAGGAACAATAAAAAATTATAGATACGTTGGAGACGTATCAGCAGCCCAAAGAGCGGGAAGCAGAGGCCTTTGGTCCCGTTTGGTGGCACCAACCGGGACTAAAGGGGGGGCATTGGTACCGGTTTGTGCCACCAACCGGGACCAATGCACCCCTTTAGTCTCGGGTGGTGGCACCAACCGGGACTAAAGGCCTCGCACAGCGCGGTGCGGTGGGAATTATTTATTTTCTTTTGATTTTTCCTTTATTTTTTTATTTTTTTATTCTTTTTTCTTTTAGCTTAGAATAATTATAATCTTTTTATTACTCCATTAGTTCCCAAATTTGAATAGTTTAAATTTTAATTCTTTGAAATTTGTGTGAATCACTAGTTTGTGAATAACTTCACTATAAAATATATTTGGAGTGATTCTTTTTCCTGCTATTTAATATTACTGCGTTTTCTTATTATATTGAAAAACATATTTTGTTATTTTAGTTTCTATCAAAAAAATCTTTATGACAATTCTTTTTGCTACTAAAGTTTCTAACAAAAAATTCTTTATGATAATTATTTCTGCTTTTCATGTTTTGAACAGAAAATACTTTGATAATTTTAGTTGCATAAATTTTATATAATTATAGTTTAAAAAATACTAGAGGTTTATAAAAGCTTTTTAGTTGATTCCTTTTGCTATTAGATTTTTATAAAAGCATTTACTGTTATTTTAGTTATAAGACCTTGAAATTGAAAAGCATTTCAAATGAACTCTGAAAATGTTGAAAGTTGGCATGGTATCATCATTTCACCCACATAGCATGTGCTAAAAAGTTGAGAGGGTTATGGGAAAAACTGGATACACTTCGTGTACAAAATGGACAATCTCTTTCGAAGTATCAGGGTTTCATACGGAAACTCATCTGTTACACAGGGATTTCATTTTTTAAAACTTATTTGAACTCCTAACTTTTTGTGTGTTCAAAATGCACCATTCAAAGCCACATCATCAATTTTCAACCCTTCCTGACTTCATTTGTTATTTTTCATGCATTTGCTGATTATTTTGAGCTATAAGACCCTAAAATTGAAAAGCATTTCAAATGAACTATGAAAAGGTTGGAAGTTGGCATGGTATCATCATTTCATCCACATAGCATGTGCAAGAAAGTTGAGTGGGTTACGGCAAAAACTGGATGCACTTCATGTACAAAACGGACAATCTCTTTCGAAGTAGCAGGATTTCATACGGAAACTTGTCTGTTACAATAGGCATTTCATATGAACTACGAAAAGGTTGAAAGTTGGCATGGTATCATCATAATATTTGTGGACAAAGTCTTCACTTTTTCTTTGCTTGTGTCCTTTCCTTATTGCGCCGTAACCATGGATAATCTTCATCATTTATCAGGATGCTTGGGTCAGCCTTGACTTTGAAGGGAGGAATTTCATGAAACTTTTCATAATCTTCGGACATGTTTATCTTGCCCTCCACTCCCACGATGTCCCTTTTTCCTGAAAGAACTATGTGGTGTTTGGCTCATCATATGATGTATTCGCTTCCTTATTTTTTCTTTTTCTCGGTTTGGTAGACATGTCCTTCACATAGATAACCTGTGCCACATCATTGGCTAGGACGAACGGTTCGTTAGTGTACCCAAGATTGTTCAGATCCACTGTTTTCATTCCGTACTGTGGGTCTACCTGTACCCCGCCTCCTGACAGATTGACCCAGTTGCATTTAAACAAAGGGACCTTAAAATCTACTCCGTAGTCAAGTTCCTATATGTCCACTATGTAACCATAATATGTGTCCTTTCCCCTCTCAGTGGCTGCATCAAAGCGGACACCGCTATTTTGGTTGGTGCTATTTTGATCTTGGGCGATCGTGTAAAATGTATTCCCATTTATCTCGTATCCTTTCCAAATCATTACAGTCGAAGATGGCCCCTGGACAACGAGTACAACTCCTCACAAACAGTGTTTTCACCTCTGAGACGTGTTTCCAACCAACTGCTGAAAGTCCTGATGTGTTCACATGTAATCCAGTCGTCGCACTGCCCCGGGTGTTTGGAGCGCAGACTGTTCTTATGTTCATCGACATAAGGGGTCACCAAGGTAGAGTTCTATAGAACTGTGTAGTGTGCTTGAGACCAAGAATATCCATCCCTGCATATTATTGTCTCCCCTCCAAGCGTGCCTTTTCCAGTCAGTCTCCCCTCATACCGCGATTTAGGGAGACCTATGTTCTTAAGGCCAAGAATGAAGTCAAAACAAAACCCAATGACATCCTCTGTTTGATGGCCCATGGAGATGCTTCCTTCTGGCCTAGCGCGGTTACGGACATATTTCTTTAGGACTCCCATGAACCTCTCAAAGGGGTACATATTGTGTAGAAATACGGGGCCTAGAATGACAATCTCTTCAACTAGATGAACTAGGATGTGCGTCATGATATTGAAGAAGGATGGTGACAAGACATTACACCACATCACTCCTTAGCCTTGGTATGATTTCTGGATCGATCACCTTCTGAGAGATTGCATTGAGGAATGCACATAGCTTCACAATGGCTAATCGGATGTTTTCTGGTAGAAGCCCCCTCAATGCAACTGGAAGCAGTTGCGTCATAATCAAGTAGCAGTCATGAGACTTTAGGTTCTGAAACTTTTTCTCTACCATATTTATTATTCCCTTTATATTCGACGAGAAGCCAGTCGGGACCTTCATACTAAGTAGGCATTCAAAGAAGATTTCCTTCTCTTCTTTGGTAAGAGCGTAGCTGGCAGGACCTTCATACTGCTTTGGAGGCATGCCGTCTTTTTCGTGCAAACATTGCAGATCCTCCCGTGCCTTAGTTGTATCTTTTGTCTTCCAATACACGCCCAAGAAGCCTAGCAGGTTCACGCAAGGATTCTTCATCACGTGCATCACGTCGATCGAAGAGCGGACCTCTAGGTCTTTCCGGTAGGGTAGATCCCAAAATATAGGTTTCTTCTTCCACATGGGTGCGTGTCCCTCAGCGTCACCTGGAACAGCTAGTCCGCCGAGACCCTTTGAAGGAAATATGCCCTAGAGGCAATAATAAAGTTATTATTTATTTCCTTATTTCATGATAAATGTTTATTATTCATGCTAGAATTGTATTAACCGGAAACATGATACATGTGTGAATACATAGACAAACATAATGTCACTAGTATGCCTCTACTTGACTAGCTCGTTAATCAAAGATGGTTAAGTTTCCTAACCATTGACATGAGTTGTCATTTGATTAACAGGATCACATCATTAGGAGAATGATGTGATTGACTTGACCCATTCCGTTAGCTTAGCACATGATCGTTTAGTATGTTGCTATTGCTTTCTTCATGACTTATACATGTTCCTATAACTATGAGATTATGCAACTCCCATTTACCGGATGAACACTTTGTTTGCTACCAAACATCACAATGTAACTGGGTGATTATAAAGGTGCTCTACAGGTGTCTCCGAAGGTACTTGTTGGGTTGGCGTATTTCGAGATTACGATTTGTCACTCCGATTGTCGGAGAGGTATCTCTGGGCCCACTCGGTAATGCACATCCCTATAAGCCTTGCAAGCATTGTAACTAATGAGTTAGTAACATGATGATGTATTACGGAATGAGTAAAGAGACTTGCCAGTAACGAGATTAAACTAGGTATTGAGATACCGACGATCGAATCTCGAGCAAGTAACATACCGACGACAAAGGGAACAACACATGTTGTTATGCGGTTTGACCGATAAAGATCTTCGTAGAATATGTGGGAGACAATATGAGCATCCAGGTTCCACTATTGGTTATTGACCGGAGACGTGTCTTGGTCATGTCTACTTAGTTCTCGAACCCGTAGGATCCGCACGCTTAAAGTTCGATGACGGTTATATTATGTGTTTATGTGTTTTGATGTACCGAAGGTAGTTTGGAGTCCCGGATGAGATCGGGGACATGACGAGGAGTCTCGAAATGGTCGAGACATAAAGATTGATATATTGGACCACTATATTCGAACATTGGAAAGGTTCCGAGTGATTCGGGTATTTATCGGAGTGCCCGGGGGTTATCGGAAACCCCGGGGGGACTATTGGGCCTACATGGGCCATAGGGAAGAGGGAAGGCAACCCACAAGGGGCAGCTGCACCCCCTCCCTATAGGGGGTCCGAATTGGACTAGGGAGGGGGGCGCCCCCCCCTTTCCCTGTCCTTTCCCTCTCCTTCCTTCCCCCTTCCTTTTCCTAGTTGGACTAGGAAAGAGGGGAGTCCTACTCCTACTAGGAGGAGGACTCCTCCCCTCCTTGGTGCGCCCCAAGGCTGGCTGGCCTCCCCCCTTGCTCCTTTTATACAGGGGCAGGGGGGCACCTCTAGACACAACAATTGATCCCTTGGATATCTTAGCCGTGTGCGGTGCCCCCCTCCATGATAATCCACCTCGATAATATCGTAGCGGTGCTTAGGCGAAGCCCTGCATCAGTAGAACATCATCATCGTCAACACTTCGTCGTGCTGACGGATCTCTCCCTCAAAGCTCGACTGGATCGGAGTTCAAGGGATGTCATCAAGCTGAACGTGTGCTGAACTCGGAGGTGTCGTGTGTTCGGTACTTGATCTGTCGGATTGTGAAGACGTACGACTACATCAACCGCATTGTGCTATGCTTCCGCTTTCGGTCTACGAGGGTACGTGGACTACACTCTCCCCTCTCCTTGCTATACATCACCATGATCTTGCATGTGCGTAGGAAATTTTGAAATTACTACGTTCCCCAACAGTGGCATCAGAGCCAGGTTTTATGCATAGATGTTGTATGCACGAGTAGAACACAAGTGAGTTGTGGGTGATACAAGTCATACTGCTTACCAGCATGTCATACTTTCGTTCGGCGGTATTGTTGGATGAAGCGGCCCAGACCGATATACGCGTACGCTTACGCGAGACTGGTTCTACCGACGTGCTTTGCACACAGGTGGCTGGCGGGTGTCAGTTTCTCCAACTTTAGTTCAACCGAGTGTGGCTACGCCCGGTCCTTGAGAAGGTTAAAACAGCACTAACTTGATGAACTATCATTGTGGTTTTGATGCGTAGGTAAGAACGGTTCTTGCTTAGCCCGTAGCAGCCATGTAAAACTCGCAACAACAAAGTAGAGGATGTCTAACTTGTTTTTGCAGGGCATGTTGTGATGTGATATGGTCAAGGCATGATGCTATATTTTATTGTATGAGATGATCATGTTTTGTAACCGAGTTATCGGCAACTGGCAGGAGCCATATGGTTGTCGCTTTATTGTATGCAATGCAATCGCCCTATAATTGCTTTACTTTGTCATTAAGCGGTAGCGATAGTCGTAGAAGCAATAGTTAGCGAGACGACAACGATGCTACGATGGAGATCAAGGTGTCGCGCCGGTGACGATGGTGATCATGACGGTGCTTCAGAGATGGATATCACAAGCACAAGATGATGATGGCCATATCATATCACTTATATTGATTGCATGTGATGTTTATCTTTTATGCATCTTATCTTTCTTTGATTGACGGTAGCATTATAAGATGATCTCTCACTAAATTTCAAGATAAAAGTGTTCTCCCTGAGTATGCACCGTTGCCAAAGTTCGTCGTGCCCAGACATCACGTGATGATCGGGTGTGATAAGCTCTACGCCCATCTACAACGGGTGCAAGCCAGTTTTGCACACGCAGAATACTCAGATTAAACTTGACGAGCCTAGCATATGCATATATGACCTCGGATCACTAAGACCTAAAGGTCGAGCGTGAATCATATAGTAGATATGATCAACATAGTGATGTTCACCATTGAAAACTACTCCATTTCACGTGATGATCGGTTATGGTTTAGTTGATTTGGATCACATGATCACTTAGATGATTAGAGAGATGTCTATCTAAGTGGGAGTTCTTAAGTAATATGATTAATTGAACTTAAATTTATCATGAACTTAGTCCTGGTAGTATTTTGCAAATTATGTTGTAGATCAATAGCTCGCATTGTTGCTTTAATATGTTTATTTTGATATGTTCCTAGAGAAAACTGTGTTGAAAGATGTTAGTAGCAATGATGCAGATTGGATCCATGATCTGAGGATTGTCCTCATTGCTACACAGAAGAATTATGTCCTTGATGCACCGCTAGGTGACGGACCTATTGCAGGAGCAGATGCAGACGTTATGAACGTTTGGCTAGCTCAATATGATGACTACTTGATAGTTTAGTGCACCATGCTTAACGGATTAGAATCGGGACATCAAAGATGTTTTGAACGTCATGGACCATATGAGATGTTCCAGGACTTGAAGTTAATATTTCAAGCAAATACCCGAGTTGAGAGATATGAAGTCTCCAACAAGTTCTATAGCTAAAAAATGGAGGAGAATTGCTCAACTAGTGAGCATGTGCTCAGATTGTCTGGGTACTACAATCGCTTGAATCAAGTGGGAGTTAATCTTCCAGATAAGATAGTGATTGACAAGAGTTCCCTAGTCACCATCACCAAGTTACTAGAAATTCGTGATGAACTATAGTATGCAAGGGATGACGAAAACGATTCCCGAGCTCTTCATAATGTTGAAATTGACGAAGGTAGAAATCAAGAAAAGAGCATCAAGTGTTGATGATTGACAAGACCACTAGTTTCAAGAAAAGGGCAAAGGGAGAGAAAGGGAACTTCAAGTAGAATGACAAGCAAGTTGTCACTCCCGCGAAGAAGCCCAAAGCTGGACCAAAGCCTGAAACGGAGTGCTTCTACTGCAAAGGAAATGGTCACTGGAAATGGAAATTCCCTGAATATTTGGTGGATAAGAAGGATGGCAGAGTGAACAAGGGTATATTTGATATACAGGTTATTGATGTGTACCTTACTAGTGTTTATAGTAGCCCCTTGGTATTTGATACTTGTTCGGTTGCTAAAAATTAGTAACTCGAAACAGGAGTTACAGAATAAACAGAGACTAGTTGAGGGTGAAGTGACGATGTGTGTTGGAAGTGGTTCCAAGATTGATATGATCATCATCGCACACTCCCTATACTTCCGGGATTAGTGTTAAACCTAAATAAATGTTATTTGGCATTTGCGTTGAGCATGAATATGATTTAATCATGTTTATTGCGATACGATTATTCATTTAATGTCAGAGAATAATTGTTATTCTGTTTACATGAATAAGACCTTCAATGGTCACACACCCAATGAAAATAGTTTATTGGATCTCGATCTTAGTGATACACATATTCAAAATATTGATGCCAAAAGATGCAAAGTTAATAATGATAGTGCAACTTATTTGTGGCACTGCCGTTTGGGTCATATCGGTGTAAAGCGCATGAAGAAAGTCCATAAAGATGGATTTTCGGAATCACTTGGTTATGAATCATTTGATGTCTGCGAACCGTGCCTTTTGGGCAAGATGACTAAAACTCCGTTCTCCGGAACAATGGAACGAGCTACTGACTTATTGGAAATAATACATACCGATGTATGCGATCCAATGGGTGTTGATGCTCATGGCAAGTATCGTTATTTTCTGACCTTCACAGATGATTTGAGCAGATATGGGTATATCTACTTGATGAAACATAAGTCTGAAATAGTTGAAAGGTTCAAAGAATTTCAGAGTGAAGTGGAAAATCATCATAACAAGAAGATAGAGTTTCTGCGATCTGATCGTGGAGATGAATATTTGAGTTACGAGTTTGGCCTTCAGTTAAAAAATGTGGAATAGTTTCACAAACTCATGCCACCTGGAGCACCACAGCGTAACGGTGTGTCCGAACGTCATAAGCGCACTTTATTTGATATGGTGCGATCAATGATGTCTCTTACCGATTTACCAATATTGTTTTGGGGTTATGCATTAGAGATAGCTGCATTCACGTTAAATCGATTGAGACGACATCGTATGAACTATGGTTTAGCAATAAACCTAAGATGTTGTTTCTTAAAGTTTGGAGTTGCGATGCTTATGTGAAAAAGTTTCAACCTGATAAGCTCGAACCCAAATTGGAGAAATGTGTCTTCATAGGATACCCAAAGGAAACTGTTGGGTACACCTTCTAATCACAGATCCAAAGGCAAAATATTCATTGCTAAGAATGGATCCTTTCTAGAGAAGAAGTTTCTCTCGATAGAAGTGAGTGGGAGGAAAGTAGAGCTTGATAAGGTAATTTGTACCTTCTCTCGAATTGGAAAGTAGTTCATCATAGAAATCACTTCCAGTGATTCCTACACCAATTAGTGAGGAAGCTAATGATGATGATCATGAAACTTTAGATTAAGTTACTACAAAACCTCGTATGTCTTCCAAAGTACAGTACGCACCAGAGTG
Source organism: Triticum timopheevii (assembly GCA_963921465.1). Taxonomy (NCBI): domain Eukaryota; kingdom Viridiplantae; phylum Streptophyta; class Magnoliopsida; order Poales; family Poaceae; genus Triticum; species Triticum timopheevii. Next base: position 28,953,038 of record OY997271.1, on the reverse strand, counting down.
GTACGGTAATCCTGTTATGGAATTCATGTTACTAGACCATGATAAACCTACGAACTATGAGGAAGCGATGATGAGCCCAGATTCCGCGAAATGGTTTGAGGCCATGAAATCTGAGATGGGATCCATGTATGAGAACAAAGTGTGGACTTTGGTGGAGTTGCCCGATGATCGGCAAGCCATATTGTATAAATGGATCTTCAAGAGGAAGACAGACGCTGATAGTAGTGTTACTATCTACAAAGCTTGACTTATCGAAAAGGGTTTTTGACAAAGTTCAAGGTGTTGACTACGATGAGATTTTCTCACTCGTATCGATGCTTAAGTTTGTCCGAATCATGTTAGCAATTGCCACATTTTATGAAATCTGGCAAATGGATGTCAAAACTGCATTCCTTAATGGATTTATTAATGAAGAGTTGTATATGATGCAACCAGAAGGTTTTGTCAATGCTAAAGTTGCTAACAAAATGTGCAAGCTCCAGCGATCCATCTATGGACTGGTGCAAGCATCTCGTAGTTGGAATATATGCTTTGATGAGTTGATCAAAGCATATGGTTTTATACAGACTTTTGGAGAAGCATGTATTTACAAGAAAGTGAGTGGGAGCTTTGTAGCATTTCTAAAACTATATGTAGATGACATATTGTTGATTGGAAATGATATAGAAATTTCTGGATAGCATAAAGGGATACTTGAATAAGAGTTTTTCAATGAAAGACCTTGGTGAAGCTGCTTACACATTGAGCATCAAGATCTACAGAGATAGATCAAGACGCTTGATGAGATTTTTCAATGAATACATACCTTGATAAGATTTTGAAGTAGTTCAAAATAGAACAGTCAAAGAAGGATTTCTTGCCTGTGTTGCAAGGTGTGAAGTTGAGTAAGACTCAAAACCCAACCATAGCAGAAAATAGAAAAAGAATGAAAGGTCATTTCCCTATGCCTCAGTCATAGGTTCTATAAAGTATGCTATGCTGTGTACCAGATCTATTGTATACCTTGCTCTGAGTTTGGCAAGGGAGTACAATTTTGATCTAGGAGTAGATCACTGGACAGCGGTCAAGAATATCCTTAGTGAGGACTAAGGAAATATTTCTCGATAATGGAAGTGATAAAAGAGCTCGTCGTAAAGAGTTACAATGATGCAAGCTTTTACATCGATCCAGATGACTCTAAGTCTCAATCTGGATACATATTGAAAGTGGGAGCAATTAGCTAGAGTAGCTCCGTGTAGAGCATTGTAGACATAGAATATTTGCAAAATACATACGGCTCTGAATGTGAAAGACCCGTTGACTTAACTTCTCTCATGAGCAAAACATGATCATACTTAGTACTCTTTGGGTGTTAATCACATAGCGATGTGAACTAGATTATTGACTCTAGTAAACCCTTTGGGCGTTGGTCACATGACGATGTGAATGGGTGTTAATCATATACATATATGAATATTGGTGTTAAATCACATGGTGATGTGAACTAGATTATTGACTCTAGTGCAAGTGGGAGACTGAAGGAAATATGCCCTAGAGGCAATAATAAAGTTATTATTTATTTCCTTATTTCATGATAAATGTTTATTATTCATGCTAGAATTGTATTAACCGGAAACATAATACATGTGTGAATACATAGACAAACATAATGTCACTGGTATGCCTCTACTTGACAAGCTCGTTAATCAAAGATGGTTAAGTTTCCTAACCATAGACATGAGTTGTCATTTGATTAATGTGATCACACCATTAGGAGAATGATGTGATTGACTTGACCCATTCCGTTAGCTTAGCACTTGATCGTTTAGTATGTTGCTATTGCTTTCTTCATGACTTATACATGTTCCTATAACTATGAGATTATGCAACTCCCATTTACTGGAGGAACACTTTGTGTGCTACCAAACGTCACAACGTAACTGGGTGATTATAAAGGTGCTCTACAGGTGTCTCCGAAGGTACTTGTTGGGTTGGCATATTTCGAGATTAGGATTTGTCATTCCGATTGTCGGAGAGGTATCTCTAGGCCCACTCGGTAGTGCACATCACTATAAGCCTTGCAAGCATTGTAACTAATGAGTTAGTTACAGGATGATGTATTACGAAACGAGTAAACAGACTTGCCGGTAACGAGATTGAACTAGGTATTGAGATACCGACGATCGAATCTCGGGCAAGTAACATACCGATGACAAAGGGAACAACGTATGTTGTTATGCGGTTTGACCGATAAAGATCTTCGTAGCATATGTGGGAGCCAATATGAGCATCCAGGTTCCGCTATTGGTTATTGATCGAAGACGTGTCTCACTCATGTCTACATAGTTCTCGAACCCGTAGGGTCTGCACGCTTAAAGATTGATGGTGGTTATATTATGTGTTTATGTGATTTGATGTACCGAAGGTAGTTCAGAGTCCCGGATGTGATGGGGGACATGACGAGGAGTCTTGTAATGGTTGAGACGTAAAGATTGATATATTGGACGACTATATTCGGACATAGGAAAGTTTCCGAGTGATTCGGGTATTTATCGGAGTGTCGGGGGGTTATCGGAAAACCCGGGGGGGGGGGGGGGGGGGGGGGCTATTGGGCCTACATGGGCCATAGGGAAGAGGGAAGGCAGCCCAGAAGGGGCAGCTATGCCCCCGCCCTATAGGGGGTCCGAATTGGGCTGGGGAGGGGGCGCCCCCCTTTCCTTCTCCTTTCCCTCTCCTTCCTTCCCCCTTCCTTTTCCTAGTTGGACTAGGAAAGAGGGGAGTCCTACTCCTACTAGGAGGAGGACTCCTCCCCTCCTTGGTGCGCCCCAAGGCTGGCCGGCCTCCCCCTTGCTCCTTTATATACAAGGGCAGGGGGGCACCTCTAGACACAATAATTGATCCCTTGGACTCTTAGCCGTGTGCGGTGCCCCCCTCCATGATAATCCACCTCGATAATATCGTAGCGGTGCTTAGGAGAGGCCCTGCGTCGGTAGAACATCATCATCGTCAACACGCTGTCGTGCTGACAGAACTCTCCCTCAAAGCTTGGCTGGATCGGAGTTCGAGGGACGTCATCGTGCTGAACATGTGCTGAACTCGGAGGTGTCGTGCATTCGGTACTTGATCAGTCGGATTGTGAAGACGTGGACTACACTCTCCCCTCTTGTTGCTATACATCACCATGATCTTGCGTGTGCGTAGGAAATTTTGAAATTACTACGTCCCCTAACACCCTTTCCAAAGATTACATGTAAATCATTGACCATAGCAAGTACGTGATCACCGGTACGCATGGCGGGCTTCTTCCGGTGATCTGCCTCGCCTTTAAAATGCTTGCCTTTCTTTCGACATTGATGGTTGGTCGGAAGAAATCGATGATGGCCCAGGTACACATTCTTCCTGCAGCTTCCCAGGTACATACTTTCGGTGTCAGCTAAACAGTGCGTGCATGCGTGGTATCCCTTGTTTGTCTGTCCTGAAAGATTACTAAGAGCGGGCCAATCGTTGATGGTTACAAATAGCAATGCGTGCAGGTTAAATTCCTCCTGTATGTGCTCATCCCACACACGTACATCATCTCCATTCCACAGCTGTAAAAGTTCTTCAACTAATGGCCTTAGGTACACATCAATGTTGTTGCCGGGTTGCTTAGGGCCTTCGATGAGAACTGGCATCATAATGAACTTCCGCTTCATGCACATCCAAGGAGGAAGGTTATACATACATAGAGTCACGGGCCAGGTGTTGTGATTGCTGCTCTGCTCCCCGAAAGGATTAATGCTATCCGCGCTTAAACCAAACCATACGTTCCTGGGGTCATGTGCAAACTCAGCCTAGTACTCTCTCTCGATTTTTCTCCACTGCGACCCGTCACCGGGTGCTCTGAACTTCCCGTCTTTCTTACGGTCCTCACTGTGCCATCGCATCAACTTGGCATGCTCTTTGTTTCTAAACAGTCGTTTCAACCGTGGTATTATAGGAGCATACCACATCACCTCCGCAGGAACACTCTTCCTGCGTGGCTCCCCGTCAACATCACTAGGGTCATCTCGTCTGATCTTATACCGCAACGCACCGCATACCGGGCATGTATTCAAATCCTCGTACGCACCGCGGTAGAGGATGCAGTCATTAGGGCATGCATGTATCTTCTGCACCTTGATAACCCGCAAGTATACGGGATAGTTGTAGCCTCTTTCGATAAGTAAGAGTGTCGAACCCAACGAGGAGCTAAAGGTAGAACAAATACTCTCTCAAGTCCTATCGGCCACTGATACGACTCTACGCACGCTTGACGTTCGCTTTACCTAGAACAAGTATGAAACTATAAGTACTTTGTAGGTGTGATAGGATAGGTTTGCAAGATAATAAACAACATGCAAATATAAAGTAGGGGCTGTTTAGATAAAGAAGCAATAAAGTAAATATAACGAGTGTGGAAAAGTGGTGGTAGGAGTTGTGGAATTTTCCCTAAGCAATTGACTATGTTACTAGACCGATAATCACTATTGCAATTCTATTTGAGGGAGAGGCATAAGCTAACATACTTTCTCTACTTGGGTCATATGCACTTATGATTGGAACTCTAGCAAGCATCCGCAACTAGTAATGATTCATTAAGGTAAAACCCAACCATAGCATTAAAGCATCAAGTCCCCTTTTATCCCATACGCAAACAACCTACTTACTCGGGTCTGTGCTTCTGTCACTCACGCCACCCACCATAAGAAAATCATAAACATATTTCAAACCCTACAGCGGGAATCCCTCACACTTGCATGACACGGAGGGCACCATAGGACAGCACCAATAATAAAACATGCAACTCAAACCAATCATATCAATTCATCAATCACCGATAGGACAATGAAAATCTACTCAGAAGCCCCCGGCAGCGTTCCGATGCCACCGGAAGCAAGGGGGAGAGAGCCCCCCTTCTTCTTCCTTGACCTTGACCTTCTCCCTAGATGGGAGAAGGGTTTCCCCTCTGGTCCTTGGCTCCCATGGCTTGGGGGGGGGGGGGCGAGAGCCCCTCCGAGATTGGATCTATCTCTCTGTTTCTGCGTTCTGTTCTGGCTCTGTTTCACCATTTCGTGTATATATGGAGGTCCGTAACTCTGATTGGCCTGAAACCTTCGCCGTGATTTCTTTCCAAATATTAGCTTTCTTGCGGCAAAAGAAGAGCATCAACCGCCTTACGGTGGGCTCACGAGGGCAGGTGGCGCGCCCAGGGGGGCAGGCGTGCCCCTGCCTCGTGACCATCTCAGGCACTGGTTTGCGTTGATTTTCCTTCCAAATTTTCCATATTTTCCAAAAATAACCTCCGTCCGTTTTTATCCCGTTTGGACTCCGTTTGATATTGGGTTTCTGAAAAACAAAAAACATGCAACAGACAGGAACTGGCACTGGGCACTAGATCAATATGTTAGTCCCAAAAATAATATAAAAAGTTGCCAAAAGTATATGAAAGTTGAATAATATTGGCATGCAACAATCAAAAATTATAGATACGATGGAGACGTATCAACATCCCCAAGCTTAATTCCTGCTCGTTCTCGAGTAGGTAAATGATAAAAAAGATATTTTTTGATGTGGAATGCTACCTAGCATAATCATGATCATATGTCTAATCATGGCATGAATATTAAGAAACGAGTGATTCAAAGCAATAGTCTATCATTTGACATAAAACAATAATACTTCGAGCGTACCAATAAAGCAATCATGTCTTTTCAAAACAACAAGGCGAAAGCAAGCATATCCCTACAAAATCATATAGTTTGGCCATGCTTCATTTTCATCACACAAAATGCCCCCATCATGCACAACCCCGATGACAAGCCGAGCAATTGGTTCATACTTTTTAACGCGCTTCAGCTTTTTCAACCCTCACGCAATACATGAGCGCAAGCCATGGATATAGCACTATAGGTGGAATAGAATATAATGATGGAGGTTATATGGAGAAGACAAAAAAGGAGAAAGTCTCACATCGACACGGCTAATCAACGTGCTATAGAGATGCCCATCAATTGATGTCAATACGAGGAGTAGGGATTGCCATGCAACGGATGCACTAAGAGCTATAAGTGTATGAAAGCTCAACAAAAGAAACTAAGTGGGTGTGCATCCAACTTGCTTGCTCATGAAGACCTAGGGCATTTGAGGAAGCCCATCGTTGGAATATACAAGCCAAGTTCTATAATGAAAAATTCCCACTAGTATACGAAAGTGACAACATAGGAGGCAATCTATATGAAGAACATGGTGCTACTTTGAAGCACAAGATATGAGACTCACTACATGAAGAACATGGTGCTACTTTGAAGCACAAGTGTGGAAAACGAGATAGTAACATTGCCCCTTTTTATTTATTTTCCTTTTTTTCTTTTTCTTCTTTTTTTTATTTTTTTCCTTTTATTTCTTTTTTTCTTTGGCCTTTCTTTTTTTTCTTTTTGGCCTTCTTTTATGGGGCAATGTTCTATAATGATGATCATCACACTTTTATTTACTTACAACTCGATACTGGAACAAAGATATGACTCTATATGAATGCTTCCGGCGGTGTACCGAGATGTGCAATGATCTAGCGTAGCAATGACATCAAAAAACGGACAAGCCATGAAAACATCATGCTAGCTATCTTACGATCGTGCAAAGCAATATGACAATGAATGCTCAAGTCATGAATATGATGATGATGGAAGTTGCATGGCAATATATCTCGGAATGGCTATGGAAATGCCATAATAGGTAGGTATGGTGGCTGTTTTGAGGAAGATATAATGAGGCTTATGTGTGATAGAGCGTATCGTATCACGGGGTTTGGATGCACCGGCAAAGTTTGCACCAACTCTCAAGGTGAGAAAGGGCAATGCACGGTACCGAAGAGGCTAGCAATGATGGAAAGGTAAAAGTGTGTATAATCCATGGACTCACATTAGTCATAAAGAACTCATATACTTATTGCAAAAGTTTATTAGCCCTCGAAGCAAAGTACTACTACGTATGCCCCTAGGGGGATAGATTGCTAGGAAAAGACCATCGCTCGTCCCCGACCGCCACTCATAAGGAAGACAATCAAAAAAACACCCCATGCTTCAAATTTGTCACACAACGGTAACCATACGTGCATGCTACGGGACTTGCAAACCTCAACACAAGTGTCTCTACAATCCACAACCACCCACTACCATGACTCTAATATCACCACCTTTATATCGCAAAACTATTGCAAGGAATCAAACATATCATATTCAGCGATCTACAAGTTTATGTAGGATTTTATGACTAACCATGTGAATGACCAATTCCTGTCATCTCTCTAAATAGATGTAAGTGAAGCAAGAGAGTTTAATTCTTTCTACAAAAGATATGCCCATGCTCTAACAATTATAAGTGAAGCAAAAGAGCATTCTACAAATGGCGGTTGTCTATATGAAGAGAATCAGGCAATCCAAACTTCAAATGATATAAGTGAAGCACATGAAGCATTCTATAAAGCCACACTCAAAAGATTTAAGTGAAGTGCAATGGGCATTCTATAAATCAACCAAGGACTATCTCATACCATCATGGTGCATAAAATAAAAGTGAAAACTAAATGCAAAAGACGCTCCAAGACTTGCACATAATGCATGAACGAAACGAATTCGAGAACATACCGATACTTATTGAAGAAAGAGGGGATGCCTTCCGGGGCATTCCCAAGCTTAGACGCTTGAGTCTCCTTGAATATTTACTTGGGGTGCCTCGGGCATCCCCAAGCTTGAGCTCTTGCCTCTCTTCCTTTTCCTCATATCGAGACATCCTCGATTAGACACTACATCCACACAAAACATCAACAGAAAACTCGGTAAGATCCGTTAGTACAATAAAGCAAATCAACACTCTAAGTACTATTGCAAACCAATTCATATTTTGTTTTTGCATTTTTTATACTGTAATATGAATTTTCCATGGCTTAATCGACTGATATAAATTGATAGCTTCATCAAAACAAGCAAACTATGCATCAAAAACAGAATCTGTCAAAAACAGAACAGTCTGTAGTAATCTGAACATCCACCATACTTCTGTTACCCCAAAATTTCTACCAAAATTAGGAAAACTAAACAAGTTGTATAGCAAGACAGTGCAAAAGAAATCAGAACCAATTGACGTTCCAGTTAAAAATGTAAAATGGCGCACTACAGCCAAAGTTTCTGTCCTACACCGTACAAACCAACAAGCATTGTAAACATCCTAAAGGCAAACCTTAGCACATTATTTTTATAATACAATGGAATTATACAAGGGGATAATTATTTTTGATGAAAAGTTTCTGTAATCAAGATTCACAAAGTTTCCGTGAGCATGAACAAAGTTCAAGGAGCTCTCCCACTTCAAGAATGCTTGTCTCTCTCACTTTCACTTTCCTTTTTGAAAAGTTTTTAGGTTCCCCTCTTTATTTATCTTTTATTTTTAAACTATATGAAAGCACTCAACAGAAATAAATGACTCTCTAAAACTTCCGGGTTGTCTCCCTGGCAGTGCTTTCTTTAAAGCCATTAAGCTAGGCATTTAGTGCTTAAGTAATGAATCCACCCGGATCCCAAGGTATATCAAAGCCAATTTTAATTAACAATGATTTGTAATTTAGTAGTGAGCACAAAGTAACATATATTATGCAACAATGAAGTCTAACTCTCTTCCTATGCATCGGCATGTCATAAAAGAACAATTCATGCACACCAAGTAAAGGCCAATGCATAGTATAAGCAATTTCTTGCAATTTCATAGTATGGGGAACATAGAGAGGTGGAGAAATAGTTCCTCTCTCATAATAATTGAAAGTAGGAGCAGCAATCACATGCATATTACATTCATCAAGATCATCATGTGCAATGGTAAAAGGCAACCCATCAATATAATCCTTAATAAGCACAAACTTCTCCGATATAGTGTTGTTTGGAGAATTCAAAAAGATAATAGGACTATCATGCGTGGGTGAAATAGCAACAATTTCATGTTTAACATAAGGAACTATAGCAAGTTCATCTCCATAAGCATAATTCATATTGGTATCTTGGCCACAAGCATAGCAAGTATCATCAAAAAGGGATATTTCAAACAAATTCAAGGGATCATAGCAATCATCATAGCAATCATTTTTCGGTAAGCACGAAGGGGAATTAAATAATGTATAAATTAGAGGGCTACTCTAATTAGAAGGTGGGCACAGGTAGCTAATCCGCTCTTCCTCTTTTTGTTCTTCACTCTCCTCATCATCTTCTTCATCCAATGAGCTCACAGTTTCATCAATTTCTTCTTCCATAACTTCCTGCAAAATATTAATCTCTTCTTGGGCAGCGGAGAATTTCTCAATATATGGTTTAACATAGGCATTAGAAGCATAATTATCATAACAATATTCAAGTATGGGAAAACTTTCAGAATTGTAAAGAGTAGCATCATACTTTTCAATCAAAGAAGCAATTTCTAAAGCACCCTTAAAAGCAACAATTCTTCAATTTGTTGAACATCATAGTAATTATAAACACCCTTAGCATACGAAGATACGATTCCATTACCACTAAACTCACATTGGTAGGGAAGGTGTTTCTTAGGGTTTTTGGAACAACAAGTAAAATCATAAAGATAACATAAATTCCAAGCATAGCATTGCAAACGTTGAATTTGATCCCATAATAGTTTCCCTTTTTCAGATATACGGTTTCGCACATAATAAGCATGCTCATCTAAAGATTTGCCCTCAACTAAGCTAGTTGGGGTTTCAGCACGAGCACATAGGGATCGAAGATGATCCAAGTAAAAAGCTTCAGTAGTGTGATAGATTTTGAGTGGTTCTTCAACCATTGGAGCAGTAGGTACAACTGATTTTTTTGGTATTTTGCGTTTCCTACCCATAGCTAAAGATAGAAAACAACTAAGGACAGCAAATAAAAATTTACTTAGTGATAAAGCAAACAAGCACACACGAGAATATTCACCCCACGCTATCACTCCCCGGCAACGGCGCCAGAAAAAGGTCTTGATAACCCGCAAGTATACGGGATAGTTGTAGCCTCTTTCGATAAGTAAGAGTGTCGAACCCAACGATGAGCTAAAGGTAGAACAAATACTCTCTCAAGTCCTATCAGCCACTGATACGACTCTACGCACGCTTGACGTTCGCTTTACCTAGAACAAGTATGAAACTAGAAGTACTTTGTAGGTGTCATAGGATAGGTTTGCAAGATAATAAAGAACTTGTAAATATAAACTAGGGGCTGTTTAGATAAAGAAGCAATAAAGTAAATATAACGAGTGTGGAAAAGTGGTGGTAGGAGTTGTGTCCCTAAGCAATTGACTACGTTACTAGACCGGTAATCACTATTGCAATTCTATTTGAGGGAGAGGCATAAGCTGACATACTTTCTCTACTTGGATCATATGCACTTATGATTGGAACTCTGGAAAGCATCCGCAACTACTAAAGATTCATTAAGGTAAAACCCAACCATAGCATTAAAGCATCAAGTCCCCTTTTATCCCATACGCAAACAACCTACTTACTCGGGTCTGTGCTTCTGTCACTCACGCCACCCACCATAAGCAAATCATAAACATATTGCAAACCCTACAGCGGGAATCCCTCACGCTTGCGCGACACGGAGGGCACCATAGGACAGCACCAATAATAAAACATGCAACTCAAACAAATCATAGCAATTCATCAATCACCGATAGGACAACGAAAATCTACTCAGACATCATAGGATGGCAACACATCATTGGAAAATAATATGAAGCATAAAGCACCATGTTCAAGTAGAGGGTACAGCGGGTTGCGGGAGAGTGGACCGCTATAGATAGAGGGGGGAAGGTGATGGAGATGTTGGTGAAGATGACGGCGATGTTGGTGAAGATCACGGTGATGATGATGGCCCTCGGCGGCGTTCCGGTGCCACCGGAAGCAAGGGGGAGAGAGCCCCCCTTCTTTTTCCTTGACCTTGACCTTCTCCCTAGACGGGAGAAGGGTTTCCCCTCTGGTCCTTGGCTCCCATGGCTTGGGAGGGGCGAGAGCCCCTCCGAGATTGGATCTATCTCTCTGTTTCTGCGTTCTGTTCTGGCTCTGTTTCACCGTTTCGTGTATATATGGAGATCCGTAACTCCGATCGGCCTGAAACCTTCGCCATGATTTTTTTCCGAATATTAGCTTTCTTGCGGCAAAAGAAGAGCATCAACTGCCTTACGGTGGGCTCACAAGGGTAGGGGCGCGCCCAGGGGGGCAGGCGCGCCCCCCTGCCTCGTGACCACCTCGGGCACTGGTTCTCGTTGATTTTCCTTCCAAATTTTCCATATTTTTCAAAAATAAGCTCCGTTAGTTTTTATCCCGTTTGGACTCCGTTTGATATTGGGTTTCTGCTAAACAAAAAATATGCAACAAACAGGAACTGGCACTGGGCACTGGATCAATATGTTAGTCCCAAAAATAATATAAAAAGTTGCCAAAAGTATATGAAAGTTGAATAATATTGGCATGGAACAATCAAAAATTATAGATACAACGGAGACGTATCACACCTCCAATCCTAGAGGGCATATGACCTTCTTTGCTGCGTACGTACTGTCGGGCAATTCATTATCCTTTGGAAGCTTCTTCTTCAATATTTTCAGTAGCTTCTCAAATCCTTTGTCAGGCACAGCATTCTCTGCCTTCCACTGCAGCAATTCTAGTAAGGTACCCAGCTTTGTGTTGCCATCTTCGCAATTGGGGTACAACCCTTTTTTGTGATCCCCTAACATGCGATCGAACTACAGCTTCTCCTTTTGACTTTTGCATTGCGTCCTTGCATCGACAATGATCCGGCGGAGATCATCATCGGGCACATCGTCTGGTTCCTCTTGATCTTCAGCAGCTTCCCCCGTTGCAGCATCATCCGGCACATCTTCTGGTTCCTCTTGATCTTCAGCAGCTCCCCTCGTTGCAACACCACCGTATTCAGGGGGCACATAGTTGTCATCGTCCTCTTCTTCTTCGCCGTCTTCCATCATAACCCCTATTTCTCCGTGCCTCGTCCAAACATTATAGTGTGGCATGAAACCCTTGTAAAGCAGGTGGGTGTGAAGGATTTTCCGATCAGAGTAAGACTTTGTATTCCCACATTTAGTGCATGGACAACACATAAAATCATTCTGCTTGTTTCCCTCAGCCACTTCGAGAAAATTATGCACGCCCTTAATGTACTCGGAGGTGTGTCTGTCACCATACATCCATTACCGGTTCATCTGCGTGAATTATATATAATTATGTGTGTCAAAAGTAAGAAAATCAGACAAATATCTATCTAAAGTAAGAAAATCAGACAAGTATCAGAAAGAAGATAAGAACAAGAGGCTCACCACAGTGGTGCCGGCGACGAGATCGGCGCGGGCGATCAATGGCGGTGAAAACGGGGACAGGGCCTGACGGACCGGTAAATCTAGACAAATCTCGAAAAAAATGGAGCTTCGAGGTCGAGCTTCGAGAGGAGAAAGCTTAAGTAGTGTGGCTCAGGCATTTCATCGAACACCTCATGTGCATAGGAGGTGAACTAGAGCACCCAAATGCCCTCTCCTCGCCGGATTGAAAAAACAGAGCAATGTGGAGTGCGGCGGTGGGTATATATAGGCAAGTTATTTCTCCCGGTTCGTGGCATGAACTGGGACTAAAGCACCCCCTTCTGTCCCGGTTCAAGCCCCGAACCGAGGCCAATGGTTGTGGGCCAGGAGCAAGGACCATTGGTCCCGGTTCGTGGCTTGAACCGGGACAAATGGTTCCACACGAACCGGGACAAATGCCCACGAGGCCCCGGCCGCCCCCCTGGGTTCACGAACCGGGTCTAATACCCCCATGGGTCCTGGTTCTTGAAGAACCGGGACTAATGCGCTGGCCAGGCCCGAATGATAGCCCTGTTTTCTACTAGTTTGTCCACGAAACCTCCTCCCTCCTCGTTTTCCGTCACCGGCCATGACGAATCGGTCGACCTCAGCCGCCGCGTGATGGCCATGGGGAGCTCCTCCTCCGCCTCTGTCATCGTCGTCGCTGACGCAGGCTTGACCTTGGACCCCTCCCCTTGGCTCCCCTGCTATATATCCATACACTGTTGTTGATGGTGGCTGTTGAGGTGAGGTGCGTCCTCGAGAAAGAGGAGGCAAGCGCGGAAGGCCGGCATGCTGGGGCCTAGCAATGAGCACTCCCGCGTCGGCAAGGGCGAAGGCGAGGGAGCCGGAGCCAAAGCGCGGATGCGGCGGGCTGGGAAGAAAGGGGACGAGGCGGTGGGGATTTTTTTCACCTCGGTGTGATCTAGGTTTTCACATCCCATGGTCCTATCCCTTTGGTGAAACGTTTTTCTCACCCAAAAATACTGGAACACCAAGATATTTATCAGGCCCACAATCAACGAGGCCCATCTTCCATTGGCTATCGAAGGAATTTCCCGCGTGCAACAGGACCAACGGACACAGAGCTGCCACCATCAAAAGCCGTACGAAGGTAAAACGATCGAACGGGCAAGCTCGTTCAGCGCTCGCAAGTAGCTCAGATGGGCGGGTTGGCTAGCGTGATTTATACTTGTGTCAACCAAATAAAGTTATGCCATCTTCATCACCTGATACAAACCAGTAAAGGAGCTAGAGGAAAGAGTTCTTTCATGGCAACTCATGTTGTATGTATGTACCTGCAAAATCGAGATGTGGTTCAGATTTTCTAGGAGATGAACAAAACCACATGTACGAATATCACTGAGGATAACATACCTCAACCACAGCAACAACCGATCAACAGCAAGAATAACAGCTGTGCAGATAGACGTTATTTCCTTGATTAGAGCAGCTAACCTTCCATCGCGTGCAAGAGAACCATTAAAAACTATACCCACAGTAGAACACCTTGCAGATTCAGTATTTCACAACTGATAGCATCATGACCCGGCTAAGCTGTGCCGAGCACGACAGTGTGGGGCGACACAGATCAAGAGTAGTGCAGCTTGGGAGAGGGCCATTGACCATGCCTATAATCAGTAAGCAACAACCATTATTTTGTGGTCTACACAATCACTGTTAGACCCCCCTAGCAAGGATGCACAAGCAACACAGGTGCACACAGGACGCTCACCACGCAAGGAAGAAAACTGACAACACAACACAAGCATGCACACGAGAGACAACATACAAACATCTCCAATAAGCAAAGAGTAAGAGTGTAGTTTTCAGATAAACTTAGAAACTAAACATCCAAAATTCATAATCTAATTAACTGGTCGGCAAGAGAAGCACCTGTGATCTGTGTTAACAAACTTTAATTGATCCATTAGGGAAGCTTGCATTTTCGCTTTTAGCAAGTACAGCAAATGCTTTGTTGTACTGTTCGGCAATGCTCAGGCTAGCAGCCTAGAAATTAGTAGCAGTCATATACGTTTTGTTAGGCAAAAGGGAAAAGGACAATCAAAATCTTACTTGAAGGAACTCTTCCATCGAGATTTTACAAGAAACATGTGATAGCTTGGTGTTGCATTCAGATTTAAACGACTCGGATACACCTGATGTGCACATACTATCATCATCCCAATTCCCAAAACCATCACATCACAAGGATAACCATAATATTATGCTCCCAGGCGGCTCTGCCCTGGACCAAACAGCAGAGCAATTAGTTAGGACCTCACTGATGCAGATTCTAAACCAACAGTGGAACTACTAACTGATGCCAATAAATTAACTACCACTATTTCCCCTCCACCAGCCCCCCTAAAAAAACCCTAAATATTTCGTATAAGCATCAAATTCGTCACCCAAATTACCCAAAAACACAGCCACCCTAACTAACCTATAGTACATCAAATCAATGAGGATTATTTCCAGGAATGAGAGCAACAAGGATAAGGAAATGAAAAGCAGGAGGCACGTACATGGCTGAGAGGAAGTGAATGAAGATGTGGGAGCTCTTGGCGAAGGCGGACAGCCGGCCATGGCGTCCCTGTCCACGAAACCTCCGCCCTCCCCGTTTTCCGTCACCGTCCATGAAGAAGCGGTCGACCTCAGCCGCCGCATGATGGCCATGGGGAGCTTCTCCTCCGCCTCCGTCATCATCGTCGCTGACGCAGGCTTGACCTTGGACCCCTCCCCTTGGCTCCCCCTGCTATATATCCATACGATGCTGCTGATGGTGCCTGTTGAGGCGAGGTGCGTCCTCGAGGAAGAGGAGGCAAGCGCGGAAGGCCAGCGTGCGAGGGCCTAGCAATGAGCACTCCCGCAGCGGCAAGGGCGAAGGCGAGGGAGAAGGAGCGGAAGCGCGGAGGCGGCGGGCTGGGAAGAAAGGAGACGAGGCGGTGGGGATTTTTTTTCACCTCGGCGTGATCTAGGTTTTCACATCCCACGGTCCTATCCCTTCGGTGAAACGTTTTTCTCACCCAAAAATACTGGAACACTAAGATATTTATCAGGCCCACAATCAACGAGGCCCATCTGCCATTGGCTATCGAAGGAATTTCCCGCGTGCAACAGGACCAACGGACACAGAGCTGCTACCGTCAAAATCCGTATGAAGGTAAAACGATCGAACGGGCAAGCTCGTTCAGCGCTCGCAAGTAGCTCAGATGGGCGGGTTGGCTAGCGTGATTTATATGTTCGATTAGCCAATCAATCCTTCCTTAGCTTCATCCGTTTAAATTAAACAGCCCACAATCCTTTGTTTGATTAGCTCATCCGATTAATTACCTTGCCTCAAACACGTGGCTACTACTCAATGTTTGTTGCAAGTCAGAGTGGTTGGTATATTAACTGGTGTTGAACGATTTAAAAGAGTGAGGTGGGACAATTAAACATCAAATATGGTATAGTTCAACTGTTTGTGGCTAGAGTTAGATAGTGACGGTAGGGGCCGTGAGTTCGAATTCCATCGGCCCATAAGATTAGGCCTAGCAACGTACATCTAGGTGGCCCAGCACATACCAGAGGTTTCTACATAGTTTTAGTACCACACCTCAGACATGATTTTAGCGGCTAATTTCCATAGAGTGAACGGATTAAAAATTTGGAGAAACTCACCTTGCTTTATTAGTAGGTATAGATATAGATATAGATATAGATATAGATATAACTATAAACATGCTCAAGAAATTAGATGTCTGTTATATTTAACATAGCACAATGTGGTGTTCAGCCTTTCATAATTTATCTGTCCAACTGGAGTAGTACATATATAGTTAGTCCAATCATATGAGTTTGACCTAGCAAAACCCCATGGTTGTTGTTCGCTAACTTATTAAGAAGAGAAAAGTCCATTTTTCGTCCCTCAATTCTTCGGAGTGATCACTTTTGGTCCCTCAACTACGAAACCGGACAGGTTGCACCGCGAACTTTCCAAACCAGTAATATTTCGTCCCTTCTCTCGGCTGACCCAGTATTGGTGCTGACTAGGCATGGTTTTGACTAGTCCACGCCGATGTGGCAACGTGACCCCACAAAACAGCCGGCCCTCTCCCTCACTCTATCTCTCTCGCGTTTTCCCCACTCTCCCTCTCCCAAGCGGCGACGACGGCAAGGACAGCAGGCGGCGGACGCACCGGAGGCTCGCCGGCGGTAGCTGAGGTTAGGGATCCGACGCGACAGCGCACAAATCCCCCTCCCCTAGTGCGTACCTCTCACAAATCCCCCGCATTTCCTCTCTGTGGTGTAGCTATCTAGCGCGGCAGTGCAGCATGGTCGGCGGCGGCGATGCACACGCAACCCATGGGTTCCAGTGATGAGGCGAGCATGTTTTGGCCGCCCCCGGCCGAGGACGACCATGCAGATGCAGACATGGTAAGATTGTCCATGCCCGTCTTGTTTTTTAGCATGCCCGATTTAGGAACTAGGGTTTGAGGATGTTTTTGAGAATTTTATGTCCTAATTTGTAGGATGCTGAGTACCTAGATCTTGTGTCCAGGGATGTTCCAATGGAGATTCAAGACATTGAGCATTGTGGAATCAAGGTCGATAGCAAGATAAAATGTTTCCATGGGGATGATCCAATTAAAAAGGTTGCTTTTGAGGGTGTGGACACAGGAAGAAGATTCATCGCTTGTAAGAATGCAAAACCTTGTAATTTCCGAATTTGGTATGAGCCAGAGTGGCCTGCAACTTTGAAACGAGCTCTACAACAGTTGTGGGGCATGGTTCAGACAAACCAGGAAAAAACGAGGAGAGTGAGGCCCTTGTCAACCAATTGATGTTTGAGAAAATGACATTTGCAGCTGCAAATGCTTCTGTTACTCAGGAGAAGATTTAGGTTGTACAGCAGAAGATGCAACTAGAATTAGATGTGGCTGATATGAAGGACAAGTACCAGAGGAAGATGAAAAGAATGAAAAGAGAGCTTCAGTGCACGGAGAAGTGGCTAATAATGTCAGTTAGCTGCAATGTAACCATTGTAGCTGAAGTAATTTGTCTGTTTGCAATGAAGGTGTTATCTTAAAGAGATCTCTATCTTAAAGTAGTTTCGGCCGCGTCTCGGCCGGTCTACAACAACACTTCCGGCCGAGCCGCCGATTCTGGCCGCCAGAGCGGTGGCCGCCCCTCCGCCGGTTCCCTCCCGCCCAGCTCGGGCGGCTACGGCAACAACCAGGGCAACGCCTCTGGTCGTAACAACAATGGCGGCAATAGCCGCAATGGAGGAGGAAACGGAGGTGGCAACGGGGGTGGTCGCAACCGCCGCTAGCGTCGCCGGTGCCAGATATGCAAGAATTGGTTTCATGAGGCCGGCGACTGTCGCCGTCGCTATGATCATGACCACCGTGTCGCTAACTCTACGTCCACATCCTCCTCCCATGAGCCACCACACTGGATCCTGGACACCGGTGCGACGGACCACCTGACGAATGATCTTGATCGTCTGCACTTCCACGAGTGCTACGGTGGGAAGGATCAAGTGCAAGTGGGAAACGGTGCAGGTTTGTCTATTTCGCATATTGGTCATTCCACTATACCCGGTTCATCTCTTCGTTTACGCAATGTTCTTCGCCTACCACACATTCATCAACATCTCCTCTCCGCTTATCGTCTCGTCCTTGATAATGATGTTTTTGTGGAATTTCACCGTTTCTTTTTCCTTGTCAAGGACACGGCCACGAAGAAAATCCTTCTTCACGGTAGATGTCATGGTGGCCTCTACCCCATACCGTTTGGTTACGCGTCGTCATCCTCCACCCGCCAAGCGTCCCTCAGCGTCAAGACCACCCCGTCCCAGTGGCACCAGCGTCTCGGTCATCCCTCGAATTATATTGTTCAACAAGTTGTTAGGAATAAAGATTTAGTGTGTTCTTCTGAATGTCAGACTTCCTTGTGTGATTCTTGTCAGCGTGCTAAAAGTCGACAATTGCCTTATAATTTATCACATCATGTTTCCACTATGCCTCTTGAGTGAATTCATTCAGATGTTTGGGGGCCAGCTATTGCTTCTTCCGGAGGTTATAAATATTATGTGAGCTTTGTTGACCATTACTCTCGTTTCTCTTGGATTTATCTCCTTAAGCATAAGTCTGACGTTGAGCAAGTATTTTATGCCTTTCAGGCCCATGTTGAGCGTCTTCTCGACACTAAAATCATAGTTGTTCAGTCCGACTGGGGTGGTGAGTATCACCGATTGCATCGTTATTTCCAACGCGCTGGCATCTCTCATCGTGTGTCGTGCCCACACACGTCTCAGCAGAACGGCATTGCTGAACGCAAACACCGTCATCTTGTTGAAACAGTTCTTGCTTTGTTGGCTCATTATTCTCTCCCACTGCGTTTTTGGGATGAAGCATTTCTTACGGCATGCTATCTCATTAATCGCATACCCACACCTATTCTTCAACACGATACACCTATCTACCGTCTCCTTAAGGTGCACCCAGATTATAAGTTTCTTCGCACTTTTGGGTGCGCCTGCTGGCCTAGTTTGCGCAAATATAATGCAGACAAACTTGCTTTCCGATCCACCATGTGTGTTTTCTTGGGCTATAGTCCGATGCATAAGGGATACAAGTGTCTTGATCGTTCCACGGGACGTATCTACATCTCCCGTGATGTGGTTTTTGACGAGTCTGTTTTTCCCTATGCCACTCCTGGGGTCACCATCGATGTCTCTTCTTTGGTTGATGTTCTCTCTTTTCCTCCCACTGAACCGGCTACAGGTGACCATATGCGCAAATACGACTTGTCCTATTTGTCTACTAACACGCCTGTCCCAGGCCCTGTTGCTTCTGTGCAGGATTCTTCGGCTCCGGCCTCTCCGGCGTCCAGCGTGCACGGCGCTTCCACGCCCTCTGCCCGCCGCCCCCACGTAGCTGACGTCCAGCCCTCCTCGGCGATCGACGTGCATGGGCCATGCACGTCTCCCCGCTCTGCTCCCGCGTCGCCAGGCTCGGTCGCCGCCTCGCCCGGCCTGGCTGGCCCAACAGCTAGCGTCGCGCCCGGCTCGCCCGGCCCGTCCACGGGCCCGACCGCCTCGCCCGGTTCCTCCGCGGCCTCCTTGCCGCGCAGTGACGCGGTGTCCTCCGCCCCGGTACTCGAGGATGCGGCTCCGTCATCGCCACCACAGCTCGTGTCTCCCTCTGTCGAGGGGAGTTCAGCTCCCTCAACCGCGTCGCCTCCAGCTGCCCCTTCACACACCATGGTTTCCCGCACCCTGGATCATACTCGCCGTGCCCTTGTTCCTACTGACGGGAATATCCGCTATGATCCCCGTCGCCGAGTGTTTCTTGCGGTGCCCGTCTCTCATCGTGACGCTCTCCGTGAGACTGCCTGGCATATCGCGATGATTGATGAACTCACTGCGTTGCATCACAACAAGACTTGGGTTCTTGTGCCTCGGCCGCGCGGTGTCAATGTCGTCGGGAGCAAATGGATCTTCAAGACCAAGCACCGTCCGGATGGTACTGTTGATAAGTACAAAGCTCGTCTGGTCGCCCGAGGTTTCACACAGTAGCTTGGCATTGACTATGGTGATACCTTCAGTCCAGTTCTCAAGCCGGCTACTGTTCGTTTGGTTCTTGCCTTGACTGTTTCTCGCGGATGGAGTCTTCGGCAGATTGATGTCAGCATTGCTTTCCTTCATGGGTATCTCTCCGAGGATGTCTATATGCAGCAGCCACCTGGTTTCGAGGATGCTCGTTTTCCCTCGCATGTGTGCAAGCTTCAGCGCGCACTCTATGGACTCAAGCAGTCCCCTCGTGCATGGTACGCTCGGCTCAGTGCTCGTCTTCTCGCTTTGGGTTTTGCCTCCTCCAAAGCAGATACATCTCTATTTTACTTCCGCTATCGTGATGTTTAGATCTATATGCTTGTCTATGTGGATGACATTGTCATTGCCGGATCTTCTCCACGCGCGGTTGATGGCCTTGTTCACGCCCTCGCTGCCAGTTTTCCTATCAAGGACCTTGGGTCGTTGGAGTGTTTTCTTGGTTTGGAAGCGTCCTACAATTCCGGGGGGTCGAAGAAACAACCAACAGTGTCGAGATCGAGCACAGAGGCCGTGTACAAAGCCTTGGCGAATGGAGCTGCCGAAGCCATCTGGGTAGAGTCACTACTCAAAGAGCTTGGAGTGTCTCAGCAGTGTGTTCCGGTTCTCTGGTGTGATAACTTAGGGGCCACATATCTGACTGCCAACCCAGTTTTCCATGCACGTACCAAGCACATCGAGATTGATTTTCACTTTGTACGTGAGCGTGTTGCTTCTGGAGCTCTCGAGGTCAGATTTATTTCTTCTAACGATCAGCTGGTTGATGTGTTTACTAAACCAGCCACCATACAGATGCTAGACCGTTTTAGTACCAATCTAAACCTTGTACAGAGTAGAAGTTCAGATTGAGGGGGAGTGTTGAAATAGGTCTAGTATGTCATGTACACGTACCGTTGTACGTATGTAATTATACGCTGATTGTTATATATATAGAAAGACGTGGAGAGGCTTTGCCCCACGGAAAACCCTAAACCCTATTCTCAAACTGGCAGCACTGAGAACCAACGTTAGTTTTGCAGATGTACTCCTATATTTTACTTTACCATGCAAAAAGTATGCACTACCACTCATGGCTGCCCGTGTCGAGTGTACTCCCTCCGTTCCTTTTTACTCCGCATATAAGTTTTGGTCAAAGTTAAACTACACAAAGTTTGACCAAATATATATTAAAATATATGAACATCTACAATACTTGAACTATATAATTTGAAGATACATTTAATGGTGCATTTGAAAATGTTGATTTCATATTGTGAATGTTGATATTTTTTAATATAAAGTTAGTCAAACTATGCAAAGCTTGACTTTGACCAAACCTTATATGCAGAGTAAAAAAAACGAAGGGAGTACTACTGTGCAGGCGCATGCGCTCATTTGGGACACGGAGGCAGTGCTGGCCAAAGAAGCAACTGTTCATGACGACAAATATCCGTGCAAACCTCAATCATGTAACATGTGCTGGTCAATCGTACATGAATAATGAATGAGCATTCGTATTGTCTAGCAGGCCGGTAACATGCGCGCTGTGCTTGATTGATCAATTAATTGTGCAACCATACACTAGTATGGAGGATGCGTACTGATTGCAGCCGATGAACCAATGAGCTCGATGCTATAGTTGTCGTTTGAAACTCTGAATAATACTTGTATCATGGATGCACTAAGGAAAATGCTTGATGTCTTTTTGGATAATACTTGTATCATTGATGCAAGCGTTTAAATTCTATCAATAGTTCATGTTTTGTTTCAATATGTATGCAATTATGGAGAAGAAAGATGTGGTTAGGTGCCCTATTTTAGCACATTTGTTGGAGTGGTGGTGGCGATGCCCTATTTTAGAGCAACTGTTGAATAAGAAAGAAATTTGATGCCCTAAAACGCATTTTTGGTGTCTTAAAACTATTTTCCTTTGTGCTATATTTTAGAGCAGCGGTTGGAGATGCTCTTAAACGACACATCATTCGCAACATGATTTATTGGCGCTAATGCTTGTCCCTCTCGTCCGTACAAGGTCCTTCATTACTTAATAATACAAATTATTTGATTTAGGTACTATCATATTCTCATTAGCATTAGCAAAAGTTCCTAGAAATAGAAGTTCCTGAAAATAGAACTCTGTCTAGTAGGAATGTCCTCATGATCACCATCTACTAGATGAAAACCCTTAGTCTCATTTTGGCGAAAACAACCCTGCTGTGTCGTATTCCTCCCTAGAGGCATCACATGTGGACTACGAGGATGGTAGTCGAGAATCCTTTTGAGTAGCTGCTTGTGGTGGCTCCGTTGACTTCTAGCTATGACTTCACCCTGTTGTCGATTTGGCGGCATCTGGTTATCCTTGCTCTTTTCCACATGTGCCTTGAAAGCTGACGGGTCGTCTCCTTCTTCCGCTCCACGGTTGTAGTGGCGTGTTAGGGTTAGCGAGAGCCTAGTGTTTCGACATGTCTTGTCCTTCTGTGGTAATGTGGCCATTCTATCTTCGTCATGTTATTTCTTGGTTTCCGATATCATCCTGCAATGTCCGTCTTCTGAGCGGTTATGTCGTGGGCGGCGGTAGGAGCTCGAGTCGTGTGATGGGTGGTTGTCGTCTCCTTCCCTAGCAACAGGTTTGCCGATGGCTCGTTCGTAATTCTAGGGTGCATGTCGACAGTGTAGCATCTTCCAATCTAGGGCGAGAGGGCAAGGGCCCTTTTTTAGCTTTCAGCATTAGAATCGCATGTCGTTGTGTCTAGGTTCGACCAACCGGAGTGACACGGGCTCGTTCCTAATTCGAATGTGCCTCCCTCAATATCGGTGTTGCTTCGCTGGTGCTAAGCCGAAATCGTGGATGGCGGGCTCGAGTTTCAAGCTGCATTCATTTGATTTATTTCTTTTGTTTGCTTGCTTTGTTTTTGATGACTTGTGAGTTGCTTTGTACTAGCGTTGTGCATCAATTATTGCTCGGGGCTTCATTAGTTTAAAAGGGAAAGCATTTTGTCCCTTCCTTTTTTTTGAACACCACATTACATTAATTAACCATCTCGAAACATACAATCGTTCGATACAGAATTCACCACACTGGGCGGTACATCATTAACAACAATACCATCGGATCTATTGCCAAAACTAAACTTAGCTATTAGATGAGCCACCATATTGGTGGTCCGACTTATCTTAGCCATTTGAAACCTATTTATCAAGTTGGATAAGCTCAAAGCTTCCTTCTTCAAATCAACCAATGTTGATTTATCAAGGTTCTCTATTGCAAGGGACGCCACAACAAATGCACAATCAGTCTCTAAAATAATAGGATTGTAAAGAGGGATACCTATGTATATACCGGCAATGCACGCCCTTAGCTCTGCTTCCTCCACACTCTGACACAGCCCAATGAAGTCCCAAGAAGAGACAATGACTTCTCCAGCCGCATTCCTAACCACCACACCCACACTTGCTTCTCTACTGCTCTCCACAAAGCTTGCATCAACATTAACTTTTAAAAAACCAATGGGTGGGGGAGTCCAATCTGTCTTAGCTCCCGCAATATTAGGTGTCCATCTTAATCCATCCATTGGACATTTTCCTTTATTTTTTGAGTCCACTGGAGGCACTTTGTCCCTTCCTTTGTACACAGAATACTGTGGGGGTAGAGCTGTACCCCGTGCAGCGTGCAGCATCCAAGTCCGTGTTTTCTCGACGAGGAGATAGGGTTGAATATATACTTTGAACTTAATCCAAACAATTGTCCTTGCCTGATTGTTTTGTAAATGATTCACTAGCTGCTTTTGATATGGTGTTAGGCAGCTCGCGGGAAGCGTGATCTCATTGTATATTTGCACAAGTCAGATGAGGAGATTCATAGACATGTCAGCGTATCTACTACTAGCTGTGTTGTAGCTGACCGTACACGTACAATTGCTGGGTGATCTTTATCAGGATTTGGTGGATGAATAATTAACAACAATTCGGAAGCACGCAATGCCTGTATCTTTGACAATGTGCGGCCTTCCCATGCCCTAATCACGGAGAAGATCAAGGAGGATGCGCGCGCCTGGGCCGGATAATGAGTTTCGCGCAGCGGTTTCGGAGACTGCCCTTGGAGGTTAGGGTATTGAAAACACATTGAATAGAGATCCGAATCGAATACAAAAGATCAGAAATATCCGTTCGTTCTTTTCCACCTGATGACGAAGTGCCCGAGCCAAGATCCAAAGTCGAGAGGGAAACAGCCCAGATCGTACGCTAAGGTTCTGCTTCCGATGCCGGAGGAGCAGGGTGGGATAGAAGGGATTCGGTGGAATACAAGAGTTCTGAAGCTCCTTTCTTTCATGTGAAAGTTGCCTATCTTTCTTGGTTCGGAATCCAATCCAGTTGAAAACAAACAATTGCCCGATGGCAAAGTCAGATGAAAGGCTAGGAGTGTAAACCACGTACGAGCGTGGCGCAGAAAGCGAAATGTTTTGCAGCGAGTCAAGCGTAATACGATCAAAAGGAAATGGGGTCGATGCTTTCTTTGAAAGGCAAGATTAGGGAGCCAATTGAGTGAACAGATGAAGTAGCTTGCTTTGTACTACCGACATATTATTGCCTGCATAGACAGCAAAGTAAACTCTCGCTGATGATAGAAGAATGCGGAAGGGGAGGAAACCGGCTATTCGAACTGGCGGGTGGGTGGATACCCTAGTGCTTATTGCTTTGTCGGAGCAGGGGCGGAGAGGGGCCCCTTCGCTTCTCCAGTGCTCTTGGTTCGTAAGAAGGATGGATCCTGGCGCTTTTGAAATATCCTATGCCAGTCGCGGGATTTTTTTCAAAGTCAAGTGATGCCATCATGGGTAGGTGACGGCATCGTGGGAAAGTGGCATCGGTCGGTTTCCAGTTCAGAGCCAGTTCTCCGGTTGAGCGAGATTTCTCCTCTAAATTTCTCTATTTTGATTCTTTTTTTAGGGATTGCGCCGTTACTGTACCTGCTTCCGCTATTGCTGTTCCGCTTTGCCGTTATCCGTCCCTTTATTAAGAAGATAGATACCATTCCGTCGATACTAGATTCATTCTTTCCGCGAGGGCCTCTGCTTCTCTCTGTTCAGTGGGAGAGTATGGTAGTTGTCCTTCAGCATCTCTCTCAGGCTCAATGCCATTGCTCGATATGATGCGAAAGTCAATTCTATTCCAACGGCATCATATAACAATAGCTCTACAACTCTGAACGTTAGGGAAAATAAGGGAAGACCACCTGAGCGAACCGACCGAAGGGACTTTACTTATCTGAACCGAACGTTAGCGGCTTAAGCTAAGCCTATCACGAGCTGCGATGAACAACATGATCTTGAGCTATCATTTGTTCAATTTGGTCGATCTGATACTTAGTTAACTCATTCATCTTGATGTTCCCACTGATACCTAATCGATAACGAAGAGAATTGTCAAAATTTCCTAAAAGCGGTGGTTCTTTTCTTTATGGATCGGGTAGATCCATATGTTCTGAGGGGGAGACGAGGTGTAGCGCAGTCTGGTCAGCGCATCTGTTTTGGGTACAGAGGGCGACAATGGGGGAAGTTGGTAATAGAGAATCCTCCCTTCTTCTTTGCTTTCTTGCCTGCAAAAATCCAAAACTAACCATTGGAACCTCATGGGCTACCGAGTTAGGAGATTCATTTTCTTTATTACTTTTACTTTTTTTTTACTAAGTTATTCTAAAAGATAACAGCTAACTGACCATCCTGATTGAATGTTTGAGTACTCGGAGTCTCTCGTAAGTATGGAAAGAAAGTCTCTTCTTTCCACAACTCCTAAATTTCCCATCAGCCTATCCAATCTAATTCCAGACAGAGTCAGTAGACCTTACTTTAGTGTAGGTAGTGTCAGATAATTAGGAAGTCTTGATGTTCTGTTCAGAAAGTAGTCGGCATCCTCCTTTATTCAATTAGGAAGGCAGTGCTAGTTGATTTCATCATTTCTAGGTATACCCCACCACCCTTGTGCGTGCGAACCTAACAAGAGATGCTGATGCCAGCTACACCGCGCTTTCTTTCGTCCAGAGGTTAGGACATCGTCTTTTCATGTCGAAGACACGGGTTCGATTCCCGTAAGGGATAGGTACTTATTCCCGGCCGGCGGTATCAAGAACCCGGATAGTCAGTAGGAAACTCCAATCTGCAAGCGGAACAACGAGTTTAGAAGGCACGTTCTTGAAAGAGATAGTGATTGATGGCATAGAGTTTTGATAGAAAACTCGTATCAAAATCATACCAAAAGAAAGTCTCGATTCGAGGAACGGAATACAGGTCCATGATAGAACACAGACCGATAAGAGAAAGGAAAGTAAGCATAGTCTTCATTAAACCGGAAATAGCACGGGCCCACATACGCGTGCGAGATTAGACCGCACGCACCACTCGCGCATACACACGAGAATACAGCTCAACATTTGAAGAATGGAATCTGTCCCTTAAACCTCCAAGAAATCGAACGTTGGTGAATTAACAGAAACGGAAAGAGAGGGATTCGAATCCTCGGTAAACAAAAGCCTACATAGCAGTTCCAATGCTACGCCTTGAACCACTCGGCCATCTCTCCTACATGTTCCCCTACGGCTACCTTGTTACGACTTCACCCCAGTCGAAGACCCCACCGTGGTAGAGTTTTCGCCTACCTATGAAAAGTGAGATGAGAGCTTTGTGCTAATAATTTATTAGAAAGGTGTACCTATCGACCCTATGATCCTCATAGCCTTTTTTTATTCGCGTCCTCCCCCTGGATCTATTCCTGCCACGTCCACGTCCTCTGCCTCCACCCACCCCTACAACATGGAGGCGCTTACCCTTCTCCAACAAGCGTTCCACCACGCGGTGATTGATTACCGCTTTCCGTCTCAATCCGTTCCAGACCAGAGCTGCAATTCTAGAAACTTCCATTTTCCATTGATCTGGGCGTTGCTATTAAAAGTGGGTCTACCCACCCCGGCGTGCAACAAGATAAGGGATTCACCAAGGCAGTATTACTATGGAAATGGTATAGAGCTAGCCCAGAAAAGAGAATCCATGGCTGATGTTCCCACTGATACCTAATCGATAACGAAGCTGAATGGCTTTTTTCGGTCCAATTCCATCCATTTTTGGGCAGCTGAATGCCAGTACAGTAAAGAAGAAATACCCAATTCCGGCACATAGATGCCCTATTGGATGAGTGGTGCTATTTCAGACCATAATCTTTTGATCCCTTAACGAACAGTAGGTGCTTTTTCTTCCTTGGCTCCGTTTATGGCGTGAGGTGAAGTTAGAAGCATACCTGGATATATACTCATAGTGGCTTCCATACCTATCTCCGGTAGAACTAACAAAATAGAAACCTATGACTAGTAGACTGGAAATAGTCCCTTAGCTCTTTTCTAGTTCGTTAATGACCTCAGCGGTTGAAATGGAATTGGATCCCGGCTTGTTAGTTAATAGAATCTAAATGAGATTGAATGGAAATGTCGGTAAACCGAGGGGTGCATCATACTTTTCAATAGATGTTGGGGCAACAGTCGCTTCGTCACAGTACTGACTTATGGGATAACAGGTCAGACTTTGGCCAAGTATCCTACAAAGAGACTCCCGAGAGCCAAAAGTATTAAAGGAATGGCCATAGGGGATCCCATGAACCAGGAGCGCCAGCACCGGTTCCTCGATCTTCCTACTGGAGGCATGGTCATGGCTTTCATTCATTCATCTCCACCAACTGTTCCAAACTGGCATCCTTTCCTAAACTCAATGAACTAATTGAGAATTCTTCCCTGCCTGGGTGTGCCCTTAATGAATTGATCCGTTGGCGGCTATAGCGAGATCTGGGTCAGTAACGAATGTCACTCCCGAGGGATCGACCACTATCATACATGAAATTTTGCATAGAATGATTGTTCATGTTCACGCCGGAGTGCTGAGGTTGTTCCCCCCTATGTAAGTTGCGAGCCTGCCTTACCGTCCCCCCTTTCTTTTTTGAAGATCGTACGCCCACTTACCACTCTACCACTTCAATTCAATGACGGACCTCACCGATACCTAGCTTGAGAGAGGCTCCACCAACTGTTCCAAACTGGCATCCTTTCCTAAACTCAATGAACTAATTGAGAATTCTTCCCTGCCTGGGTGTGCCCTTAATGAATTGATCCGTTGGCGGCTATAGCGAGATCTGGGTCAGAGTCTATCTCCCCATCCCTCCGGCGAGGTAGCAATTCATTCATTAGCGCGTAAGAGCATCCATTCTATCAATGATATTTCTCGAACCGGCGCACTTCCCTGTAGAGAGGAAAGTAGGAGATTTCTAGAAGTAGAATCTTAATCCTTTCAGATTTCTAAGTTGGGAATTTGATATCGACTAAATCAAGAAACTCGATTTCACTATGATATGACCACTGAACCCTTTGATGCAACATTTCTTGTTTCCAGAAGATCTCGGAGCATCTCTTTTGGTTCTTCGGTCATCCAGAGGTGTATATTCTCATTCTGCCTGGATTTGGTATTATTAGTCACCACGTATACGTATAGTAGGCCCCCTTCGCCACTCCACGTCTGGCCCATCTTGGTCTCGCTCACTTCGCCCGCGAACTTGCTGCTGTCTTGGTTGGTTTGAGAGCAGGCACTGTCTATATATCCAAAACCGGAGGAGAGTTTGGGTTTGGATCACAGACGATCGAAGATTTTGGATTGTGATGGAGAACAGAATATTTAGATACAGGTCCCTTATGAATAATGTACTGAGTAAGATTCATTGAAGAAATGCTTCTCCGAAGCAATAAGTTTGCTTACGGGCCAGGCCTCTCTCTGACCTGATAACTTGTATCGCCTCCCCGCCCAGCTCATACTTTTTTTTCCGTTGGATTGTGCTCCAGAGAATGGAATAGTAACACGCGCTCCCGAGAGGCGGCATTAGTTTATGGTTCGAAAGCACGAGTCACTCCATCCAGCTGTACTGTCATTGATATAGACGATTTGAGCCTTTGAATTTACTTACTACAAAACAAGCTATGTTCTCCTATATATTTCCGTCTACCATAGTTTGTTTGGACAATGTCCTTAGTAATCAGGTATGTGATCGAAGTCGAGCTCTTTTGCATCTGAACATGTATTCAAATAGCAGCTGAAAAGGAGTGTCAGAGGATTTGGATTGATTCGGATTCCCTAACGTAAGACATGGTCTACTCTCAAGACCCAAAGTCCGCAGCTAAGGAAAGCCCCTTCTTCATAAGATCAAGAAAGTACGAGCGTCTTTCGAAGATTGGAAAATCTCCCATACTTGGAGAGAAGCAAACCAACCGGCCGATTTGCAATTGACTAGACTGGCGCCGATCAGCGAAAGCGAACCCTTCAGTACCGTTGCTCTACAGTGTCTCGGTGTTGACGCTCTGCGAGGCCTTACTGCTCCTTATCTCATTTCTTTGGAAAGGCAAACCTAATTCATACGAAACTCTTGGTACATTTCTTTTTCACTCTCGCCCCGGCGAACAAATCAGAGTTATGGCATTCAATCTCATATTGCAAAAAATCCATTCATTTCTGGGAGCACAATCATTTGGTTATGCCATTTTGGGCTTTGCTCTCACCGAAGTTATTGCATTGTTTGCCCCAATGATGGCCTTTCTGATCTCATTCGTTTTCCGATCGCATAAAAATAGGGCTTTGGCTGAGCGACCACCTTCTTCCAGTATTCTTAGCTTGCTGTCTGCTTCCTGCCTGATCGGTGCTGACTGACTGTTCTTGATACCGCTCCATCACATCAGCCAAGGAGCCCCACATTCCAGAGTGCGGAGCGTAGAACGGAAAGCGCCTTCTAAACAACTCGGCAGAAGGGAAGGGGCCTATGTATTTGCATGAACCCTGCGGATTTGACCCTACCTACACCCGGAGTCAATCGGGCCTCTCGACGGGAGTGATTCCCCGAAAAGAGATCGTTCCCAGCATCCTCGAGTTCGTAGTCAAACTCAGCTTCATCCACCTTTCATGGACTGGCGCGGGCAAGCGCCGATGTCTGGAGCAGGAGATGGAAGCTTGGGTAATGGAACGAATGGGGCACTACGTTGGTTACCCACTGCTAGCCTAGCAGAGATTTCTCTATTTGTTGAAAGTGGAAAGGAGTCAACGTTCCTGCTAGTTGGTGGATGAAGAATAGGAGAGGCAGGCGCCAAGGGACTAGATACGATCTTGCCTACGACTTGACACGTTGTAAATATGGCTGAGCAACACTTCTTCTGCTCATTGCAGCTCTCTGACCATGCCTTTCCCTGTGTACATGGCCTAGGGCTGCACCGTTGTAGTCTCCTTTCCCTATCAATGAAATGATACGCAACCATACGTATTCGTGAAAAAAAAATTAACTAACAACAAGAATAGAAACAGTGC
The DNA here is from genome assembly GCA_963921465.1 of Triticum timopheevii. Lineage (NCBI taxonomy): Eukaryota > Viridiplantae > Streptophyta > Magnoliopsida > Poales > Poaceae > Triticum > Triticum timopheevii. The sequence continues at coordinate 28,922,702 of OY997271.1, read as the reverse complement.
TCCTCGTAAGTTAAAACGTGCAAAAACTCATCTCAAAGTGCCACGGTTGATAATTTGATATAAATCGGCTTGTAGCGCTTCCATCTTCTTTCTATATATATAAGAATCTCCTGTTGAGTCGCTATTATGTCATCCGTGCCCTCAAAAGAAGATACAGAGCGAGCAGACCTTCACAATGCGGGTGCAGTGAACAGAAATGCGTGCTGCAATGTAGGGCGAGGTTCACGAGAGGATCGACCGATGCTAGAATTGGAGGCCCTCCTGCAGGTATGGAGGTGCTCAAAGAGTCCGTGTGCCCTACCATTTATTTAAGGACGCCGATAACAGCCAAACGTTCAGTCTGGGTAGGCACCAGACCGAACATTTCGTTCAGCAGGAGAGTGGCGATCGACCGAACTGTTCTATTGGATATGAACAGCCTCTCAGCACAAACGCCTGACTAGACAGGCCCAATATTAGCTTCCTAGCCCAAACAAAAATCGCTTTGCACCAAAAATATAGAAAAAAATGTATGCAGATGTAAAACTAGTAGAGAAAAAACTGTACAATACAGAAAATGATACTGCATTAGGATTTACAATGAGTGATTAATTGCCAACTGAGACACACAAAAAATGGCTACGTTCAGTACGTTACAAAAATAAAACATGCATGATAAAAAATAGAAAATTTAGTACAAAAATTGGGATGATGAATATGAACAAAGGCAAATGTGTTGAGACATTTTACGGTGCATCAGATCAATATTGACTGTTCACTTTTGCATTTGGACGGTCCAGATATGAAAATACTACTGCAGATTTTTCATAGTATATTTTCCGATAAGGGGCAGTTTCGGTAGTTCACTGTTTACCAAAAGCGCGGGCTGGTTCTCTCGATTAGGTATCTCCTGATTTCATGGGATTAGGCATCTCCTGATCTGTTAACAAACCGTGCATATCTCACGTCTCGGGCTCCTCATCCATCTACTTCCAGCACGGGATCCTTTTCTACGATTCACATCCGGCGCTGGTGGCTCCTCATCCATCAAACTGTACTATGTTCAAAAAAAATGTACAATCTAGCGTCGGAGTTGCCTAGAGAGAAGGACACCTCGGATGACATAATACTTGCCAAGAAATTACAAGAAGAGAGATACAAATGTAGGAGATGCTTAATACTTTTTTGGTTCATGATGATCATATATGTTGCTAGAATTTTAACACACTTTATAAGACTATAGATCTCAGCTAGAGATTTTTTGTGTGGGATTGAGATCATTCATGTTGAACAGAACGAACATCCTAAATCATGGTGGTTTTCTTGCCACTACTAATTAATAATACGCTTATTGTCCAACAAAAAGCGTCTCAACATTCACATGAATTATTGAAACATTATCGATCAATTCCATGTAATGTACGACTGGCCTGTGCCTGCGTGGTCGCTGTGGGAGCATCTCTAGCAAACCCCTTACCGGGCGGACCTTTAATGTGAGCATAAGGGCCGAAGAAAACTTGTTTTGAGAGCTGGCACGGGGTGCGGCTGAACAGACCACACAAGGCCACGGCTTTGCGGGGTTTGTCTGGCCGCTGCTCATGCCAGCCCCCAAAACATGTGTTTTTTTCTCAATTTGACATATATGTCATATTGCATAGAAATATAAAATCAATATAAATTAAAATCTGAATATTAAAATACAACAATCATCCAAATTACAATAGTTATTCAAATCTAAGAATTAAACTTATAATTCAATAGAAGAATTATTCCGAATACAACAATGATACAAATCTTAAATTAAATGAATGTAAAAATGCGAGGGATGCAAAGACGACCGACGGTCGATCCTTGCCATCTCTTTCTGTTCCTATCCTCGAGCTCCTTCGGCGAGGACCACCACCACCATCTGTTGTGGATTGTTTTCGAGCAGCGTCTCTATGTCCGAGTCGTTGGACGAGGACGAATCCTCGAGCAAAAATTCCTTGCAAGGGCTCAAATCCATCTACAAACCGCAACGGAGCTCGCGTGAACGGAAATCGTTCGCTAAATCTAATTTGAAGGGGCAGAAAAGGACTTGCCGATGGATTCAGGGCGGGCGGCGACTCGGCGGCGGTCGATCCGAGGCGCCGGTGAAGCGGCACGGTGGACCCGGGTCTGCAGTGGCCCGGCGGTGTGTTTCCACCGGCGGATATAGCCGGAATCGAAGGCGGAGGGCGGGCAACAATGGCGACGAATGGCTGTGGAATGGGGGAGGGGAACGTGCGTGGGCTGAAATGTTCCTCCCACCAACTGCTTTTCCACGATACAGGGCACCGACAGGGAGAGGGGAATTTCTGTGTTTTCGCGGGTCGGGGGTCAATTTACCGCGTCCCTAAAAAAAATTAAGGGTCGGGGGCATTTAAGGCGTCTGTTTGAGCCGTTTTTTCCACATAAAACTGTAAACTGATGGCTATTTTGCAGTTGGGCGTGATATAAATGTTCTACTAGAGATGCTCTGAGACAAACTGCAAGTAGTGCGTTCACCTGTTGTTATAAACATAAGAGAGGAGGAGACAAACTAGAGACTAGGCCAGTACTCAAACAAGTGTCAACACTGATGCATCTTCTCAATTCTAATTTCATAAAAGGGAAACTGTAGCGTGCATCTGAAGGAAATATGCCCTAGAGGCAATAATAAAGTTATTATTTATTTCCTTATTTCATGATAAATGTTTATTATTCATGCTAGAATTGTATTAACCGGAAACATAATACATGTGTGAATACATAGACAAACATAGTGTCACTAGTATGCCTCTACTTGACTAGCTCGTTTATCAAAGATGGTTATGTTTCCTAGCCATGGACAAAAGAGTTGTCATTTGATTAACGGGATCACATCATTAGGAGAATGATGTGATTGACATGACCCATTCCGTTAGCCTAGCACTTGATCGTTTAGTATATTGCTATTGCTTTCTTCATGACTTATACATGTTCCTGAAACTATGAGATTATGCAACTCCCGTTTACCGGAGGAACACTTTGGGTACTACCAAATGTCACAACGTAACTGGGTGATTATAAAGGAGTACTACAGGTGTCTCCAAAGGTACATGTTGAGTTGGCGTATTTCAAGATTAGGTTTTGTCACTCCGATTGTCGGAGAGGTATCTCTGGGCTCTCTCGGTAATGCACATCACTATAAGCCTTGCAAGCAATGTGACCAATGAGTTGGTTACGGGATGATGCATTACGTAACGAGTAAAGAGACTTGCCGGTAATGAGATTGAACTAGGTATTGGATACCGACGATCGAATCTCGGGCAAGTAACATACCGATGACAAAGGGAACAACGTATGTTGTTGTGCGGTTTGACCGATAAAGATCTTCGTAGAATATGTAGGAGCCAATATGAGCATCCAGGTTCCGCTATTGATTATTAACCGAGAATAGTTATAGGTCATGTCGACATAGTTCTCGAACCCGTAGGGTCCGCACGCTTAAGGTTTCGATGACAGTTATATTATGAGTTTATGAGTTTTGATGTACCGAAGGAGTTCAGAGTCCCGGATGAGATCTGGGACATGACGAGGAGTCTCGAAATGGTCGAGACATAAAGATCGATATATTGGACGACTATATTCGGACATCGGAAGGGTTCCGAGTGATTCGGGTATTTTCGGGGGTACCGGGGAGTTACGGGAATACGAGGAAGAAGCAATGGGCCTCATGGGCCAAGTGGTGGAAGAGAGGAGGCAGGGCGCGCGCCCCCCCTAGCCCAAACCGAATTGGACTAGGGGGCCGGCCCCCCTTTCCTACTCTTCCTCCCTCTCCTTCCTTCTCCTTCTCCTTCCCTTCCTTCCCCTCTCCTAGTTGGACTAGGAAAGGAGGGAGTCCTACTCCCGGTGGGAGTAGGACTCCTCCCTGGCGCGCCATCCCTTGGCCGGCCGCCCCTCCCCCTTGCTTCTTTATATACGGGGGTAGGGGGGCACCCCATAACAACACAAGTTGATTTACGGATCGTTCCTTAGCCGTGTGCGGTGCCCCCCTCCACCATATTCCACCTCGGTCATATCATCGCGGAGTTTAGGCGAAGCCCTGCGCCGGTAGAACATCATCATCGTCACCACGCCGTCGTGCTGACGGAAGTCATCTCCGGAGCTCGGCTGGATCGGAGGCCGGAGATCGTCATCGAGCTGAACGTGTGCTGAACTCGAAGGCCCCGTACGTTCGGTGCTTGGATCAGTCGGATCGTGAAGACGTATGACTACATCAACCGCGTTGTGCTAACGCTTCCGCTTACGGTCTATGAGGGTACGTGGACAAACACTCTCCCCTCTCATTGCTATACCGTCACCATGATCTTGCGTGTGCGTAGGAAATTTTTTGAAATTACTACGTTCCCCAACAGTGGCATCCGAGCCTAGGTTTTATGCGTTGATGTTATATGCACGAGTAGAACACAAGTGAGTTGTGGGCGATACAAGTCATACTGCTTACCAGCATGTCATACTTTGGTTCGGCGGTATTGTGAGATGAAGCGGCCCGGACTGACATTACGCGTACGCTTACGCGAGACTGGTTTCACCGTTACGAGCACTCGTGCTTAAAGGTGGCTGGCGGGTGTCTGTCTCTCTCACTTTAGCTGAATCGAGTGTGGTTACTCCCGGTCCTTGCGAAGGTTAAAACAGCACCAACTTGACGAACTATCGTTGTGGTTTTTGATGCGTAGTTAAGAACGGTTCTTGCTAAGTCTGTAGCAGCCACGTAAAATTTGCAACAACAAAGTAGAGGACGTCTAACTTATTTTTGCAGGGCATGTTGTGATGTGATATGGTCAAGACGTGATGCTATATTTTATTGTATGAGATGATCATGTTTTGTAACCGAAGTTATCGGCAACTGGCAGGAGCCATATGGTTGTCGCTTTATTGTATGAAATACAAACGCCCTGTAATTGCTTTACTTTATCACTAAGCGGTAGCGATAGTCGTAGAAGCAATAGATGGCGTAACGATAACGATGCTGCGATGGATATCAAGGTGTCGCGCCTGTGACGATGGTGATCACGACGGTGCTTCGGAGATGGAGATCACAAGCACAAGATGATGATGGCCATATCATATCACTTATATTGATTGCATGTGATGTTTATCCTTTATGCATCTTATCTTGCTTTGTTTGACGGTAGCATTTTAAGATGATCTCTCACTAATTATCAAGAAGTGTTCTCCCTGAGTATGCACCGTTGCCAAAGTTCGTCGTGCCCAGATACCACGTGATGATCGGGTGTGTTAAGCTCTACGTCCATCTACAACGGGTGCAAGCCAGTTTTGCACACGCGGAATACTCAGGTTAAACTTGACAAGCCTAGCATATGCAGATATGGCCTCAGAACACGGAGACCGAAAGGTCGAGCGTGAATCATATAGTAGATATGATCAACATAAAGATGTTCACCATTGAAAACTACTCCATCTCACATGATGATCGGTTATGGTTTAGTTGATTTGGATCACGTGATCACTTAGATGACTAGAGAGATGTCTGTCTAAGTGGGAGTTCTTAAGTAATATGATTAATTGAACTTAAATTTATCATGAACTTAGTCCTGGTAGTATTTTGCAAATTATGTTGTAGATCAATAGCTTGCATCGTTGCTTTCATATGTTTCTTTTGATATGTTCCTAGAGAAAATTGTGTTGAAAGATGTTAGTAGCAATGATGCGGATTGGATCCGTGATCTGAGGTTTATCCTTATTGCTGCATAGAAGAATTATGTCCTTAATGCACCGCTAGGTGACAGACCTATTGCTAGAGCAAATGCAGACGTTATGAACGTTTGGCTAGCTCAATATGATGACTACTTGATAGTTTTGTGCACCATGCTTAACGGCTTAGAATCGGGACTTCAAAGATGTTTTGAACGTCATGAACCATATGAGATGTTCCAGGAATTGAAGTTAATATTTCAAGCAAATACCCGAGTTGAGAGATATGAAGTCTCCAACAAGTTCTATAGCTAAAAGATGGAGGAGAATCGCTCAACTAGTGAGCATGTGCTCGATTGTCTGGGTACTTCAATCGCTTGAATCAAGTGGGAGTTAATCTTCCAGATAAGATAGTGATTGACAAAATTCTCTAGTCACCATCACTAAGTTACTAGAACTTCATGATGAACTGTAGTATGCAAGGGATGACGAAAATGATTCCCGAGCTCTTCGTGATGTTGAAATTGACGAAGGTAGAAATCAAGAAAGAGCATCAAGTGTTGATGATTGACAAGATCACTAGTTTCAAGAAAAGGGCAAAGGGAAAGAAAGGGAAACTTCAAGTAGAATGGCAAACAAGTTGTCACTCCCGTGAAGAAGACCAAAGCTGGACCAAAGCCTGAAACTGAGTGCTTACACTGCAAAGGAAATGGTCACTGGAAACGGAAATGCCCTGAATATTTGGTGGATAAGAAGGATTGCAAAGTGAACAAGGGTATATTTGATATACAGGTGTTTGATGTGTGCCTTACTAGTGTTTATAGTAGCCCCTGAGTATTTGATACTTGTTCGATTGCTAAGATTAGTAACTCGAAATAGGAGTTATATAATAAACAGAGACTAGTTGAGGGGAAGTGACGATGAGTGTTGGAAATAGTTCCAAGATTGATATGATCATCATCACACACTCCCTATATTTTTTCGAGATTGGTGTTAAACCTAAATAAATGTTGTTTAGCGTTTGTGTTGAGCATGAATATGATTTGATCATGTTTATTGCGATACGGTTATTCATTTGAAGTTAAAGAATAATTGTTATTCTGTTTACATGAATAAGACCTTCGATGGTTATACACCCAATGAAAATAGTTTGTTGGATCTCGATCGTAGTGATACACATATTCATAATATTGATGCCAAAAGATGCAAAGTTAATAATGATAGTGCAACTTATTTGAGACACCGCCGTTTGGGTCATATCGGTGTAAACCGCATGAAGAAACTCCATAAAGATGGATTTTCGGAATCACTTGGTTATGAATCATTTGATGCTTGCGAACCGTGCCTTTTGGGAAAGATGACTAAAACTCCATTCTCCGGAACAATGGAACAAGCTACTGACTTATTGGAAATAATACATATCGATGTATGCGATCCAATGAGTGTTGATGCTCGTGGCAAGTATCGTTATTTTCTGACCTTCACAAGATGATTTGAGCAGATATGGGTGTATCTACTTGATAAAACGTAAGTCTGAAATAGTTGAAAGGTTCAAAGAATTTCAGAGTGAATTGGAAAAATCATCGTAACAAGAAAATAAAGTTTCTGCGATCTGATCGCGGAGACGAATATTTGAGTTACGAGTTTGGTCTTCAATTAAAACAATGTCAAATAGTTTCACAGCTCACGCCACCTGGAACACCACAACATTATGGTGTGTCCGAACGTCATAACCGCACTTTATTGGATATGGTGCGATCTATGATGTCTCTTATTGATTTACCATTATTGTTTTGGGGTTATGCATTAGAGACAGCTGCATTCACATTTAATAGGGCACCATCTAAATCCGTTGAGACGACACCATATGAACTATGGTTTAGCAAGAAACCCAAGTTGTCATTTCTTAAAGTTTGGGGCTGTAATGCTTATGTGAAAAAGTTTCATCCTGATAAGCTCAAACCCAAATCGGAGAAGTGCGTCTTCATAGAATACCCAAAGGAAACTGTTGGGTACACCTTCTATCACAGATCCGAAGGCAAGATATTCGTTGCTAAAAATGGATCCTTTCTAGAGAAGGAGTTTCTCTCGAAAGAAGTGAGTGGGAAGAAAGTAGAGCTTGATAAGGTAATTTGTACCTTCTCCCGAATTGGAAAGTAGTTCATCACAGAAATCAGTTTCAGTGATTCCTACACCAATTAGTGAGGAAGCTAATGATGATGATCATAAAGCTTCAGATCAAGTTACTACCAAACTTTGTAGATCTTTCAGATTAAGATCCGCACCAGGGTGGTACGGTAATCCTATTCTGGAAGTCATTTTACTAGAACATGTTGAACCTACGAACTATGAGGAAGCGATGATGAGCCCAGATTCCGCGAAATGGCTTGAGGCCATGAAATCTGAGATAGGATCCATGTATGAGAACAAATTGTGGACTTTGGTGGAGTTGCCCGATGATCGGCAAGCCATATTGTATAAATGGATCTTCAAGAGGAAGACGGACATTGATAGTAGTGTTACTATCTACAAAGCTCGACTTGTCGCAAAAAGGTTTTTGACAAGTTCAAGGTGTTGACTACAATGAGATTTTCTCAACTGTAGCGATGCTTAAGTCTGTCCGAATCATGTTAGCAATTGCCACAATTTATGAAATCTGGCAAATGGATGTCAAAACTGCATTCCTTAATGGTTTTCTCAAAGAAGAGTTGTATATGATGCAACCGGAAGGTTTTGTCAATCCTAAAGGTACTAACAAAATGTGCATGCTCCAGCGATCCATCTATGGACTGGTGCAAGCATCTCGGAGTTGGAATAAACGCTTTGATGAGTTGATCAAAGCATATAGTTTTGTACAGACTTACGGTGAAGCCTGTATTTACAAGAAAGTGAGTGGGAGCACTACAGCATTTCTGATAAGTATATGTGAATGACATATTGTTGATCAGAAATAATGTAGAATTATTCTGCAAAGCATAAAGGAGTGTTTGAAAGGAGTTCTTTAAAATAAAGACCTCAGTAAAGCTACTTACATATTGAGCATCAAGATCTATTGAGATAGATCAAGACGCTTGATAAGATTTTCAATGAGTACATACCTTGACAAGATTTTGAAGTAGTTCAAAATGGAACAGTCAAACAAGGAGTTCTTGCCTGTGTTGCAAGGTGTGAAGTTGAGTAAGACTCAAGACCCGACCATAGCAGAAAATAGAAAGAGAATGAAAAGTCATTCCCTATGCCTCAGTCATAGGTTCTATAAAGTATGCTATGCTGTCAACCAGACCTATTGTATACTCTGCCCTGGTTTGGCAAGGGAGTACAATAGTGATCTAGGAGTAGATCACTGAACATTGGTCAAAATTATCCTTAGTGGAATAAGGATATGTTTCTCAATTATGGAGGTAACAAAAGGTTCGTCGTAAAAGGTTACATCGATACAAGTTTTGGCACTGATCCAGATGACTCTAAGTCTTAATCTGAATACATATTGAAAGTGGGAGCAATTAGCTAGAGTAGCTCCGTGCAGAGTATTGTAGACATAGAATATTTGCAAAATACATACGGCTCTGAATGTGACAGACCCGTTGACTAAACTTCTCTCACGAGCAAAACATGATCATACCTTTGTACTCTTTGGGTGTTAATCACATAGCGATGTGAACTAGATTATTGACTCTAGTAAACCCTTTGGGTGTTGGTCACATGACGATGTGAACTATGGGTGTTAATCATATACAGATATGATTATTGGTGTTAAATCACATGGCGATGTGAACTAGATTATTGACTCTAGTGCAAGTGGGAGACTGAAGGAAATATGCCCAGAGGCAATAATAAAGTTATTATTTATTTCCTTATTTCATGATAAATGTTTATTATTCATGCTAGAATTGTATTAACCGGAAACATAATACATGTGTGAATACATAGACAAACATAGTGTCACTAGTATGCCTCTACTTGACTAGCTCGTTTATCAAAGATGGTTATGTTTCCTAGCCATGGACAAAAGAGTTGTCATTTGATTAACGGGATCACATCATTGGGAGAATGATGTGATTGACATGACCCATTCCGTTAGCCTAGCACTTGATCGTTTAGTATATTGCTATTGCTTTCTTCATGACTTATACATGTTCCTGAAACTATGAGATTATGCAACTCCCATTTACCGGAGGAACACTTTGGGTCAATATGAGCATTCAGGTTCCGCTATTGGTTATTAACCGAGAATAGTTCTAGGTCATGTCTACATAGTTCTCGAACCCGTAGGGTCCGCACGCTTAAGGTTTCGATGACAGTTATATTATGAGTTTATGAGTTTTGATGTACCGAAGGAGTTCGGAGTCCCGGATGAGATCGGGGACATGACGAGGAGTCTCGAAATGGTCGAGACGTAAAGATCGATATATTGGACGACTATATTCGGACATCGGAAGGGTTCCGAGTGATTCGGGTATTTTCGGAGGTACCGGGGAGTTACGGGAATACGAGGAAGAAGCAATGGGCCTCATGGGCCAAGTGGTGGAAGAGAGGAGGCAGGGCGCGCGGCCCCCCTAGCCCAAACCGAATTGGACTAGGGGGGCGGCCCCCCTTTCCTACTCTTCCTCCCTCTCCTTCCTTCTCCTTCTCCTTCCCTTCCTTCCCCTCTCCTAGTTGGACTAGGAAAGGAGGGAGTCCTACTCTCGGTGGGAGTAGGACTCCTCCCTGGCGCGCCCTCCCTTGGCCGGCCGCCCCTCCCCCTTGCTACTTTATATACGGGGGCAAGAGGGCACCCCATAACAACACAAGTTGATCTACGGATCGTTCCTTAGCCGTGTGCGGTGCCCCCCTCCACCATATTCCACCTCGGTCATATCGTCGCGGAGTTTAGGCGAAACCCTGCGCCGGTAGAACATCATCATCGTCACCACGCCGTCGTGCTGACGGAACTCATCTCCGGAGCTCGGCTGGATCAGAGGCCGGAGATCGTCATCGAGCTGAACGTGTGCTGAACTCAGAGGCCCCGTACGTTCGGTGCTTGGATCGGTTGGATCGTGAAGACGTACGACTACATCAACCGCGTTGTGCTAACGCTTCCGCTTACGTTCTACGAGGGTACGTGGACAAACACTCTCCCCTCTCGTTGCTATACCGTCACCATGATCTTGCGTGTGCGTAGGAAATTTTTTGAAATTACTACGTTCCCCAACAGCATCTACATCTCATTCAAGCCAGAATATAAGTCTGATGATAAATTCCATAGTAAAAATCTGAATGTACAACACTAGTGACCAACTATTTGAGAGAATAATCGCACGCAGAAAGGAGCTTTATTGTTATCTTTTCTTTGTTCCCCTTGTCATCTTAGTCTGTCTTGACTTTCCAGGTGTTTTCCTGTTCAAACCTGTACTTCTGAAAATGCATAAACTTACTTCAAAGGTCTTTTGTTCTTAGCACAAACTTTGTCATTGTTCTCTTTTCTTTTTCTCCCCCGAGTCATCATACTAACTTTACTCAACTGTGACGGAGCTTTCCTGTGTAGCGCAAAACATTGTTGAAATTGTGCATATTTACATGCTTCAAGAATAGCCCTTTCTAAATCCAAACCCTTTGTTCTTCGCATACCCTAAGTAGAACTTCTATGCTTCGTTCTCACTTTTAAATGTCTGCCTGACCATCGAGTCGTACTCCATAAATTCATCTATCGAGATGCCTTCACTACCCATGCCTTTATCCTGCCATAAGAAATAGCAAAACCTGTTACATATTTACATGAAAGAAAATACGCTGGAACTAAAACATATTATTTATAAATTGTCAACGATTATCATCTGTAATTGAACCAAGAATCTCTGACATCCTTACTAGTTTCCTAGGAAGCCTACAATCCTACTGGGCATAGTAATTTAACCCATCGTTTTCTTGTTATGAGAAATCTTGGTTTTCAAATAACCGTATTAAGTTCTTGTAAGAAGTAACACGCATCCCACGATATCAAACTCATAATCTGAGGTGATGGCAAAGCATTTTAGTCACAATACAAACTCTTGGATGCCATCATAATCTATTGTCGGTTCCCACACATACTACTACTATTCGTTGGTTGGATAAATGAGAAGATCTAGAAACCTTACACACACTACTAATCCAGCATCCAAACGCACACAAATCCAGCGGCCCTATTCAGTGCACAGCCAGAATCCATACGCACACAGATACAACTGCCATTTTCGAATTCCTATTGCGTGCACAGCATAGCATCCATGTGCACAGCTGACCATCAGAAGCGACGTACCTATGCGAGGGAGCTCAACCACGATGCGGGGAGGAACCGATCCCGGGCGCCGTCCGAAGATCTTGCAACGGAGAGAGGGCCGCCGGGCGGCGCTGGCCGGCTGCGCCGTTGAAGATCTTGGGGCCCCGTCCAAGATCTTGCGGTGGCGACCGCAGGGCGGGAGACGGAGCTGCCGCCACTGTGCGACTCAGGCACGGCGATCAAAGGGCGGGAGAAGGAGCGGCCACCCTTGTGCGACTCAGGCAACGAATGAAGAACGAATGAGAAGGGAATCCTAGAAGGGGAGCCTACAAACTAAGATAGGGCAATTCTTTTCAAGGTGTGATATTAATCAATTGCAATTACCCATATTATTAATCAATAACATTATCATTAAGAAAGGACTAATCTACCCTTACAGCCAATTAGCAAAATGTCCTCAAGAGAAAAAAACAGGGATCAATAATGACCATTGGATCAATTATATACTACCCACTATTTACAGGAGTATGATGCACAATAAAAAGTCTCAATATGTTACACACGGAAAGTTTTACAAAATTTATTCTCTAAAAAAAGAAATGGGAAGTATTTTTTTGGGGGGGGGGGAGATGTTAACTTTTAAAAGGAAAGTACTCGTAAATTTCCCACTGTACATGGCAAACATTTGTGTATTAAAAAATAAATGAAAAACCTGCGGGATGTTGCCATGATCTTATGACAGAAATGCATAGGCTATAATCTTATGGCATGATCCATTGACTAAAATGTAGACTACAAAATGCCATGATCCATACACTAAGATTTCCATGATGCATAGACTTAATTTGCCATGGTCCCCGTGCAAAAGAGATTTGCCATGTTGTAAAGGAAGAAAAAATGGTCATCGTGCATATAGTTAAATTTGCCATGGTCATAACCAAAATCATATTAAAACTTGCATATATTTGACATGGCAAAAAAAAGTAAAATCAGCCATGTTAATAAAGGTCTACTAAATAGTAAATCTTGCCATGGCAATAAAAGTTAAAAATTGCCATAGGAATTTAGGTAAATTTTCCATGTTAATAAAGGTAAATTAGCCATGGCAAAAAAGTATAACTTGCCATGGCAATAAAAATAAAAAAAATGCCATGGGAATGTACGTAAATTTCATCGCCTGCAAGAGAACCATTAAAAACTATACCCACAGTAGAACACCTTTTTTTTGCGGGTGAAAAGGGATTTCTCATTACTCAAGGTGGTCTCTCAGCGGAGGCCAGACGTACAACAGGGTCAATCCCCGAGTGGAACCACACAGCGGTTCGGGGGGTTCGTCGCCCGTAAGAGGCAAGTTCATGGCTACATTTATTTTGTGACCGGCAACATAGAGTAAATGAGATCTCCCTTCCAGCGGCAGCCGCTATATCTCGTATCTCCTGAATGAGGGTGCGGTGCACCGAATGATCCTCCACATTTGCTGTGATCATCGCCACAACCTCTGCGCTAGCAAGCTCGACCATGATAGGCAACCCAGTCCTGTTTAGGGCCAGCTCAAGAGGCAACCTGTGCGCAGCTCTCTACATGCAGTATAGATGATTTCTCCTCGATCATCGCGCAAAATCATCCCTCCTCCTGCCGCTCCCGTCGCTGTAATGAAACTGCCATCAATATTCGGCTTAGTGCGTCCCGACGCTGGCGCGGTCCATGATCGCTCCTCCTTAGCCTCCTTGGGAGGCCGAGTGACAAACGGCGGCAAGGAGACCGTCATCTTCCCCTTGACCACATCCGCATTTGGGAATTGTTGGATACAGAGCAGTGAAGTAATGTACCCATGCAAGAATCGTCGTGAGGCTTCAGAAGGTGGCGGCTTCTTGTCATGCGTGATCTCATTCCGGACATGCCAGGTTCTCCACATGATCATAAGGACGATCATCCTCGTAGCCTCGTCAAGGGGGTCCAGCAGGGTAAATAGCCATTCCGGTCCTGTGTTCAGGATGTCCTCCACCTTGAGGATACACCAATCCGTGGCCATAGGGTGCCACAGATCCTTTGCCAAAGGGCACCTGCAGAAAGCGTGGAACATATCCTCTCGTTCCAGTCCACACAACGGGCATAGGTCAGAAACCTCAAGATGGCGAGAGAGCTTATTTGCCCAAGTAGCAAGCAAGTTCGTAACGATCCTCCAAGCAAACACGCGTACCTTTGGGGGAGCAGGGCACCCCCATATGATCTTCCAGATGGCGCGATGACCATCCGGTGCCCTGCTCGTGGCGGTGGCCAGTGGACGCTCGCGCTCGTCCATGGCAAACCGATAAGCGGATCGAACGGTGAAGATACCATTCTTCTCCAGGGCCCATGCGATGATGTCGTCGGTGACGCGTGTCGAAGTACGAATGGTGGAGATCACCTCCACATCTGCCGGGTGGAAGTAGTGATGGAGCAGGTCAAGGCGCCATGCCCCATCCTCGTGCAGGAGCTCGGCCACTCGTCGTAGTCAGCAGGTACCCTGTTGGGTGATAAGTTGGCGTCGTAGAATACCTTGCAGATTCAGTATTTCACAACTGATAGCATCATGACCCGGCTAAGCTGTTCTGAGCATGACGGTGTGGGGCGACACAGATCAAGAGCAGTGCAGCTTGGTAGAGTGTAACGCCCCGAGACCGACGCTCTAGAAGACTTCCAGCTATTCCGAGTTTCGCCGTGCGATGTATTTGTTTGTTGCATTGCATCATGTCATCATGCCATCATGTCATTTAGTTTTGCAACTCACCTAAATAAATTGCATAGATCGTTGATCTATTTAAATCGAGGGATATTCACATGGTGATTTCTCTTTATAACATATCCTCCAATATTAGGGAGCTATAATAAAATTATTCCATTTTTTGGAATTAACCATAACCCCCTTGCAAAATATCCCATGCCGTTGTTATCTCAATTCTTGTTCTCCAACCTTGCCCATAATTTCTTACATCATTTTCCGGAGCTCCACCAAAAATCCGAACATTTTTGGACCTTCCTTTTATCAAGTCCTAGTTCAAACCCATTTGAATTAAATTCAAATGAGTTTGAATTTAAATCTTTCGGTCATGCCCACTTCTATTTTCCTGGTTCCAGCTCATTTTTGTGAGCCCGGGAAAATTATCCGCGTGTCCAACTTCTTCCCCTAACCTCTCTTTCTTTTATTTCTTATCTCTGTTCTGTTTTATTTTCTCTTTAGAGGGAGAGAGAGAGCGCCCAGCCCATCTAGCCTCCTAGGCCCAGCCTCCAAGGCCCATCCGCAGCCCAGCCGGTGCCCTATCTAACCCTAGCCGTAGGGAGACCTCCGCTCGATCTCCATCTCTCCCTCGTCCTCCCTCCAGCGCCGCAACGCCCGATCCCCATCCTCTCGATCCCATCTCCTTCCTCTTGCTCGTCTCCCCCTCCTCTCCTCGCGTCGCCTCTCCACCGCGCCATCGCCTCGCGCCTCCACCTCCTCGATGCCGGCGAGTCCAGGCTGTCGCCGCGCCTTCTTACCTTTCCCTCGCCGCCACACCCGCACGCAGCGCCCCACCTCCTGCGCCCGATCCCATCTCCCTCCTCTCGATCTCTCTATCTTCCCTCGCTCGTACCCATCGCTCCAGCCCCCACGCATCTCTCCTGCGCCTCACGCCCAAGTCCCTCTTCCTCTCCTCGCCGCGCAGCCCTCGTCCCCACCTCCTCGCCGGTCGGCCGCAGCTCGCCGCGCCCTGCTTCTCCTCTCCTCCGCGACGCTCCCGCCGGAGCCCCTCAAGCCATGGCGCCGCCTTGTGCTCCTCCCGCGCCCTTCCTCCTCTCTCCTCCACTCCCTCACGCGCAGCTTGCCTCCCGCCTCCTTCATCTCCTGTGCGCCCACACCGTGTGCTTCGCCGCCTTGCTGCCTCCTCCCCGCCGTTGCCTCGCCAGGACGCCACGCCTCAGCCATCCCCGAGCGCCACCGTCCGGCTCCCGTCGCCCCTTTGCAGGAGCAGCCCCATGCCCCGCCTCTGCCTTGTTCGAGCAGGGAGGAGGATGCGCCTCCGCTCACCCTCATCGACCAGGAACGCCAAGGCCAAGACCAGCCCCGGGCAGGACCTCGTGTACATCTACACCGCCAAGACCGGACCGACAAGTACCCAAACGTCGCGTGTACCACTACCGCCGACTTGAACATCTACGAAAACGTGTTCAACTACCGTCGCCATGTGAACAACGACTTCCACTACGCCGTGTACGACTACTTCCCACGACGACCCATGAACGTCTACCTCCACTACGGCCCGTGAACATCTACGAGATGTACCACTACCGTCGGCCCGTGAACGACTACTTCCCTCTACGAAACGCGAACCGTCCCGTTTGAACGCTTCGAAGGTATAACCCGAAACGATCGCCGTGGACCGAATGCATGTGTTGAATGAGATGTACGATATGTTTGCACCGTGCCCGTTTGTTTCGTGCACGTTCCTCGTTTTCCATGTCGTCGACCCGTGGGAACCCGGAAGCCGGGATCACCCCACCATCTTGCATGACTCGCTCACGCTCACTTCCTTTTGCACCGGTATCTCCGTGAGCTACCGGAACCGATATGTTGCCGTGGCATCATTTTCGGATTCGTTGCCGTGGCACCCGTTTTGTTCCGCCATAGTGACCAAATGCTTCATAACATGCTTATGTCAACATTTTCATAAAAATTGCATAAAACTTGCATATGTCATCCGCATCATGATAACAACAATTAAAATGTTTAAAACTCTTGCTTGCGTTAAATTGCTAAATGACATATGGGGATTTCCGGAAGTGTTGTTTGTGTTTCCGGCCTCATTTAAACTTGCCTAAATATGTAGTTTAATTATGCTTCACCTCTTGCCATGTTAACCAACATTTAATCTTGTCTTGTTCATAACCGAGAGAGAAACTAAATAATTGATGTGGTGTTCCGTCAATATGCAACTCGTTGCATATTGAGCTCCACTTAACTTGTAGTATTGTTTGTTGCACTTTGCCATGCCATGCCTCATTAAACCGGACATGCATCATACTTGATTGTGCTTCATGCCATGTTTATGTGATGGTTGTTTACTATGTTTTTTGTTTCTTTCCGGGTTGCTTCTCTCGTTAGCTTCGGTTTCGTTTCGGAGTTGTGAGGATCCGTTCGACTTCGTCCGTTTGTCTTCTTCATGGACTCGTTCTTCTTCCTAGCGGGATCTCAGGCAAGATGACCATACCCTCGAAATCACTTCTATCTTTGCTTGCTAGATGCTCGCTCTTTTGCTATGCCTATGCTACGATGCCTACCACTTGCTATATCATGCCTCCCATGTTGCCATGTCAAGCCTCTAACCATCCTTTCCTAGCAAACCGTTGTTTGGCTATGCTACCGCTTTGCTCAGCCCCTCTTATAGCGTTGTTAGTTGCAGGTGAAGATGAAGTTTGTTCCTTGTTGGAACATGGAGATGTTGTTCCTTGTTGGAACATGTTTACTTGTTGGGATATCACAATATCTCTTATTTAATTAATGCACCTATATACTTGGTAAAGGGTGGAAGGCTCGGCCTTATGCCTGGTTTTTTGTTCCTCTCTTGCCGCCCTAGTTTCCGTCATACCGGTGTTATGTTCCCAGATTTTGCGTTCCTTACGCGGTCGGGCGATTTATGGGACCCCCTTGACAGTTCGCTTTGAATAAAACTCCTCCATCAAGGCCCAACCTTGGTTTTACCATTTGCCTACCTAAGCCTTTTTCCCTTGGGTTCTGCAGACTCAAGGTCATCTTTATTTTACACCCCCCCCCCCCCCGGGCCAGTGCTCCTCCGGGTGCTGGTCCAAACCGAGCGATGTCCGGCGCCCCCTGGGCAACCAGGGTCTATGCCAACCCGTCGTCTTTCTCATCCGGTGTGCCCTGAGAACGAGATATGTGCAGCTCCTATCGGGATTTGTCGGCACATCGGGCGGCTTTGCTGGTCTTGTTTTACCATTGTCGAAATGTCTTGTAAACCGGGATTCCGAGACTGATCGGGTCTTCCTAGGAGAAGGTCTATTCCTTCGTTGATCCCGAGAGCTTGTCATGGGCTAAGTTGGGACACCCCTGCAGGGTATAAACTTTCGAGAGCCGTGCCCGTGGTTATGTGGCAGATGGGAATTTGTTAATGTCCGATTGTAGAAAACCCGAAGTTGACCTTAATTAAAATACATCAACCGCGTGTGTAACCGTGATGGTCTCTTCTCAGCGGAGTCCGGGAAGTGAACACGGTGTTGGAGTTATGTTTGATGTAAGTAGTTTCAGGATCACTTCTTGATCGCTACTAGCTTCACGACCGTGCCTTGCTTCTTTTCTCTCTCTCTTTTGCGATTGTAGCCACCACATATGCTAGTCGCTTGCTGCAGCTCCACCTCATTACTACATCCTTCCTATAAGCTTAAATAGTCTTGATCTCGCGGGTGTGAGATTGCTGAGTCCTCGTGACTCATAGATACTTCCAAAACCAGGTTGCAGGTGCCTATGTTACCGAGCAGGTGACGCAACCAAGCTCAAGGAGGAGCTCGATGAAGATCTTGCCCTTTGTGTTGTTTCGTTCTAGTTGATCAGTAGTGGAGCCCAGTTGGGGTCGATCGGGGACCTTTCTCGCATTTGGGGTTCTTCTTTTATTTTGGTTCTGTAGTCGGACCTTGATTGTATCTGGATGATGTAATGCTTTATTCATGTAATTGTGTGAAGTGGCGATTGTAAGCCAACTATGTATCTCTTTCCCTTATGTATTACATGGGTTGTGTGAAGATTACCTCACTTGCGACATTGCTTTCAATGCGGTTATGCCTCTAAGTCGTGCTTCGACACGTGGGAGATATAGCCGCATCGAGGGCGTTACAAGTTGGTAATCAGAGCCATCCCCGACTTAGGAGCCCCCTGCTTGATCGTTTTTAGCGGCCGAGTTGTGTCTAGAAAAAATGTTTTGAGTCATTTAGGATTATATATATCGGAGAGTTAGGAATTCTTTTTACTCCCCAGTCTCTTCATCGCTCTGGTAAGGCATCCTGACGTAGAGTTTTGACTCTTCTCTTCTCAAATTTCAGTAAATTTGTTTTAGGATCACGCGGGTATCTTGGAATCGTTCTAATGGTTTTATGATGAGAACATTGTCTTGGTGCCTCCTATCAGGGGTTTAGTGGAAGTGTCCCGGGGAGTCGAGCTCTGAGGTGTTGTCGTCATAATTTTATCATTGCAGTTCTGGAATACCTGAGTTTAGTACGCCGGCATCGAAAATCTCTTTTATGCAGTTAGTTGGTGAGATAACCTCGACGCCACCCAGTACTGGGGCGGGAGTTTGGGAGTATCGCCATAACTTGTATAACGGATGCTTTTCGAAGGTTGAGGTAGACGATTTCTGAAGGTTTCTTGGTTATGTGTTGAAGGATGGATACAGCTGGATGTAGGATTTGCTAGTTTTGGGTGAGATATTATGCTTCCCCTGTATCCCCAACACCTGATTGCATAACCGGAAAATATCGGGAGTTTCAGAGGTGGGAATTCAAGTAGCTCTTAGGATATCTTTCCGACGGATGTATGATATGAAATTGGGGTTCGACGTCTAGTGGTCCGCCTATTCACGGTTGGTTTTACAGTGGTCTCGTTGTGTCTTAAAGAGTCCTTGGCTATGCCGACTCGGGGACGCTTCGTATGTCATGTGCACTGCCTTGTACATGATGGTGCTATACGATCGAGCCCGTGTAGGCCCCACCACGAAAACTTCGGACGAAATCTCTATCATATGTTTGTTCCGGCTTATTCTGCAAGCCAGTCCTTTGTTTTTGTTTTGAGTTGTGGTATTCGAGTTGCTTCAAGGTCAAGTGTTGATTCCATACCTTTTCGAAATGGTGTTCTCATACTCCGATGTAAAAACCAATCCTTCTCGACAATCGAGATTGTCATGTCAATCCTTTTCAACCGGCGTGTTTCTCTTCAAGTGGATCCGATCACTTCAACATCAGCAAGACCAATTATCATTTCTTCTCAATGGTGTTTGTTTCATCCGTCTCCAAGTTGCCTTTGTTTTTTCCCGCCCACCCACCCTTTTTCCTCAAGGACTAAGATTTCTTTACCAAGTATCCTTTTATTTTTGTGAAGTTTCTCCATTCTTTTCCATCAATGTTCTTACCCGGTGGTTCTCAAGAAGATGTTCTACTAGTTCGTCATTCCTCATTCCTTTCTCTTCTCCGGTGGATTCAAGTCAAGTTTTCTTGATCATACCTTTTTCCTCATTTCAATGTCTTCTCATACCAGTGCACCTCATTATCATTCTACTTCTCGCTATTTGTTATTCCGGAGTGCTCAAGATATCTCGAAGATTCGTGTTTCCACTCTGCATTCGTTCAAGCTCCTTCGAGATTGGTATCTCATTAAAGTCATTTAATTCAACCGGTGCAACATCTCTTTTAAATCTTTTCAACGGTATTCTTTTGAGTGGGCCCTAACCCACAGGTCTTTTCCCAGGATCTTACCTGACTCTTCTATTTTCCCAGAGCTATCCTAAATTCTTCCCCAAGTTTGACGTAAGAATGAGTTATCATCAGTCAAATGCTTTTCTCCAAGATCTTTCAAATTCTTTTCATAGTTGGCTCAACCTCTTCGCTTTTGATTCTTCCGGTGTGCCTCAATAATTCTTGGTGGTGTTTCTCGTTGTCATTCTCATCATTTGAAGACCGAAGAAGAGTTTCTCTTTAATCTTGCTCTATTCTCTTCAAGATTCATGGTGCTAGCTTGTTCCCATCCTCTCATAATTGTTTTCGATTGTGAGAATCTTTTTCACCCATCCGGAGCATTTTAGGAGTCTTTTCAGTTTCATTCTCCGGAGCCAATCATCTCAGAATTATTCATTCTCAGCTTTTAGCTCTCGTTCTCAAATTCTTCCGGTGCATCGTTCAAATACCCTCTAATCAGTTCATGATCTCTTCGTTCTCATGTATCTAAATCCCCTCAAGTATCTTCATTCATTTTTCAATCCTTCCCGGTGAATTGTGCCTTTGCTACTTTCATTTTCAATTCTTACGGTGGTTCTTTCAACATTCCTCTTCTGTTGTTATCGTATCAATTAATTCGTTCTTTCCGAATCCTACCTGTGGATCGTTGAAGACTTTTCGGAAGTTTACACTATATCTCTCTTAATCCTTTCTACAAGAATAAGTAGTATGCCAAATCCATTGCTTGTCATCAATTTAAATTGGTGAAGGATACGCATAACATAATTCTTATTCTGGTTTCATCCAAGTGATTAATCCTTTCCTTCGGAGTTTGTTCAGGAGTAATAAATTCTTGGCTTCTTGTTGTTCATCTTTCTTCCGGAGTTCTAAGTTTTCCGCATTATCTCGTCGCGAAGCTCCATCTAAATCATCGCAAGGCTTCACCTTGTGTTTTCAACTTCTCTTTCTTTTTATCATCCGTTTATTACCGGAGTGGTAGTTCGTCAAGGATTCTTTTCATTCTTCAATTGTTCTTCAAGATTTCTCTTGAAGTTAAGATCAGCCAAGCTATACTCAAAAATTAAACATGGTGTTCAACACATGTCTTGTTTTGAGGAGTTCAAGCATTCTTCATCTTGCATTCCAAAGTGCAATTCTTTCTACCTTATCTTCTGAGGTGGTGTTAGGTCATTCCTTGATAATTTCCCTTCACGTTTCATGATTCACAAGTTTTCAAGAGTGACATATTTAAATCCATCTTTTTCTCTTTGTTCAAGAGATCTTTTCAACCGTCAATCTCTTCATTGGAGTTATCTTGGTATAGATTTCACCTAAAGCCTTCCCTATGGAATGTTGCTATTTTGGTGCTTATTAATGACCCAAGTTATCTCTTTTCCATCTTGATGGAACAAGCTTTCATCTCTTCGTTAATCTCAAGCAAGCAATTGTTTCCGTTAGTGGCCGGTTGTCACCTCATAATGTTGAGATGTTTCCATAAGCCCACTACAAACTTATTCTTTTCGTTGTTGGTCTTCCAACAACTCTATTCTAACCTTCTTGCAAGGATGCCTTCCAAATTCAATTGTGGTAGAAGTTGTCATTTTCTTCTCCATTCTGTTATGCCAATGATCTATCTTCTATTATTTCTTTCGGAGGCATTGTGATGTTGCTCTCTTCACTCCTCTTCTCGAATTGAGGATCGTGTTCTTTTCATGCTTATACATTTAACCGGGGTGTTGTGTTCTCATTCAAGTTCTTTCATCTTATCAAGTTTTGCCTCTCGTTTCAACCAAGAGTGGTTCCAATTCCTTCTTGTCCATTGTACTCGTCATTCATAGCTTTGCAACCTCCAAGGTCCAAATGGTGTTCCTTGTTTCTATTTTCTACCGCAGTGCTCTCAATTGTATTCAACTCCTTTGTGTTCTTTCTTTCAAATTTTCAACCTCTCAAGGTTCTTTGGTTTCACTCTTTTGTCGAAGAAGCAACTTAGTTTTACCTCTTCTCTTCCTCTTCCGTTTCTCTCCGGTGCCATCCTAGATCTAGGGACGAGATCCTCTTGTAGTGGTGGAGTGTTGTAACGCCCCGAGACCGACGCTCCAGAAGACTTCCAGCTATTCCGAGTTTTGCCGTGCGATGTATTTGTTTGTTGCATTGCATCATGTCATCATGCCATCATGTCATTTAGTTTTGCAACTCACCTAAATAAATTGCATAGATTGTTGATCTATTTAAATCGAGGGATATTCACATGGTGATTTCTCTTTATAACATATCCTCCAATATTAGGGAGCTATAATAAAATTATTACATTTTTTGGAATTAACCATAACCCCCTTGCAAAATATCCCATGCCGTTGTTATCTCAATTCTTGTTCTCCAACCTTGCCCATAATTTCTTACATCATTTTCCGGAGCTCCACCAAAAATCCGAACATTTTTGGACCTTCCTTTTATCAAGTCCTAGTTCAAACCCATTTGAATTAAATTCAAATGAGTTTGAATTTAAATCTTTCGGTCATGCCCACTTCTATTTTCCTGGTTCCAGCTCATTTTTGTGATCCCGGGAAAATTATCCGCGTGTCCAACTTCTTCCCCTAACCTCTCTTTCTTTTATTTCTTATCTCTGTTCTGTGTTATTTTTTCTTTAGAGGGAGAGAGAGAGCGCCCAGCCCATCTAGCCTCCTAGGCCCAGCCTCCAAGGCCCATCCGCAGCCCAGCCGGTGCCCTATCTAACCCTAGCCGCAGGGAGACCTCCGCTCGATCTCCATCTCTCCCTCATCCTCCCTCCAGCGCCGCAACGCCCGATCCCCATCCTCTCGATCCCATCTCCTTCCTCTCGCTCGTCTCCCCCTCCTCTCCTCGCGTCGCCTCTCCACCGCGCCATCGCCTCGCGCCTCCACCTCCTCTATGCCGGCGAGTCCAGGCCATCGCCGCGCCTTCTTACCTTCCCCTCGCCGCCACACCCGCACGCAGCGCCCCACCTCCTGTGCCCGATCCCATCTCCCTCCTCTCGATCTCTCCATCTTCCCTCGCTCGTACCCATCGCTCCAGCCCCCACGCATCTCTCGTGCGCCTCACGCCCAAGTCCCTCTTCCTCTCCTCGCCGCGCAGCCCTCGTCCCCGCCTCCTCGCCGCTCGGCCGCAGCTCGCCGCGCCCTGCTTCTCCTCTCCTCCGCGACGCTCCCGCCGGAGTCCCTCAAGCCATGGCGCCGCCTTGTGCTCCTCCCGCGCCCTGCCTCCTCTCTCCTCCACTCCCTTACGCGCAGCTTGCCTTCCACCTCCTTCATCTCCTGCGCGCCCACACCATGTGCTTCGCCGCCTTGCTGCCTCCTCCCCGCCGTTGCCTCGCCAGGACGCCACGCCTCAGCCGTCCCCGAGCGCCACCGTCCGGCTCCCATCGCCCCTTTGCAGGAGCAGCCCCATGCCCCGCCTCTGCCTTGGTCGAGCAGGGAGGAGGATGCGCCTCCGCTCGTCATCGACCAGGAACGCCAAGGCCAAGACCAGCCCCGGGCAGGACCTCGTGTACATCTACACTGCCAAGACTGGACCGACAAGTACCCCAACGTCGTGTGTACCACTACCGCCGACTTGAACATCTACGAGAACATGTTCAACTACCGTCGCCACGTGAACAACGACTTCCACTACGCCATGTACGACTACTTACCACGACGACCTGTGAACGTCTACCTCCACTACGGCCCGTGAACGTCTACGAGATGTACCACTACCGTCGGCCCGTGAACGACTACTTCCCTCTACGAAACGTGAACCGTCCCGTTTGAACGCTTCGAAGGTATAACCCAAAACGACCGCTGTGGACCGAATGCATGTGTTGAATGAGATGTACGATATGTTTGCACCGTGCCCGTTTGTTTCGTGCACGTTCCTCGTTTGCCATGCCGTCGACCCGTGGGAACCCGGAAGCCGGGATCACCCCACCATCTTGCATGACTCGCTCACGCTTACTTCCTTTTGCACCGGTATCTCCGTGAGCTACCAGAACCGATATGTTGCCGTGGCATCATTTTCGGATTCGTTGCCGTGGCACCCGTTTTGTTCCGCCATAGTGACCAAATGCTTCATAACATGCTTATGTCAACATTTTCATAAAAATTGCATAAAACTTGCATATGTCATCCGCATCATGATAACAACAATTAAAATGTTTAAAACTCTTGCTTGCGTTAAATTGCTAAATGACATATGGGGATTTCCGGAAGTGTTGTTTGTGTTTCCGGCCTCATTTAAACTTGCCTAAATATGTAGTTTAATTATGCTTCACCTCTTGCCATGTTAACCAACATTTAATCTTGTCTTGTTCATAACCGAGAGAGAAACTAAATAATTGATGTGGTGTTCCGTCAATATGCAACTCGTTGCATATTGAGCTCCACTTAACTTGTAGTATTGTTTGTTGCACTTTGCCATGCCATGCCTCATTAAACCGGACATGCATCATACTTGATTGTGCTTCATGCCATGTTTATGTGATGGTTGTTTACTATGTTGTTTGTTTCTTTCTGGGTTGCTTCTCTCGTTAGCTTCGGTTTCGTTTCGGAGTTGTGAGGATCCGTTCGACTTCATCCATTTGTCTTCTTCATGGACTCGTTCTTCTTCCTAGCGGGATCTCAGGCAAGATGACCATACCCTCGAAATCACTTCTATCTTTGCTTTCTAGATGCTCGCTCTTTTGCTATGCCTATGCTACGATGCCTACCACTTGCTATATCATGCCTCCCATGTTGCCATGTCAAGCCTCTAACCATCCTTTCCTAGCAAACCGTTGTTTGTCTATGCTACCGCTTTGCTCAGACCCTCTTATAGCGTTGTTAGTTGCAGGTGAAGATGAAGTTTGTTCCTTGTTGGAACATGGAGACGTTGTTCCTTGTTGGAACATGTTTACTTGTTGGGATATCACAATATCTCTTATTTAATTAATGCACCTATATACTTGGTAAAGGGTGGAAGGCTCGGCCTTATGCCTGGTGTTTTGTTCCACTCTTGCCGCCCTAGTTTCCGTCATACCGGTGTTATGTTCCCGGATTTTGCGTTCCTTACGCAGTCGGGTGATTTATGGGACCCCCTTGATAGTTCGCTTTGAATAAAACTCCTCCAGCAAGGCCCAACCTTGGTTTTACCATTTGCCTACCTAAGCCTTTTTCCCTTGGGTTCTGCAGACTCAAGGTCATCTTTATTTTACACCCCCCCCCGGGCCAGTGCTCCTCCGGGTGCTGGTCCAAACCGAGCGATGTCCGGCGCCCCCTGGGCAACCAGGGTCTATGCCAACCCGTCGTCTTTCTCATCCGGTGTGCCCTGAGAACGAGATATGTGCAGCTCCTATCGGGATTTGTCGGCACATCGGGCGGCTTTGCTGGTCTTGTTTTACCATTGTCGAAATGTCTTGTAAACCGGGATTCCGAGACTGATCGGGTCTTCCTAGGAGAAGGTCTATTCCTTCGTTGATCCCGAGAGCTTGTCATGGGCTAAGTTGGGACACCCCTGCAGGGTATAAACTTTCGAGAGCCGTGCCCGCGGTTATGTGGCAGATGGGAATTTGTTAATGTCCGGTTGTAGAAAACCCGAAGTTGACCTTAATTAAAATACATCAACCGCGTGTGTAACCGTGATGGTCTCTTCTCGGCGGAGTCCGGGAAGTGAACACGGTGTAGGAGTTATGTTTGACGTAAGTAGTTTCAGGATCACTTCTTGATCGCTACTAGCTTCACGACCGTGCCTTGCTTCTTTTCTCGCTCTCTTTTGCGATTGTAGCCACCACATATGCTAGTCGCTTGCTGCAGCTCCACCTCATTACTACGTCCTTCCTATAAGCTTAAATAGTCTTGATCTCGCGGGTGTGAGATTGCTGAGTCCTCGTGACTCACAGATACTTCCAAAACCAGTTTGCAGGTGCCTATGTTACCGAGCAGGTGACGCAACCAAGCTCAAGGAGGAGCTCGATGAAGATCTTGCCCTTTGTGTTGTTTTGTTCTAGTTGATCAGTAGTGGAGCCCAGTTGGGGTCGATCGGGGACCTTTGTCGCATTTGGGGTTCTTCTTTTATTTTGGTTCCGTAGTCGGACCTTCATTGTATCTGGATGATGTAATGCTTTATTCATGTAATTGTGTGAAGTGGCGATTGTAAGCCAACTATGTATCTCTTTCCCTTATGTATTACATGGGTTGTGTGAAGATTACCTCACTTGCGACATTGCTTTCAATGCGGTTATGCCTCTAAGTCGTGCTTCGACACGTGGGAGATATAGGCGCATCGAGAGCGTTACATAGAGGGCCATTGACCATGCCTACAATCAGTAAGCAACAACCATTATTTTCTGGTATACACAATCACTGTTAGACCCCCCTAGAAAGGATGCACAAGCAACACAGGTGCACACAGGACGCTCACCACGCAAGGAAGAAAACTGACAACACAACACAAGCATGCACACCAGAGACAACATACAAACATCTCCAATAAGCAAAGAGTAAGCGTGTAGTTTTCAGATAAACTTAGAAACTAAACATCCAAAATTCATAATCTAATTAACTGGTCGGAAGGAGAAGCACCTGTGATCTGTGTTAACAAACTTTAATTGATCCATTAGGGAAGCTTGCATTTTCGCTTTTAGCAAGTTCAGCAAATGCTTTGTTGTACAGTTCGGCAATGCTCAGGCTAGCAGCCTAGAAATTAGTAGCAGTCATATACGTTTTGTTAGGCAAAAGGGAAAAGGACAATCAAAATCTTACTTGAAGGAACTCTTCCATCGAGATTTTACAAGAAACATGTGATAGCTTTGTGTTGCATTCAGATTTAAACGACTCGGATACACCTGATGTGCACATACTATCATCATCCCAATTCCCAAAACCATCACATCACAAGGATAACTATAATATTATGCTCCCAGGCGGCTCTGCCCTGGACCAAACAGCAGAGCAATTCCCAAAAACACAGCCACCCTAACTAACCTATAATACATCAAATCAATGAGGATTATTTCCAGGAATGAGAGCAACAAGGATAAGGAAATGAAAAGCAGGAGGCACGTACGTGGCTGAGAGGAAGTGAATGAAGATGTGGGAGCTCTTAGCGAAGGCGGACAGCCGGCCATGGCGTCCCTGTCACTAGTAGAAAACATGGCATTTGTCCCGGTTCGTAAGGGCCTTTTGTCCCGGTTTAAGAACCGGGACAAAAATGTCGGTACTAAGGCCCTCCCCCTTTAGTCCTGGTTCTTACACGAACCGGGACATATGGGCGTCCACGTGGCCACTGCGGACAGCCCAGGCAAGGGGTCCTTTGGTCCCGGTTTGTGACATAAACCGGGACCAAAAGGCTTCCACGCGTCAGCAGCTGGCTGGAGCTGAGGTTTTTTTTAATGGTTGTTTTAGGGGTTTTGGGGGTTAATTTAGGTTGTTATTAGCTAGCTAATAGAGAGAAGTGTTCTCTCTTATATCTTCGTCCTTGGTTTACCAACGCTATTGCTATGTTCATTTCACCCGCTCATATATAATAACTCATGCTCGCATCATACACCATCATATATAATAACAAGTCCTACTAATCATGCAACATCATACAACTTCTACTCATTATTAATAACAAGTCATACGATCATCATCCTCATAGTCCCTTACATAATTTTTCTTAGCACATGATCATCAGTATCAGGTAGGACCTAAACACCCTTAAGGTAAAATAGCATAAAACAATATAGACCCCGACTCTCCATTATAAAGAATGGAGATCATCCTATCTCCAATTCTTGCGCTTTGCTTCCTTTTGCTTCCAAGAAGCTCCTTACGACTGTCCATACATTTTTTCCATTCTTTGATTGTCATGTCTTCACTTATTTTAGAAATCCGGTATGGACAGTTGAGATTCGTAGGACGACCTGGTTGTATGTTCAAAACATCAAGGCGACCGTGTGTATACATCAGATGAGGCACACAATCATTCAAGATTATCTGTTGAAAAACATAATAATAACTTCGTAGTTAGCAATGATGAGCTAGTTTTAGGAGTATGCAAAAAACTGCACGGATGTCGTAATAGTAAAAAATCTTACCATGATATCTCCATGGTAGTTACCGTAGTTCAACAAATGCACTAGTGGCACGTATTGACCATAATGTTGAGGAGTTCGATTGTAGATATTGTAATTCTCAAGATCAGCACAAAATGCGATCAGATGATTTTTTCCTTATAAGTTAATTGGGAGCCATCGGTGTAGTGGGTTTTGTCTACCATCTTCTGCACATTCCTTGAAGAATGAAAATAACCTGCCAGCTATTTTGAAATAAACAATATAAATTACTTAATAATTATGTTTGAGAAGCTCACATGGGGGAAGAATTGGAAGTGTATCCACAAGGACCCAAATGTCCATAGTGTCTTGCTCGATTGTAGGATCACCAAGATCCATGGTGACAAGCATACTCTCATCAAAACTATACATCTTGTAAAGTGCTTCCCAATTTTTGCAACCAAAATGGGTTACACTCTCAGCATTGTACAACTTTACTTCAAAATCCACACCATGATGGGTCCTTAGGTGAATTTTTTTGGTTTCCATACTTTCATGGTCTTCAAAACCCATCCTCTCCAAGACATAGCGTCTTGCATAGCATGGGATAAGCTAGTCGAATTGGAAAAGATGAAAAATACACGTTAAAATAGTTGAAGTCGTGCTTAATTATGAAAAAAACTATTGTCGTCATTGCGTACCGTTTCAACATCGAAGGTCTCCTCGAGCTTAATGCTGAAGCACCGATCTTCGTCTAGCTCAAGGAACCTGTCGCACATACCTCGGTCGTCGTGGCACCAGTCGCACTCCCCCGGGCGGTTTCATCGTCCGAGTACGACATTTCTGGCCTATGTTCATAATTCAAATATTAAACTTGTACAATTAAATATATGTACTAAAAACCTAAACTAGATCATTATTATTAATCATGGATTGACTATCGGTGATGGTAGCTCCTCCTTTCATCCCCGAGTGCATTATTACACCAAATTGTCCAGCACACGGGAATGAAGGAGAAGCTACCCGCACGACAGCGTGGATGATGGAGGGGGCTCCTAGATTTCTGCATAGAGTGCTCTTCAATTTTAGCATTCAAAGTAGGAGTACTTTTCCAATATGAGCATTCAATAAGCAAAACCAAATCGTAAAATAAAGTGTATTCAAATTAGCATGCATTCAATTATAAGCAAAAGTACATCATCTCTTGTGTCTGTACATCGTCGAATATTATCACTAATACTCCTCGAATACTATCATACATATAGCATCGCTAATACAGCTAGAACCGTAGCGCCCGACGGGTATCATCGCGGGCGGTGGACACCCAAAGATAAGGAACAATCACAGGATCATAGCTACAGCGAGATCCCTGAAGAACCTGCCAGGTATTGTCGAACCTGCCCTCCAACGCAACCATGTAGCGACGGACGTGCTCGTCCTCCTCGCTGAAACGGTG
Source organism: Triticum timopheevii (assembly GCA_963921465.1). NCBI lineage: Eukaryota > Viridiplantae > Streptophyta > Magnoliopsida > Poales > Poaceae > Triticum > Triticum timopheevii. Next base: position 28,892,855 of record OY997271.1, on the reverse strand, counting down.
ACGTACCACCTCCACGGTGTCCGGAAGCCTCGGCACCGTCACTGGCCCACGCGACCGCCACCAAACAAGGATCGGGTCAACAACGGGCTGGCTCCTCACCAACCTACGCCCCTTGGAAGGTAGCACCTCCCAATACCAGCCCGGCGGAGCCCAGTCCCGGACATGGCCCTGATGAAGCAGGCCTCCACCACCGAGTCGACGACGAGAATGCGGGATAAGCATCGTCGACGTTGATGCGGGAACTACTTCAATATATAGTAAAATAAAGTAGTTTTATTAATTAAATCAACTAGTTCAACTACTAAGCACTTACTATAATAAATAAAGTAGTACTTACTAAAAATAAACTACTTCTATAGTAAAATAAAGTAGTTTATTAAATCAACTAGCTAGTTCAACTATATATTAAGCACTTACTATAAATAAAATAAAGTAGTACTTACTAAAAATAAACTAGTTTAACTATAGTTCTATTATTTTTCTAACTAATTATATTAAACACTTTCTCTTCTTATTTTCCTTTTTACTCTCTTCTAAATATGAACATATTCATAAATGACTTTGATCATACACAATTTTCCTATACATACATAGTATGAACATATACATAAATTGACAAAGAAAATTGTATGAACAAAAAAATCATTAAAATTCTATGAACAAAATTACAACAGAAAAAAACATAAAAGATTGTCATATTCGATCTTTGCATATAAATGAACATACAAACATGCATATTCAACAATAATATCACCAAAAAAATCTATTAACAGAAAAAAAATCTAACACGATATGACCAAATTACACATTATGAAAAAAAATCTATGAACTACACATCTAACAAAAAAAAAATCTATGAACTACAAAAAAATCTAACAAAAAAATCTAACAAAATCTAACTCAATTAACTACACATCAAAATTACTACACATCTAAATTAACTAAACATCAAATTAAATTAGCAAAATTCAACCTCACGGGATGACGACGTCGTGAGGAGCGCGGCGAGAACGACATGCAGGGGACGGCGACGGCGACGGTGCATGAGGGGCGGCGCGGCGACGGTCGACGGTGAGGGGCGGCGTGGGGTGCGGCGGCGACGGGCAGGGGCCGGCGGCGTCGCGGGGCACGGGGCACAGGGTCGGGGGCGGCGACGGCGTCGGGGCCATGACGGCAACGGCGAGGCGGAGACGGGCAGCCTGGCGGCGTCGGGGCGGGGAAGAACGAATTGAACGAAATTTTGATGAGTGCCAGTTATATAGATGAAACATTGGTCCCGGTTCGTGAGACAAACCGGGACTAATGCGACCTTTAGTCCCGGTTGGTGGCACCAACCGGGACCAAAGGCCTCTTTTCAGCAGCTGCTACGTCTTGAGCTTGCGTTGATTTTTTTTGAAGAGGAAAGGGTGATGCAGCAATAGTAGCATAAGTATTTCCCTTAGTTTTTGAGAACCAAGGTATCAATCCAGTAGGAGGCTCCTCAAAAGTCCCACGCACCTACGCAAACAAACAAAGAACTCGCAACCAACGCAATAAAGCGGTTGTCAATCCCTTCACGACCACTTGCGAAAGTGAGATCTAATAGAGATAGTATGATAAGATAAATATATTTTTGGTATTTTATAATATAGATGCAAAAAGTAAAGATGCAAATAAAAGTAGATTGGAAGCAAATATGATAAGATATAAACCCGGGGGCCATAGGTTTCACTAGTGGCTTCTCTCAAGATAGCATAAGTATTACGGTGGGTGAACAAATTACTGTCGAGCAATTGATAGAAAAGCGAATAATTATGAGATTATCTAGGCATGATCATGTATATAGGCATCATGTCCGCAACAAGTAGACCGACTCCTGCCTGCATCTACTACTATTACTCCACACATCGACCGACTCCTACCTGCATCTACTACTATTACTCCACACATCGACCGACTCATGCCTGCATCTAGAGTATTAAGTTCATAAGAACAGAGTAAAGCATTAAGCAAGATGACATGATGTAGAGGGATAAACTCAAGCAATATGATATAAACCCCATCTTGTTATCCTCGATGGCAACAATACAATACGTGACTTGCAACCCTTTCTGTCACTGGGTAAGGACACTGCAAGATTGAACCCAAAGCTAAGCACTTCTCCCATGGCAAGAAAGAACAATCTAGTAGGCCAAACCAAACTGATAATTCGAAGAGACTTGCAAAGATAACTCAATCATACATAAAAGAATTCAAAGAAGAATCAAATATTATTCATAGATAAACTTTATCATAAACCCACAATTCATCGGATCTCGACAAACACACCGCAAAAAGAGTTTACATCGAATAGATCTCCACAAGAGAGGGGGAGAACATTATATTGAGATCCAAAAAGAGAGAAGAAGCCATCTAGCTAATAACTATGGACCCATAGATCTGTGGTAAACTACTCACAACTCATCGAAGGGGCTATAGTGTTGATGTAGAAGCCCTCCGTGGTTGATCCCCCCTCCGGCGGAGCGCCGGCCAAGGCTCCAAGATGAGATCTCGCGGATACAGAAGGTTACAGTGGTGGAAATTGTGTTTCGTTCGCTCCCTGGATGTTTTCGGGGTATGTAGGCTTATATAGGAGGAAGAAGTACGTCGGTGGATGCCCGAGGGGCCCACAAGACAGGGGGCGCGCCCTATAGGGGGAGGCACGCCCTCCTATCTCGTGGAGGCCTCGGCAGCTTCTTGACTTGCACTCCAAGTCCTCTAGATCACCTTCGTTCCAAAAATCACGCTCCCGAAGGTTTCATTCCGTTTGGACTCCATTTGATATTCCTTTTCTTCGAAATATTGAAATAGGCAAAAAAAGCAGCAATACGGGTTGGGCCTCCGGTTAGTAGGTTAGTCCCAAATATGATATAAATATGTAAAATAAAGCCCATAAACAACCAAAAGGGGTAATATAATAGCATGGAACAATCAAAAATTATAGATACGTTGGAGACGTATCAAGCATCCCCAAGCTTAATTCCTGCTCGTCCTCGAGTAGGTAAATGATAAAAAAGAGAATTTTTGATGTGGAATTCTACCTAGCATAATTCTCAATGTAATTTTCTTTATTGTAGCATGAATGTTCAGATCCAAATGATACAAAAAAAAGTTCATATTAACATGAAAATGGTGATTCTTCAAGCATACTAATCAAAGTAATCATGTCTTCTCAAAATAACATGGCCAAAGAAAGTTATCTCTACAAAATCATATAGTCTGGCTGTTGCTCTATCTTCATCACACAAAGTATTTAATCATGCACAACCTCGATGACCAAGCAATTGTTTCATACTTTAATAATCTCAAACTCTTTCAACTTCCACGCAATACATGAGCGTGAGCCATGGACATAGCACGACATGTGGAATAGAATGGTGGTTGTGGAGAAGACAAAAAGGAGAAGATAGTCTCACATCAACTAGGCGTATCAACGGGCTATGGAGATGCCCATTAATAGATATCAATGTGAGTGAGTAGGTATTGCCATGCAACGGATGCACTGGAGCTATAAATATATGAAAGCTCAACAAAAGAATATAAGTGGGTGTGCATCCAACTCGCTTGCTCACGAAGACCTAGGGCACTTTGAGGAAGCCCATCATTGGAATATACAGGCCAAGTTCTATAATGATAAATTTTCACTACTATATGAAAGTGGAAATATATGAGACTCTCTATCATGAAGATCATGGAGCTATTTTGAAGCACAAGTGTGGAAAAAGAGATAGTAGCATTGTCCCTTCTCTCTTTTTCTCTCATTCTATTTTTTCTTTTTCCTTTTTTCTATATTTTTCTTTTTTTTCTTGGCCCCTTTTTTTTACTTTTTGGCCTTCCTTTTTTTCTTTTTTTTGTAAAGTCCGAAGTCTCATCCCGACTTGTGGGGGAATCATAGTATTCATCATCCTTTCCTCACTAGGACAATGCTCTAATAATGAAGATCATCACACTTTTATGGATTTACAACTCAAAGCTAGAACAAGATATGACTCTATATGAATGCCTTCGGCGGTGTACCGGGATATGCAATGAAACAAGAGTGACATGTATGAAAATTATGAAGGTGGCCTTGCCACAAATACGATGTCAACTACAAGATCATGCAAAAAACAATATGACAAAAGTAATATGTGTCATATGAACGGAACGGTGGAAAGTTGCATGGCAATATATCTCAGAATGGCTATGGAAATGCCATAATAGGTAGGTATGGTGGCTATTTTGAGGAAGGTAAATGGTAGGTGTATGGTACCGGCGAAAGTTGCATGACACAAGAGAGGCTATCAATGGTGGAAGGGTGAAAAGGGTGCGTATAATCCATGAACTCAACATTAGTCAAAAGAACTCATGTACTTGTTGCAAAAATCTAGAAGTCATCAAAAACCAAAGCACTACGCGCATGCTCCTAGGGGGATATATTGGCCGGAAAAGACCATCGCTCGTCCCCAACCGCCACTCATAAGGAAGACAATCAATAAATAAAATTGTGCTCCAACTACATCACAAAGCGGTTCACCATACGTGCATGCTACGGGAATCACAACCCTCAACACAAGTACTTTTCATAATCGCCTCAACTAGCATGACTTTAATATCACTACCTCCATATCTCAAAACAATTATCAAGCATCATATTGATCATAGCATCCAATAATTTTCTATGATAGTTTTTATTATACCCAATTTGGATGCTCATCATTCTAGGACCAATTTTAAAACCAAAGCAAATACCATGCTGTTCTAAAAGACTCTCAAAAAGATATAAGTGAAGCATGGGAGACTAGCAATTTCTTCAAAATTAAGACACCACCGTGCTCTAAAAGATATAAGTGAAGCACTAGAGCAAAAACTATCAGGCTCAAAAGATATAAGTGAAGCACATAGAGTATTCTAGCAAATTCTAATCAAATAGGCTTCTCCCAAAAGGTGTGTACAGCAAGGATGATTGTGGTAAACTAAAAAACAAAGACTAATATAATACACGACGCTCCAAGAAAAACACATATCATGTGGCGAATAAAAATATAGCTCCAAGTAAAGTTACCGATGAACAAAGACGAAAGAGGGGATGCCTCCCCGGGGCATCCCCAAGCTTAGGCTTTTGGCTATCCTTGAATATCTTGGGGTGCCTTGGGAATCCCCAAGATTAGGCTCTTGCCACTCCTTATTCCATAGTCCATAAAAGCTTTACCCAAAACTTGAAAACTTCACAACACAAAACTCAACAGGAAATCTTATAAGCTCCATTAGTGAAAGAAAACAAAACCACCACCTAAGGTACCGTAATCAACTCATTCTTTATTTGTTTTTGTGTTAAACCTACTATAATCCAACTTATCTATGGTTTATAAACTAATTTACTAGCCATAGATGCAGGGCCGGCCCTGAGGGGGGCAGGGGGGCGGCCGCCCTGGGCCCCCAAGTTGGAGGGGCCCCCAAATATGTATTTGCATTAGGCCTACGATTTAGGCTGCAGTAAAAAAGGTTCATCTGTGCTGGCCCATCGCCCAAGTGGTCACAGCTATTGTCGATGGAAAGTCTTTTTTTGCGAAAATTGTAGATGGAAAGTCCGATACATCGGCATAACTCACGCATTGACACGCCGGATCCATGACCAAATGCGTGCATCGCCATCATGAACGCAGCTGTTGCCACTTTTTTGTCTCAAGCCTAGATCGTGGCAGATGAACCAGGAGAGGTTTCTCAAGTAAGAGGCCTAGGTCTCAACTCTCAAGGGACATGGTCCGCGCCGGAAATCAGCGGCGGATCGGTGCTGCTATGTGTCGTCTATAGAGGTGAGTTTTGCTGGACGACATCTTCCACTATTTGCACAATTAATCATTCTAATTCTGTGGTTTAATGTTGATGTTCACATGGTGCTATAGATGTCAATTCTCAAGCAAAGAAAGAGGTTCTGGATGCAGCTCATGGCGGTTAATTTATAGATGAACTGAGCAATGACGGCACGATTAGGTAACTAACTCTTGATTTAATCATTTGCATAACTAGGTGGGAGTAACTTTGCACTATGGCGGCACCGCAGATTTGATTTTCAAGATATAGAGGTATCTAAGTTTTGAAGTTATGAACAAATATTTTCCACATCAGTCATATGGATTTACTCATCTATCTAATTTCTCATATACTCCTATTTGTCGTAACAGTCTTACCATTGTCACTACGAGAATTTAAAATTGAATTCAATAATGCATTTAGGATACAAATTGTTTTATGACTATTCTTGGAGTCTTCTGTCCCTTTTGGTACCTAAAATAATATACTCCTAGAGATGTAGTTTAAACATGTCTTTGCATCACGCTTTGTTGTATACTTTCTCCATAGCCCGTAACTTTGATATTTATGTTGAGGGCCCCTAGGTTTTAGTTTCGCCCCGGGCCCCCGAAATCTCAGGACCGGCCCTGCATAGATGCATCGAAATAACGAAACAACACACGAAAAACAGAATTTGTCAAAAACAGAATAGTCTATAGCAATCTGTAACTAACGCAAACTTCTGGAACTCTAAAACTCCTACCAAAATAGGAAGTCCTGGACAATTTGTTTATTGATCAGCATCAATAATCAATGCAAAATCACGTTTCTGTGATTTAACAAAATTATTTTCGTGCGTGCAAAGTTTCTGTTTTTCAGCAGAATCAACTCAACTATCAGCATAGGTTATCCTATAGGTTCTACTTAGCACAAACACTAATTAAAAGATAAAAACACATCTAAATAGAAGGTAGATTCAAGATTTATTACTAAACAGTAACAAAAACAAAAACACAAAGAAAATTGGGTTGCCTCCCAACTAGCGCTAGCGTTTAACGCCCCTACCTAGGCATAAAAGCGAAGATAGATCTAACGAGTGCCATCTTTGGCACTAAATTCATAAGTAACCCGCATGATAGATTCATAAGGTAATTTGACTTTCTTTCTTGGAAAGTGCTCCATGCCTTTCTTTAATGGAAATTGGAATATAATATTCCCTTCCTTCATGTCAGTAATCGTACCAATCGTTCTAAGGAAAGGTCTACCAAGAATAATAGGGCAAGAAAGATTGCAATCTATATCAAGAACGATAAAATCTATGGGCACCAAATTTCTATTAGCAACAATGAGAACATCATTGATCCTTCCCATTGGCTTTTTAAGGGTGGAATCCGCAAGGTGCAAATTTAAAGATCAATCATCAAGATCATGGAAACCTAGAATGTCACATAAAGTTTTCGGAATCATGGAAACACTAGCACCCAAATCACACAAAGCAAAACACTCATGATATTTAATTCTAATCTTTATAGTAGGTTCCCACTCATCATTGAGTTTTCTAGGTATAGAAACTTCCAAATTAAGTTTTTCATCATAAGGTTGCATCAAGGCATCAACGATATGTTTGGTAAAAGCTTTATTTTGACTATAAGCATGAGGAGAATTAACAACGGATTGCAACATGGAAATACAACCTTCTAAAGAATAATTATCATAATAAAAATCCGAGATAGTGGGTTCAATGCTATTTAAAGTTGTGACCTCTCCAGTCCCACTTTTACCAAATTTAGCATCAAGATCTAAAAACTCTGAATTCTTGGGACGCCTTCTAGGTAAAGTTGACTCATCATCAGTCCCATAATTATGCAAAATCATATTGCAAAACATAGATCTAATAGGAGACGCATCAATAACTTTAAGATCTTCATCATTATTTTCATGGAAACTAGAAGAACACGCCTTTACAAAGCAACCTTTCTGAGCACGCAATCTAGTGGTTCTTTCCTTGCACTCATCAATGGCAATTCTTATTGCTTTGAGAGACTCATTGATATCATGCTTAGGAGGAGAAGATCTAAGTTTAAGAGAATCAACATCAAGCGAAAGTCTATCAACATTCCTAGCCAAATCATCAACCTTGAGCAATTTTTCTTGAAGGAAAGCATTAAAAATCTTTCGAGAAATCATAAATTCTTTCACACTATTCTCAAAATCAGAGGGCATCTTATTAAAATTACCATAAGAATTATTCTAGGAATTTCCATAATTATTAGAGGAACTACTAGGGAACGGTCTAGCATTAAAGTTTCCTCTATAAGCATTGTTTCCAAAACTATTCCACCAACAAAATTCACATCCATAGATTCATTATTATTCTCAATCAAAGTAGACAAAGGCATATCATTGGGATCAAGAGGAGTATTCTTAGTAGCAAAGAATTTCATAAGTTCATCCATCTTTCCACTCAAAACATTGATTTATTCTATAGCATGCACTTTTTTACTAGAAGATCTTTCGGTGTGCCATTGAGAATAATTATCCATAATATTATCAAGAAGTTTTTTAGCATCTCCTAACGTGATTTCCATAAGCGTGCCTCCCGCGGCCGAATCTAAGAGATTTCTAGAAGCAAAGTTCAAACCGGCATAAAAAATTAGTATGATCATCCATAAATTCAAACCATGAGTAGGGCAATTGCGAATCATCAATTTCATTCTTTCCCAAGATTAGGAAACATGCTCATGATCAAGTTGTTTAAAATTCATAATATCATTCCTAAGAGTGATAATCTTAGTGGGAGGAAAATACTTAGAGATAAAAGCATCTTTGCACTTGTTCCAAGAATCAATACTATTTTTAGGCAAAGACGAAAACTAGACTTTAGCACGATCTCTAAGTCAAAACGGAAATAACTTCAATTTAACAATATTGTCATCCGTATCTTTCTTCTTTTGCATGTCACAAATCAACAAAGTTGTTTAGATGAGTAGCGGCATCTTCACTAGGAAGGCCGGCGAATTGATCTTTCATAACAAGATTCAGCAAAGCAGTATTGATTTCACACGACTCAACATCATTAAGAGGAGCAATCGGAGTACTAAGGAAATCATTATTATTGGTATTCGAGAAATCACACAATTTGGTATTATCTTGCGCCATGGCAACAAGTAATCCAACACACAAGCAAACAGAAAAAAGGCAAGCGAAAAAGAGAGGAGGAGATTGGGAAAGAGAGGGCGAATAAAACGGCAAGGGTGAAGTGGGGGAGAGGAAAATCAGAGGCAAATGGCAAATAATGTAAATGCGAGCAAGCTGGGTTTGTGATGGGTACTTGGTATGTCTTGACTTGAGCGAAGACCTCCCCGGCAACGACGCCAGAAATCCTTCTTGCTACGTCTTGAGCTTGCGTTGGTTTTCCTTGAAGAGGAAAGGGTGATGCAGCAATAGTAGCGTAAGTATTTCCCTTAGTTTTTAAGAACCAAGTTATCAATCCAGTAGGAGGCTCCTCAAAAGTCCCACGCACCTACACAAACAAACAAAGAACTCGCAACCAACGTAATAAAGGGGTTGTCAATCCCTTCACGGCCACTTGCGAAAGTGAGATCTAATAGAGATAGTATGATAAGATAAATATATTATTTGGTATTTTATAATATAGATGCAAAAAGTAAATATGCAAATAAAAGTAGATTGGAAGCAAATATGATAAGAGATAGACCCGGGGGCCATAGGTTTCACTAGTGGCTTCTCTCAAGATAGCATAAGTATTACGGTGGGTGAACAAATTACTGTCGAGCAATTGATAGAAAAGTGAATAATTATGGGATTATCTAGGCATGATCATGTATATAGGCATCATGTCCGCAACAAGTAGACCGACTCCTGCCTGCATCTACTACTATTACTCCACACATCGACCGACTCCTACCTGCATCTACTACTATTACTCCACGCATCGACCGACTCCTGCCTGCATCTAGAGTATTAAGTTCATAAGAACAGAGTAACACATTAAGCAAGATGACATGATGTAGAGGGATAAACTCAAGCAATATGATATAAACCCCATCTTGTTATCCTCGATGGCAACAATACAATATGTGACTTGCAACCCTTTCTGTCACTGGGTAAGGACACCGCAAGATTGAACCCAAAGCTAAGCACTTCTCCCATGGCAAGAAAGATCAATCTAGTAGGCCAAACCAAACTGATAATTCGAAGAGACTTGCAAAGATAACTCAATCATTCATAAAAGAATTTAGAGAAGATTCATATATTATTCATAGATAAACTTGATCATAAACCCACAATTCATCGGATCTCGACAAACACACCACAAAAATAGTTTACATCGAATAGATCTCCATATGAGAGGGGGAGAACATTGTATTGAGATCCAAAAAGAGAGAAGAAGCCATCTAGCTAATAACTATGGACCCGTAGGTCTGTGGTAAACTACTCACAACTCATTGGAGGGGCTATGGTGTTGATGTAGAAGCCCTTGGTGGTCGATTCCCCCTCTGGCGGAGCGCCGTCCAAGGCTCCAAGATGAGATCTCGCAGATACAGACGGTTACGGTGGTGGAAATTGTGTTTCGTTCGCTCCCTGGATGTTTTCGGGGTACGTAGGCTTACATAGGAGGAAGAAGTACATCGGTGGATGCCCGAGGGTCGCACGAGACAGGGGGCGCGCCCTATAGGGGGGGCATGCCCTCCTATCTTGTGGAGGCCTTGGCAGCTTCTTGACTTGCACTCCAAGTCCTCTGGATCACGTTCGTTCCAAAAATCACGCTCCCGAAGGTTTCATTCTGTTTGGACTCCGTTTGATATTCCTTTTCTTTGAAATACTAAAATAGGCAAAAAAAACAGCAATACGGGCTGGGCCTCCGGTTAGTAGGTTAGTCCAAAAAATTATATAAATATGTAAAATAAAGCCCATAAACATCCAAAAGGGGTAATATAATAGCATGGAACAATAAAAAATTATAGATACGTTGGAGACGTATCAGCAGCCCAAAGAGCGGGAAGCAGAGGCCTTTGGTCCCGGTTGGTGGCACCAACCGGGACTAAAGGGGGGGCATTGGTACCGGTTTGTGCCACCAACCGGGACCAATGCACCCCTTTAGTCTCGAGTGGTGGCACCAACCGGGACTAAAGGCCTCGCACAGCGCGGTGCGGTGGGAATTATTTATTTTCTTTTGATTTTTCCTTTATTTTTTTATTCTTTTTTCTTTTAGCTCAGAATAATTATAATCTTTTTGTTACTCCATTAGTTCCCAAATTTGAATAGTTTAAATTTTAATTCTTTGAAATTTGTGTGAATCACTAGTTTGTGAATAACTTCACTATAAAATATATTTGGAGTGATTCTTTTTCCTGCTATTTAATATTACTGCGTTTTCTTATTATATTGAAAAACAGATTTTGTTATTTTAGTTTCTATCAAAAAAATCTTTATGACAATTCTTTTTGCTACTAAAGTTTCTAACAAAAAATTCTTTATGATAATTATTTCTGCTTTTCATGTTTTGAACAGAAAATACTTTGATAATTTTAGTTGCATAAATTTTATATAATTTTAGTTTAAAAAATACTAGAGGTTTATAAAAGCTTTTTAGTTGATTCCTTTTGCTATTAGTGTTTTATAAAAGCATTTACTGTTATTTTAGTTATAAGACCTTGAAATTGAAAAGCATTTCAAATGAACTCTGAAAATGTTGAAAGTTGGCATGGTATCATCATTTCACCCACATAGCATGTGCTAAAAAGTTGAGAGGGTTATGGGAAAAACTGGATACACTTCATGTACAAAATGGACAATCTCTTTCGAAGTATCAGGGTTTCATACGGAAACTCATCTGTTACACAGGGATTTCATTTTTTTAAACTTATTTGAACTCCTAACTTTTTGTGTGTTCAAAATGCACCATTCAAAGCCACATCATCAATTTTCAACCCTTCCTGACTTCATTTGTTATTTTTCATGCATTTGCTGATTATTTTGAGCTATAAGACCCTAAAATTGAAAAGCATTTCAAATGAACTATGAAAAGGTTGGAAGTTGGCATGGTATCATCATTTCATCCACATAGCATGTGCAAGAAAGTTGAGTGGGTTACGGCAAAAACTGAATGCACTTCATGTACAAAACGGAAAATCTCTTTTGAAGTATCCGGATTTCATACAGAAACTTGTCTGTTACAATAGGCATTTCAAATGAACTACGAAAAGGTTGAAAGTTGGCATGGTATCATCATAATAGGTGTGGACAAAGTCTTCACTTTTTCTTCGCTTGTGTCCTTTCCTTATTGCGCCGTAACCATGGATAATCTTCATCATTTATCAGGATGCTTGGGTCAGCCTTGACTTTGAAGGGAGGAATTTCATGAAACTTTTCATAATCTTCGGACATGTCTATCTTGCCCTCCACTCCCACGATGTCCCTTTTTCCTGAAAGAACTATGTGGTGCTTTGGCTCATCGTATGATGTATTCGCTTCCTTATTTTTTCTTTTTCTCGATTTGGTAGACATGTCCTTCACATAGATAACCTGTGCCACATCATTGGCTAGGACGAACGGTTCGTCAGTGTACCTAAGATTGTTCAGATCCACTGTTGTCATTCCGTACTGTGGGTCTACCTGTACCCCGCCTCCTGACAGATTGACCCAGTTGCATTTAAACAAAGGGACCTTAAAATCTACTCCGTAGTCAAGTTCCTATATGTCCAGTATGTAACCATAATATGTGTCCTTTCCCCTCTCAGTGGCTGCATCAAAGAGGACACCGCTATTTTGGTTGGTGCTCTTTTGATCTTGGGCGATCGTGTAAAATGTATTCCCATTTATCTTGTATCCTTTCCAAATCATTACAGTCGAAGATGGCCCCTGGACAACGAGTACAACTCCTCACAAACAGTGTTTTCACCTCTGAGACGTGTTTCCAACCAACTGCTGAAAGTCCTGATGTGTTCACATGTAATCTAGTCGTCGCACTGCCCCGGGTGTTTGGAGCGCAGACTGTTCTTATGTTCATCGACATAAGGGGTCACCAAGGTAGAGTTCTGTAGAACTGTGTAGTGTGCTTGAGACAAAGAATATCCATCCCTGCATATTATTGTCTCGCCTCCAAGCGTGCCTTTTCCAGTCAGTCTCCCCTCATACCGCGATTTAGGGAGACCTATGTTCTTAAGGCCAAGAATGAAGTCAACACAAAACCCAATGACATCCTTTGTTTGATGGCCCATGGAGATGCTTCCTTCTGGCCTAGCACGGTTACGGACATATTTCTTTAGGACTCCCATGAACCTCTCAAAGGAGTACATATTGTGTAGAAATACGGGGCCTAGAATGACAATCTCGTCAACTAGATGAACTAGGATGTGCGTCATGAGATTGAAGAAGGATGGTGGGAACACCAGCTCGAAACTGACAAGACATTACACCACATCACTCCTTAGCCTTGGTATGATTTCTGGATCGATCACCTTCTGAGAGATTGCATTGAGGAATGCACATAGCTTCACAATGGCTAATCGGACGTTTTTCGGTAGAAGCCCCCTCAGTGCAACTGGAAGCAGTTGCGTCATAATCACGTAGCAGTCATGAGACTTTAGGTTCTGAAACTTTTTCTCAGCCATATTTATTATTCCCTTTATATTCGACGAGAAGCCAGTCGGGACCTTCATACTAAGTAGGCATTCAAAGAAGATTTCCTTCTCTTCTTTGGTAAGAGCGTAGCTGGCAGGACCTTCATACTGCTTTGGAGGCATGCCGTCTTTTTCGTGCAAACGTTGCAGATCCTCCCGTGCCTCAGTTGTATCTTTTGTCTTCCCATACACGCCCAAGAAGCCTAGCAGGTTCACGCAAAGGTTCTTCATCACGAGCATCACGTCGATCGAAGAGCGTACCTCTAGGTCTTTCCAGTAGGGTAGATCCCAAAATATAGGTTTCTTCTTCCACATGGGTGCGTGTCCCTCAGCGTCACCCGGAACAGCTAGTCCGCCGCGACCCTTTGAAGGAAATATGCCCTAGAGGCAATAATAAAGTTATTATTTATTTCCTTATTTCATGATAAATGTTTATTATTCATGCTAGAATTGTATTAACCGGAAACATAATACATGTGTGAATACATAGACAAACATAATGTCACTAGTATGCCTCTACTTGACTAGCTCACTAATCAAAGATGGTTAAGTTTCCTAACCATAGACATGAGTTGTCATTTGATTAACAGGATCACATCATTAGAAGAATGATGTGATTGACTTGACCCATTCCGTTAGCTTAGCACATGATAGTTTAGTATGTTGCTATTGCTTTCTTCATGACTTATACATGTTCCTATAACTATGAGATTATGCAACTCCCATTTACCGGAGGAACACTTTGTTTGCTACCAAACGTCACAACGTAACTGGGTGATTATAAAGGTGCTCTACAGGTGTCTCCGAAGGTACTTGTTGGGTTGGCGTATTTCGAGATTAGGATTTGTCACTCCGATTGTCGGAGAGGTATCTCTGGGCCCACTCGGTAATGCACATCACTATAAGCGTTGCAAGCATTGTAAATAATGAGTTAGTAACATGATGATGTATTACGGAATGAGTAAAGAGACTTGCCAGTAACGAGATTAAACAAGGTATTGAGATACCGACGATCGAATCTCGGGCAAGTAACATACCGATGACAAAGGGAACAACGCATGTTGTTATGCGGTTTGACCGATAAAGATCTTCATAGAATATGTGGGAGCCAATATGAACATCCAGGTTCCACTATTGGTTATTGACCGGAGACGTGTCTTGGTCATGTCTACTTAGTTCTAGAACCCGTAGGGTCCGCACGCTTAAAGTTCGATGACGGTTATATTATGTGTTTATGTGTTTTGATGTACCGAAGGTAGTTTGGAGTCCCGGATGAGATCGGGGACATGATGAGGAGTCTTGAAATGGTCGAGACGTAAAGATTGATATATTGGACCACTCTATTCGGACATTGGAAAGGTTCCGAGTGATTCGGGTATTTATCGGAGTGCCCGGGGGTTATCGGAAACCCCGGGGGGACTATTGGGCCTACATGGGCCATTGGGAAGAGGGAAGGCAACCCACAAGGGGCAGCTACACCCCCTCCCTATAGGGGGTCCGAATTGGACTAGGGAGGGGGGCGCCCCCCCTTTCCTTGTCCTTTCCCTCTCCTTCCTTCCCCCTTCCTTTTCCTAGTTGGACTAGGAAAGAGGGGAGTCCTACTCCTACTAGGAGGAGGACTCCTCCCTCCTTGGTGCGCCCCAAGGCTGGCCGGCCTCCCCCCTTGCTCCTTTTATACGGGGGCAGGGGGCACCTCTAGACACAACAATTGATCCCTTGGATCTCTTAGCCGTGTGCGGTGCCCCCCTCCATGATAATCCACCTCGATAATATCGTGGTGGTGCTTAGGCGAAGCCCTACATCGGTAGAACATCATCATCGTCAACACTTTGTCGTGCTGACGGAACTCTCCCTCAAAGCTCGGCTGGATCGGAGTTCAAGGGATGTAATCAAGCTGAACGTGTGCTGAACTCGGAGGTGTCGTGCGTTCGGTACTTGATCGGTCGTATTGTGAAGACGTACGACTACATCAACCGCGTTGTGCTACGCTTCCGCTTTCGGTCTACGAGGGTACATGGACCACACTCTCCCCTCTCGTTGCTATACATCACCATGATCTTGCATGTGCGTAGGAAATTTTGAAATTACTACGTTCCCCAACAGTGGCCTCAGAGCCAGGTTTTATGCGTAGATGTTGTATGCACGAGTAGAACACAAGTGAGTTGTGGGTGATACAAGTCATACTGCTTACCAGCATGTCATACATTCGTTCGGCGGTATTGTTGGATGAAGTGGCCCAGACCGATATACGCGTACGCTTACGCGAGACTGGTTCTACCGACGTGCTTTGCACACAGGTGGCTAGCGGGTGTCAGTTTCTCCAACTTTAGTTGAACCGAGTGTGGCTATGCCCGGTCCTTGAGAAGGTTAAAACAGCACTAACTTGATGAACTATCATTGTGGTTTTGATGCGTAGGTAAGAACGGTTCTTGCTTACCCCGTAGCAGCCACGTAAAACTTGCAACAACAAAGTAGAGGATGTCTAACTTGTTTTTGCAGGGCATGTTGTGATGTGATATGGTCACGGCATGATGCTATATTTTATTGTATGAGATGATCATGTTTTGTAACCGAGTTATCGGCAACTGGCAGGAGCCATATGGTTGTCGCTTTATTGTATGCAATGCAATCGCCCTATAATTGCTTTACTTTATCACTAAGCGGTAGCGATAGTCGTAGAAGCAATAGTTAGCGAGACGACAACGATGCTACGATGGAGATCAAGGTGTCGCGCCGGTGACGATGGTGATCATGATGGTGCTTCAGAGATGGAGATCACAAGCACAAGATGATGATGGCCATATCATATCACTTATATTGATTGCATGTGATGTTTATCTTTTATGCATCTTATCTTTCTTTGATTGATGGTAGCATTATAAGATGATCTCTCACTAAATTTCAAGATAAAAGTGTTCTCCCTGAGTATGCACCGTTGCCAAAGTTCGTCGTGCCCAGACACCACATGATGATCAGGTGTGATAAGCTCTACGCCCATCTACAACGGGTGCAAGCTAGTTTTCCACACGCAGAATACTCAGATTAAACTTGATGAACATAGTGATGATCAGGTGTGATGATCAGGTGTGATAAGCTCTACGCCCATCTACGCCTAGCATATGCATATATGGCCTCGGAACACTAAGACCGAAAGGTCGAGCGTGAATCATATAGTAGATATGATCAACATAGTGATGTCACAATTGAAAACTACTCCATTTCATGTGATGATCGGTTATGGTTTAGTTGATTTGGATCACGTGATCACTTAGATGATTAGAGAGATGTCTATCTAAGTGGGAGTTCTTAAGTAATATGATTAATTGAACTTAAATTTATCATGAACTTAGTCCTGGTAGTATTTTGCAAATTATGTTGTAGATCAATAGCTCGCATTGTTGCTTTAATATGTTTATTTTGATATGTTCCTAGAGAAAACTGTGTTGAAAGATGTTAGTAGCAATGATGCGGATTGGATCCGTGATCTGAGGATTGTCCTCATTGCTGCACAGAAGAATTATGTCCTTGATGCACCGCTAGGTGACGGACCTATTGCAGGAGCAGATGCAGACGTTATGAACGTTTGGCTAGCTCAATATGATGACTACTTGATAGTTTAGTGCACCATGCTTAACGGATTAGAATCGGGACATCAAAGACGTTTTGAACGTCATGGACCATATGAGATGTTCCAGGACTTGAAGTTAATATTTCAAGCAAATACCTGAGTTGAGAGATATGAAGTCTCCAACAAGTTCTATAGCTAAAAAATGGAGGAGAATTGCTCAACTAGTGAGCATGTGCTCAGATTGTCTGGGTACTACAATCGCTTGAATCAAGTGGGAGTTAATCTTCCAGATAAGATAGTGATTGACAAGAGTTCCCTAGTCACCATCACCATGTTACTAGAACTTCGTGATGAACTATAGTATGCAAGGGATGACAAAAACGATTCCCGAGCTCTTCGTAATGTTGAAATTGACGAAGGTAGAAATCAAGAAAAGAGCATCAAGTGTTGATGATTAACAAGACCACTAGTTTCAAGAAAAGGGCAAAGGGAGAGAAAGGGAACTTCAAGTAGAATGACAAGCAAGTTGTCACTCCCGCGAAGAAGCCCAAAGCTGGACCAAATCCTGAAACGGAGTGCTTCTACTTCAAAGGAAATGGTCACTGGAAATGGAAATTCCCTGAATATTTGGTGGATAAGAAGGATGGCAGAGTGAACAAGGGTATATTTGATATACAGGTTATTGATGTGTACCTTACTAGTGTTTATAGTAGCCCCTTGGTATTTGATACTTGTTCGGTTGCTAAAAATTAGTAACTTGAAACAGGAGTTACAGAATAAACAGAGACTAGTTGAGGGTGAAGTGACGATGTGTGTTGGAAGTGGTTCCAAGATTGATATGATCATCATCGCACACTCCCTATACTTCCGGGATTAGTGTTAAACCTAAATAAATGTTATTTGGCGTTTGCGTTGGGCATGAATATGATTTGATCATGTTTATTTCGATACGGTTATTCATTTAAAGTCAGAGAATAATTGTTATTCTGTTTACATGAATAAGACCTTCAATGGTCATACATCCAATGAAAATAGTTTATTGGATCTCAATCCTAGTGATACGCATATTCAAAATATTGATGCCAAAAGATGCGAAGTTAATAATGATAGTGCAACTTATTTGTGGCACTGCCGTTTGGGTCATATCGGTGTAAAGCGCATGAAGAAACTCCATAAAGATGGATTTTAGGAATCACTTGGTTATGAATCATTTGATGTTTGCGAACCGTGCCTTTTGGGCAAGATGACTAAAACTCCGTTCTCCGAAACAATGGAATGAGCTACTGACTTATTGGAAATGAAACATACTGATGTATGCGATCCAATGAGTGTTGATGTTCATGGCAAGTATCGTTATTTTCTGACCTTCACAGATGATTTGAGCAGATATGGGTATATCTACTTGATGAAACATAAGTCTGAAATAGTTGAAAGGTTCAAATAATTTCAGAGTGAAGTGGAAAATCATCATAACAAGAAAATAGAGTTTCTGCGATCTGATCGTGGAGATGAATATTTGAGTTATGAGTTTGGCCTTCAGTTAAAAAATGTGGAATAGTTTCACAAACTCATGCCACCTGGAACACCACAGCATAACGGTGTGTCCGAACGTCATAACCGCACTTTATTTGATATGGTGCGATCAATGATGTCTCTTACCGATTTACCAATATCGTTTTGGGGTTATGCATTAGAGATAGCTGCATTCACGTTAAATCGATTGAGACGACATCGTATGAACTATGGTTTAGCAATAAACCTAAGATGTCGTTTCTTAAAGTTTGGAGTTGCGATGCTTATGTGAAAAAGTTTCAACCTGATAAGCTCGAACCCAAATTGGAGAAATGTATCTTCATAGGATACCCAAAGGAAACTGTTGGGTACACCTTCTAATCACGGATCCAAAGGCAAAATATTCGTTGCTAAGAATGGATCCTTTCTAGAGAAGAAGTTTCTCTCGATAGAAGTGAGTGGGAGGAAAGTAGAGCTTGATAAGGTAATTTGTACCTTCTCCCGAATTGGAAAGTAGTTCATCATAGAAATCACTTCCAGTGATTCCTACACCAATTAGTGAGGAAGCTAATGATGATGATCATGAAACTTCAGATTAAGTTACTACAAAACCTCGTATGTCTTCCAAAGTACAGTACGCACCAGAGTGGTACGGTAATCCTGTTATGGAATTCATGTTACTAGACCATGATAAACCTACGAACTATGAGGAAGCGATGATGAGCCCAGATTCCGCGAAATGGTTTGAGGCCATGAAATCTGAGATGGGATCCATGTATGAGAACAAAGTGTGGACTTTGGTGGAGTTGCCCGATGATCGGCAAGCCATATTGTATAAATGGATCTTCAAGAGGAAGACAGACGCTGATAGTAGTGTTACTATCTACAAAGCTTGACTTATCGAAAAAGGTTTTTGACAAAGTTCAAGGTGTTGACTACGATGAGATTTTCTCACTCGTATCGATGCTTAAGTTTGTCCGAATCATGTTAGCAATTGCCACATTTTATGAAATCTGGCAAATGGATGTCAAAACTGCATTCCTTAATGGATTTATTAATGAAGAGTTGTATATGATGCAACCAGAAGGTTTTGTCAATGCTAAAGTTGCTAACAAAATGTGCAAGCTCCAGCGATCCATCTATGGACTGGTGCAAGCATCTCGTAGTTGGAATATATGCTTTGATGAGTTGATCAAAGCATATGTTTTTATACAGACTTTTGGAGAAGCCTGTATTTACAAGAAAGTGAGTGGGAGCTTTGTAGCATTTCTAAAACTATATGTAGATGACATATTGTTGATTGGAAATGATATAGAAATTTCTGGATAGCATAAAGGGATACTTGAATAAGAGTTTTTCAATGAAAGACCTTGGTGAAGCTGCTTACACATTGAGCATCAAGATCTACAGAGATAGATCAAGACGCTTGATGAGATTTTTCAATGAATACATACCTTGATAAGATTTTGAAGTAGTTCGAAATAGAACAGTCAAAGAAGGATTTCTTGCCTGTGTTGCAAGGTGTGAAGTTGAGTAAGACTCAAAACCCGACCATAGCAGAAAATAGAAAATGAATGAAAGGTCATTTCCCTATGCCTCAGTCATAGGTTCTATAAAGTATGCTATGCTGTGTACCAGATCTATTGTATACCTTGCTCTGAGTTTGGCAAGGGAGTACAATTTTGATCTAGGAGTAGATCACTGGACAGTGGTCAAGAATATCCTTAGTGAGGACTAAGGAAATATTTCTCGATAATGGAAGTGATAGAAGAGCTCGTCGTAAAGAGTTACAATGATGCAAGCTTTTACACCTATCCAGATGACTCTAAGTCTCAATCTGGATACATATTGAAAGTGGGAGCAATTAGCTAGAGTAGCTCCGTGTAGAGCATTGTAGACATAGAATATTTGCAAAATACATACGGCTCTGAATGTGAAAGACCCGTTGACTTAACTTCTCTCATGAGCAAAACATGATCATACTTAGTACTCTTTGGGTGTTAATTACATAGCGATGTGAACTAGATTATTGACTCTAGTAAACCCTTTGGGCGTTGGTCACATGACGATGTGAATGGGTGTTAATCATATACAAATATGAATATTGGTGTTAAATCACATGGCGATGTGAACTAGATTATTGACTCTAGTGCAAGTGGGAGACTAAAGGAAATATGCCCTAGAGGCAATAATAAAGTTATTATTTATTTCCTTATTTCATGATAAATGTTTATTATTCATGCTACAATTGTATTAACCGGAAACATAATACATGTGTGAATACATAGACAAACATAATGTCACTAGTATGCCTCTACTTGACAAGCTCGTTAATCAAAGATGGTTAAGTTTCCTAACCATAGACATGAGTTGTCATTTGATTAATGGGATCACATCATTAGGAGAATGATGTGATTGACTTGACCCATTCCGTTAGCTTAGCACTTGATCATTTAGTATGTTGCTATTGCTTTCTTCATGACTTATACATGTTCCTATAACTTTGAGATTATGCAACTCCCGTTTACAGGAGGAACACTTTCTGTGCTACCAAATGTCACAACGTAACTGGGTGATTATAAAGGTGCTCTACAGGTGTCTCCGAAGGTACTTGTTGGTTGGCATATTTCGAGATTAGGATTTGTCACTCCGATTGTCGGAGAGGTATCTCTAGGCCCACTCGGTAGTGCACATCACTATAAGCCTTGCAAGCATTGTAAATAATGAGTGAGTTACAGGATGATGTATTACGGAACGAGTAAAGAGACTTGCCGGTAACGAGATTGAACTAGGTATTGAGATACCGACGATCGAATCTCGGGCAAGTAACATACCGATGACAAAGGGAACAACGCATGTTGTTATGCGGTTTGACCGATAAAGATCTTCATAGCATATGTGGGAGCCAATATGTGCATCCAGGTTCCGCTATTGGTTATTGACCGGAGACGTGTCTCACTCATGTCTACATAGTTCTCGAACCCGTAGGGTCCGCACGCTTAAAGATTGATGGTGGTTATATTATATGTTTATGTGATTTGATGTACCAAAGGTAGTTCAGAGTCCCGGATGTGATGGGGGACATGACGAGGAGTCTTGTAATGGTTGAGACGTAAAGATTGATATATTGGACGACTATATTCGGACATAGGAAAGTTTCCGAGTGATTCGGGTATTTATCGGAGTGCCGAGGGGTTATCGGAAACCCCGGGGGGGCTATTGGGCCTACATGGGCCATAGGGAAGAGGGAAGGCAGCCCAGAAGGGGCAGCTACGCCCCCGCCCTATAGGGGGTCCGAATTGGGCTGGGGAGGGGGGCGCCCCCCTTTCCTTCTCCTTTCCCTCTCCTTCCTTCCCCCTTCCTTTTCCTAGTTGAACTAGGAAAGAGGGGAGTCCTACTCCTACTAGGAGGAGGACTCCTCCCCTCCTTGGTGCGCCCCAAGGCTGGCCGGCCTCCCCCTTGCTCCTTTATATACGGGGGCAGGGGGGAACCTCTAGACACAATAATTGATCCCTTGGACTCTTAGCCGTGTGCGGTGCCCCCCTCCATGGTAATCCACCTCGATAATATCGTAGCGGTGCTTAGGAGAAGCCCTGCATTGGTAGAACATCATCATCGTCAACACACTGTCGTGCTTCCAGAACTCTCCCTCAAAGCTCGGCTGGATCGAAGTTCGAGGGACGTCATCGAGCTGAACATGTGCTGAACTCGGAGGTGTCGTGCATTCGGTACTTGATCGGTCGGATTGTGAAGACGTACGACTACATCAACCGCGTTGTGCTAACGCTTCCGCTTTCGGTCTACGAGGGTACGTGGACTACACTCTCCCCTCTTGTTGCTATACATCACCATGATCTTGCATGTGCGTAGGAAATTTTGAAATTACTACGTCCCCTAACACCCTTTCCAAATATTACATGTAAATCATTGACCATAGCAAGTACGTGATCACCGGTACACATGGCGGGCTTCTTCCGGTGATCTGCCTTGCCTTTCTTTCGACATTGATGGTTGGTCGGAAGAAATCGACGATGGCCCAGGTACACATTCTTCCTGCAGCTTCCCAGGTATATACTTTCGGTGTCCGCTAAATAGTGCGTGCATGCGTGGTATCCCTTGTTTGTCTGTCCTGAAAGGTTACTAAGAGTGGGCTAATCGTTGATGGTTACAAACAGCAACGCGTGCAGGTTAAATTCCTCCTGTATGTGCTCATCCCACACACGTACACCATCTCCATTCCACAGCTGTAAAAGTTCTTCAACTAATGGCCTTAGGTACACATCAATGTTGTTGCCGGGTTGCTTAGGGCCTTCGATGAGAACTGGCATCATAATGAACTTCCGCTTCATGCACATCCAAGGAGGAAGGTTATACATACATAGAGTCACGGGCCAGGTGTTGTGATTGCTGCTCTGCTCCCCGAAAGGATTAATACCATCCGCGCTTAAACCAAACCATACGTTCCTGGGGTCATGTGCAAACTCAGCCGAGTACTCTCTCTCGATTTTTCTCCACTGCGACCTATCACCGGGTGCTCTGAACTTCCCATCTTTCTTACGGTCCTCACTGTGCCATCACATCAACTTGGCATGCTCTTTGTTTTTGAACAGTCGTTTCAACCGTGGTATTATAGGAGCATACCACATCACCTCCGCAGGAACTCTCTTCCTGCGTGGCTCCCCGTCAACATCACTAGGGTCATCTCGTCTGATCTTATACCGCAATGCACCGCATACCGGGCATGCATTCAAATCCTCGTACGCACCGCGGTAGAGGATGCAGTCATTAGGGCATGCATGTATCTTCTGCACCTTGATAACCCGCAAGTATACGGGATAGTTCTAGCCTCTTTCGATAAGTAAGAGTGTCGAACCCAACGAGGAGCTAAAGGTAGAACAAATACTCTCTCAAGTCCTATCGACCACTGATACGACTCTACGCACGCTTGACGTTCGCTTTACCTAGAACAAGTATGAAACTATAAGTACTTTGTAGGTGTGATAGGATAGGTTTGCAAGATAATAAAGAACATGTAAATATAAACTAGGGGCTGTTTAGATAAAGAAGCAATAAAGTAAATATAACGAGTGTGGAAAAGTGGTGGTAGAAGTTGTGGAATTTTCCCTAAGCAATTGACTATGTTACTAGACCTGTAATCACTATTGCAATTCTATTTGAGGGAGAGGCATAAGCTAACATACTTTCTCTACTTCGGTCATATGCACTTATGATTGGAACTCTAGCAAGCATCCGCAACTACTAATGATTCATTAAGGTAAAACCCGACCATAGCATTAAAGCATCAAGTCCCCTTTTATCCCATACGCAAACAACCTACTTACTCGGGTCTGTGCTTCAGTCACTCACGCCACCCACCATAAGAAAATCATAAACATATTTCAAACCCTACAGCGGGAATCCCTCACGCTTGCACGACACGGAGGGCACCATAGGACAGCACCAATAATAAAACATGCAACTCAAACCAATCATAGCAATTCATCAATCACCAATAGGACAACGAAAATCTACTCAGACATCATAGGATGGCAACACATCATTGGAAAATAATATGAAGCATAAAGCACCATGTTCAAGTAGAGGGTACAGCGGGTTGCGGGAGAGTGGACCGCTGTAGATAGAGGGGGGAAGGTGATGGAGATGTTGGTGAAGATGACGGCAGTGTTGGTGAAGATCGCGGTGATGATGATGGCCCCCGGCAGCATTCCGGTGCCACCGGAAGCAAGGGGGAGAGAGCCCCCCTTCTTCTTCCTTGACCTTGACCTTCTCCCTAGATGGGAGAAGGGTTTCCCCTCTGGTCCTTGGCTCCCATGGCTTGGGAGGGGCGAGAACCCCTCCGAGATTGGATCTATCTCTCTGTTTCTGCGTTCTGTTCTGGCTCTGTTTCACCATTTCGTGTATATATGGAGGTCCGTAACTCTGATTGGCCTGAAACCTTCACTGTGATTTTTTTCCAAATAATAGCTTTCTTGCGGCAAAAGAAGAGCATCAACCGCCTTACGGTGGGCTCACGAGGGTAGGTGGCGCGCCCAGGGGCAGGCGTGCCCCTGCCTCGTGACCATCTCAGGCACTGGTTTGCGTTGATTTTCCTTCCAAATTTTCCATATTTTCCAAAAATAAGCTCCATCCGTTTTTATCCCGTTTGGACTCCGTTTGATATTGGGTTTCTGCGAAACAAAAAACATGCAACAAACAGGAACTGGCACTGGCACTGGATCAATATGTTAGTCCCAAAAATAATATAAAAAGTTGCCAAAAGTATATGAGAGTTGAATAATATTGGCATGCAACAATCAAAAATTATAGATACGACGGAGACGTATCAACATCCCCAAGCTTAATTCCTGCTCGTTGTCGAGTAGGTAAATGATAAAAAAGATATTTTTTGATGTGGAATGCTACCTAGCATAATCATGATCATATGTCTAATCATGGCATGAATATTAAGACACGAGTGATTCAAAGCAATAGTCTATCATTTGACATAAAAACAATAATACTTCGAGCGTACCAATAAAGCAATCATGTCTTTCCAAAACAACAAGGCCAAAGCAAGCTTATCCCTACAAAATCATATAGTTTGGCCATGCTTCATTTTAGTCACACAAAATGCCCCATCATGCACAACCCCGATGACAAGCCGAGCAATTGGTTCATACTTTTTAACGCGCTTCGGCTTTTTCAACCCTCACGCAATACATGAGCGCAAGCCATGGATATAGCACTATAGGTGGAATAGAATATAATGATGGAGGTTATATGGAGAAGACAAAAAAGGAGAAAGTCTCACATCGACACGGCTAATCAACGTGCTATGGAGATGCCCATCAATTGATGTCAATACGAGGAGTAGGGATTGCCATGCAACGGATGCGCTAAGAGCTATAAGTGTATGAAAGCTCAACAAAAGAAACTAAGTGGGTGTGCATCCAACTTGCTTGCTCATGAAGACCTAGGGCATTTGAGTAAGCCCATCGTTGGAATACACAAGCCAAGTTCTATAATGAAAAATTCCCACTAGTATATGAAAGTGACAACATAGGAGACAATCTATATGAAGAACATGGTGCTACTTTGAAGCACAAGATATGAGACTCACTACATGAAGAACATGGTGCTACTTTGAAGCACAAGTGTGGAAAACGAGATAGTAACATTGCCCCTTTTTATTTATTTTCCTTTTTTTCCTTTTTTTTCTTTTTCTTCTTTTTTTCCTTTTATTTCTTTTTTTCTTTGGCCTTTTTTTTGGCCTTTCTTTTTTTTTCTTTTTTATGGAGCAATGTTCTATAATGATGATCATCACACTTTTATTTACTTACAACTCGATACTGGAACAAAGATATGACTCTATATGAATGCTTCTGGCGATGTACCGGGATTTGCAATGATCTAGCGTAGCAGTGACATCAAAAAATGGACAAGCCATGAAAACATCATGCTAGCTATCTTACGATCATGCAAAGCAATATGACAATGAATGCTCAAGTCATGAATATGATGATGATGGAAGTTGCATGGCAATATATCTCGGAATGGCTATGGAAATGCCATAATAGGTAGGTATGGTGGCTGTTTTGAGGAAGATATAATGAGGGTTATGTGTGATAGAGCGTATCGTATCATGGGGTTTGGATGCACCGGCAAAGTTTGCACCAACTCTCAAGGTGAGAAAGGGCAATGCACGGTACCGAAGAGGCTAGCAATGATGGAAAGGTAAAAGTGTGTATAATCCATGGACTCACATTAGTCATAAAGAACTCATATACTTATTGCAAAAGTTTATTAGCCCTCGAAGCAAAGTACTACTACGCATGCCCCTAGGGGGATAGATTTCTAGGAAAAGACCATCGCTCGTCCCCGACCGCCACTCATAAGGAAGACAATCAAAAAAACACCCCATGCTTCAAATTTGTCACACAACGGTAACCATACGTGCATGCTACGGGACTTGCAAACCTCAACACAAGTGTCTCTACAATCCACAACCACCCACTAGCATGACTCTAATATCACCACCTTTATATCGCAAAACTATTGCAAGGAATCAAACATATCATATTCAGCGATCTACAAGTTTATGTAGGATTTTATGACTAACCATGTGAATGACCAATTCCTGTCATCTCTCTAAATAGATGTAAGTGAAGCAAGAGAGTTTAATTCTTTCTACAAAAGATATGCCCATGCTTTAACAATTATAAGTGAAGCAAAAGAGCATTCTACAAATGGCGGTTGTCTATATGAAGAGAATCAGGCAATCCAAACTTCAAATGATATAAGTGAAGCACATGAAGCATTCTATAAAGCCACACTCAAAAGATTTAAGTGAAGTGCAATGAGAATTCTATAGATCAATCAAGGACTATCTCATACCATCATGGTGCATAAAACAAAAGTGAAAACTAACTGCAAAAGACGCTCCAAGACTTGCACATAATGCATGAACGAAACGAATTCGAGAACATACCGATACTTGTTGAAGAAAGAGGGGATGCCTTCCGGGGCATTCCCAAGCTCATATGCTTGAGTCTCCTTGAATATTTACTTGGGGTGCCTCGGGCATCCCCAAGCTTGAGCTCTTGCCTCTCTTCCTTTTCCTCATATCGAGACATCCTCGATTAGACACTACATCCACACAAAACATCAACAGAAAACTCGGTAAGATCCGTTAGTACAATAAAGCAAATCAACACTCTAAGTACTATTGCAAACCAATTCATATTTTGTTTTTGCATTTTGTCTACTGTAATATGACTTTTCCATGGCTTAATCGACTGATATAAATTGATAGCTTCATCAAAACAAGCAAACTATGCATCAAAAACAGAATCTGTCAAAAACAGAACAGTCTGTAGTAATCTGAACATCCACCATACTTCTGTTACCCCAAAATTTCTACCAAAATTAGGAAAACTAAACAAGTTGTATAGCAAGACAGTGCAAAATAAATCAGAACCAATTGACGTTCCAGTTAAAAATGTAAAATGGCGCACTACAGCCAAAGTTTCTGTCCTACACCGTACAAACCAACAAGCATTGTAAACATCCTAAAGGCAAACCTTAGCACATTATTTTTATAATACAATGGAATTATACAAGGGGATAATTATTTTTGATGAAAAGTTTCTGTAATCAAGATTCACAAAGCTTCCGTGAGCATGAACAAAGTTCAAGGAGCTCTCCCACTTCAACAATGCTTGTCTCTCTCACTTTCACTTTCCTTTTTGAAAAGTTTTTAGGTTTCCCTCTTTATTTATTTTTTGTTTTTAAACTATATGAAAGCACTCAACAGAAATAAATGACTCTCTAAAACTTCCGGGTTGTCTCCCTAGCAGCGCTTTCTTTAAAGCCATTAAGCTAGGCATTTAGTGCTCAAGTAATGAATCCACCCGGATCCCAAGGTATATCAAAGCCAATTTTAATTAACAATGATTTGTAATTTAGTAGTGAGCACAAAGTAACATATATCATGCAACAACAAAGTCTAACTCTCTTCCTATGCATCGGCATGTCATAAAAGAACAATTCATGCACACCAAGTAAAGGCCAATGCATAGTATAAGCAATTTCTTGCAATTTCATAGTATGGGGAACATAGAGAGGTGGAGAAATAGTTCCTCTCTCATAATAATTGCAAGTAGGAGCAGCAATCACATGCATATTACATTCATCAAGATCATCATGTGCAATGGTAAAAGGCAACCCATTAATATAATCCTTAATAAGCACAAACTTCTCCGATATAGTGTAGTTTGGAGAATTCAAAAAGATAATAGGACTATCATGCGTGGGTGAAATAGCAACAATTTCATGTTTAACATAAGGAACTATAGCAAGTTCATCTCCATAAGCATAATTCATATTGGCATCTTGGCCACAAGCATAGCAAGTATCATCAAAAAGGGATATTTCAAACAAATTCAAGGGATCATAGCAGTCATCATAGCAATCATCCTTTGGTAAGCATGAAGGGGAATTAAATAATGTATAAATTGGAGGGTTACTCTCATTAGAAGGTGGGCACAGGTAGCTAATCCGCTCTTCCTCTTTTTGTTCTTCACTCTCCTCATCATCTTCTTCATCCAATGAGCTCACAGTTTCATCAATTTCTTCTTCCATAGCTTCCTGCAAAATATTAATCTCTTCTTGGGCAGCGGAGAATTTCTCAATATATGGTTTAACATAGGCATTAGAAGCATAATTATCATAACAATATTCAAGTATGGGAAAACTTTCAGAATTGTAAAGAGTAGCATCATACTTTTCAATCAAAGAAGCAATTTCTAAAGCACCCTTAAAAGCAACAAATTCTTCAATTTGTTGAACATCATAGTAATTATAAACACCCTTAGCATACGAAGATACGATTCCATTACCACTAAACACACATTGGTAGGGAAGGTGTTTCTTAGGGTTTTTGGAACAACAAGTAAAATCATAAAGATAACATAAATTCCAAGCATAGCATTGCAAACGTTGAATTTGATCCCATAATAGTTTCCCTTTTTCAGATATACGGTTTCGCACATAACAAGCATGCTCATCTAAAGATTTGCCCTCAACTAAGCTAGTTGGGGTTTCAGCACGAGCACATAGGGATCGAAGATGATCCAAGTAAAAAGCTTCAGTAGTGTGATAGATTTTGAGTGGTTCTTCAACCATTGGAGCAGTAGGTACAACTAATTTTTCTGGTATTTTGCGTTTCCTACCCATAGATAAAGATAGAAAACAACTAAGGACAGCAAATAAAAATTACTTAGTGATAAAGAAAACAAGCACACACGAGAATATTCACCTCACGCTATCACTCCCCGGCAACGGCGCCAGAAAAAGGTCTTGATAACCCGCAAGTATACGGGATAGTTGTAGCCTCTTTCGATAAGTAAGAGTGTCGAACCCAACGAGGAGCTAAAGGTAGAACAAATACTCTCTCAAGTCCTATCAGCCACTGATACGACTGTACGCATGCTTGACGTTCGCTTTACCTAGAACAAGTATGAAACTAGAAGTACTTTGTAGGTGTGATAGGATAGGTTTGCAAGATAATAAAGAACATGTAAATATAAACTAGGGGCTGTTTAGATAAAGAAGCAATAAAGTAAATATAACGAGTGTGGAAAAGCGGTGGTAGGAGTTGTGGAATTGTCCCTAAGCAATTGACTATGTTACTAGACCGGTAATCACTATTGCAATTCTATTTGAGGGAGAGGCATAAGCTGACATACTTTCTCTACTTGGATCATATGCACTTATGATTGGAACTCTGGCAAGCATCCGCAACTACTAAAGATTCATTAAGGTAAAACCCAACCATAGCATTAAAGCATCAAGTCCCCTTTTATCCCATACGCAAACAACCTACTTACTCGGGTCTGTGCTTCTGTCACTCACGCCACCCACCATAAGCAAATCATAAACATATTGCAAACCCTACAGCGGGAATCCCTCACGCTTGTGCGACATGGAGGGCACCATAGGACAGCATCAATAATAAAACATGCAACTCAAACAAATCATAGCAATTCATCAATCACCGATAGGACAACGAAAATCTACTCAGACATCATAGGATGGCAACACATCATTGGAAAATAAAATGAAGCATAAAGCACCATGTTCAAGTAGAGGGTACAGCGGGTTACAGGAGAGTGGACCGCTGTAGATAGAGGGGGGAAGGTGATGGAGATGTTGGTGAAGATGACGGCAGTGTTGGTGAAGATCACGGTGATGATGATGGCCCCCGGCGGCGTTCTGGTGCCACCGGAAGCAAGGGGGAGAGAGCCCCCCTTCTTTTTCCTTGACCTTGACCTTCTCCCTAGATGGGAGAAGGGTTTCCCCTCTGGTCCTTGGCTCCCATGGCTTGGGAGGGGCGAGAGCCCCTCCGATATTGGATCTATCTCTCTGTTTCTGCGTTCTGTTCTGGCTCTGTTTCACCGTTTCGTGTATATATGGAGATCCGTAACTCCGATCGGCCTGAAACCTTCGCCGTGATTTTTTTCCGAATATTAGCTTTCTTGCGGCAAAAGAAGAGCATCAACCGCCTTACGGTGGGCTCACAAGGGTAGGGGCGCGCCCAGGTGGGCAGGCGCGCCCCCCTGCCTCGTGACCACCTCGGGCACTGGTTCTCGTTGATTTTCCTTCCAAATTTTCCATATTTTTCAAAAATAAGCTCCATCCGTTTTTATTCCGTTTGGACTCCGTTTGATATTGGGTTTATGCTAAACAAAAAACATGCAACAGACAGGAACTGGCACTGGGCACTGGATCAATATGTTAGTCCCAAAAATAATATAAAAAGTTGCCAAAAGTATATGAAAGTTGAATAATATTGGCATGGAACAATTAAAATTATAGATACAACGGAGACGTATCACACCTCCAATCCTAGAGGGCATATGACCTTCTTTGCTGCGTACGTACTGTCGGGCAATTCATTATCCTTTGGAAGCTTCTTCTTCAATATTTCCAGTAGCTTCTCAAATCCTTTGTCAGGCACAGCATTCTCTGCCTTCCACTGCAGCAATTCTAGTAAGGTACCCAGCTTTGTGTTGCCATCTTCGCAATTGGGGTACAACCCTTTTTTGTGATCCCCTAACATGCGATCGAACTTCAGCTTCTCCTTTTGACTTTTGCATTGCGTCCTTGCATCAACAATGATCCGGCGAAGATAATCATCGGGCACATCGTCTGGTTCCTCTTGATCTTCAGCAGCTTCCCCCGTTGCAGCATCATCCGGCACATCGTCTGGTTCCTCTTGATCTTCAGCGGCTCCCCTCGTTGCAACACCACCGTATTCAGGGGGCACATAGTTGTCATCGTCCTTTTCTTCTTCGCCGTCTTCCATCATAACCCCTATTTCTCCGTGCCTCGTCCAAACATTATGGTGTGGCATGAAACCCTTGTAAAGCAGGTGCGTGTGAAGGATTTTCCGATCAGAGTAAGACTTTGTATTCCCACATTTAGTGCATGGACAACACATAAAACCATTCTGCTTGTTTCCCTCAGCCACTTCGAGAAAATTATGCACGCCCTTAATGTACTCGGAGGTGTGTCTGTCACCATACATCCATTACCGGTTCATCTGCGTGAATTATATATAATTATGTGTGTCAAAAGTAAGAAAATCAGACAAATATCTATCTAAAGTAAGAAAATCAGACAAGTATCAGAAAGAAGATAAGAACAAGAGGCTCACCACGGTGGTGCCGGCGACGAGATCGGCGCGGGCGATCAATGGCGGTGAAAACGGGGACGGGGCGTGACGGACCGGTAAATCTTGACAAGTCTCAAAAAAAATGGAGCTCCGAGGTCGAGCTTCGAGAGGAGAAAGCTTAACTAGTGTGGCTCAGGCATTTCATCGAACACCTCATGTGCATAGGAGGTGAACTAGAGCACCCAAATGCCCTCTTCTCGCCGGATTGAAAAAACAGAGCACTGTGGAGTGCGGCGGTGGGTATATATAGGCAAGTTATTTCTCCCGGTTCGTGGAATGAACCGGGACTAAAGCACCCTCTTCTGTCTCGGTTCAAGCCACGAACCGAGGCCAATGGTTGTGGGCCAGGAGCAAGGACCATTGGTCCCAGTTCGTGGCTTGAACCGGGACAAATGGTTCCACACGAACCGGGACCAATGCCCACGAGGCCCCGACCGGCCCCCTGGGCTCACGAACCGGGTCTAATACCCCCATGGGTCCCGGTTCTTGAAGAACCGGGACTAATGCGCTGGCCAGGCCCGAATGATAGCCCTGTTTTCTACTACTTTGTCCACGAAACCTCCGCCCTCCCCGTTTTCCGTCACCGGCCATGACGAATCGGTCGACCTCAGCCGCCGCGTGATGGCCATGGGGAGCTCCTCCTCCACCTCCGTCATCGTCGTCGCTGACGCAGGCTTGACCTTGGACCCCTCCCCTTGGCTCCCCTGCTATATATCCATACGCTGTTGTTGATGGTGGCTGTTGAGGTGAGGTGCGTCCTCGAGAAAGACGAGGCAAGCGCGGAAGGCCGGCATGCGGGGGCCTAGCAATGAGCACTCCCGCGTCGGCAAGGGCGAAGGCGAGGGAGCAGGAGCCAAAGCGCAGAGGCGGCGGGCTGGGAAGAAAGGGGACGAGGCGGTGGGGATTTTTTTCACCTCGGTGTGATCTAGGTTTTCACATCCCATGGTCCTATCCCTTCGGTGAAGCGTTTTTCTCACCCAAAAATACTGGAACACCAAGATATTTATCAGGCCCACAATCAACGAGGCCCATCTTCCATTGGCTATCGAAGGAATTTCCCGCGTGCAACAGGACCAACGGACACAGAGCTGCCACCGTCCAAAGCCGTACGAAGGTAAAACGATCGAACGGGCAAGCTCGTTCAGCGCTCGCAAGTAGCTCAGATGGGCGGGTTGGCTAGCGTGATTTATACTTGTGTCAACCAAATAAAGGTATGCCATCTTCATCACCTGATACAAACCAGTAAAGGAGCTAGAGGAAAGAGTTCTTTCATGGCAACTCATGTTGTATGTATGTACCTGCAAAATCGAGATGTGGTTCAGATTTTCTAGGAGATGAACAAAACCACATGCACGAATATCACTGAGGATAACATACCTCAACCACAGCAACAACCGATCAACAGCAAGAATAACAGCTGTGCAGATAGACGTTATTTCCTTGATTAGAGCAGCTAACCTTCCATCGCGTGCAAGCGAACCATTAAAAACTATACCCACAGTAGAACACCTTGCAGATTCAGTATTTCACAACTGATAGCATCATGACCCGGCTAAGCTGTGCCGAGCACGACAGTGTGGGGCGACACAGATCAAGAGTACTGCAGCTTGGGAGAGGGCCACTGACCATGCCTATAATCAGTAAGCAACAACCATTATTTTGTGGTCTACACAATCACTGTTAGACCCCCCTAGCAAGGATGCACAAGCAACACAGGTGCACACAGGACGCTCACCACGCAAGGAAGAAAACTGACAACACAACACAAGCATGCACACGAGAGACAACATACAAACATCTCCAATAAGCAAAGAGTAAGAGTGTAGTTTTCAGATAAACTTAGAAACTAAACATCCAAAATTCATAATCTAATTAACTGGTCGGCAAGAGAAGCACCTGTGATCTCGGTAATTGCCTTTGGCTATTAGGTGCATATGCACCCATTGTCGAAATACACATTTTGAAAAGTTGAAAAATTCGGAACAAAAATCCCGCGTGTATATCCGGACATTTTATGTGTGTGCACAAGGTTTCAGTGAAAAACGACGTTTTTTGTGGCTTGTGTAAAAAAGACAATTTCTGATGCTTCATTCGAACTATTCACAAGGCATTTCTTTATCTTTTTTACACAAGCCACAAAAAACGTCGTTTTTCACCGTAACCTTGTGAACGCACATAAAATGCCCGGATATACACGTGGAATTTTTGTTCCGAATTTTTCAACTTTTCGAAATGTGTATTTCGACAATGGGTGCATATGCACCTAGGAGCCAAAACGCCGCTCTCGATGTCAGTTAGCTGCAATGTAACCATTGTAGCTGTAGTAATTTGTCTGTTTGCAATGAAGGTGTTATCTTAAAGAGATCTCTATCTTAAAGTAGTTTCGGCCGCGTCTCGGCCGGTCTACAACAACACTTCCGTCCGAGCCGCCGATTCTGGCCGCCAGAGCGGTGGCCGCCCCTCCGCCGGTTCCCTCCCGCCCAGCTCGGGCGGCTACGGCAACAACCAGGGCAACGCCTCTGGTCGTAACAACAATGGCGGCAATAGCCGCAATGGAGGAGGAAACAGAGGTGGCAACGGGGGTGGTCGCAACCGCCGCTGGCGTCCCCGGTGCCAGATATGCAAGAATTGGGTTCATGAGGCCGGCGACTGTCGCCGCCGCTATGATCATGACCACCGTGTCGCCAACTCTGCGTCCACATCCTCCTCCCATGAGCCACCGCACTGGATCTTGGACACCGGTGCGACGGACCACCTGACGAATGATCTTGATCGTCTGCACTTCCACGAGCGCTACAGTGGGAAGGATCAAGTGCAAGTGGCAAACGGTGCAGGTTTGTCTATTTCGCATATTGGTCATTCCACTATACCCGGTTCATCTCTTCGTTTACGCAATATTCTTCGCCTACCACACATTCATCAACATCTCCTCTCCGTTTATCGTCTCGTCCTTGATAATGATGTTTTTGTGGAATTTCACCGTTTCTTTTTCCTTGTCAAGGACACAGCCACGAAGAAAATCCTTCTTCACGGTAGATGTCATGGTGGCCTCTACCCCATACCGTTTGGTCACGCGTCGTCATACTCCACCCGCCAAGCGTCCCTCAGCGTCAAGACCACCCCGTCCCAGTGGCACCAGCGTCTCAGTCATCCCTCGAATAATATTGTTCAACACGTTGTTAGGAATAATGATTTAGTGTGTTCTTCTGAACGTCTGACTTCCTTGTGTGATTCTTGTCAGCATGCTAAAAGTCGACAATTGCCTTATAATTTATCACATCATGTTTCCACTATGCCTCTTGAGTTAATTCATTCGGATGTTTGGGGGCCAGCTATTGCTTCTTCCGGAGGTTATAAATATATTATGTGAGCTTTGTTGACCATTACTCTCGTTTCTCTTGGATTTATCTCCTTAAGCATAAGTCTGACGTTGAGCAAGTATTTTATGCCTTTCAGGCCCATGTTGAGCGTCTTCTCGACACTAAAATCATAGCTGTTCAGTCCGACTGGGGTGGTGAGTATCATCGGTTGCATCGTTATTTCCAACGCACTGGCATCTCTCATCGTGTGTCGTGCCCACACACGTCTCAGCAGAACGGCATTGCTGAACGCAAACACCGTCATCTTGTTGAAACAGTTCTTGCTTTGCTGGCTCATTCTTCTCTCCCACTGCGTTTTTGGGATGAGGCATTTCTTACGGCATGCTATCTCATTAATCGCATGCCCACACCTATTCTTCAACACGATACACCTATCTACCGTCTCCTTAAGGTGCACCCAGATTATAAGTTTCTTCGCACTTTTGGGTGCGCCTGCTGGCCTAGTTTGCGCAAATATAATGCAGACAAACTTGCTTTCCGATCCACCATGTGTGTTTTCTTGGGCTATAGTCCGATGCATAAGGGATACAAGTGTCTTGATCGTTCCACGGGACGTATCTACATCTACCGTGATGTGGTTTTCGACGAGTCTGTTTTTCCCTATGCCACTCCTGGGGTCACCATCGATGTCTCTTCTTTGGCTGATGTTCTCTCTTTTCCTCCCACTAAACCGGTATGCGCAAATACAACTTTTCCTATTTGTCTACTGACACGCCTGTCCCAGGCCCTGTTGCTTCTGTGCAGGATCCTTCGGCTCCGCCCTCTCCGGCGTCCAGCGTGCATGGCGCTTCCACGCCCTCTGCCCGCCGCCCCCACGTGGCTGACGTCCAGCCCTCCTCGGCTATCGACGTGCATGGGCCATGCACGTCTCCCCGCTCGGCTCCCGCGTCGCCAGGCTCGATCGCCGCCTCGCCCGGCCTGGCTGGCCCAACAGCTACCGCCGCGCCCGGCTCGCCCAGCCCGTCCACGGGCCCGACCGCCTCGCCTGGTTCCTCCGCGGCCTCCTTGCTGCGCGGTGACGCGGTGTCCTCCGCCCCGGTACTCGAGGATGCGGCTCCATCATTGCCACCGCAGCTCGCGTCTCCCTCTGTCGAGGGGAGTTCAGCTCCCTCAACCGCGACGCCTCCAGCTGCCCCTTCACACACCATGGTTTCCCGCACCCTGGATCATACTCGCCGTGCCCTTCACTACTAGGGAAAAGCCTATACACAGAATCTTACCTGCAGCGCTCTTCAAAATACCACGCTATTGCTACTTAGCAGCAGCGCGTGTCTGCCAAACGCGCTACTGACTTGGAAGTAGCAGTAGCGCGTGTGTAGCCTATAGCGCTACTGCTATAGTTGCCATGACCTTGGCCCCCCCGCTAGCTATAGAAGTAGCGCACTTTACTGTAGAGCGCTACTGCTACTCAGGTTAGCTGTAGCGCGTTTTGGCAAACGCGCTACAACTATCCCTACCTTATCCCCACGGAGGACCGGCCCTCTCACTCACACTCTCACTCTCGCCCGCGTCAACCGTCGTCGTCTGTCGCCGCCGCTGCCGCCTTCGTTCGTCCGCCGCCGAGGTACTCCCCTCCTTCCGTCCCTCCTCCACCCTTCTCGCACATCCTCCCTCCGCCTGCGGCCGCCCCTCCCTCCTCCGCCGCCGCCCTCCTCCCTCCGCCTGCAGCCACCCCTCCTCCCTCCTCCGCCGGCAGCCCTCCTCCCACCGCCCTCGACCTCGCTGCCCCTAGCTACCTCTCCGTCGCCCCCCACCCCCTGCCACTAGTTAGTACTAGATTTAGTAGTAGTAGATGTTAATTTAGGGTTAGCTAGTACTAGATGTTGCTTAGTTAGTACTAGATTTTTAGTAGTAGTATTGGTAGTTGAACTACTTTAATTGTAGTTGAACTAGTTTAGTAAGTAAATTAATAAACTAGTTGAACTAGTTGAATTAACAGAACTAATCTATTTTTAGTAAGATAATTAATATAACTAGTTGAACTACTTTATTTTTAGAAAGAACTAGTTTTTTTTTCTATTTATAGTAAGTTTATATTTAGTAAGAACTAGTTGAATTAATAAAACTAGTTGAACATGTCATGTTTGTTGTTAGTGATAACTTATATGGTTTCAGGTGACCTCCGTCGTCCCCGTCACCGACCCCCTCTGACATCCCCGCCGTCGTCCCAGTCACTGATTCCCTCCGACATCGAGGTGAGACCAGCCAAATATCCTTGTATATCTTGTGTTGTTGCTCAAATTGGATGTGGTTGCCCAAGTGGCCGTTCATGTTCAGTTTACATCTCCGAGTGGCCTATGTTTTTCCGGAGTGTTGATTAATTTCCGTTCCGGCAAATTTCAGGCGCTCGATATGTCCTTTTTTAGCAAAGGTCATGCCGGATTTTGTCGTGAATTCTGGCATGACTTGTGCTAGAATATGTACAAGTTTAATCTTTGAATTATGATTGTAGGAAATGTTGTACTCGGACGACGACGGTCTCCCGGGGGAGTGTAGCTGGTGCCACGACGATTGAGGTATGTGCGACAGGTTCGTTCGGCTGGACGACGATCGGCGCTTCAGCATTAAGCTCGAGGAGACCTGCGATGTTCATACGGTACGCAACGACGACAATAGCTTTTTTCTCCGTTAAGCATGACTTCAACTATTTCAACGTCTAATTTTCATATTTTACAATTCGACTAGCTTATCCCATGCCATGCAAGACGCCATGTCTTGGAGAGGATGGGTTTTGAAGACCATGAAAATTTCGAAACAAAGAAAATACACCTAAGGACCCATCATGATATGGATTTTGAAGTAAATCTGTACAATGCTCAGAGCGTAACCCATTTTGGTTGCCAAAATTGGGAAGCACTTTGCAAAATGTATGGTTTTTATGAGGGTATGATTGTCACCATGGATCTTGGTAATCCTGACAGCGAGGAAGACAATATGGACATTTGGGTCCTTGTTGATACGCTTCCGATTGTACCGCTATGTGAGTTTCTCAAACATAGTTATTAACTAATTTATATTGTTTATTTCAAAATAGTTGATAGCTTATTTCCATTGACAGCTTATTTCTAAAACCCGTGAACACGTGATCATCAGAGAATGGAAGAAATGTATGGACATTCGCAAGGAGGTTCTTGGAAGTAACATCCAGCGAAAGGCAAGAATGGGAGACAAGCTAATCTCCATTCTCCATAATGGAGAGTCAGGGGCTATCTTGTTTTTTGTTATTTTATCTTAGAAAATGTAGTAGGTCTTAATCGAATGTAATAGGTCCTATGAGGTACAATATGTTTTTTATGTGGTAATGTGTTAGAGTTGATAATGATGATCTTGAGGAGGTGTTATGTGATGTCAATGATGAAAACGATGATATTGAGGAGGTGTTATATGACAATGATGTATTATGATGCTAAGTTGTTAATGATATGATGATGATGATGATATTATTATATCATTGGGTGAAAGAACCGCAAATTAGTTTCAAGTGGATGGACATCCACTTGAAACTAGTCCACGGTTCTTTCATCCCATGATGTAATAACTCATTATGATGTAAAAACAATCTCTAAATTCCTGTTGTATGAAAACTTGTGTAAAGGTGTATGAATACAACATGAAAAAGAAAAGAAAT
Source organism: Triticum timopheevii (assembly GCA_963921465.1). NCBI lineage: Eukaryota > Viridiplantae > Streptophyta > Magnoliopsida > Poales > Poaceae > Triticum > Triticum timopheevii. Next base: position 28,854,097 of record OY997271.1, on the reverse strand, counting down.
AAAATACTAAATAATAGTAGTAGCGCGGGCTAGGAAGCGCTACTACTAATTACCAGTAGCGATGTTCTAAAGAACCGCTGCTACTACACTACTAGGGAAAACCCTAGCAGTAGCGCGTGTTTTGTTCCTACTAGTAGCGCGGGATGCCGCACTACTAATAAGGCGCTACAGCTATTGCTTAGCAGTAACGCGTGCCATCACGTGCTACTGCTAGTACAAATAGCTGCAGCGCTTGTTCAGTACCGCGCTACTGCTAAGTTATCTACTTGCAGCGTGTTTCCTTTCCATCGCTACTAGTATTTTTTTAATATTTTTTTTATTTTTAGTGTATTTATGCGCCATCATACAAATATTGGTACAATACCAGCTGTTATGAGATTTACATCATTATGTCTATAACAGTGTATTAAATGAAGGTGGATTAGGTTCAAGTGGAGGCAATATGTGGTGCATGTCAAAAGTATACTACTAATCCAAACTTGATCTACTTTGGATTAGTAGTACTTTCGATGTGCACCACATGTTGCCTCCACTTGAATCTAATCCGCCAGCACAAGATATTTAATCATCATCATGGTCATTACCACCAACATTATTTATTTAATCACCACTAACACTAGCTAATAATAATCATCATAGTCATTACCACCAACACTAGCTATTTTATCATCATAGTAATAGTGTAGCACATCATCATCCTGAAACTCATTTCTAGCCAGCTACTCACTCCTGCTACTCACTCCTGCTGCTCTCTCTTAGGTAAAAGAACATAAAACATGTGTAGCTCTCCTCCTTGATCAAGTTGGAGCATGCAGACGAACCTGTCTCCTAATCGTGGAAGGCGCCTCTGTTTGCTGCTCCCTAGTACTTCTCTGCGCTCCCCCAACACATATTTGGTCCAGTCTTGCACTATTAAGCATCCGTCGCTAATCTTGAATGCACTAAAGGAAGCTGTAGGATATCTTGGCCGTAAGTTGATAATACTCATGATACCTTTAGTCTCGATCCCATAAGGCACAACATTCATCGGGAGTCCCTGTTGAAGAACATCGTATGGTAACATACTTAGCAATGACGTTTAGCTTCAAAAATAATGTATGGAAAAAATGCAATGAGGATAAAAAGTAAAAATCTTACCATCCTTCCTAAATGGATGTGACCGTAGTTCATTACGAACACTATTGGTCGCACATTTTCAGTACTAAAATTTCTAAATGAAGGAAGAAAATTTGCCTTGACAGTATCAAGATCCTCAAGCCATGAAACATAATGACTGAGCTCCTCGCTGTTGAGTTCAGCCCCAGGACAGTATACGGTCCTGTCTACCAAGCGCTGGACATGTTTGCTTGCACGGAAATAAGCTGACAATACAAATTAGTTGTCAACTATTTTTGAATAAACAATATCAAAGACATAAATATGGTTGAGAAACTTACATAATGGTATAACTGGAGGCATTTGCACATTGACCCAGATGTCGGTATTACCTTCAATATCATCTTCCGGACGATTATCAAAGCTGATAACCATATCAGGCTCAAATGCATAAGTCTTGCATAGTGCTCGCCATGTTTTGCATCCAAAAATAGGTGTAGTTGTCTGAATTGTATAACTTCGCATGGAAAATATAACCATGCTCGGTCTTCAAGTAAACTTTCTTTTACTCCATACTATGACTGAAACCTATCTTATCCAATACAAAAACTCTTGCATGGTAGGGGATACGCTAGTAGAATAGTAAAAAATATAAGTTGAAGCAAATGAAGCAGATGTCATGCTTAATTACGAAAAAAGACTTGTCGTTGTGACTTACTGTATCCACTTCGAAGTTCTCGTCCAGCTTGATGCTGAAGCGCCTATCATCATCTAGGAAGATTCCGTCGCACAGGCCGCGCTCGTCTTCGCAGTATTTGGAAATACCGAAATCCTTCTCGTCGTCAGACATTTCCTATGTTCATAGTTAAAACATTAATTGAAAATCGATTGAAGACAACTACCAAGATACTCAACACACAAATCCGGGGCACTCGATATTTCCTACATATTCTAGCACAAGTCATGCCAAAATTCACGGAAAAATCCGGCATGACCTTTGCTAAAATAGGACATATCGAGCGCCTGAAATTTGCCGGAACGGAAATGAATCAACACTCCGGCAAAACATAGGCCACTCGAAGGTATAACCTGCAAACATGACCGGCCACTTGGATATTGAGCAACACAAAATATACATTTCAAAATATCTTATAGGACTCAAATTAGCATGTATTCAATAAGCAAAAGTAGATCATCTCATGCGTCAGTACATCGTCAAATATTATCACTAATACATCACGAATAGTGTCATACATATAACATCACTAATACAACTAAAACTCTAGCACACGACGGGTATCGGCGCGGGCGGTAGACACCCACAGAGAAGGCACCATCACGGGATCATAGCTCCAGTGAGATCCCCGGAGAACCTGCCAGGTATTGGAGAACGGCCTGTGCTCCAACGCAAACAAGTAGCGACGGACGTGCGCGTCCTCCTCACTGACACGGTGACACACCACCTCCGCGGAGTCCTCGAGCCTCTAGATCATCACTGGCCCACGCGACCGCCACCAAACAAGGTTCGGGTCAACGACAGGCTGGCTCCTCACCAACCTGCGCCCCCCGGTAGGTAGAGCCTCCCAGTACCACCTCGGCGGAGCCCAGTCCCGGACATGGCTGATCTGGTCAAGCAGGTGTCGTCCTCCGCCGACTCGACGACGAGGATGCGGGATAGGCATCGTCCACGTCGAGGCGGGAAAAATTGCTTTAACTAAAAAATAGAAACAAGTTCTTACTAACTAGTTCTATTAATTCAACTAGTTCTTACTAAAAATAATACTATAAATAAAAATATTCTAGTACCTAATTCTTACTAACTAATTAGTACCTAGGAACTACTGCCCTAATTACCATCTAAGTAATTAACTAACTAGCACTAAAAATAGCCTAGGGTTCATACTAACTAGCACTAAATACCTAGGGTTCATACTAAGCAGAGAAGAGGGATCAGAAGGGGAGAGAGGGATCGGAAGGGGAGAGTGCTTACAGAGGGCGGGGAGAGAGATGGGGTCGGGGGAGACGGCGGCACCGAGGCGCGGCGAGGCGGCCGGGTCGGGGGAGACGGCGGCGAGGCGGGGTCGGGGGAGACGGCGGCGAGGCGGGGTCGGGGGAGACGGCGGCGAGGCGGGGTCGGGGGAGACGGCGGCAAGGCGGGGTCGGGGGAGACGGCGGCACCGAGGCGCGGCGAGGCGGGGTCGGGGGAGACGGCGGCGAGGCGGGGTCGGGGGAGACGGCGGTGGCGAGGCGGGGTCGGGAATTGGGGGAGGAAGCAGAGGAGAGGGAATCAGGCCGCGCGGGGGGTTAGGTGAAAATAGCTTTAACTGTAGCGTGGAAAGGAAAAACGCGCTGCTGCTAAAATCCATAGTAGTAGCGCTGTCCGTAGAAGGGCGCTACTACTATACCTAGCACGCCGGGAACGGTGTGGCAATTATAGTAGTAGCGCTTTCTGCAGGGACAGCGCTACTGCTAATCTGCTAACTGTAGCGTGGTTCTGCCGAACGCGCTACTGCAAAGTAGCAGTAGTGCCTCATTTTAACAAGCGCTACTGGTAACATACTGTGTATAAGGTTTTCCCTAGTAGTGCTAAGTCAATTTAGCAGTAGCGTGGGTCAAGACGCGCTATTGCTAAGCATTAGCTGTAGCGCCTTATCAGTAGCGCTCCTGCCCGCGCTACTGATAGGCCCAAAACCCACGCTGCTGCTAGGCTTTTCCCTAGTAGTGCTTGTTCCTACTGACGAGAATATCCGCTATGATCCCCGTCGCCGAGTGTTTCTTGCGGTGCCCGTCTCTCATCGTGACGCTCTCCGTGAGACTGCCTGGCGTATCGCGATGATTGATGAACTCACTGCTTTGCATCACAACAAGACTTGGGTTCTTGTGCCTCGGCCGCGCGGTGTCAATGTCGTCGGGAGCAAATGGATCTTCAAGACCAAGCACCGTTCGGATGGTACTGTTGATAAGTACAAAGCTCGTCTGGTCGCCCGAGGTTTCACACAGCAGCTTGGCATTGACTACGGTGATACCTTCAGTCCGGTTGTCAAGCCGGCTACTGTTCGTTTGGTTCTTGCCTTGGCTGTTTCTCGCGGATGGAGTCTTCGGCAGATTGATGTCAGCATTGCTTTCCTTCATGGGTATCTCTCCGAGGACGTCTATATGCAGCAGCCACCTGGTTTCGAGGATGCTCGTTTTCCCTCGCATTGTGCAAGCTTCAGCGCGCACTCTATGGACTCAAGCAGTCCCCTCATGCATGGTACGCTCGGCTCAGTGCTCGTCTTCTCGCTTTGGGTTTTGCCTCCTCCAAAGCAGATACATCACTATTTTACTTCCGCTATCGTGATGTTTAGATCTATATGCTTGTCTATGTGGATGACATTGTCATTGCCGGATCTTCTCCACGCGCGGCTGATGGCCTTGTTCACGCCCTCGCTGCCAGTTTTCCTATCAAGGACCTTGGGTCGTTGGAGTATTTTCTTGGTTTGGAAGTGTCCTACAATTCCGGGGGGATGACATTGACTCAACGGAAGTATGCCTTGGATCTTTTACACCGTGTGAGCATGAAGAATTGTAAGCCTACTTCCACACCGCTGTCTACTTCCGAGCAGCTTGCACGAGTGTTTGGACGGCCTCTCGGTACCGATGATTCTTTCCGGTATCGTAGTGTTGTTGGTGGACTGCAGTACTTAACACTCACCCGTCCGGATATTTCATTTGCCGTGAACAAGGTGTGTCAGTTTCTCTCACAGCCCACTGATGCTCATTGGGAAGCAGTTAAATGGATTTTACGCTATGTGAAAGGAACGTTGCACACAGGGCTGAAATTTCGCAAGGCTGTCTCTACTAGCATTAGTTTCTTCACTGATGCAGATTGGGCAGGTTGTCCGGATGATCGCCGATCAACTGGAGGTTTCGCCATATTCATTGGACCGAATCTCATTTCCTGGAGTTCGAAGAAACAACCAACAGTGTCGAGATCGAGCACAGAGGCCGAGTACAAAGCCTTGGCGAATGGAGCTACCGAAGCCATCTGGGTAGAGTCACTACTCAAAGAGCTTGGAGTGTCTCAGCAGTGTGTTCCGGTTCTCTGGTGTGATAACTTAGGGGCCACATATCTGACTGCCAACCCAGTTTTCCATGCACGTACCAAGCACATCGAGATTGATTTTCACTTTGTACGTGAGAGTGTTACTTCTGGAGCTCTCGAGGTCAGATTTATTTCTTCTAACGATCAGCTGGTTGATGTGTTTACTAAACCAGCCACCAGACAGATGCTAGACCGTTTTAGTACCAATCTAAACCTTGTACATAGTAGAAGTTCAGATTGAGGGGGAGTGTTGAAATAGGTCTAGTATGTCATGTACACATACCGTTGTATGTATGTAATTATACGCTGATTGTTATATATATGGAAAGACGTGGAGAGCCTTTGCCCCACGGAAAATCCTAAACCCTATTCTCAAACTGGCAGCACTGAGAACCAACGTTAGTTTTGCAGATGTACTCCTATATTTTACTTTACCATGCAAAAAGTATGCACTACCACTCATGGCTGCCCGTGTCGAGTGTACTATTACTACTGTGCATGCGCATGCGCTCATTTGGGACACGGAGGCAGTGCTGGCCAAAGAAGCAACTGTTCATGACGACAAATATCCGTGCAAACCTCAATCATGTAACATGTGCTGGTCAATCGTACATGAATAATGAATGAGCATTCGTATTGTCTAGCAGGCCGGTAACATGCGCGCTGTGCTTGATTGATCAATTAATTGTGCAACCATACACTAGTATGGAGGATGCGTACTGATTGCAGCCGATGAACCAATGAGCTCGATGCTATAGTTGTCGTTTGAAACTCTGAATAATACTTGTATCATGGATGCACTAAGGAAAATGCTTGATGTCTTTTTGGATAATACTTGTATCATTGATGCAAGCGTTTAAATTCTATCAATAGTTCATGTTTTGTTTCAATATGTATGCAATTATGGAGAAGAAAGATGTGGTTAGGTGCCCTATTTTAGCACATTTGTTGGAGTGGTGGTGGCGATGCCCTATTTTAGAGCAACTGTTGAATAAGAAAGAAATTTGATGCCTTAAAATGCATTTTTGGTGTCTTAAAACTATTTTCCTTTGTGCTATATTTTAGAGCAGCGGTTGGAGATGCTCTTAAACGACACATCATTCGCAACATGATTTATTGGCGCTAATGCTTGTCCCTCTCGTCCGTACAAGGTCCTTCATTACTTAATAATACAAATTATTTGATTTAGGTACTATCATATTGTCATTAGCATTAGCAAAAGTTCCTAGAAATAGAAGTTCCTGAAAATAGAACTCTGTCTAGTAGGAATGTCCTCATGATCACCATCTACTAGATGAAAACCCTTAGTCTCATTTGGGCGAAAACAACCCTGCTGTGTCGTATTCCTCCCTAGAGGCATCACATGTGGACTACGAGGATGGTAGTCGAGAATCCTTTTGAGTAGCTGCTTGTGGTGGCTCCGTTGGCTTCTAGCTATGACTTCACCCTGTTGTCGATTTGGCGGCATCTGGTTATCCTTGCTCTTTTCCACATGTGCCTTGAAAGCTGACGGGTCGTCTCCTTCTTCCGCTCCACGGTTGTAGTGGCGTGTTAGGGTTGGCGAGAGCCTAGTGCTTCGACATGTCTTGTCCTTCTGTGGTAATGTGTCCATTCTATCTTCGTCATGTTATTTCTTGGTTTCCGATATCATCCTGCAATGTCCGTCTTCTGAGCGGTTATGTCGTGGGCGGCGGTAGGAGCTCGAGTCGTGTGATGGGTGGTTGTCGTCTCCTTCCCTAGCAACAGGTTTGCCGATGGCTCGTTCGTAGTTCTAGGGTGCATGTCGACAGTGTAGCGTCTTCCAATCTAGGGCGAGAGGGCAAGGGCCCTTTTTTAGCTTTCAGCATTAGAATCGCATGTCGTTGTGTCTAGGTTCGACCAACCGGACTGACACGGGCTCGTTCCTAATTCGAATGTGCCTCCCTCAATATCGGTGTTGCTTCGCTGGTGCTAAGCCGAAATCGTGGATGGCGGGCTCGAGTTTCAAGCTGCATTCATTTGATTTATTTCTTTTGTTTGCTTGCTTTGTTTTTGATGACTTGTGAGTTGCTTTGTACTAGCGTTGTGCATCAATTATTGCTCGGGGCTTCATTAGTTTAAAAGGGAAAGCATTTTCTCCCTTCTTTTTTTTGAACACCACATTACATTAATTAACCATCTCGAAACATACAATCGTTCGATACAGAATTCACCACACTGGGCGGTACATCATCAACAAGAATACCATTGGATCTATTGCCAAAACTAAACTTAGCTATTAGATGAGCCACCATATTGGTGGTCCGACTTATCTTAGCCATTTGAAAGCTATTTATCAACTTGGATAAGCTCAAAGCTTCCTTCTTCAAATCAACCAATGTTGATCTATCAAGGTTCTCTATTGCAAGGGACGCCACAACAAATGCACAATCAGTCTCTAAAATAATAGGATTGTAAAGAGGGATACCTATGTATATACCGGCAATGCACGCCCTTAGCTCTGCTTCCTCCACACTCTGACACGGCCCAATGAAGTCCCAAGAAGAGACAATGACTTCTCCAGCCGCATTCCTAACCACTAGACCCATACTTGCTTCTCTACTGCTCTCCACAAAGCTTGCATCAACATTAACTTTTAAAAAACCAATGGGTGGGGGAGTCCAATCTGTCTTAGCTCCCGCAATATTAGGTGTCCATCTTAATCCATCCATTGGACATTTTCCTTTATTTTTTGAGTCCACCGGAGGCATTTTGTCCCTTCCTTTGTACACAGAATACTGTGGGGGTAGAGCTGTACCCCGTGCAGCGTGCAGCATCCAAGTCCGTGTTTTCTCGACGAGGAGATAGGGTTGAATATATACTTTGAACTTAATCCAAACAATTGTCCTTGCCTGATTGTTTTGTAAATGATTCACTAGCTGCTTTTGATATGGTGTTAGGCAGCTCGCGGGAAGCGTGATCTCATTGTATATTTGCACAAGTCAGATGAGGAGATTCATAGACATGTCAGCGTATCTACTACTAGCTGTGTTGTAGCTGACCGTACACGTACAATTGCTGGGTGATCTTTATCAGGATTTGGTGGATGAATAATTAACAACAATTTGGAAGCACGCAATGCCTGTATCTTTGACAATGTGCGGCCTTCCCATGCCCTAATCACGGAGAAGATCAAGGAGGATGCGCGCGCCTGGGCCGGATAATGAGTTTCGCGCAGCGGTTTCGAAGACTGCCCTTGGAGGTTAGGGTATTGAAAACACATTGAATAGAGATCCGAATCGAATACAAAAGATCGGAAATGTCCGTTTGTTCTTTTCCACCTGATGACAAAGTGCCCGGGCTAAGATCCAAAGTCGAGAGGGAAACAGCCCAGATCGTACGCTAAGGTTCTGCTTCCGATGCCGGAGGAGCAGGGTGGGATAGAAGGGATTCGGTGGAATACAAGAGTTCTGAAGCTCCTTTCTTTCAAGTGAAAGTTGCCTATCTTTCTTGGTTCGGAATCCAATCCAGTTGAAAACAAACAATTGCCCGATGGCAAAGTCAGATGAAAGGCTAGGAGTGTAAACCACGTACGAGCGTGGCGCAGAAAGCGAAATGTTTTGCAGCGAGTCAAGCGTAATACGATCAAAAGGAAATGGGATCGATGCTTTCTTTGAAAGGCAAGATTAGGGAGCCAATTGAGTGAACAGACGAAGTAGCTTGCTTTGTACTACCGACATATTATTGCCTGCATCGACAGCAAAGTAAACTCTCGCTGATGATAGAAGAACGCGGAAGGGGAGGAAACGGCTATTCGAACTGTCGGGTGGGTGGATACCCTAGTGCTTATTGCTTTGTCGGAGCAGGGGCGGAGAGGGGCCCCTTCGCTTCTCGAGTGCTCTTGGTTCGTAAGAAGGACGGATCCTGGCGCTTTTGAAATAACCTATGCCAGTCGCGGGACTTTTTTCAAAGTCAAGTGATGCCATCATGGGTAGGTGATGGCATCGTGGGAAAGTGGCATCGGTCGGTTTCCAGTTCGGAGCCAGTTCTCCGGTTGAGCGAGATTTCTCCTCTAAATTTCTCTATTTTGATTCTTTTTTTAGGGATTGCGCCGTTACTGTACCTGCTTTCGCTATTGCTATTCCGCTTTGCCGTTATCCGTCCCTTTTTTAAGAAGATAGATACCATTCCGTCGATACTAGATTCATTCTTTCCGCGAGGGCCTCTGCTTCTCTCTGTTCGGTGGGAGAGTATGGTAGTTGTCCTTCAGCATCTCTCTCAGGCTCAATGCCATTGCTCGATATGATGCGAAAGTCAATTCTATACCAACGGCATCGTATAACAATAGCTCTACAACTCTGAACGTTAGGGAAAATAAGGGAAGACCACCTGAGCGAACCGACCGAAGGGACTTTACTTATCCGAACTGAACGTTAGCGGCTTAAGCTAAGCCTATCACGAGCTGCGATGAACAACATGATCTTGAGCTATCATTTGTTCAATTTGGTCGATCTGATACTTAGTTAACTCATTCATCTTGATGTTTCCACTGATACCTAATCAATAACGAAGAGAATTGTCAAAATTTCCTAAAAGCGGTGGTTCTTTTCTTTATGGATCGGGTAGATCCATATGTTCTGAGGGGGAGACGAGGTGTAGCGCAGTATGGTCAGCGCATCTGTTTTGGGTACAGAGGGCGACAATGGGGGAAGTTGGTAATAGAGAATCCTCCCTTCTTCTTTGCTTTCTTGCCTGCAAAAATCCAAAACTAACCATTGGAACCTCATGGGCTACCGAGTTAGGAGATTCATTTTCTTTATTACTTTTACTTTTTTTACTAAGTGATTCTAAAAGATAAGAGCTAACCGACCATCCTGATTGAATGTTTGAGTACTCGGAGTCTCTCGTAAGTATGGAAAGAAAGTCTCTTCTTTCCAAAACTCCTAAATTTCCCATCAGCCTATCCAATCTAATTCCAGACAGAGTCAGTAGACCTTACTTTAGTGTAGGTAGTGTCAAATAATTAGGAAGTCTTGATGTTCTGTTCAGAAAGTAGTCGGCATCTTCCTTTATTCAATTAGCAAGGCAGTGCTGGTTGATTTCATCATTTCTAGGTATACCCCACCACCCTTGTGCGTGCGAACCTAACAAGAGATGCTGATGCCAGCTACACCGCGCTTTCTTTCGTCCAGAGGTTAGGACATCGTCTTTTCATGTCGAAGACACGGGTTCGATTCCCGTAAGGGATAGGTACTTATTCCCGGCCGGCGGTATCAAGAACCCGGATAGTCAGTAGGAAACTCCAATCTGCAAGCGGAACAACGAGTTTAGAAGGCACGTTCTTGAAAGAGATAGTGATTGATGGCATGGAGTTTTGATAGAAAACTCGTATCAAAATCATACCAAAAGAAAGTCTCAATTCGAGGAACGGAATACAGGTCCATGATAGAACACAGACCGGTAAGAGAAAGGAAAGTAAGCATAGTCTTCATTGAACCGGAAATAGCACGGGCCCACATATGTGTGCGGGATTAGACTGCACGCACCACTCGCGCATACACACGAGAATACAGCTCAACACTTGAAGAATGGAATTTGTCCCTTAAACCTTCAAGAAATCGAACGTTGGTGAATTAACAGAAACGGAAAGAGAGGAATTCGAACCCTCGGTAAACAAAAGCCTACATAGCAGTTCCAATGCTATGCCTTGAACCACTCGGCCATCTCTCCTACATGTTCCCCTACGGCTACCTTGTTACGACTTCACCCCGGTCGAAGACCCCACCGTGGTAGAGTTTTCGCCTACCTATGAAAAGTGAGATGAGAGCTTTGTGCTAATAATTTATTAGAAAGGTGTACCTATCGACCCTATGATCCTCATAGCCTTTTTTATTCGCGTCCTCCCCCTGGATCTATTCCTGCCGCGTCCACGTCCTCTGCCTCCACCCACCCCTACGACATGGAGGCGCTTACCCTTCTGCAACAAGCGTTCCACCACGCGGCGATTGATTACCGCTTTCCGTCTCAATCCGTTCCAGACCAGAGCTGCAATTCTAGAAACTTCCATTTTCCATTGATCTGGGCGTTGCTATTAAAAGTGGGTCTACCCGCCCCGGCGTGCAACAAGATAAGGGATTCACCAAGGCAGTATTACTATGGAAATGGTATAGAGCTAGCCTAGAAAAGAGAATCCATGGCTGATGTTCCCACTGATACCTAATCGATAACGAAGCTGAATGGCTTTTTTCGGTCCAATTCCATCCATTTTTGGGCAGCTGAATGCCAGTACAGTAAAGAAGAAATACCCAATTCTGGCACATAGATGCCCTATTGGATGAGTGGTGCTATTTCAGACCATAATCTTCCGATCCCTTAACGAACAGTAGGTGTTTTTTCTTCCTTGGCTCCGTTTATGGCGTGAGGTGAAGTTAGAAGCATACCTGGATATATACTCATAGTGGCTTCCATACCTATCTGCGGTAGAACTAACAAAATAGAAACCTATGACTAGTAGACTGGAAATAGTTCCTTAGCTCTTTTCTAGTTCGTTAATGACCTCAGCGGTTGAAATGGAATTGGATCCCGGCTTGTTAGTTAATAGAATCTAAATGAGATTGAATGGAAATGTTGGTAAACCGAGGGGTGCATCATACTTTTCAATAGATGTTGGGGCAACAGTCGCTTCGTCACAGTACTGACTTATGGGCTAACAGGTCACACTTTGGCCAAGTATCCTACAAAGAGACTCCCGAGAGCCAAAAGTATTAAAGGAATGGCCATAGGGGATCCCATGAACCAGGAGCGCCAGCACCGGTTCCTCGATCTTCCTACTGGAGGCATGGTCATGGCTTTCATTCATTCATCTCCACCAACTGTTCCAAACTGGCATCCTTTCCTATACTCAATGAACTAATTGAGAATTCTTCCCTGCCTGGGTGTTCCCTTAATGAATTGATTCGTTGGCGGCTATAGCGAGATCTGGGTCAGTAACGAATGTCACTCCCGAGGGATCGACCACTATCATACATGAAATTTTGCATAGAATGATTGTTCATGTTCATGCCGGAGTGCTGAGGTTGTTACCCCCTTTGTAAGTTGCAAGCCTGCCTTACCGCCCCCCCTTTCTTTTTTGAAGACCGTATGCCCACTTACCACTCTACCACTTCAATTCAATGACGGACTTCACCGATACCTAGCTTGAGAGAGGCTCCACCAACTGTTCCAAACTGGCATCCTTTCCTAAACTCAATGAACTAATTGAGAATTCTTCCCTGCCTGGGTGTGCCCTTAATGAATTGATCTGTTGGCGGCTATAGCGAGATCTGGGTCAGAGTCTATCTCCCCATCCCTCCGGCGAGGTAGCAATTCATTCATTAGCGCGTAAGAGCATTCATTCTATCAACGATATTTCTCGAACTGGCGCACTTCCCTGTAGAGAGGAAAGTAGGAGATTTCTAGAAGTAGAATCTTAGTCCTTTCGAATTTCTAAGTTGGGAATTTGATATCGACTAAATCAAGAAACTCGATTTCACTATGATATGACCACTGAACCCTTTGATGCAACATTTCTTGTTTCCAGAAGATCTCGGAGCATCTCTTTTGGTTCTTCGGTCATCCAGAGGTGTATATTCTCATTCTACCTGGATTTGGTATTATTAGTCACCACATATACGTATAGTAGGCCCCCTTCGCCACTCCACGTCTGGCCCGTCTTGGTCTCGCTCACTTCGCCCGCGAACTTGCTGCTGTCTTGGTTGGTTTGAGAGCAGGAACAGTCTATATATCCAAAACCGGAGGAGAGTTTGTGTTTGGATCACAGACGATCGGAGATTTTGGATTGAGATGGAGAACAGAATATTTAGATACAGGTCCCTTATGAATACTGTACTGAGTAAGATTCATTGAAGAAATGCTTCTCCGAAGCAATAAGTTTGCTTACGGGCCAGGCCTCTCTCTGACCTGATAACTAGTATCGCCTCCCCGCCCAGCTCATACTTTTTTTCCGTTGGATTGTGCTCCAGAGAATGGAATAGTAACACGCGCTCCCGAGAGGCGGCATTAGTTTATGGTTCGAAAGCACGAGTCACTCCATCCAGCTATACTTGCATTGATATAGACAATTTGAGCCTTTGAATTTACTTACTACAAAACAAGCTATGTTCTCCTATATATTTCCGTCTACCATAGTTTGTTTGGACAATGTCCTTAGTAATCAGGTATGTGATCGAAGTCGAGCTCTTTTGCATCTGAACATGTATTCAAATAGCAGCTGAAAAGGAGTGTCAGAGGATTTGGATTGATTCGGATTCCCTAACGTAAGACATGGTCTACTCTCAAGATCCAAAGTCCGCAGCTAAGGAAAGCCCCTTCTTCATAAGATCAAGAAAGTACGAGCGTCTTTCAAAGATTGGTTAATCTCCCATACTTGGAGAGAAGCAAACAAACCGGCAGATTTGCAATTGACTAGACTGGCGCCGATCAGCGAAAGCGAACCCTTCAGTACCGTTGCTCTACAATGTCTCGGTGTTGACGCTCTGCGAGGCCTTACTGCTCCTTATATCATTTCTTTGGAAAGGCAAACCTAATTCATACGGAACTCTTGGTACATTTCTTTTTCACTCTCGCCCCGGCGAACAAATCAGAGTTATGGCATTCAATCTCATATTGCAAAAAATCCATTCATTTCTGGGAGCACAAATCATTTGGTTATGCCATTTTGGGCTTTGCTCTCACCGAAGCTATTGCATTGTTTGCCCCAATGATGGCCTTTCTGATCTCATTCGTTTTCCGATCGCATAAAAATAGGGCTTTGGCTGAGCGACCACCTTCTTCCAGTATTCTTAGCTTACTGTCTGCTTCCTGCCTGATCGGTGCTGACTGACTGTTCTTGATACCGCTCCATCACATCAGCCAAGGAGCCCCACATTCCAGAGTGCGGAGCGTAGAACGGAAAGCGCCTTCTAAACAACTCGGCAGAAGGGAAGGGGCCTATGTATTTGTATGACCCCTGCGGATTTGATCCTACCTACACCCGGAGCCAATCGGGCCTCTCGACGGGAGTGATTCCCCGAAAAGAGATCGTTCCCAGCATCCTCGAGTTCGTAGTCAAACTCACCTTCATCCACCTTTCATGGACTAGCGCGGGCAAGCGCCGATGTCTGGAGCAGGAGATGGAAGCTTGATTCATGGAACGAATGGGGCACTACGTTGGTTACCCACTGCTAGCCTAGCGGAGATTTCTCTATTTGTTGAAAGTGGAAAGGAGTCAACGTTCCTGCTAGTTGGTGGATGAAGAATAGCAGAGGCAGGCGCCAAGGGACTAGATACGATCTTGCCTACGACTTGACACGTTGTAAATAGGGCTGAGCAACACTTCTTCTTCTGCTCATTGCAGCTCTCTGACTATGCCTTTCCCTGTGTACATGGCCTAGGGCTGCACCGTTGTACTCTCCTTTCCCAATCAATGGAATGATACGCAACCATACGTATTCGTGAAAAAAAAATTAACTAACAACAAGAATAGAAACAGTGCTCCTCGTAAGTTAAAACGTGCGAAAACTCATCTCAAAGTGCCACGGTTGATAATTTGATATAGATCGACTTGTAGCGCTTCCATCTTCTTTCTATATATATAAGAATCTCCTGTTGAGTTGCTATTATGTCATCCGTGCCCTCAAAAGAAGATACAGAGCAGACCTTCACAATGCGGGTGCAGTGAACAGAAATGCGTGCTGCAATGTAGGGCGAGGTTCACCAGAGGATCGACCGATGCTAGAATTGGAGGCCCTCCTGCAGGTACGGAGGTGCTCAAAGAGTCTGTGTGCCCTACCATTTATTTAAGGACGCCGATAACAGCCAAACGTTCAGTCTGGGTAGGCACCAGACCGAACATTTCGTTCGGCAGGAGAGTGGCGATCGACCGAACTGTTCTATTCGGTATGAACAGCCTCTCAGCACAAACGCCTGACTAGACAGGCCCAATATTAGCTTCCTAGCCCAAACAAAAATCGCTTTGCACCAAAAGTATAGAAAAAAAAATGTATGCAGATGTAAAACTAGTAGAGAAAAAACTGTACAATACAGAAAATGATACTGCATTAGGATTTACAGTGAGTGATTAATTGCCAACTGAGACACACAAAAAATGGCTACGTTCAGTACATTACAAAAATAAAACATGCATGATAAAAAATAGAAAATTTAGTACAAAAATTGGGATGATGAATATGAACAAAGGCAAATGTGTTGAGACATTTTACGGTGCATCAGATCAATATTGACTGTTCACTTTTGCATTTGGACGGTCCAGATATGAAAATACTACTGCAGATTTTTCATAGTATATTTTCCGATAAGGGGCAGTTTCGGTAGTTCACTGTTTACCAAAAGCGCGGGCTGGTTCTCTCGATTAGGTATCTCCTGATTTCATGGGATTAGGCATCTCCTGATCTGTTAACAAACTGTGCATATCTCACGTCTCGGGCTCCTCATCCATCTACTTCCAGCACGGGATCCTTTTCTGCGATTCACATCCGGCGCTGGTGGCTCCTCATCCATCAAACTGTACTATGTTAAAAAAAAATGTACAATCTAGCGTCGGAGTTGCCTAGAGAGAAGGACACCTCAGATGACATAATACTTGCCAAGAAATTACAAGAAGAGAGATACAAATGTAGGAGATGCTTAATACTTTTTTGGTTCATGATGATCATATATGTTGCTAGAATTTTAACACACTTTATAAGACTATAGATCTCAGCTAGAGATTTTTTGTGTGGGATTGAGATCATTCATGTTGAACAGAACGAACATCCTAAATCATGGTGGTTTTCTTGCCACTACTAATTAATAATACGCTTATTGTCCAACAAAAAGCGTCTCAACATTCACATCAATTATTGAAAAATTATCGATCAATTTCATGTAATGTATGACTGGCCTGTGCCTGCGTGGTCGCTGTGGGAGCATCTCTAGCAAACCCCTTACGGGCGGACCTTTAATGTGAGCATAAGGGCCGAAGAAAACTTGTTTTGAGAGCTGGCACGGGGTGCGGCCGAACAGACCACACAAGGCCACGGCTTTGCGGGGTTTGTCTGGCCGCTGCTCGTGCCAGCCCCCAAAACATGTGTTTTTTTCTCAATTTGACATATATGTCATATTGCATAGAAATATAAAATCAATATAAATTAAAATCTGAATATTAAAATACAACAATCATCCAAATTACAATAGTTATTCAAATCTAAGAATTAAACTTATAATTCAATAGAAGAATTATTCCGAATACAACAATGATACAAATCTTAAATTAAATGAATGTAAAAATGCGAGGGATGCAAAGACGACCGACGGTCGATCCTTGCCATCTCTTTCTGTTCCTATCCTCGAGCTCCTTCGGCGAGGACCACCACCACCATCTGTTGTGGATTGTTTTCGAGCAGCGTCTCTATGTCCGAGTCGTTGGACGAGGACGAATCCTCGAGCAAAAATTCCTTGCAAGGGCTCAAATCCATCTACAAACCGCAACGGAGCTCGCGTGAATGGAAATCGTTCGCTAAATCTAATTTGAAGGGGCAGAAAAGGACTTGCTGATGGAATCAGGGCGGGCGGCGACTCGGCAGCGGTCGATCCGAGGCGCCGGTGAAGCGGCACGGTGGACCCGGGTCTGCAGTGGCCCGGCGGTGTGTTTCCGCCGGCGGATATAGCCGGAATCGAAGGCGGAGGGCGGGCAACAATGGCGACGAATGGCTGTGGAATGGGGGAGGGGAACGTGCGTGGGCTGAAATGTTCCTCCCACCAACTGCTTTTCCACGATACAGAGCACCGACGGGGCGAGGGGAATTTCTGTGTTTTCGCGGGTCGGGGGTCAATTTACCGCGTCCCTAAAAAAAATTAAGGGTCGGGGGCATTTAAGGCGTCTGTTTGAGCCGTTTTTTCCACGTAAAACTGTAAACTGATGACTATTTTGCAGTTCGGCGTGATATAAATGTTCTACTAGAGATGCTCTGAGACAAACTGCAAGTAGTGCGTTCACCTGTTGTTATAAACATAAGAGAGGAGGAGACGAACTAGGGACTAGACAAGTGTCAACACTGATGCATCTTCTCAATTCTAATTTCATAAAAGGGAAACTGTAGCGTGCATCTACATCTCATTCAAACCAGAATATAAGTCTGATGATAAATTCCATAGTAAAAATCTGAATGTACAACACTAGTGACCAACTAATCGAGAGAATAATCGCACGCAGAAAGGAGCTTTATTGTTATCTTTTCTTTGCTCCCCTTGTCATCTTAGTCTGTCTTGACTTTCCAGGTGTTTTCCTGTTCAAACCTGTACTTCTGAAAATGCATAAACTTACTTCAAAGGTCTTTTGTTCTTAGCACAAACTTCGTCATTGTTCTCTTTTTTTTTCTCCCCCGAGTCATCATACTAACTTTACTCAACTGTGATGGAGCTTTCCTGTGTAGCGCAAAACATTGTTGAAATTGTGCATATTTACATGCTTCAAGAACAGCCCTTTCTAAATCCAAACCCTTTGTTCTTCGCATACCCTAAGTAGAACTTCTATGCTTCGTTCTCACTTTTAAATGTCTGCCTGACCATCGAGTCGTACTCCATAAATTCATCTATCGAGATGCCTTCACTACCCATGCCTTTATCCTGCCATAAGAAACAGCAAAACCTGTTACATATTTACATGAAAGAAAATACGCTGGAACTAAAACATATTATTTATAAATTGTCAACGATTATCATCTGTAATTGAACCAAGAATCTCTGACATCCTTACTAGTTTCCTAGGAAGCCTACAATCCTACTGGCATAGTAATTTAACCCATCGTTTTCATGTTATGAGAAATCTTGGTTTTCAAATAACCGTATTAAGTTCTTGTAAGAAGTAACACGCATCCCACGATATCAAACTCAAAATCTGAGGTGATGGCAAAGCATTTTAGTCACAATACAAACTCTTGGATGCCATCATAATCTATTGTCGGTTCCCACACATACTACTACTATTCGTTGGTTGGATAAATGAGAAGATCTAGAAACCTTACACACACTACTAATCCAGCATCCAAACGCACACAAATCCAGCGGCCCTATTCAGTGCACAGCCAGAATCCATACGCACACAGATACAACTGCCATTTTCGAATTCCTATTGCGTGCACAGCACAGCATCCATGTGCACAGCTGAGCATCAGAAGCGACGTACCTATGCGAGGGAGCTCAACCACGATGCGGGGAGGAACCGATCTCGGGCGCCGTCCGAAGATCTTGTGATGGAGAGAGGGCCGCCGGGAGGCGCTGGCCGGCTGCGCCGTTGAAGATCTTGGGGCCCCGTCCAAGATCTTGCGGTGGCGACCGCAGGGCGGGAGACGGAGCTGCTGCCACTGTGCGACTCAGGCACGGCGATCAAAGGGCGGGAGAAGGAGCGGCCACCCCTGTGCGACTCAGGCAACGAATGAAGAACGAATGAAGAACGAATGAGAAGGGAATCCTAGAAGGGGAGCCTACAAACTAAGATAGGGCAATTCTTTTCAAGGTGTGATATTAATCAATTGCAATTACCCATATTATTAATCAATAACATTATCATTAAGAAAGGACTAATCTACCCTTACAGCCAATTAGCAAAATGTCCTCAAGAGAAAAAAACAGGGATCAATAATGACCATTGGATCAATTATATACTACCCACTATTTACAGGAGTATGATGCACAATAAAAAGTCTCAATATGTTACACACGGCAAGTTTTACAAAATTTATTCTCTAAAAAAAGAAATGGGAAGTTTTTTTTTGGGGGGGGGGGGGGGGGGGGGGGGAGATGTTAACTTTTAAAAGGAAAGTACTCGTAAATTTCCCACTGTACATGGCAAACATTTGTGTATTAAAAAATAAATGAAAAACCTGCGGAATGTTGCCATGCTCTTATGACAGAAATGCATAGGCTATAATCTTATGGCATGATCCATAGACTAAAATGTAGACTATAAAATGCCATGATCCATACACTAAGATTTCCATGATGCATAGACTTAATTTGCCATGGTCCCCGTGCAAAAGAGATTTGCCATGTTGTAAAGGAAGAAAAAATGGTCATCGTGCATATAGTTAAATTTGCCATGGTGATAACCAAAATCATATTAAAACTTGCATATATTTGACATGGCAAAAAAAAAGTAAAATCAGCCATGTTAATAAAGGTCTAATAAATAGTAAATCTTGCCATGGCAATAAAAGTTAAAAATTGCCATAGGAATTTAGGTAAATTTTCCATGTTAATAAAGGTAAATTAGCCATGGCAAAAAAAGTATAACTTGCCATGGCAATAAAAATAAAAAAATGCCATGGGAATGCACGTAAATTTCATCGCATGCAAGAGAACCATTAAAAACTATACCCACAGTGGAACACCTTTTTTTTTGCGGGTGAAAAGGAATTTCTCATTACTCAAGGTGGTCTCTCAGCGGAGGCCAGACGTACAAAAGGGTCAATCCCCGAGTGGAACCACACAGCGGTTCGGGGGGTTCGTCGCCCGTAAGAGGCAATTTCATGGCTACATTTATTTTGTGACCGGCAACATAGAGTAAATGAGATCTCCCTTCCAGCGGCAGCCGCTATATCTCGTATCTCCTGAATGAGGGTGCGGTGCACCGAACGATCCTCCACATTTGCTGTGATCATCGCCACAACCTCTGCGCTATCAAGCTCGACCATGATAGGCAACCCAGTCCTGTTTAGGGCCAGCTCAAGGCCCTCCTTGCAAGCCGCAAGTTTCGCTCCCAACGCATTATCGCATGTGCGCAGCTCTCTACATGCAGTATAGATGATTTCACCTCGATCATCGCGCAAAATCATCCCTCCTCCTGCCGCTCCCGTCGCCGCAATGAAACTGCCATCAATATTCAGCTTAGTGCGTCCCGACGCTGGCGCGGTCCATGATCGCTCCTCCTTAGCCTCCTTGGGAGGCCGAGTGACAAACGGCGGCAAGGAGACCGTCATCTTCTCCTTGACCACATCCGCATTTGGGAATTGTTGGATACAGAGCAGTGAATAATGTACCCATGCAAGAATCGTCCTGAGGCTTCAGAAGGTGGCGGCTTCTTGTCATGCGTGATCTCATTCCGGACATGCCAGGTTCTCCACATGATCATAAGGACGATCATCCTCGTAGCCTCGTCAAGGGGGTCCAGAAGGGTAAATAGCCATTCCGGTCCTGTGTTCAGGATGTCCTCCACCTTGAGGATACACCAATCCGTGGCCATAGCGTGCCACAGCTCCTTTGCCAAAGGGCACCTGCAGAAAGCGTGGAACATATCCTCTCGTTCCAGTCCACACAAGGGGCATAGGTCAGAAACCTCAAGATGGCGAGAGAGCTTATTTGCCCAAGTAGCAAGCGAGTTTGTAACGATCCTCCAAGCAAACACGCGTACCTTTGGGGGAGCAGGGCACCCCCATATGATCTTCCAGATGGCGCGATGACCATCCGGTGCCCTGCTCGTGGCGGTGGCCAGTGGACGCTCGCGCTCGTCCATGGCTAACCGATAAGCGGATCGAACGGTGAAGATACCGTTCTTCTCCAGGGCCCATGCGATGATGTCGTCGGTGACGCGTGTCGAAGTACGAATGGTGGAGATCACCTCCACGTCTGCCGGGTGGAAGTAGCGATGGAGCAGGTCAAGGCGCCATGCCCCATCCTCGTGCAGGAGCTCGGCCACTCGTCGTAGTCGGCAGGTACCCTGTTGGGTGATAAGTTGGCGTCGTAGAACACCTTGCAGATTCAGTATTTCACAACTGATAGCATCATGACCCGGCTAAGCTGTTCTGAGCATGACGGTGTGGGGCGACACAGATCAAGAGCAGTGCAGCTTGGGAGAGGGCCATTGACCATGCCTACAATCAGTAAGCAACAATCATTATTTTCTGGTGTACACAATCACTGTTAGACCCCCCTAGAAAGGATGCACAAGCATCACAGGTGCACACAGGACGCTCACCACGCAAGGAAGAAAACTGACAACACAACACAAGCATGCACACGAGAGACAACATACAAACATCTCCAATAAGCAAAGAGTAAGCGTGTAGTTTTCAGATAAACTTAGAAACTAAACATCCAAAATTCATAATCTAATTAACTGGTCGGCAAGAGAAGCACCTGTGATCTATGTTAACAAACTTTAATTGATCCATTAGGGAAGCTTGCATTTTCGCTTTTAACAAGTTCAGCAAATGCTTTGTTGTACAGTTCGGCAATGCTCAGGCTAGCAGCCTAGAAATTAGTAGCAGTCATATACGTTTTGTTAGGCAAAAGGGAAAAGGACAATCAAAATCTTACTTGAAGGAACTCTTCCATCGAGATTTTACAAGAAACATGTGATAGCTTTGTGTTGCATTCAGATTTAAACGACTCGGATACACCTGATGTGCACATACTATCATCATCCCAATTCCCAAAACCATCACATCACAAGGATAACTATAATGTTATGCTCCCAGGCGGCTCTGCCCTGGACCAAACAGCAGAGCAATTAGTTAGGACCTCACTGATGCAGATTCTAAACCAACAGTGGTAACTACTAACTGATGCCAATAAATTAACTACCACTATTTCCCCTCCACCAGCCCCCCTAAAAAAACCTAAATATTTCGTATAAGCATCAAATTCGTCACCCAAATTACCCAAAAACACAGCCACCCTAACTAACCTATAATACATCAAATCAATGAGGATTATTTCCAGGAATGAGAGCAACAAGGATAAGGAAATGAAAAGCAGGAGGCACGTACGTGGCTGAGAGGAAGTGAATGAAGATGTGGGAGCTCTTGGCGAAGGCGGACAGCCGGCCATGGCGTCCCTGTAACTAGTAGAAAACATGGCATTTGTCCTGGTTCGTAAGGGCCTTTTGTCCCGGTTTAAGAACCGGGACAAAAATGTCGGTACTAAGGCCCTCCCCCTTTAGTCCTGTTTCTTACATGAACCGGGATAGATGGGCCTCCACGTGGCCACTGCGGACAGCCCAGGCAAGGGGGCCTTTGGTCCCGGTTGGTGATATAAACCGGGAACAAAAGGCTTCCACGCGTCAGCAGCTGGCTGGAGCTGAGGTTTTTTTAAAAAAAATGGCTGGTTTAGGGGTTTTGGGGGTTAATTTAGGTTGTTATTAGCTAGTTAATAGAGAGAAGTGTCCTCTCTTATATCTTCGTCCTTGGTTTACCAACGCTATTGCTATGTTCATTTCACCCGCTGATATATAATAACTCATGCTCGCATCATACATCATCATATATAATAACAAGTCCTACTAATCATGCAAGATCATACAACTTCTACTCATTATTAATAACAAGTCATACGATCATCATCCTCATAGTCATCGAACCAACCCTACATAATTATTCTTAGCACATGATCATCAGTATCAGGTAGGACCTAAACACCCTTATGGTAAAATAGCATAAAACAATATAGACCCTAACTCTCCATTATAAAGAATGGAGATCATCCTGTCTCCAATTCTTGCGCTTTGCTTCCTTTTGCTTCCAAGAAGCTCCTTACGACTGTCCATACATTTTTTCCATTCTTTGATTGTCATGTCTTCACTTATTTTAGAAATCCGGTATGGACAGTTGAGATTCGTAGGACGACCTGGTTGTATGTTCAAAATGTCAAGGCGACCGTGTGTATACATCAGATGAGGCACACAATCATTCAAGCTTATTTGTTGAAAAACATAATAATAACTTCGTAGTTAGCAATGATGTGCTAGTTTTAGAAGTATGCAAAAAACTACATAGATGTCGTAATAGTAAAAAATCTTACCATGGTAGTTACCGTAGTTCAACACATGCACTAGTGGCACGTATTGACCATAATGTTGAGGAGTTCGATTGTAGATATTGTAATTCTCAAGATCAGCACAAAATGCGATCAGATGATTTTTTTTCCTTATAAGTTAATTGGGAGCCATCGGTGTAGTGGGTTTTGTCTATCATCTTCTGCACATTCTTTGAAGAATGAAAATAAGCTGCCAACTATTTTGAAATAAACAATATAAATTACTTAATAATTATGTTTGAGAAGCTCACATGGGGGAAGAATTGGTAGTGTATCCACAAGGACCCAAATGTCCATAGTGCCTTGCTCGATTGTAGGATCACCAAGATCCATGGTGATAAGCATACCCTCATCAAAACCATACATCTTGCAAAGTGCTTGCCAATTTTTGCAACCAAAATGGGTTACACTCTCAGCATTGTACAACTTTACTTCAAAATCCACACCATGATGGGTCCTTAGGTGATTTTTTTTGGTTTCCATACTTTCATGGTCTTCAAAACCCATCCTCTCCAAGACATAGCGTCTTGCATAGCATGAGATAAGCTAGTCGAATTGGAAAAGATGAAAAATACACATTAAAATAGTTGAAGTCGTGCTTAATTATGAAAAAAACTATTGTCGTCATTGCGTACCGTTTCAACATCGAAGGTCTCCTCGAGCTTAATGCTGAAGCGCCGATCTTCGTCCAGCTCAAGGAACCTGTCGCACATACCTCGGTCGTCGTGGCACCAGTCGCACTCCCCCGGGCGGTTTTCATCGTCCGAGTACGACATTTCTGGCCTATGTTCATAATTCAAATATTAAACTTCTACAATTAAATATATGTACTAAAAACCTAAACTAGATAATTATTATTAATCATGGATTGACTATCGGTGATGGTAGCTCCTCCTTTCATTCCCGAGTGCATTATTACACCAAATTGTCCAGCACACGGGAATGAAGGAGAAGCTGCCCGCACGATAGCGTGGATGATGGAGGGGGCTCCTAGATTTCTGCATAGAGTGCTCTTCAATTTTAGCATTCAAATTAGGAGTACTTTTCCAATATGAGCATTCAATAAGAAAAACCAAATCGTAAAATAAAGTGTATTCAAATTAGCATGTATTCAATTATAAGCAAAAGTACATCATCTCTTGTGTCTGTACATCGTCGAATATTATCACTAATACTCCTCGAATACTATCATACATATAGCATCGCTAATACAGTTAGAACCGTAGCGTCCGACGGGTATCGTCGCGGGCGGTGGACACCCAAAGATAAGGAACCATCACAGGATCATAGCTACAGTGAGATCCCTGAAGAACCTGCCAGGTATTGTCGAACCTGCACTCCAACGCAACCATGTAGCGACGGACGTGCTCGTCCTCCTCGCTGAAACGGTGACGTACCACCTCCACGGTGTCCGGAAGCCTCGGCACCATCACTGGCCCACGCGACCGCCACCAAACAAGGATCGGGTCAACAACGGACTGGCTCCTCACCAACCTACGCCCCTCGGAAGGTAGCACCTCCCAATACCAGCCCGGCGGAGCCCAGTCCCGGACATGCCCCTGATGAAGCAGGCCTCCACCGTCGAGTCGACGACGAGAATGCGGGATAAGCATCGTCGACGTCGATGCGGGAACTACTTCAATATATAGTAAAATAAAGTAGTTTTATTAATTAAATCAACTAGTTCAACTACTAAGCACTTACTATAAATAAATAAAGTAGTACTTACTAAAAATAAACTACTTCTATAGTAAAATAAAGTAGTTTATTAAATCAACTAGCTAGTTCAACTATATATTAAGAACTTACTATAAATAAAATAAAGTAGTACTTACAAAAAATAAACTAGTTTAACTATAGATCTATTATTTTTCTAACTAATTATATTAAACACTTTATCTTCTTATTTTCCTTTTTCCTCTCTTCTAAATATGAACATATTCATAAATGACTTTGATCATACACAATGTTCCTATACATACATAATATGAACATATACATAAATTGACAAAGAAAATTGTATGAACAAAAAAATCATTAAAATTCTATGAACAAAATTACAACAGAAAAAAATCATAAAAGATTGACATATTCGATCTTTGCATATATATATGAACATACAAACATGCATATTCAACAATAATATCACCAAAAAAATCTATTAACAGAAAAAAAATCTAACACGATATGACTAAATTACACAATATGAAAAAAATCTATGAACTACACATCTAACAAAAAAATCTATGAACTACAAAAAAATCTAACAAAATCTAACTCAATTAACTACACATCAAAATTACTGCACATCTAAATTAACTACACATCAAATTAAATTAGCAAAATTCAACCTCACGGGATGACGACGGCGTGAGGGGCGCGGCGAGAACGACAGGCAGGGGACGGCGACGGCGACGGTGCGTGAGGGGCGGCGCGGCGACCGTCGACGGTGAGGGGCGGCGCGGGGTGGGGAGGCGACGGGCAGGGGCCGGCGGCGTCGCGGGGCACGGGGCACAGGGCGGGGGGCGGCGACGGCGTCGGGGCCATGACGGCAACGGCGAGGCGGAGACGGGCAGCCTGGCGGCGTTGGGGCGGGGAAGAATGAATTGAACGTTGGTCCCAGTTCGTGAGACAAACCGGGACTAATGCGACCTTTAGTCCCGGTTGGTGGCACCAACCGGGACCAAAGGCCTCTTTTCAGCAGCTGCTACGTCTTGAGATTGCATTGATTTTTTTTGAAGAGGAAAGGGTGATGTAGCAATAGTAGCGTAAGTATTTCCCTCAGTTTTTGAGAACCAAGGTATCAATCCAGTAAGAGGCTCCTCAAAAGTCCCACGCACCTACACAAACAAACAAAGAACTCGCAACCAACGCAATAAAGGGGTTGTCAATCCCTTCACGGCCACTTGCGAAAGTCAAGATGCAAATAAAAGTAGATTGGAAGCAAATATGATAAGAGATAGACCCAGGGGCCATAGGTTTCACTAGTGGCTTCTCTCAAGATAGCATAAGTATTACGATGGGTGAACAAATTACTGTCGAGCAATTGATAGAAAAGCGAATAATTATGAGATTATCTAGGCATGATCATGTATATAGGCATCATGTCCGCAACAAGTAGACCGACTCCTGCCTGCATCTACTACTATTACTCCACACATCGACCGACTCCTACCTGCATCTACTACTATTACTCCACACATCGACCGACTCCTGCCTGCATCTAGAGTATTAAGTTCATAAGAACAGAGTAACGCATTAAGCAAGATGACATGATGTAGAGGGATAAACTCAAGCAATATGATATAAACCCCATCTTGTTATCCTCGATGGAAACGATACAATATGTGACTTGCAACCCTTTCTGTCACTGGGTAAGGACACCGCAAGATTGAACCCAAAGCTAAGCACTTCTCCATGGCAAGAAAGATCAATCTAGTAGGCCAAACCAAACTGATAATTCAAAGAGACTTGCAAAGATAACTCAATCTTACATAAAAGAATTCAGAGAAGAATCAAATATTATTCATAGATAAACTTGATCATAAACCCACAATTCATCGGATCTCGACAAACACACCGCAAAAAGAGTTTACATCGAATAGATCTCCACAAGAGAGGGGGAGAACATTGTATTGAGATCCAAAAAGAGAGAAGAAGCCATCTAGCTAATAACTATGGACCCGTAGGTCTGTGGTAAACTACTCACAACTCATCGAAGGGGCTATGATGTTGATGTAGAAGCCCTCCGTGGTTGATTCCCCCTCCGGCGGAGCGCCGGCCAAGGCTCCAAGATGAGATCTCGCGGATACAAAAGGTTACGGTGGTGGAAATTGTGTTTCGTTCGCTCCCTGGATGTTTTCGGGGTATGTAGGCTTATATAGGAGGAAAAAGTACGTCGGTGGATGCCTGAGGGGCCCACGAGACAGGGGGAGGCGCGCCCTCCTATCTCGTGGAGGCCTCGGCAGCTTCTTGACTTGCACTCCAAGTCCTCTAGATCACGTTCGTTCCAAAAATCACGCTCCCGAAGGTTTCATTCCGTTTGGACTCCGTTTGATATTCCTTTTCTTCGAAATACTGAAATAGGCAAAAAAAACAGCAATACGGGCTGGGCCTCTGGTTAGTAGGTTAGTCCCAAAAATGATATAAATATGTAAAATAAAGCCCATAAACATCCAAAAGGGGTAATATAATAGCATGGAACAATCAAAAATTATAGATACGTTGGAGACGTATCAAGCATCCCCAAGCTTAATTCCTGCTCGTCCTCGAGTAGGTAAATGATAAAAAAGAGAATTTTTGATGTGGAGTTCTACCTAGCATAATTCTCAATGTAATTTTCTTTATTGTAGCATGAATGTTCAGATCCAAATGATACAAAAAAAAGTTCATATTAACATGAAAATGGTGATACTTCAAGCATACTAATCAAAGTAATCATGTCTTCTCAAAATAACATGGCCAAAGAAAGTTATCTCTACAAAATCATATAGTCTGGCTGTTGCTCTATCTTCATCACACAAAGTATTTAATCATGCACAACCCCGATGAGGATCCAAGCAATTGTTTCATACTTTAATAGTCTCAAACTCTTTCAACTTTCATGCAATACATGAGCGTGAGCCATGGACATAGCACGACATGTGGAATAGAATGGTGGTTGTGGAGAAGACAAAAAGGAGAAGATAGTCTCACATCAACTAGGCGTATCAATGGGCTATGGAGATGCCCATTAATAGATATCAATGTGAGTGAGTAGGGATTGCCATGCAACGGATGCACTGGAGCTATAAATATATGAAAGCTCAACAAAAGAATATAAGTGGGTGTGCATCCAACTCGCTTGCTCACGAAGACCTAGGGCACTTTGAGGAAGCCCATCATTGGAATATACAGGCCAAGTTCTATAATGATAAATTTTCACTACTATATGAAAGTGACAATATATGAGACTCTCTATCATGAAGATCATGGAGCTATTTTGAAGCACAAGTGTGGAAAAAGAGATAGTAGCATTGTCCCTTCTCTCTTTTTCTCTCATTCTATTTTTTCTTTTTCCTTTTTTCTATATTTTTCTTTTTTTTCTTTGCCCCTTTTTTTCCTTTTTGGCTTTCCTTTTTTTTCTCTTTTTTTGTAAAGTCCGAAGTCTCATCCCGACTTGTGGGGGAATCATAGTCTTCATCATCCTTTCCTCACTAGGACAATGCTCTAATAATGAAGATCATCACACTTTTATGGATTTACAACTCAAGAATTACAACTCAAGAGTGACAACTCAAGATATGACTCTATATGAATGCCTTCGGCGGTGTACCGGGATATGCAATGAAACAAGAGTGACATGTATGAAAATTATGAAGGTGGCCTTGCCACAAATACGATGTCAACTACATGATCATGCAAAAAACAATATGACAAAAGTAATATGTGTCATATGAACGGAACGGTGGAAAGTTGCATGGCAATATATCTCAGAATGGCTATGGAAATGCCATAATAGGTAGGTATGGTGGCTATTTTGAGGAAGGTAAATGGTAGGTGTATGGTACCGGCGAAAGTTGCATGACACAAGAGAGGCTAGCAATGGTGGAAGGGTGAAAAGGGTGCGTATAATCCATGAACTCAACATTAGTCAAAAGAACTCATGTACTTGTTGCAAAAATCTAGAAGTCATCAAAAACCAAAGCACTACGCGCATGCTCCTAGGGGGATGCATTGGTAGGAAAAGACCATCGCTCGTCCCCAACCGCCACTCATAAGGAAGACAATCAATAAATAAAATTGTGCTCCAACTACATCACAAAGCGGTTCACCATACGTGCATGCTACGGGAATCACAACCCTCAACACAAGTACTTTTCATAACCGCCTCAACTAGCATGACTTTAATCTCACTACCTCCATATCTCAAAACAATTATCAAGCATCATATTGATCATAGCATCCAATTCTTTTCTATGATAGTTTTTATTATACCCAATTTGGATGCTCATCATTCTAGGACCAATTTTATAACCAAAGCAAATACCATGCTGTTCTAAAAGACTCTCAAAAATATATAAGTGAAGCATGAGAGACTAGCAATTTCTTCAAAATTAAGACAACACCGTGCTCTAAAAGATATAAGTGAAGCACTAGAGCAAAAACTATCAGGCTCAAAAGATATAAGTGAAGAACATAGAGTATTCTAGCAAATTCTAATCAAATAGGCTTCTCCCAAAAGGTGTGTACAGCAAGGATGATTGTGGTAAACTAAAAAACAAAGACTAATATAATACACAACACTCCAAGAAAAACACATATCATGTGGCGAATAAAAATATAGCTCCAAGTAAAGTTACCAATGAACAAAGACGAAAGAGGGGATGCCTTCCCGGGGCATCCCCAAGCTTAGGCTTTTGGCTATCCTTGAATATCTTGGGGTGCCTTGGGAATCCCCAAGATTAGGCTCTTGCCACTCCTTATTCCATAGTCCACAAAAGCTTTACCCAAAACTTGAAAACTTCACAACACAAAACTCAACAGGAAATCTTATAAGCTCCGTTAGTGAAAGAAAACAAAACCACCACCTAAGGTACTGTAATCAACTCATTCTTTATTTATTTTTGTGTTAAACCTACTGTAATCCAACTTATCTATGGTTTATAAACTAATTTACTAGCCATAGATGCAGGGCCGGCCTTGAGGGGGGGCAGGGGGGCGGCCGCCCTGGGCCGCCAAGTTGGAGGGGGCCCCAAATATGTATTTGCATTAGGCCTACGATTTAGGCTGCAGTAAAAAAGGTTCATCTGTGCTGGCCCATCGCCCAAGTGGTCGCAGCTATTGTCGATGGAAAGTCTTTTTTTGCGAAAATTGTAGATGGAAAGTCTGATACATCGGCATAACTCACGCATTGACTCGCCGGATCCATGACCAAATGCATGCATCGCCATCACGAACGCAGCAGTTGCCACTTTTTCGTCTCAAGCCTAGATCATGGCAGATGAACCAGGAGAGGTTTCTCAAGTAAGAGGCCTGGGTCTCAACTCTCAAGGGACATGGTCCGCGCCGGAAATCAGCGGCGAATCGGTGCTGCTATGTGTCGTCTATAGAGGTGAGTTTTGCTGGACGACATCTTCCACTATTTGCACAATTAATCATTCTAATTCTATGGTTTAATGTTGATGTTCGCATGGTGCTATAGATGTCAATTCTCAAGCAAAGAAAGAGGTTCTAGATGCAGCTCATGGCGGTTAATTTATAGATGAACTGAGCAATGACGGCACGATTGGGTAACTAACTCTTGATTTAATCATTTGCATAACTAGGTGGGAGTAACTTTGCACTATGGCGGCACCGCAGATTTGATTTTGAAGATATAAAGGTATCTAAGTTTTGAAGTTATGAAGAAATATTTTCCACATCAGTCATATGGATTTACTCATCTATCTAATTTCTCATATACTCCTATTTGTGGTAACAGTCTTACCATTGTCACTACGAGAATTTAAAATTGAATTCAATAATGCATTTAGGATACAAATTGTTTTATGACTATTCTTGGAGTCTTCTGTCCCTTTTGGTTCCTAAAATAATATACTCCTAGAGATGTAGTTTAAACATGTCTTTGCATCACGCTCTGTTGTATACTTTCTCCATAGCCCGTAACTTTGATATTTATGTTGAGGGCCCCTAGGTTTTAGTTTCGCCCCGGGCCCCCAAAATCTCAGGACCGCCCCTGCATAGATGCATCGAAATAAGGAAACAACACACGAAAAACAGAATCTGTCAAAAACAGAATAGTCTGTAGCCATCTGTAACTAACGCAAACTTCTAGAACTCTAAAACTCCTACCAAAATAGGAAGTCCTGGACAATTTGTTTATTGATCAGCATCAATAATCAACGCAAAATCAAGTTTCTGTGATTTAACAAAATTATTTTCGTGCGTGCAAAGTTTTTGTTTTTCAGCAGAATCAACTCAACTATCAGCATAGGTTATCCTATAGGTTCTACTTAGCACAAACACTAATTAAAAGATAAAAACACATCTAAACAGAAGGTAGATTCAAGATTTATTACTAAAAAGTAACAAAAACAAAAACACAAAGAAAATTGGGTTGCCTCACAACTAGCGCTAGCGTTTAACGCCCCTAGCTAGGCATAAAAGCGAAGATAGATCTAACGAGTGCCATCTTTGGCACTAAATTCATAAGTAACCCGCATGATAGATTCATAAGGTAATTTGACTTTCTTTCTTGGAAAGTGCTCCATGCCTTTCTTTAATGGAAATTGGAATCTAATATTCCCTTCCTTCATGTCAATAATCGCACCAATCGTTCTAAGGAAAGGTCTACCAAGAATAATAGGGCAAGAAAGATTGCAATCTATATCAAGAACGATAAAATCTATGGGCACAAAATTTCTATTAGCAACAATGAGAACATCATTGATCCTTCCCATTGGCTTTTTAATGGTGGAATCCGCAAGGTGCAAATTTAAAGATCAATCATCAAGATCATGGAAACCTAGAATGTCACATAAAGTTTTCGGAATCATGGAAACACTAGCACCCAAATCACACAAAGCAAAACACTCATGATATTTAATTCTAATCTTTATAGTAGGTTCCCACTCATCATTGAGTTTTATAGGTATAGAAACTTCCAAATTAAGTTTTTCATCATAAGATTGCATCAAGGCATCAACGATATGTTTGGTAAAAGCTTTATTTTGACTATAAGCATGAGGAGAATTAACAACGGATTGCAACAAGGAAATACTACCTTCTAAAGAATAATTATCATAATCAAAATCCTTGAAATCCGAGATAGTGGGTTCAATGCTATTTAAAGTTGTGACCTCTCCAGTCACACTTTTACCAAATTTAGCATCAAGATCTAAAACCTCCAAATTCTTGGGACGCCTTCTAGGTAAAGTTGACTCATCAGCAGTCCCATAATTATGCAAAATCATATTGCAAAACATAGATCTAATAGGATACGCATCAATAACTTTAAGATCTTCATCGCCTTTACAAAGCAATCTTTCTGAGCACGCAATCTAGCAGTTCTTTCCTTGCACTCATCAATGGAAATTCTTATTGATTTGAGAGACTCATTGATATCATGCTTAGGAGGAGAATATCTAAGTTTAAGAGAATCAACATCAAGCGAAAGTCTATCAACATTCCTAGCCAAATCATCAACTTTGAGCAATTTTTCTTCAAGGAAAGCATTAAAATTCTTTTGAGAAATCATAAATTATTTCACACTATTCTCAAAATCAGAGGGCATCTTATTAAAATTACCATAAGAATTATTGTAGGAATTTCCATAATTATTAGAGGAACTACTAGGGAACGGTCTAGCATTAAAGTTTCCTCTATAAGCATTGTTTCCAAAACTATTCCACCAACAAAATTCACATCCATAGATTCATTATTATTCTCAATCAAAGTAGACAAAGGCATATCATTGGGATGAAGAGGAGTATTCTTAGTAGCAAACAATTTCATAAGTTCATCCATCTTTCCACTCAAAACATTGATTTCTTCTATAGCATGCACTTTTTTACTAGAAGATCTTTCGGTGTGCCATTGAGAATAATTAGCCATAATATTATCAAGAAGTTTTGTAGCATCTCCTAATGTGATTTCCATAAACGTGCCTCCTGCGGCCGAATCTAAGAGATTTCTAAAAGCAAAGTTCAAACCGGCATAAAAAATTAGTATGATCATCCATAAATTCAAACCATGAGTAGGGCAATTGCGAATCATCAATTTCATTCTTTCCCAAGATTAGGCAACATGCTCATGATCAAGTTGTTTAAAATTCATAATATCATTCCTAAGAGTGATAATCTTAGCGGGAGGAAAATACTTAGAGATAAAAGCATCTTTGCACTTGTTCCAAGAATCAATACTATTTTTAGGCAAAGACGAAAACCAGACTTTAGCACGATCTCTAAGTCAAAAAGGAAATAACTTCAATTTAACAATATTGTTATCCGTGTCTTTCTTCTTTTGCATATCACAAATCAACAAAGTTGTTTAGATGAGTAGCGGCATCTTGACTAGGAAGGCCGGCGAATTGATCTTTCATAACAAGATTCAGCAAAGCAGTATTGATTTCACACGACTCAACATCATTAAGAGGAGCAATCGGAGTACTAAGGAAATCATTATTATTGGTATTCGAGAAATCACACAATTTGGTATTATCTTGCGCCATGGCAACAAGTAATCCAACACACAAGCAAACAGAAAAAAGGCAAGCGAAAAAGAGAGGAGGAGATTGAGAAAGAGAGGGTGAATAAAACGGCTAGGGTGAAGTGGGGGAGAGGAAAATCAGAGGCAAATGGCAAATAACGTAAATGCGAGCAAGCTGGGTTTGTGATGGGTACTTGGTATGTCTTGACTTGAGCAAAGACCTCCCCGGCAACGACACCAGAAATCCTTCTTGCTACATCTTGAGCTTGCATTGGTTTTCCTTGAAGAGGAAAGGGTGATGCAGCAATAGTAGCATAAGTATTTCCCTTAGTTTTTGAGAACCAAGGTATCAATCCAGTAGGAGACTCCTCAAAAGTTCCACACACCTACACAAACAAACAAAGAACTCGCAACCAACGTAATAAACGGGTTGTCAATCCCTTCACGGCCACATGCGAAAGTGAGATCTAATAGAGGTAGTATGATAAGATAAATATATTTTTTGGTATTTTATAATATAGATGCAAAAAGTAAAGATGCAAATAAAAGTAGATTGGAAGAAAATATGATAAGAGATAGACCCGGGGGCCATAGGTTTCACTAGTGGCTTTTCTCAAGATAGCATAAGTATTACGGTGGGTGAACAAATTACTGTCGAGCAATTGATAGAAAAGCGAATAATTATGAGATTATTTAGGCATGATCATGTATATAGGCATCATGTCCGCAACAAGTAGACCGACTCCTGCCTGCATCTACTACTATTACTCCACACATCGACCGACTCCTACCTGCATCTACTACTATTACTCCACACATCGACCGACTCCTGCCTGCATCTAGAGTATTAAGTTCATAAGAACAGAGTAACGCATTAAGCAAGATGACATGATGTAGAGGGATAAACTCAAGCAATATGATATAAACCCCATCTTGTTATCCTCGATGGCAACAATACAATATGTGACTTGCAACCCTTTCTGTCACTGGGTAAGGACACCGCAAGATTGAACCCAAAGCTAAGCGCTTCTCCCATGGCAAGAAAGATCAATCTAGTAGGCCAAACCAAACTGATAATTCGAAGAGACTTGCAAAGATAACTCAATCATTCATAAAAGAATTCAGAGAAGATTCAAATATTATTCATAGATAAACTTGATCATAAACCCACAATTCATCGGATCTCGACAAACACACCACAAAAATAGTTTACATCGAATAGATCTCCTTATGAGAGGGGGAGATCATTGTATTGAGATCCAAAAAGAGAGAAGAAGCCATCTAGCTAATAACTATGGACCCGTAGGTCTGTGGTAAACTACTCACAACTCATTGGAGGGGCTATGGTGTTGATGTAGAAGCCCTCGGTGGTCGATTCCCCCTCCGGCGGAGCGCCGGCCAAGGCTCCAAGATGAGATCTCGCGGATACAGAAGGTTACGATGGTGGAAATTGTGTTTCGTTCGCTCCCTGGATGTTTTTGGGGTACGTAGGCTTATATAGGAGGAAGAAGTACGTCGGTGGATGCCCGAGGGTCGCACGAGACAGGGGGCGCACCCTATAGGGGGGGCACGCCCTCCTATCTTGTGGAGGCCTTGGCAGCTTCTTGACTTGCACTCCAAGTCCTCTGGATCACGTTCGTTCCAAAAATCACGCTCCCGAAGGTTTCATTCTGTTTGGACTCCGTTTAATATTCCTTTTCTTCGAAATACTGAAATAGGCAAAAAAACAGCAATACGGGCTGGGCCTCCGGTTAGTAGGTTAGTCCAAAAAATGATATAAATATGTAAAATAAAGCCCATAAACATCCAAAAGGGGTAATATAATAGCATGGAACAATAAAAAATTATAGATACGTTGGAGATGTATCAGCAGCCCAAATAGCGGGAAGCAGAGGCCTTTGGTCGCGGTTGGTGGCACCAACCGGGACTAAAGGGGGGGCATTGGTACCGGTTTGTGCCACCAACCGGGACCAATGCACCCCTTTAGTCTCGGGTGGTGGCCGGGACTAAAGGCCTCGCACAGCGCGGTGCGGTGGGAATTATTTATTTTCTTTTGATTTTTCCTTTATTTTTTTATTCTTTTTTCTTTTAGCTCAGAATAATTATAATCTTTTTGTTACTCCATTAGTTCCCAAATTTGAATAGTTTAAATTTTAATTTTTTGAAATTTGTGTGAATCACTAGTTTGTGAATAACTTCACTATAAAATATATTTGGAGTGATTCATTTTCCTGCTATTTAATATTACTGCGTTTTCTCATTATATTGAAAAATAGATTTTGTTATTTTAGTTTCTATCAAAAAAATCTTTATGACAATTCTTTTTGCTACTAAAGTTTCTAACAAAAAATTCTTTATGATAATTATTTCTGCTTTTCATGTTTTGAACAGAAAATACTTTGATAATTTTAGTTGCATAAATTTTATATAATTTTAGTTTAAAAAATACTAGAGGTTTATAAAAGCTTTTTAGTTGATTCCTTTTGCTATTAGAGTTTTATAAAAGCATTTACTCTTTTTTTAGTTATAAGACCTTGAAATTGAAAAGCATTTCAAATGCACTCTGAAAATGTTGAAAGTTGGCATGGTATCATCATTTCACCCACATAGCATGTGCTAAAAAGTTGAGAGGGTTATGGGAAAAACTGGATACACTTCGTGTACAAAATGGACAATCTCTTTCGAAGTATCAGGGTTTCATACGGAAACTCATCTGTTACACAGGGATTTCTTTTTTTTTAACTTATTTGAACTCCTGACTTTTTGTGTGTTCAAAATGCACCATTCAAAGCCAGATCATCAATTTTCAACCCTTCCTGACTTGATTTGTTATTTTTCATGCATTTATTGATTATTTTGTGCTATAAGACTCTAAAATTGAAAAGCATTTCAAATGAACTATGAAAAGGTTGGAAGTTGGCATGGTATCATCATTTCATCCACATAGCATGTGCAAGAAAGTTGAGTGGGTTACGGCAAAAACTGGATTCACTTCATGTACAAAACGGACAATCTCTTTCGAAGTATCAGGATTTCATACGGAAACTTGTCTATTACAATAGGCATTTCAAATGAACTACGAAAAGGTTGAAAGTTGGCATGGTATCATCATAATAGGTGTGGACAAAGTCTTCACTTTTTCTTCGCTTGTGTCCTTTCCTTATTGCGCCGTAACCATGGATAATCTTCATCATTTATCAGGATGCTTGGGTCAGCCTTGACTTTGAAGGGAGGAATTTCATGAAACTTTTCATAATCTTCGGACATGTCTATCTTGCCCTCCACTCCCACGATGTCCCTTTTTCCTGAAAGAACTATGTGGTGCTTTGGCTCATCGTATGATGTATTTGCTTCCTTATTTTTTCTTTTTCTCGGTTTGGTAGACATGTCCTTCACATAGATAACCTGTGCCACATCATTGGCTAGGACGAACGGTTCGTCAGTGTACCCAAGATTGTTCAGATCCACTGTTGTCATTCCGTACTGTGGGTCTACCTGCACCCCGCCTCCTGATAGATTGACCTAGTTGCATTTAAACAAAGGGCCTCTAGGTCTTTCCAGTAGTGTAGATACCAAACTATAGGTTTCTTCTTCCACATGGGTGTGTGTCCCTCAGCGTCACCCGGAACAGCTAGTCCGCCGAGACCCTTTGAAGGAGATATGCCCTAGAGGCAATAATAAAGTTATTATT
Organism: Triticum timopheevii; assembly: GCA_963921465.1. Taxonomy (NCBI): domain Eukaryota; kingdom Viridiplantae; phylum Streptophyta; class Magnoliopsida; order Poales; family Poaceae; genus Triticum; species Triticum timopheevii. Next base: position 28,817,234 of record OY997271.1, on the reverse strand, counting down.
TATTTCCTTATTTCATGATAAATGTTTATTATTCATGCTAGAATTGTATTAACCGGAAACATAATACATGTGTGAATACGTAGACAAACATAATGTCACTAGTATGCCTCTACTTGACTAGCTCGTTAATCAAAGATGGTTAAGTTTCCTAACCATAGACATGAGTTGTTATTTGATTAACAGGATCACATCATTAGAGGAATGATGTGATTGACTTGACCCATTCCGTTAGCTTAGCACATGATCGTTTAGTATGTTGCTATTGATTTCTTCATGACTTATACATGTTCCTATAACTATAAGATTATGCAACTCCCATTTACCGGAGGAACACTTCATTTGCTACCAAACGTCACAACGTAACTGGGTGATTATAAAGGTGCTCTACAGGTGTCTCCGAAGGTACTTGTTGGGTTGGCGTATTTCGAGATTAGGATTTGTCACTCCAATTGTCGGAGAGGTATCTCTGGGCCCACTCGGTAATGCACATCACTATAAGCCTTGCAAGCATTGTAACTAATGAATTAGTAACTTGATGATGTATTACGGAATGCGTAAAGAGACTTGCCATTAACAAGATTAAACTAGGTATTGAGATACCGACGATCGAATCTCGGGCAAGTAACATACCGATGACCAAGGGAACAACGCATGTTGTTATGCGGTTTGACCGATAAAGATCTTCGTAGAATATGTGGGAGCCAATATGAGCATCTAGGTTCCACTATTGGTTATTGACCGGAGACGTGTCTCGGTCATGTCTACTTAGTTCTTGAACCCGTAGGGTCCGCACGCTTAAAGTTCGATGACGGTTATATTATGTGTTTATGTGTTTTGATGTACCTAAGGTAGTTCGGACTCCCGGATGAGATGGGGACATGACGAGGAGTCTCGAAATGGTCGAGACGTAAAGATTGATATATTGGACCACTATATTCGGACATTGGAAAGGTTCCAAGTGATTCGGGTATTTATCGGAGTGCCCGGGGGTTATCGGAAACCCCGGGGGGACTATTGGGCCTACATGGGCCATAGGGAAGAGGGAAGGCATCCCACAAGGGGCAGCTGCACCCCCTCCCTATAGGGGGTCCAAATTGGACTAGGGAGGGGGCCCCCCCCCCTTTCCTTGTCCTTTCCCTCTCCTTCCTTCCCCCTTCCTTTTCCTAGTTGGACTAGGAAAGAGGGGAGTCCTACTCCTACTAGGAGGAGGACTCCTCCCCTCCTTGGTGCGCCCCAAGGCTGGTCGGCCTCCCCCCTTGCTCCTTTTATACAGGGGCAGGGGGGCACCTCTAGACACAACAATTGATCCCTTGGATCTCTTAGCCGTGTGCGGTGCCCCCCTCCATGATAATCCACCTCGATAATATTGTAGCGGTGCTTAGGCGAAGCCCTGCGTCGGTAGAACATCATCATCGTCAACACTTCATCGTGCCGAAGGAACTCTCCCTCAAAGCTCGGCTGGATCGGAGTTCAAGGGATGTCATCAAGCTGAACGTGTGCTGAACTCGGAGGTGTCGTGTGTTCGGTACTTGATCGGTCGGATTGTGAAGACGTACGACTACATCAACTTTGTTGTGCTATGCTTCCGCTTTCGGTCTACGAGGGTACGTGGACTACACTCTCCCCTCTCGTTGCTATACATCACCATGATCTTGCATGTGCGTAGGAAATTTTGAAATTACTACGTTCCCCAACAGTGGCATCAGAGCCAGGTTTTATGCGTAGATGTTGTATGCACGAGTAGAACACAAGTGAGTTGTGGGTGATACAAGTCATACTGCTTACCAGCATGTCATACTTTGGTTCGGCGGTATTGTTGGATGAAGCGGCCCAGACCGATATACGCGTACGCTTACGCGAGACTGGTTCTACCGACGTGCTTTGCACACAGGTGGATGGCGGGTGTCAGTTTCTAGAACTTTAGTTGAACCAAGTGTGGCTACGCCCGGTCCTTGAGAAGGTTAAAACAGCACTAACTTGATGAACTATCATTGTGGTTTTGATGCGTAGGTAAGAACGGTTCTTGCTTAGCCCGTAGCAACCACGTAAAACTTGCAACAACAAAGTAGAGGATGTCTAACTTGTTTTTGCAGGGCATGTTGTGATGTGATATGGTCAAGGCATGATGCTATATTTTATTGTATGAGATGATCATGTTTTGTAACCGAGTTATCGGCAACTGGCAGGAGCCATATGGTTGTCGCTTTATTGTATGCAATGCAATCGCCCTATAATTGCTTTACTTTATCACTAAGCGGTAGCGATAGTCGTAGAAGCAATAGTTAGCGAGACGACAACGATGCTACGATGGAGATCAAGGTGTCGCGCCGGTGACGATGGTGATCATGACGGTGCTTCAGAGATGGAGATCACAAGCACAAGATGATGATGGCCATATCATATCACTTATATTGATTGCATGTGATGTTTATCTTTTATGCATCTTATCTTTCTTTGATTGACGGTAGCATTATAAGATGATCTCTCACTAAATTTCAAGATAAAAGTGTTCTCCCTGAGTATGCACCGTTGCCAAAGTTAGTCGTGCCCAGACACCACGTGATGATCGGGTGTGATAAGCTCTACGTCCATCTACAACGGGTGCAAGCCAGTTTTGCACATGCAGAATACTCAGATTAAACTTGACGAGCCTAGCATATGCATATATGGCCTCGGAACACTAAGACCGAAAGGTCGAGCGTGAATCATATAGTAGATATGATCAACATAGTGATGTTCACCATTGAAAACTACTCCATTTCACGTGATGATCGGTTATGGTTTAGTTGATTTGGATCACGTGATCACTTAGATGATTAGAGAGATGTCTTCCAGATAAGATAGTGATTGACAAGAGTTCCCTAGTCACCATCACCAAGTTACTAGAACTTCGTGATGAACTATAGTATGCAAGGGATGACGAAAACGATTCCCGAGCTCTTTGTAATGTTGAAATTGACGAAGGTAGAAATCAAGAAAAGAGCATCAAGTGTTGATGATTGACAAGACCACTAGTTTCAAGAAAAGGGCAAAGGGAGAGAAAGGGAACTTCAAGTAGAATGAAAAGCAAGTTCTCACTCCCGCGAAGAAGCCCAAAGCTGGACCAAAGCCTGAAACGGAGTGCTTCTACTGCAAAGGAAATGGTCACTAGAAATGGAAATTCCCTGAATATTTGGTGGATAAGAAGGATGGCGGAGTGAACAAGGGTATTTTTGATATACAGGTTATTGATGTGTACCTTACTAGTGTTTATAGTAGCCCCTTGGTATTTGATACTTGTTCGGTTGCTAAAAATTAGTAACTCGAAACAGGAGTTACAGAATAAACAGAGACTAGTTGAGGGTGAAGTGACGATGTGTGTTGGAAGTGGTTCCAAGATTGATATGATCATCATTGCACACTCCCTATACTTCCGGGATTAGTGTTAAACCTAAATAAATGTTATTTGGCGTTTGCGTTGAGCATGAATATGATTTGATCATGTTTATTGCGATACGGTTATTCATTTAAAGTTAGAGAATAATTGTTATTCTGTTTACATGAATAAGACATTCAATGGTCATACACCCAATGAAAATAGTTTATTGGATCTCGATCGTAGTGATACACATATTCAAAATATTGATGCCAAAAGATGCAAAGTTCATAATGATAGTGCAACTTATTTGTGGCACTGTCGTTTGGGTCATATCGGTGTAAAGCGCATGAAGAAACTCCATAAAGATGGATTTTCGGAATCACTTGGTTATGAATCATTTGATGTTTGCGAACCGTGCCTTTTGGGCAAGATGACTAAAACTCCGTTCTCCGGAATAATGGAACGAGCTACTGACTTATTGGAAATAATACATACCGATGTATGCGATCCAATGAGTGTTGATGCTCATGGCAAGTATCGTTATTTTCCGACCTTCACAGATGATTTGAGCAGATATGGGTATATCTACTTGATGAAACATAAGTCTGAAATAGTTGAAAGGTTCAAAGAATTTCAGAGTGAAGTGGAAAATCATCATAACAAGAAAATAGAGTTTCTGCGATCTGATCGTGGAGATGAATATTTGAGTTACGAGTTTGGCCTTCAGTTAAAAAATGTGGAATAGTTTCACAAACTCATGCCACCTGGAACACCACAGCATAACGGTGTGTCCGAACGTCATAACCGCACTTTATTTGATATGGTGCGATCAATGATGTCTCTTACCGATTTACCAATATCGTTTTGGGGTTATGCATTAGAGATAGCTGCATTCATGTTAAATCGATTGAGACGACATCGTATGAACTATGGTTTAGCGATAAACCTAAGATGTCGTTTCTTAAAGTTTGGAGTTGCGATGCTTATGTGAAAACGTTTCAACCTGATAAGCTCGAACCCAAATTGGAGAAATGTGTCTTCATAGGATACCCAAAGGAAACTGTTGGGTACACCTTCTAATCACAGATCCAAAGGCAAAATATTCGTTGCTAAGAATGGATCCTTTCTAGAGAAGAAGTTTCTCTCGATAGAAGTGAGTGGGAGGAAAGTAGAGCTTGATAAGGTAATTTGTACCTTCTCCCGAATGGAAAGTAGTTCATCATAGAAATCACTTCCAGTGATTCCTACACCAATTAGTGAGGAAGCTAATGATGATGATCATGAAACTTCAGATTAAGTTACTACAAAACCTCGTATGTCTTCCAAAGTATAGTACGCACCAGAGTGGTCCGGTAATCCTGTTATGGAATTCATGTTACTAGACCATGATAAACCTACGAACTATGAGGAAGCGATGATGAGCCCAGATTCCGCGAAATGGTTTGAGGCCATGAAATCTGAGATGGGATCCATGTATGAGAACAAAGTGTGGACTTTGGTGGAGTTGCCCGATGATCGGCAAGCCATATTGTATAAATGGATCTTCAAGAGGAAGACAGACCCTGATAGTAGTGTTACTATCTACAAAGCTCGACTTATCGAAAAAGGTTTTTGACAAAGTTCAAGGTGTTGACTACGATGAGATTTTCTCACTCGTATCGATGCTTAAGTTTGTCCGAATCATGTTTTGTTTTTGCATTTTGTCTACTGTAATATGACTTCTCCATGGCTTAATCGACTGATATAAATTGATAGCTTCACCAAAACAAGCAAACTATGCATCAAAAACAGAACAGTCTGTAGTAATCTGAACATCCACCATACTTCTGTTACCCCAAAATTTCTACCAAAATTAGGAAAACTAAACAAGTTGTATAGCAACACAGTGCAAAAGAAATCAGAACCAATTGACGTTCCAGTTAAAAATGTAAAATGGCGCACTACAGCCAAAGTTTCTGTCCTACACCGTACAAACCAACAAGCATTGTAAACATCCTAAAGGCAAACCTTAGCACATTATTTTTATAATATAATGGAATTATACAAGGGGATAATTATTTTTGATGAAAAGTTTCTGTAATCAAGATTCACAAAGTTTCCGTGAGCATGAACAAAGTTCAAGGAGCTCTCCCACTTCAACAATGCTTGTCTCTCTCACTTTCACTTTCCTTTTTGAAAAGTTTTTAGGTTCCCCTCTTTATTTATTTTTTGTTTTTAAACTATATGAAAGCACTCAACAGAAATAAATGACTCTCTAAAACTTCCGGGTTGTCTCCCTGGCAGCGCTTTCTTTAAAGCCATTAAGCTAGGCATTTAGTGGTCATGTAATGAATCCACCCGGATCCCAAGGTATATCAAAGCCAATTTTAATTAACAATGATTTGTAATTTAGTAGTGAGCACAAAGTAACATATATCATGCAACAACGAAGTCTAACTCTCTTCCTATGCATCGGCATGTCATAAAAGAACAATTCATGCACACCAAGTAAAGGCCAATGCATAGTATAAGCAATTTCTTGCAATTTCATAGTATGGGGAACATAGAGAGGTGGAGAAATAGTTCCTCTCTCATAATAATTGCAAGTAGGAGCAGCAATCACATGCATATTACATTCATCAAGATCATCATGTGCAATGGTAAAAGGCAACCCATCAATATAATCCTTAATAAGCACAAACTTCTCTGATATAGTGTAGTTTGGAGAATTCAAAAAGATAATAGGACTATCATGCGTGGGTGCAATAGCAACAATTTCATGTTTAACATAAGGAACTATAGCAAGTTCATCTCCATAAGCATAATTCATATTGGCATCTTGGCCACAAGCATAGCAAGTATCATCAAAAAGGGATATTTCAAACAAATTCAAGGGATCATAGCAATCATCACAGCAATAATCCTTCGGTAAGCACGAAGGGGAATTAAATAATGTATAAATTGGAGGGTTACTCTCATTAGAAGGTGGGCACAGGTAGCTAATCCGCTCTTCCTCTTTTTGTTCTTCACTCTCCTCATCATCTTCTTCATCCAATGAGCTCACAGTTTCATCAATTTCTTCTTCCATAGCTTCCTGCAAAATATTAGTCTCTTCTTGGGCAGCGGAGAATTTCACAATATATGGTTTAACATAGGCATTAGAAGCATAATTATCATAACAATATTCAAGTATGGGAAAACTTTCAGAATTGCAAAGAGTAGCATCATACTTTTCAATCAAAGAAGCAATTTCTAAAGCACCCTTAAAAGCAACAAATTCTTCAATTTGTTGAACATCATAGTAATTATAAACACCCTTAGCATACGAAGATACGATTCCATTACCACTAAACTCACATTGGTAGGGAAGGTGTTTCTTAGGGTTTTCAGAACAACAAGTAAAATCATAAAGATAACATAAATTCCAAGCATAGCATTGCAAACGTTGAATTTGATCCCATAATAGTTTCCCTTTTTCAGATATACGGTTTCGCACATAACAAGCATGCTCATATAAAGATTTGCCCTCAACTAAGCTAGTTGGGGTTTCAGCACGAGCACATAGGGATCGAAGATGATCCAAGTAAAAAGCTTCAGTAGTGTGATAGATTTTGAGTGGTTCCTCAACCATTGGAGCAGTAGGTATAACTAATTTTTTTGGTATTTTGCGTTTCCTACCCATACCTAAAGATAGAAAACAACTAAGGACAGCAAATAAAAATTACTTAGTGATAAAGCAAACAAGCACACACGAGAATATTCACCCCACGCTATCACTCCCCGGCAACGGCGCCAGAAAAAGGTCTTGATAACCCGCAAGTATACGGGATAGTTGTAGCCTCTTTCGATAAGTAAGAGTGTCGAACCCAACGAGGAGCTAAAGGTAGAACAAATACTCTCTCAAGTCCTATCGGCCACTGATACGACTCTACGCACGCTTGACGTTCGCTTTACCTAGAACAAGTATGAAACTAGAAGTACTTTGTAGGTGTGATAGGATAGGTTTGCAAGATAATAAAGAACATGTAAATATAAACTAGGGGCTGTGTAGATAAAGAAGCAATAAAGTAAATATAACGAGTGTGGAAAAGTGGTGGTAGGAGTTGTGGAATTGTCCCTAAGCAATTGACTATGTTACTAGACCGGTAATCACTATTGCAATTCTATTTGAGGGAGAGGCATAAGCTGACATAGTTTCTCTACTTGGATCATATGCACTTATGATTGGAACTCTGGCAAGCATCCGCAACTACTAAAGATTCATTAAGGTAAAATCCAACCATAGCATTAAAGCATCAAGTCCCCTTTTATCCCACATGCAAACAACCTACTTACTCGGGTCTGTGCTTCTGTCACTCACGCCACCCACCACAAGCAAATCATAAACATATTGCAAACCCGACAGCGGGAATCCCTCACGCTTGCGCGACACGGAGGGCACCATAGGACAGCACCAATAATAAAACATGCAACTCAAACAAATCATAGCAATTCATCAATCACCGATAGGACAACGAAAATCTACTCAGACATCATAGGATGGCAACACATCATTGGAAAATATTATGAAGCATAAAGCACCATGTTCAAGTAGAGGGTACAGCGGGTTGCGGGAGAGTGCACCGCTGTAGATAGAGGGGGGAAGGTGATGGAGATGTTGGTGAAGATGACGGCGGTGTTGGTGATGATGATGGCCCCCGGCGGCGTTCCGTGCCACCGGAAGCAAGGGGGAGAGAGCCCCCCTTCTTTTTCCTTGACCTTGACCTTCTCCCTAGATGGGAGAAGGGTTTCCCCTCTGGTCCTTGGCTCCCAGGCTTGGGAGGGGCGAGAGCCCCTCCGAGATTGGATCTATCTCTCTGTTTCTGCGTTCTGTTCTGGCTCTGTTTCACCATTTCGTGTATATATGGAGATCTGTAACTCCGATCGTCCTGAAACCTTCACCGTGATTTTTTTCCGAATATTAGCTTTCTTGCGGCAAAAGAAGAGCATCAACCGCCTTACGGTGGGCTCACAAGGGTAGGGGCGCGCCCAGGGGGGCAGGCACGCCCCCCTGCCTCGTGACCACCTCGGGCACTAGTTCGCGTTGATTTTCCTTCCAAATTTTCCATATTTTTCAAAAATAAGCCCCGTCCATTTTTATCCCGTTTGGACTCCGTTTGATATTGGGTTTCTGCTAAACAAAAACATGCAACAGACAGGAACTGGCACTGGGCACTGGATCAATATGTTAGTCCCAAAAATAATATAAAAAGTTGCCAAAAGTATATGAAAGTTGAATAATATTGGCATGGAACAATCAAAAATTATAGATACAACGGAGACGCATCACACCTCCAATCCTAGAGGGCATATGACCTTCTTTGCTGCGTACGTACTGTCGGGCAATTCATTATCCTTTGGAAGCTTCTTCTTCAATATTTTCAGTAGCTTCTCAAATCCTTTGTCAGGCACAGCATTCTCTGCCTTCCACTGCAGCAATTCCAGTAAGGTACCCAGCTTTGTGTTGCCATCTTCGCAATTGGGGTACAACCCTTTTTTGTGATCCCCTAACATGCAATCGAACTTCAGCTTCTCCTTTTGACTTTCGCATTGCGTTCTTGCATCGACAATGATCCGGCGGAGATCATCATCGGGCACATCGTCTGGTTCCTCTTGATCTTCAGCAGCTTCCCCCGTTGCAGCATCATCCGGCACATCGTCTGGTTCTTCTTGATCTTCAGCAGCTCCCCTCGTTGCAACACCACCATATTCAGGGGGCACATAGTTGTCATCGTCCTCTTCTTCTTCGTCGTCTTCCATCATAACCCCAATTTCTCCGTGCCTCGTCCAAACATTATAGTGTGGCATGAAACCCTTGTAAAGCTGGTGGGTGTGAAGGATTTTCCGATCAGAGTAAGACTTTGTATTCCCACATTTAGTGCATGGACAACACGTAAAACCATTCTGCTTGTTTCCCTCAGCCACTTCGAGAAAATTATGCACGCCCTTAATGTACTCGGAGGTGTGTCTGTCACCATACATCCATTACCGGTTCATCTGCGTGCATTATATATAATTATGTGTGTCAAAAGTAAGAAAATTAGACAAATATCTATCTAAAGTAAGAAAATCAGACAAGTATCAGAAAGAAGATAAGAACAAGAGGCTCACCACGGTGGTGCCGGCGACGAGATCGGCGCGGGCGATCAATGACGGTGAAAACAGGGACGGGGCGTGACGGACCGCTAAATCTAGACAAATCTCGAAAAAAATGGAGCTCCGAGGTCGAGCTTCGAGAGGAGAAAGCTTAACTAGTGTGGCTCAGGCATTTCATCGAACACCTCATGTGCATAGGAGGTGAACTAGAGCACCCAAATGCCCTCTCCTCGCTGGATTGAAAAAACAGAGCACTATGGAGTGCTCTACCGTGGCGGTGGGTTATATAGGCAAGTTATTTCTCCCGGTTCGTGGCATGAACCGGGACTAAAGCACCCCCTTCTGTCCCGGTTCAAGCCACGAACCGAGGCCAATGGTTGTGGGCCAGGAGCAAGGACCATTGGTCCCGGTTCGTGGCTTGAACCGGGACAAATGGTTCCACACGAACCGGGACCAATGCCCACGAGGCCCCGGCCGGCCCCCTGGGCTCACGAACCGGGTCTAATACCCCCATGGGTCCCGGTTCTTGAAGAACCGGAACTAATGCGCTGGCCAGGCCCGAATGATAGCCCTGTTTTCTACTAGTTTGTCCACGAAACCTCCGCCCTCCCCGTTTTCCGTCACCGGCCATGACGAATCGGTCAACCTCAGCCGCCGCGTGATGGCCATGGGGAGCTCCTCCTCCGCCTCCGTCATCGTCATCGCTGACGCAGGCTTGACCTTGGACCCCTCCCCTTGGCTCCCCTGCTATATATCCATACGCTGTTGTTGATGGTGGCTGTTGAGGTGAGGTGCGTCCTTGAGAAAGAGGAGGCAAGCGCGGAAGGCCAGCATGCAGGGGCCTAGCACTGAGCACTCCCGGGTCGGCAAGGGCGAAGGCGAGGGAGCAGGAGCCGAAGCGCGGAGGCGGCGGGCTGGGAAGAAAGGGGACGAGGCGGTGGGGATTTTTTTCACCTCGGTGTGATCTAGGTTTTCGCATCCCATGGTCCTATCCCTTCGGTGAAACGTTTTTCTCACCCAAAAATACTGGAACACCAAGATATTTATCAGGCCCACAATCAACGAGGCCCATCTTCCATTGGCTATCGAAGGAATTTCCCGCGTGCAACAGGACCAACGGACACAGAGCTGCCACCGTCAAAAGCCGTATGAAGGTAAAACAATCGAACGGGCAAGCTCGTTCAGCGCTCGCAAGTAGCTCAGATGGGCGGGTTGGCTAGCGTGATTTATACTTGTGTCAACCAAATAAAGGTATGCCATCTTCATCACCTGATACAAACCAGTAAAGGAGCTAGAGGAAAGAGTTCTTTCATGGCAACTCATGTTGTATGTATGTACCTGCAAAATCGAGATGTGGTTCACATTTTCTAGGAGATGAACAAAACCACATGCACGAATATCACTGAGGATAACATACCTCAACCACAGCAACAACCGATCAACAGCAAGAATAACAGCTGTGCAGATAGACGTTATTTCCTTGATTAGAGCAGCTAACCTTCCATCGCGTGCAAGAGAACCATTAAAAACTATACCCACAGTAGAACACCTTGCAGATTCAGTATTTCACAACTGATAGCATCATGACCCGGCTAAGCTGTGCCGAGCACGACAGTGTGGGGCGACACAGATCAAGAGTAGTGCAGCTTGGGAGAGGGCCATTGACCATGCCTATAATCAGTAAGCAACAACCATTATTTTGTGGTCTACACAATCACTGTTAGACCCCCCTAGCAAGGATGCACAAGCAACACAGGTGCACACAGGACGCTCACCACGCAAGGAAGAAAACTGACAACACAACACAAGCATGCACACGAGAGACAACATACAAACATCTCCAATAAGCAAAGAGTAAGAGTGTAGTTTTCAGATAAACTTAGAAACTAAACATCCAAAATTCATAATCTAATTAACTGGTCGGCAAGAGAAGCACCTGTGATCTGTGTTAACAAACTTTAATTGATCCATTAGGGAAGCTTGCATTTTCGCTTTTAGCAAGTTCAGCAAATGCTTTGTTGTACTGTTCGGCAATGCTCAGGCTAGCAGCCTAGAAATTAGTAGCAGTCATATACGTTTTGTTAGGCAAAAGGGAAAAGGACAATCAAAATCTTACTTGAAGGAACTCTTCCATCGAGATTTTACAAGAAACATGTGATAGCTTGGTGTTGCATTCAGATTTAAACGACTCGGATACACCTGATGTGCACATACTATCATCATCCCAATTCCCAAAACCATCACATCACAAGGATAACCATAATATTATGCTCCCAGGCGGCTCTGCCCTGGACCAAACAGCAGAGCAATTAGTTAGGACCTCACTGATGCAGATTCTAAACCAACAGTGGAACTACTAACTGATGCCAATAAATTAACTACCACTATTTCCCCTCCACCAGCCCCCCTAAAAAAACCCTAAATATTTCGTATAAGCATCAAATTCGTCACCCAAATTACCCAAAAACACAGCCACCCTAACTAACCTATAGTACATCAAATCAATGAGGATTATTTCCAGGAATGAGAGCAACAAGGATAAGGAAATGAAAAGCAGGAGGCACGTACATGGCTGAGAGGAAGTGAATGAAGATGTGGGAGCTCTTGGCGAAGGTGGACAGCCGGCCATGGCGTCCCTGTCCACGATACCTCCGCCCTCCCCGTTTTCCGTCACCGTCCATGACGAAGCGGTCGACCTCAGCCGCCGCGTGATGGCCATGGGGAGCTTCTCCTCCGCCTCCGTCATCGTCGTCGCTGACGCAGGCTTGACCTTGGACCCCTCCCCTTGGCTCCCCCTGCTATATATCCATACGATGCTGCTGATGGTGCCTGTTGAGGCGAGGTGCGTCTTCGAGGAAGAGGAGGCAAGCGCGGAAGGCCGGCGTGCTAGGGCCTAGCAATGAGCACTCCCGCAGCGGCAAGGGCGAAGGCGAGGGAGCAGGAGCGGAAGCGCAGAGGTGGCGGGCTGGGAAGAAAGGAGACGAGGCGGTGGGGATTTTTTTTTCACCTCGGCGTGATCTAGGTTTTCACATCCCACGGTCCTATCCCTTCGGTGAAACGTTTTTCTCACCCAAAAATACTGGAACACCAAGATATTTATCAGGCCCACTATCAACGAGGCCCATCTGCCATTGGCTATCGAAGGAATTTCCCGCGTGCAACAGGACCAACGGACACAGAGCTGCTACCGTCAAAAGCCGTATGAAGGTAAAACGATCGAACGGGCAAGCTCGTTCAGCGCTCGCAAGTAGCTCAGATGGGCGGGTTGGCTAGCGTGATTTATACTAGTGGTTGGGGCGCGCCCTGGCGCGCCGCTTGAGTGGGAGCTGGGCGGTGCCAGGTAGGACGCACCCTTTCCATTGTCCTATCTGTACTAATGAGCCTATGTGATGTTTGTGTCAAGGAACTGATATTTGAAACAAAGCAAAGCAGCAGAAATGAACAGATATACATCAGTCGCATTATAGACATAAACAGCTACAGTTAGACCTGATGAGTAGCAATTTTAGAGGTTACATGCACGACAGCATATATGCTAGCTTCCAAAAGCAACACATTGCAAGGTACAAAAGCAGAGTCAAGGTTCAACACATCATAAATTATACTTAAGAGGTTCGCACAAAAATAGATTATATTCATACGTCCATGGTGCGTCTAGAGCTGATGCATGGTGAGGATGAGGAGGCGCCTTACGATGGGAGATGCTTCCTTCACGGATGTTTGCGTGGTGGCGAAACTCTGACTAATTGGTGGTGATGGTTGCCCTCGTTAGTTCCTAGCATGATGCGACAACCATAGATAATATCAGTCTTCAACATTGCATCCACAATTAATCATGCTAACAAACATCGATACCCGATCATCGGGTAATTTTTCAGCAACAATAATTCAAGACTGAGTATAGAAAATACGTAAGTTTCAGACGCATGACATATCAAATAGATGATCCGACGGATTACGTTCTAACCTGAACTTCTTCAGCATCCACATCAGAGAGGGCACTCGTCACCTAACCATCTTCCCATCATTTGAAACTACCTATGAATGATAAAGAAAGTAAAGAACCACACAGATTATCATTTCTTGTGTTTGGATCAAGGGAGAATTGAACAAGAGCGCGGATGATTCCTTGATTATTATGAAGGCTACCAGTGAAAGTGCAACTCGACTGCAAGAGATTCTGGATGTCTACGAAAAACAGTCTGGCCAGAAAATCAATAGGAACAAGTCCTCCGCTTTCTTCAATAAGAAAACGAGCAATCATAACAAGCAACAAGTTCTGCAGGTCCTTGGTATCTGTACTGAAACACAAATGAGCGCTATCTTGGTCTACCGGTACATCTAAGAGCAGCAAAAAGTAATGAGTTCGAATACATCAAGGAAAGCATCTGGAGGAGAATCCAGGGTTGGATTGAGAAACTCTTGTCCAAGATGGGGAAGGAGACTTTGATAAAAGCCGTGGCGCAGGCCATCCCAACCGATGCAATGTCCTGTTTTGACCTAACCAAGAGCCTGTGCGAAGAAATTAGCTCAATGATTTGTCGTTACTGGTGGAGTCAGCAAGGCGGGCAGCATAAGTGTCACTGGATCGGGTGGGAAAGACTCACGAAAGCGAAGAAGGCGGTGGGCTGGGTTTCCGTGACCTTCATATCTTTAACATGGCCATGCTCGCTCGTCAAAGCTGGAGGTTGATCCAAAACCCGGAATCGCTATGCGCAGTGGTGTTGAAGGCGAAGTACCACCATGATTGCTCAATTCTGGAGGCCGGTGAGCATAGGGATATGTCCTACACCTGGCGCAGCATTCTTCGAGGCCGCGACCTGCTTAAGGAGGGCATTGTTTGGCGAATTGGGGATGGCACTCAAGTAATCTGTTGGACGGATCCGTGGCTGCCGAGGGGGGTGACAAGGAGACATGTTGCTCACCAAGGGAGGTCCATTGTTTCGAAGTTGTATGAGTTGATCAACCCAATTACTGAAAACTGGGATGAGGATCTTGTGAGGGAGCTATTTACCCAGGACGATGCTCGGATTATTCTGGCCATACCATTGAAATCAGACATGGAAGATGCAGTCTCTTGGCATTTTGACAAGAAGGTTTTTTTTTCAGTGAAGTCTGCCTACCAACTGGGAGTGAACCTAAAGGAAGCTAATAAGCAACAAAACTCCGGTCCCTCCAGTGAGCAAGGTAAGTCCCTGGACAAGTGGCAGCATATTTGGAAGCTTCAACTCCCAGGTAAGGTTTGTTGGGGAACGTAGCAGAAACTCAAAATTTTCCTACGTGTCACCAAGATCTATCTATGGAGAAACCAGCAACGAGGGGAAGGAGAGTGCATCTACATACCCTTGTAGATCGCTAAGCGGAAGCGTTCAAGAGAACGGGGTTGATGGAGTCGTACTCGTCGTGATTCAAATCACCGATGATCTAGTGCCGAACGGACAGCACCTCCGCGTTCAACACACGTACAGCTCGACGATGTCTCCCACGCCTTGATCCAGCAAGGAGAAAGGGAGAGGTTGAGGAAGACTCCATCCAGCAGTAGCACAACGGCGTGGTGGTGATGGAGGAGCGTGGCAATCCTGCAGGGCTTCGCCAAGCACCTACGGGAGAGGAGGAGGTGTCACGGGAGGGAGGGAGGCGCCAGGGGCTCAGGTATGGATGCCCTCCCTCCCCTCCACTATATATAGGGGCAAGGGAGAGGGGGGAGGCGCAGCCTTGCCCCTTCCTCCAAGGAAGGGGTGCGGCCAAGAGGGGGGGAGGAGTCCTTCCTCCCCAAGGCACCTCGGAGGTGCCTTCCCCCTTGAGGACTCTTCCCTCTAGGGTTCCCTAGGCGCATGGGCCTCTTGGGGCTGGTGCCCTTGGCCCATGTAGGCCAAGGCGCACCCCCTACAGCCCATGTGGCCCCCCGGGGCAGGTGGCCCCACCCGGTGGGCCCCCGGGACCCTTCCGGTGGTCTCGGTACAATACCGATGACCCCGAAACTTGTCCCGATAGCCGAAACAGGACTTCCTATATATAAATCTTTACCTCCGGACCATTCCGGAACTCCTCGTGACGTCCGAGATCTCATCCGGGACTCCGAACAACATTCGGTAACCACATACAAGCTTCCTTTATAACCCTAGCGTCATCGAACCTTAAGTGTGTAGACCCTACGGGTTCGGGAGACATGCAGACATGACCGAGATAACTCTCCGGTCAATAACCAACAGCGGGATCTGGATACCCATGTTGGCTCCCACATGTTCCACGATGATCTCATCGGATGAACCACGATGTCAAGGACTTGATCAATCCCGTGTACAATTCCCTTTGTCTAGCGGTACGATACTTGCCCGAGATTTGATCGTCGGTATCCCGATACCTTGTTCAATCTCGTTACCGGCAAGTCTCTTTACTCGTTCCGTAACACATCATCCCATGATCAACTCCTTGACCACATTGTGCACAATATGATGATGTCCTACCGAGTGGGCCCAGAGATACCTCTCCGTTTACACGGAGTGACAAATCCCAGTCTCGATTCGTGCCAACCCAACAGACACTTTCGGAGATACCTGTAATGCACCTTTATAGCCACCCAATTACGTTGTGACGTTTGGTACACCCAAAGCATTCCTACGGTATCCGGGAGTTGCACAATCTCATGGTCTAAGGAAAAGATACTTGACATTAGAAAAGCTTTAGCATACGAACTACACGATCTTTGTGCTAGGCTTAGGATTGGGTCTTGTCCATCACATCATTCTCCTAATGATGTGATCCCGTTATCAATGACATCCAATGTCCATAGCCAGGAAACCATGACTATCTGTTGATCACAACGAGCTAGTCAACTAGAGGCTCACCAGGGACAGATTGTGGTCTATGTATTCACACGTGTATTACGATTTCCGGATAATACAGTTATAGCATAAATAAAAGACAATTATCATGAACAAGGAAATATAATAATAATACTTTTATTATTGCCTCTAGGGCATATTTCCAACAGTCTCCCACTTGCACTAGAGTCAATAATCTAGTTCACATCGATATGTGATTAACACTCAAGGTCACATCCCCATGTGACTAACACCCAAAGAGTTTACTAGAGTCAATAATCTAGTTCACATTACCATGTGATTAACACTCGATGAGTTCTGGGTTTGATCATGTTATGCTTGTGAGAGATGTTATAGTCAACGGGTCTGAACCTTTCAGATCCGTGTGTGCTTTACAAATCTCTATGTCATCTCCTAGATGTAGCTACCACGTTCTATTTGGAGCTATTCCAAATAACTGTTCTACCTGGAGCTATTCTAAATCGTTGCCCCATTATACGTATCCGGTATCTCCACTCAGAGCTATCCGGATAGGTGTTAAGCTTGCATCGACGTAACCCTTTACGACGAACTCTTTTACCACCTCCATAATCGAGAAAATTCCTTAGTCCACTAGTTACTAAGGATAACTTTGACCGCTGTCCTGTGATCCATTCTTGGATCACTCTTGTACCCCTTGACTAACTCATGGCAAGGCACACTTCAGGTGCGGTACACAGCATAGCATACTATAGAGCCTATGTCTTAAGCATAGGGGACGATCTTCATCCTTTCTCTCTATTCTGCCATGGTCGAGCTTTAAGTCTTAACTTCATACCTTACAACTCAGGCAAGAACTCCTTCTTTGACTGATCCATCTTGAACACCTTCAAGATCATGTCAAGGTATGTGCTCATTTGAAAGTACCATTAAGCATTTTAATCTATCCTTATAGATCTTGATGCTCAATGATCAAGTAGCTTAATCCAGGCTTTCCATTGAAAAACACTTTCCAAATAACCCTATATGCTTTCCAGAAATTCTACGTCATTTCTGATCAACAATATGTCAACTCATCAGAAATTCTATAGTGCTCCCACTCACTTCTTTGGAAATACAAGTTTCTCTTAAACTTTGTATACACCCAAAACTTTGATCATCTTATCAAAGCATACATTCCAACTCCGAGATGCTTACTCCAGTCCTTAGAAGGATAGCTGGAGCTTTGCATACTTATTAGCATCTTTCAGGATTGACAAAATCTCCCGGTTGTATCGCATACAACCTTTCCTCAAGAAAATCGTCAAGGAAACAATGATTTGACATCCTATCTGCAAGATATCATAAATAATGCAGTAATCGCTAATATAATTCCAACAGACTCTTAGCATCGCTACGAGTGAGAAAGTCTCATCGTAGTCAACTCCTTGAACTTGTCGGAAAACATCTTAACGACAAGTCGAGCTTTCTTAATGGTGATACTTACCATCATTGTCCGTCTTCCTTTTAAAATCCATATGTACCTAACAGCCTTACGACCATCAAGTAGTTCTTCCAAAGTCTACACTTTGTTTTCATACATGGATCCTCTCTCGGATTTTATGGCCTCGAGCCATTTATCGGAATCCGGGCCCACCATCGCTTCTCCATAGCTTGTAGGCTCATTGTTGTCTAGCAACATGACTTCCAAGACAGGATTACGTACCACTCAGAAGTAGTACGCATCCTTGTCATCCTACGAGGTTTGGGAGTGACTTGATCCGAAGTCTCATGATCAATATCATAAGCTTCCACTTCAATTGGTGTAGGTGCCACAGGAACAACTCTTTGTGCCCTGCTATACACTAGTTGAAGTGACAGTTCAATAACCTCATCAAGTCTCCACCATCCTCCCACTCAATTCTTTCGAGAGAAACTTTTCCTCGAGAAAGGACCCGATTCTAGAAACAATCCCTTATTGCTTTCGAATCTGAGACAGGAGGTATACCCAACTATTTTAGGTGTCCTATGAAGATGCATTTATCCGCTTTGGGTTCAAGCTTATCAACCTGAAACTTTTTCACATAAGCTTCGCAGCCCCAAACTTTTAAGAAACGACAACTTAGGTTTCTCTAAACCATAGTTCATACGGTGTCATCTCAACGTAATTACGTGGTGCCCTATTAAAGTGAATGTGGTTGTCTCTAATGCCTAACCCATGAACAATAGTGGTAATTTGATAAGAGACATCATGGTATGCACCATATCCAATACGGTGCAACTATGATGTTCGGACACACCATCACACTATGGTGTTCCAGGCGGTATTAATTGCGAAACAATTTCCACAATGTCTTAATTGTGTGCCAAAACTCGTAACTCAGATATTCATCTCTATGATCATATCATAGACATTTTATCCTCTTGTCACAATGATCTTCTACTTCACTCTGAAATTACTTGAACCATTCAATAATTCAGACTTGTGTTTCATCAAGTAAATATTCTCAACATCTACTCAAATCATCTGTGAAGTAAGAACATAACGATATCCACTACATGCCTCAGCACTCATTGGATTGCACACATCAAAATGTACTACTTCCAACAAGTTGCTTTCTAGTTCCATTTTACTGAAAACGAGGCTTTCAGTCATCTTGCCCATGTGGCATGATTTGCATATCTCAAGTGATTCAAAATCAAGTGAGTCCAAACGGTCCATTTGCATGGAGTTTCTTCATGCAAATACACCAATATGACTTACGTGGTAGTGCCACAAGTAGGTGGTACTATCATTACTATCTTTTGGCATGAACATGTGTATCACTACGATCGAGATTCAATAAACCATTCATTTTTAGGTGCAAGACCATTGAAGGTATTATTCAAATAAACAGAGTAACCATTATTCTCCTTAAATGAATAACCGTATCGCGATAGACATAATCCAATCATGTCTATGTTCAACGCAAACACCAAATAACAATTATTTAGGTTTAACACCAATCTCTTTGGTAGAGGGAGCGTGCGATGCTTGATCATATCAAGCTTGGAAAAACTTCCAACACATATCGTCAGCTCACCTTTAGCTAGTCTCCGTTTATTCCGTAGCCTTTTGTTTCGAGTTACTAACACTTAGCAACCGAACCGGTATCTAATACCCTGGTGCTACTAGGAGTACTAGTAAAGTACACATTAACACAATGTATATCCAATATACTTCTATCGACCTTGCCAGCCTTCTCATCTACCAAGTATCTAGGGTAATTCTGCTCCAGTGGTTGTTCCCCTTATTACAGAAGCACTTAGTCTCGGGTTTGGGTTTAACCTTGGGTTTCTTCACTAGAGCAGCAGCTGATTTGCCGTTTCATGAAGTATCCCTTCTTGCCCTTGCCCTTCTTGAAACTAGTGGTTTCACCAACCATCAACAATTGATGCTCCTTCTTGATTTCTACTTTTGTGGTGTCAAACATCGCGAATATCTCAAGGATCATCATATATGTCCCTGATATATTATAGTTCATCACGAAGCTCTAGCAGCTTGGTGGCAATGACTTTCGGAGAAACATCACTATCTCATCTGGAAGATCAACTCCCACTCGATTCAAATGATTGTTGTACTCAGACAATCTGAGCACAGGCTCAACAATTGAGCTTTTCTCCCTTAGTTTGTAGGTTAAGAAAATCGTCGGAGGTCTTATACCTCTTGACGTGGGCACGAGCCAGAAATCCCAATTTCAGCCCTCAAAACATCTCATATGTTTTGCGACGTTTCAAAAACGTCTTTGGTGCCTCAATTCCAAACCGTTTAACTGAACTATCACGTAGTTATCAAAATGTGTATGTCAGATGTTCGCAACATCCACATACAACGTTCGAGGTTCAGCACACTGAGCGGTGTATTAAGGACATAAGCCTTCTATGAAGCAATGAGGACAATCCTCAGTTTACGGACCTAGTCCGCATAATTGCTACTATCAACTTTCAACTAATTTTTCTCTAGGAACATATCTAAACAGTAGAACTATAGTGTGAGCTACGACATAATTTGCGAAGATCTTTTGACTATGTTCAGGATAATAAAGTTCATCTTATGAACTCCCAGTCAGATAGACATCCCTCTGGTCATCTAAGTGATCACATGATCCGAGTCAAACTAGGCCGTGTCTGATCATCACGTGAGACGGACTAGTCATCATCGGTGAACATCTTCATGTTGATCGTATCTACTATACGACTCATGCTCGACCTTTCGGTCTCCATGTTCCGAGGCCATGTCTGTACATGCTAGGCTCGTCAAGTTAACCCTAAGTGTATTGCATGTGTAAATCTGTCTTACACCCGTTGTATGTGAACGTAAGGATCTATCACACCCGATCATCACGTGGTGCTTCGAAGCGACGAACTGTAGCAACGGTGCACAGTTAGGGGAGAACACTTCTTGAAATTGTTGTAAGGGATCATCTTATTTACTACCGTCGTTCTAAGCAAACAAGATGCATAAACAAGATAAACATCACATGCAATCAAATAGTGACATGATATGGCCATCATCACTTTGCTCCTTTTGATCTCCATCTTCGGGGCTCCATGATCATCATCGTCACCGGCATGACACCATGATCTTCATCATCATGATCTCCATCATCGTGTCTTCATGAAGTTGTCTCGCCAGCTATTACTTCTACTTCTACAGCTAACGGTTAGCAATAAAGTAAAGTAATTACATGACGTTTATGTTGACACGCAGGTCATAAATAAATTAAGACAACTCCTATGGCTCCTGCCGGTTGTCATACTCATCGACATGCAAGTCGTGATTCCTATTACAAGAACATGATCAATCTCATACATCACATATATCATTCATCACATCCTTTGGCCATATCACATCACATAGCATACCCTGCAAAAACAAGTTAGACGTCCTCTAATTGTTGTTTGCATGTTTTACGTGGCTGCTATGGGTTTCTAGCAAGAACGTTTCTTACCTACGCAAAGACCACAACGTGATATGCCAATTGCTATTTACCCTTCATAAGGACCCTTTTCATCGAATCCGATCCGACTAAAGTGGGAGAGACAGACGCCCGCCAGCCACCTTATGCAACTAGTGCATGTTTGTCGGTGGAACCGGTCTCACGTAAGAGTACGTGTAAGGTTGGTCCGGGCCGCTTCATCCCACGATGCCGCCGAATCAAGATAAGACTAGTAACGGCAAGCATATTGAACAAAATCAACGCCCACAACTACTTTGTGTTCTACTCGTGCATAGAATCTACGCAATAAACCTCGCTCTGATACCACTGTTGGGGAACGTAGCAGAAATTCAAAATTTTCCTACGTGTCACCAAGATCTATCTATGGAGAAACCAGCAACGAGGGGAAGGAGAGTGCATCTACATACCCTTGTAGATCGCTAAGCGGAAGCGTTCAAGAGAACGGGGTTGATGGAGTCGTACTCGTCGTGATTCAAATCACCGATGATCTAGTGTCGAACGGACAGCACCTCCGCGTTCAACACACGTACAGCTCGACGATGTCTCCCACGCCTTGATCCAGCAAGAAGAGAGGGAGAGGTTGAGGAAGACTCCATCCAGCAGCATTACAATGGCGTGGTGGTGATGGAGGAGCGTGGCAATCCTGCAGGGCTTCGCCAAGCACCTACGGGAGAGGAGGAGGTGTCACGGGAGGGAGCGAGGCGCCAGGGGCTCAGGTATGGATGCCCTCCCTCCCCTCCACTATATATAGGGGCAAGGGAGAGGGGGGAGGCGCAGCCTTGCCCCTTCCTCCAAGGAAGGGGTGCGGCCAAGAGGGGGGGAGGAGTCCTTCCTCCCCAAGGCACCTCGGAGGTGCCTTCCCCCTTGAGGACTCTTCCCTCTAGGGTTCCCTAGGCGCATGGGCCTCTTGGGGCTGGTGCCCTTGGCCCATGTAGGCCAAGGCGCACCCCCTACAGCCCATGTGGCCCCCCGGGGCAGGTGGCCCCACCCGGTGGGCCCCCGGGACCCTTCCGGTGGTCCCGGTACAATATCGATGACCCCGAAACTTGTCCCGATAGCCGAAACAGGACTTCCTATATATAAATCTTTACCTCCGGACCATTCCGGAACTCCTCGTGACGTCCGAGATCTCATCCGGGACTCCGAACAACATTCGGTAACCACATACAAGCTTCCTTTATAACCCTAGCGTCATCGAACCTTAAGTGTGTAGACCCTACGGGTTCGGGAGACATGCAGACATGACCGAGATAACTCTCCGGTCAATAACCAACAGTGGGATCTGGATACCCATGTTGGCTCCCACATGTTCCACGATGATCTCATCGGATGAACCACGATGTCAAGGACTTGATCAATCCCGTATACAATTCCCTTTGTCTAGCGGTACGATACTTGCCCGAGATTTGATCGTCGGTATCCCGATACCTTGTTCAATCTCGTTACCGGCAAGTCTCTTTACTCGTTCCGTAACACATCATCCCATGATCAACTCCTTGATCACATTGTGCACAATATGATGATGTCCTACCGAGTGGGCCCAGAGATACCTCTCCGTTTACACGGAGTGACAAATCCCAGTCTCGATTCGTGCCAACCCAACAGAAACTTTCGGAGATACCTGTAATGCACCTTTATAGCCACCCAGTTACGTTGTGACGTTTGGTACACCCAAAGCATTCCTACGGTATCCGGGAGTTGCACAATCTCATGGTCTAAGGAAAAGATACTTGACATTAGAAAAGCTTTAGCATACGAACTACACGATCTTTGTGCTAGGCTTAGGATTGGGTCTTGTCCATCACATCATTCTCCTAATGAGGTGATCCCGTTATCAACGACATCCAATGTCCATAGCCAGGAAACCATGACTATCTGTTGATCACAACGAGCTAGTCAACTAGAGGCTCACCAGGGACAGATTGTGGTCTATGTATTCACACGTGTATTACGATTTCCGGATAATACAGTTATAGCATGAATAAAAGACAATTATCATGAACAAGGAAATATAATAATAATACTTTTATTATTGCCTCTAGGGCATATTTCCAACAAGGTTCGCATGTTCCTGTGGAGACTAACACACAACAGCCTGCCTACTCTGCTCAATATCAAAAGGAAAGACATTGAGCTGCATACTAGATGTCCCATGTGCCAGAGGCTGGACAAAGATGGTGGTCATTTGTTCTTGAAATGTAAAAAGGTGAAGGCGATTTGGAGGGAACAGAATTTGGAGGATGTTCGTGTGGCGTTATGTGAGTGCCCTGATGCTTTTGATGTTATGAGGCATATTTGCTCGCTTCCGACTGAGAGAAAGTTATGGGCATGTGTCCTCCTTTGGGACTGGTGGACGACAAGGAATAAAACTTACTCGGGCGAAAAGCAGCGATCGACGAGTGAGGTCAATGCTTTCATCACCAAATACCTGATGGATTTTGCGTGTCTGGAAACCAAATCTCCTCCTACATCTATAGTCAAATATTCATGGACGCCTTCGTCTGCGGGGCTCATAAAAATAAACACGGATGCGGTGTTCCATGAAGAGTCTGAAGCAGGGGCATGGGGTTTTGTTGCACGCGATGAGCATGGCACTTTTCTGGTGGCAGCGGCTGGCAAGATGCAACATGTGCACAACCCTCTTCAGGCCGAGATGATTGCCTGTATGAAAGCAATTGAGGGCGCTTCTGAATTAGGGGCACAACGCATTGTCTTTGAATCTGACTGCCTGAACATGGTCACGACGCTGAAAGGGCGAGCCTATGATGCTGCGGAGCTTGGAGTCTTGTTCAGAGAGGCTAGGAACTTGTGTCGCTCTTCCTTTGAATTCTCAGATTTTCTCTTTTGCCACCGGGATTGTAATATGGTTGCACACGCTTTGGCGCAGTATGCTTGGGGCGCTCTGGACCCTCTATTCATGTGGGCAACTGATGCTCCAGACTTTGTATCAGGGTTGATGATCTCCGATATGGGGCACCATGATTAAGTGGAATACACCTGTTATTCCTTTCAAAAAAAGAGAGCACGGACGCATGACATCACAGGATAACTCAAACAAACAATATTATATGAAAGACTTATTATGTCTTTTCCTTGATTTCCCAAAAAAGTAGTGAACACATCACATGATACGAGCACTAACCAGCATTCAGGAATTTAATATAAACTTAGATCTCACCAATATATTAGATTGAAGCATTCTCACATGACTAAATATATTAGTAAACGGAAATAATATTTTTATGTTAGAAATGCTATACCTACTTAGAAGGACAACATCAGTAGTAAGGACATAAAAAATTGGGGTGGCATAATAGGAACCCTTGGATGTGTCTGCATGGATGATCAGAAGTTACCTTATGAGCTAAAAAAGGCCAAGATAGATACTCTTCAGCGATTTACTTTTTTTTTAAATGCAATAGTTAGGTTCATTTTTCTAACATAAAGCCAACAATGCAAAGGTGCATGGTAGAATAAGCTACAAATAGTACAAAACTAAATAGCCATGCACTATGGAACAGAGCGATCGTGTCGACACTCTGCTGCATTCGAGCAACAGATCGATCATGCACAACAACACACTCCTCACCAGGATCAGTTGAATTTATGTCGCTCTGAATGAATTACAAGGCCACATACCAACAATGACAACAACTATGATTAACCCAGAGCAAAGCCAACAAGTAAAACTCTAAGAAAAGGAAAAGCAACAAGGAATGTGAAGGAAACCAGATGAGTGTGCAATGCGTACAAGTCCTGACAAAACAAAAAGACAATTTTAGATCTGGTCATCAGTGAAGCATAAGCAGGAACACATGACGAGCGGCAATCCATTCACACAATAAACCAGCCAAAAACATGGAGAGTAGTTCTTATCAGCAAGCACAATTTAAAAACTATATCATCAGTCAATCACTCAATCCTCAAATTTGCACCTCAACTCTGATGTCGGCATCTCTTTAATTGATTATCCACGTTGTATGGCATTAGGAAAACCTTCTTCCATGATAACAACAGGCTCATTAACTATCAAGTCCAACAGTTTTTCGGACACCAAACCACCCTGAAAACGGTTAAATGGATTGATCAGATAGATCGTTATACTTCACTCAGATATACGAATCATAGGGATAACTTAGTGCTACATCTTAATCCTGTGTAATGTTGTCACTATCGATCATCATTTCTTTACGAAAGGCATCAGAAAGACAAAAATTAAGCTTTTCAATGTTTATTTAAGCACAATGGTTCAAATGATACTTTATGAAACAAATATAGACGCACACAAAAAGAGCCAAACATTTGTGTTTGAAAAGCTAGCCTCGCATACTTAGAATATTTTTAGGTAGATTGAACAATTTATCATTATTAAGAGTGCTAGTTTCAGGTATTACATAGGTGATAATAATTTCATGATTACGGCGATTTTAAGAGAGGCCTCTGACCTACATCATATATCAAATTTGAAGATCATGGGCATAATACTAATACCTGGCGAAGGAGGAAGAAGCAAAGAAGCTGATTGCATATGCAATTATGCATACCAACAAGCAGAATATGCACATCCATCACAAAGGAAAAACAAGTAGAATAGAAGAGGGATATACCATACTAACCTGATCACCCATATTTTCAAAATGTCTGATGAAACTTTCTTGCCACAAGCTGTACTTTCCATTATTTTCTTCCAGTTGTGTTTGTCCGTCTCTAACAATCATTGCCAGAAAATATTCATTAGTGACAAGTGCTCATATAGGCGACTATCTAATACACAGGCCAATCTTAGAAGGCTCAGTGTACTTCTGTTGGATAACTTGTTATACACAACTTCAGAATTTTTTAGTGAAATGAACAGAAGTTCTTAGGATCCAACTTTCATGACCCAAGTTCTACAACATAGCACAAACATCAACACCTACACATTTGCATTGCTAAGCTTAATATTAGCTAACAAAATCTGAAGCAAGCACCAGCCAAGAGCCTATTACTCCTACTTATAGAGTAATGAAAAAAAACTAAAAGAAACGAACATAGTAATATGGCATACATTAGTTAGACGAGATGCAGTCAAACCCAACTGAATAATATGGACTGCTCGTCCATTTCCATGCTCCATCTTATGTGACTGCCACTATACCGGGATGAACTCAAGTGTTGCACTCTATTTGTTGATTGAAGTAGAACCTAAATTAGGATCCTTGCAGCAAGACAAACTGAACTTGTCAAACAAGCCAAAAATAAGGAAAAATGTGAGAGAAAGTGAAATTGTAAAACAGTATAACGCAGCGAGTTACGAGGCTCCACAGCGCCCTGCCGTCACTGGCCGTCGGATGGTTCCATCGTACGTCCCCTGTGCATCTTCGTTTTTCAGTTGGGCCGCTGCTCCGCGGAACTATTCAGGCTTGTTGCGGTTGATCGGGCCTGGGCGGGTGCACTGGCCCATTACATGATTCAGTTTGCCTATGCCCGCATCGTCTCCTCTCTGCTTGTCCTCCGCCTCCGCCGCCGCCACCACCGTTCTCCTCTCCTTCGCCAACCCGAGATGAAAAAAAAGACACGAAATAAAATTCCCACCATGACGTCTCCTCTACCATCCCCATGACCGGCGGGCAGCAAAGACGGAGAAAGGCAACGAGAGATAGATCCACCTGGCCGAGGAGGTGTGGCTGACCGTCAGGGCACGCCAGTGACCTCTCCATGGCCATTGAGTTGGAGGAAGACACTATACTTTCTTCTAGTTGGGCGCCCTATGGACCAAATCCGATGCAAGATGTCATAGCCAGTACTGGTGGCAGTGACACTAGCATTGGTGCGACGGGGCGGAGATAGTGTGGACTGGGCTCTCGCCGACCACAAATTGTGCTTTGCATAGATGGAGTTATGCGGAGCCCGCGTGGATCTGCCGCGTCCGGAGCTTTTCCCACGAACTTCCGCCTCATCATTCTCACCTCAGGAGGACGTTGCACTCGTAAGTGGCGAGGCGCCATGCTGGATCTGTTGTTGAGCTCATTTTGTTGGTTTTCTGAACTTGGTTTAGGAATTTAATTCAGAATGTCCGCTCTGGCTGATGAACAACCACACGACAGATCAGTTGGCAAGCGGCGGCGGAGGAAGGGAACCATATGGGAAACCTGAGCAGCTAACACTCGGATTAAATTATATAATTGTAAGTTATATCTATCATCTCACTGTTCAAGCAAATTCATATGAACACCATTATTTGAGTTGAGGCGTTGTTCCTGCACAACCAGGTGTGTTTGCTATTGAGGGTTGAAATCTTGCCTTGTGCACTTTCTTCCAAGACCCTGTAACTGAAGTGAGGATTTAATTTTGCGCTAAATGCATACCCAAAGGACCATTACTTTCAATGTTGAGCAAGTAGCTAGAAACGATTACACTACAATATTTGTTCTCTTTCGGTGGCATGTGATACTGGTTGCGGAACTGGCAGAAACTCAATCTTCTACAAAGCTCAGGATAAAACAAGCAATTAACTATTGTTCTGTAGGTATATTGAGAAAATAATTATTTTTACAAAGTTGTAGTCACAAATTCATGTTAGGAAAATGACCTTTGGTTAGTAGACTCACTGCAGCAGTTCCCATGGATCTATATCACGAGAATGGACACTTGAGAGACGCATATGACAGACCCATATGCCTTACTAACGAATTTGATAGGGTAACGGATTACGAAGAACCATGCCTTCCACAAGTCTGTCCTGCCAGCTCTGGTTGCGTGGCACATCTGAAAAGAGCGAAATCGAAGGATTTTTTATAACACAACTTTGGATATTGCTGACCTTGTTAGTTTGATTAGAGATGACTTCCTGACTGTAGGTCAGGCTTTTTGCGAGTAGATTTTTCTCTCTCTTATTTTCTCTGAATTCAGTCTGTATAGTATTTCCCTCATCTTTAATGAAAAGCAGAGCTCCTGCTGTTAACCGTCAAAAAGAAATACGCTTTGATGTTGTGCTATTAGCATTCAGTTTCTCATAGTATTTAATATTAGTACTTTCTGCTTATGACTGTTCTGATTTGCACCTTAAATCACTAAGAATTAGTGTCAGTTTTTTCAGATGATTCTGGTTGATTCAAATTAATAGCTATGGCTTATGGCACATAGGAAACTTTGGTTAAGTTGCCGCAACCTAGCCGTCTACTTGTTGGTTATCAATTGTTCTACATTCTCCGTCTTTCTTTCTCAACTGAACTTCATTTTTAGTTGTTCTTTTGCAAAGACGGACGGGCGCAGCAACGCGCGCCTTCATGTTCTAGTAAAGATGATAAGATTGGAAGAATCTGGGATAAGAAGATGGCACCCATACTGATAACATGGAGGGAGGCAAAAGACAAAAGCATTGCATCTACTCCTTGAAGTTTAAGCCTATGAAATATTACACAGAAAACATAATCTGCTACCTCTAGATCCATGAACGTGCAAGCACACGCAGAAAAAAATCGAAAACACATAGGAGGAGAAGGAGGGGGCAGGAGGAGAGAGGTGGGAGCCTCTGCCGCTGGTTACCTTAGCGTTGTTGGGATGGATTTGGAGCTCAGGAGAATGGGGGCGCCGCTGCTTCTCATCGAGCTCGGGAGAGAGGGGCGTGCATTCGAGGCACAGGAGCGCCATCCAGGAGGCACAACACCGCGAGAGAGCACGACAGGAGACGGAGACGAATGGACCAACGCACCAGAGCATCGCCGGCGACGAATAGGTCGACCACACCGAAACCCTAGATGGGTAAAACCGATGCAGGCAACCACAGAAGGATGGGACCGACGAATCCATGCAGTGAAGGAGCATATAGAGCGCGAGGAGCAGCGGCCGTGGAGGTAGCTAGGTCGTCGTCGGCGGCGGCGGCGGTGGATAGGGAGAGGAGGGAGAGGGAGAAGGGGAGGACTCTCGCGGGGGTGGGACTGCAATTGGGGTGGCCCGGTGAAAACGAACAGCCCGCACAGTACCCCACTCGGCTCGTTCTGCCGACGTGGCTAGCGCGAGGCTACGCCCTTGATGCGCACGTTAATGCTTTTAATGTTCGATTAGCCAATCAATCCTTCCTTAGCTTCATCCGTTTAAATTAGACAGCCCACAATCCTTTGTTTGATTAGCTCATCCGATTAATTACCATGCCTCAAACACGTGGCTACTACTCAATGTTTGTTGCAAGTCAGAGTGGTTAGTATATTAACTGGTGCTGAACGATTTAAAAGAGCGAGGTGGGACAATTAAACATCAAATATGGTATAGTTCAACTGTTTGTGGCTAGAGTTAGATAGTGACGGTAGGGGCCGTGAGTTCGAATTCCATCGGCCCATAAGATTAGGCCTAGCAACGTACATCTAGGTGGCCCAGCACAAACCAGAGGTTTCTACATAGTTTTAGTACCACACCTCAGACATGATTTTAGCGGCTAATTTCCATAGAGTGAACGGATTAAAAATTTGGAGAAACTCACCTTGCTTTATTAGTAGGTATAGATATAGATATAGATATAGATATAGATATAACTATAAACATGCTCAAGAAATTAGATGTCTGTTATATTTAACATAGCACAATGTGGTGTTCAGCCTTTCATAATTTATCTGTCCAACTGGAGTAGTACATATATAGTTAGTCCAATCATATGAGTTTGACCTAGCAAAACCCCATGGTTGTTGTTCGCTAACTTATTAAGAAGAGAAAAGTCCATCTTTCGTCCCTCAATTCTTCGGAGTGATCACTTTTGGTCCCTCAACTACGAAACCGGACAGGTTGCACCGCGAACTTTCCAAACCAGTAATATTTCGTCCCTTCTCTCGGCTGACCCAGTATTGGTGCTGACTAGGCATGGTTTTGACTAGTCCACGCCGATGTGGCAACGTGACCCCACAAAACAGCCGGCCCTCTCCCTCACTCTATCTCTCTCGCGTTTTCCCCACTCTCCCTCTCCCAAGCGGCGACGACGGCAAGGACAGCAGGCGGCGGACACACCGGAGGCTCGCCGGCGGTAGCTGAGGTTAGGGATCCGACGCGACAGTGCACAAATCCCCCTCCCCTAGTGCGTACCTCTCACAAATCCCCCTCATTTCCTCTCTGTGGTGTAGCTATCTAGCGCGGCAGTGCAGCGTGGTCGGCGGCGGCGATGCACACGCAACCGATGGGTTCCAGTGATGAGGTGAGCATGTTTTGGCCGCCCCCGGCCAAGGACGACCATGCAGATGCAGACATGGTAAGATTGTCCATGCCCGTCTTGTTTTTTAGCATGCCCGATTTAGGAACTAGGGTTTGAGGATGTTTTTGAGAATTTTATGTCCTAATTTGTAGGATGCTGAG
Source organism: Triticum timopheevii (assembly GCA_963921465.1). NCBI lineage: Eukaryota > Viridiplantae > Streptophyta > Magnoliopsida > Poales > Poaceae > Triticum > Triticum timopheevii. Next base: position 28,786,662 of record OY997271.1, on the reverse strand, counting down.
TACCTAGATCTTGTGTCCAGGGATGTTCCAATGGAGATTCAAGACATTGAGCATTGTGGAATCAAGGTCGATAGCAAGATAAAATGTTTCCATGGGGATGATCCAATTAAAAAGGTTGCTTTTGAGGGTGTGGACACAGGAAGAAGATTCATCGCTTGTAAGAATGCAAAACCTTGTAATTTCCGAATTTGGTATGAGCCAGAGTGGCCTGCAACTTTGAAACGAGCTCTACAACAGTTGTGGGGCATGGTTTAGACAAACCAGGAAAAAACGAGGAGAGTGAGGCCCTTGTCAACCAATTGATGTTGGAGAAAATGACATTTGCAGCTGCAAATGCTTCTGTTACTCAGGAGAAGATTTAGGTTGTACAGCAGAAGATGCAACCAGAATTAGATGTGGCTGATATGAAGGACAAGTACCAGAGGAAGATGAAAAGAATGAAAAGAGAGCTTCAGTGCACGGAGAAGTGGCTAATAATGTCAGTTAGCTGCAATGTAACCATTGTAGCTATAGTAATTTGTCTGTTTGCAATGAAGGTGTTATCTTAAAGAGATCTCTATCTTAAAGTAGTTTGTTGTAGAGATGCCACTAGTAGATTGTGCACTGTGAACTTGGAAATGTAATGTCAGACCTATATATTGGCTAATTATGTAACAGTGTATGAGTTGAAATTGTACCAGTGTATGCTATGAATTTCAGCAGCATTTTGTGTGAATTTTAACCATACTTGCACAAACAGAGAGTAAATTGACAGCAAATTTGACATAGTTCAGCAGCACTTTGTTTGTTTTTGGTCAAATCTGACAGCAAATTGACAGCATTGTCTGACAGTAAATTGACAAATTGATAGTTCACATAATTTCTGACATCACAGGTTCTCATACAAATTCTTATAGGTTCATAACACAGAAATAAGAGCAAACATAGTTCCAGACTCCCAAACTACATAGGTCTTAGCAGAGACATAACAACATACATAGTTCCACACAAACAAACTGTAGATAGGATCTAAGCAAAGGCATCACAGCACACATGCCTAACAGAAACTTGGGCACCTCTTCACTGTCTTTGAACCTTGGGAAATCATCTGATTTCTTTCTTGCATCACCATCTTCATCGAAGGAGTCATAGAACTCGAATGAATCCTCATAGGGTGTATCATTGCTATCTTTCTCTTCTCTATTCTCTTCTCCCACAACTTTTGTCGAACCAACTCTAGGCTGCACAAGATATACATCATCCAGTACTTGTATCAGGCCTTGCTTCATCTTCTTCTTGTACTCTACATATTTCTTGTTTATCTCAATTCCTTCTTCATCTTCTTCCGAAGGACTCTCATCTCCAGGAACATAGTCACTATCTTCTTCATCTGTATCATCTTCGGCTGCCGGCGCGGATGCCTGTACCACTTCTATTGTTACTTCCTCCACTGGGACAATTTGTTCTTGCTCATTTTTACCCTCTTCTTCATCTGATGGCAGAGCACGTGCCAATATATGATATTCAGCAATGTTCTCTACATGTACTTCAGCTACTCCATTCTCTTCAATTGCAGAAACCATGCTCAAACAGGACGCATCATCATGCAACAAACCAAGCCCATCATGCAGTTCTTTCCCAGGATATAGCCAGTGGAACTGCACTTCATTAGCCTTCAAATCCTTCCAGTGATCTTCCTTCAAAAAACCAACTATCTCCGGCAGTGACACTTTGTCTCGCTCCAAATGTGACATCTCGACAACGCCATCAACATAGTTTACATACTGCCCATCGTTCACAAAGTGACCACCGAAATGAAATCGTATGGGCAGAAATTCCAGAGGATCCATCTCACAGCCCTACGGAAAACAGATCAAAAATTAACCCACTAATCCACAAACTAGCCATGTACTACAACTAACTGACCACAAATCGATCTATTTTACCACCGACTGACCTTGATTTGGAGCTTCTTCTCGTGTCCAGCCGCCACTCTACTCTGAGCCGGTGCTTTGCGGCAGCAATAGAGCAGATCTTGCTGCGCCACCGCCGCCGCCGTGTGCCGCCGACTGCCGCGGCGCTGTGCTCCCGCCGACCGCTGCCGCCGCCGCCTGCATCGCCACAGCCGCCACCAAAGCTAGCTAGGGTTCGTGCACGGGTCGAAGAAAGGGGATCCAAAGGGGATCGAGCTACTCGGGTCGGGTCTTCAGCTGACTGGAGAGAGGGAGAGATGCGCCACTGGGCAACGACTAGTCAAACCCGGGCTGAGTCAGCAGGGCCGGTCCTGACATTTTGGGGGCCCGGGGCAAAACTAAACCTAGGGGCCCTTAATATAAACAAAAGTATGTATTTCCAAAAATATTTTGAATCGCTAGTCAAAGAAAATACAGTATGTTTCTCTTTCTTTTTTACTATTTATACAATATGTTCCTGTTTAAGTCTCTTAGTTAGCAATATATCTGGTAGTTTTATTGTTATGTTTATCCTATAATTTCTTTCATCCTAATCAGCTGTAGAAAAAACTGGCACCTCGTCTAGAATAATGAATAATTTAAATGCCAATGATCACTCACGTTATCATCCATTTAGATGTCAGATTGTATTATGTATAGCCCCTATATGGATTAGTTTAATCCTCCATATAAAAAAATAATAACCCCAATGATATCTATCCGTTAACAATACTGATAAATCAATTGTTAGTTTCCAATTGCAACAACGCAGAGGGCATGTCGATGATCATTCATACTTCTAATCAACTATCATGATAAAATTTCCTAGGCCATACATACAGACTACCTATAAAAATAGAGATTAGAGACATACCTTCTTTTCTGTAACTGTCATCGTATCCTAACAGTATTGATCTAGCCTCCCACCGAGTCAGTGTGGTCTCGTCCGAGGCAGCGACTGCAAAAATGCTACACTTATGGACAAGTTACGGATGAAACTTAACTGCTCCGAGCCGAGGCGGCACCATGCATGCATAGTAGTAGATGGATATCAAGCTTCGCGATCTTGATCTATTCTCGCCGTCCGTATCATTGTCGCTTCCCACCAGTCCTGGTTTTCTCACAAAAAATTGGGCGCACAACTTTCGGCTTCTGAATTAAGGAAGGTGTTTTTCACGGAAAGATTAAGTAAGGAAACTAAGAGCGGATTGTTTCCATAACCGTGCCTAATTAACCGCATCCAATAACTGCTCTATTAATTAATTGGAAGGACCATCAATCGTATACTAGAAGCACGAAGAAAGGAAGGCAGGAAATCAGGGAAAAGGTTGCAGGTGCACCTCGGCGTTCTGGGCAGGAAATCAGAGAAGAATTGGGGGCCCCTTGGCACCTGGGGGCCCGGGGCGGCCGCCCCGTTCGCCCCCCCTCAGGGCCGGGCCTGTGAGTCAGCAGCAAAACCACCTCGGGTCTGCGGAGGGACGAAATATTACTGGTTTGGAAAGTTCGCGGTGCAACCTGTCCGGATTCGTAGTTGTGGGACCAAAAGTGATCACTCCGAAGAATTGAGGGACGAAAAATGGACTTTTCTCTATTAAGAAACAAGGAAGACTATATTGATATCCACAGCTAGCAGCGCAGCTTACTGAAGTAGAGTATAGTAGTACTAGTTAACGCAGAAAATTCATATCATTGTATTACTATCCTGCTCCAGCAAATACTCCTTCACGGGTCAGCTAACTCATCCAGCTAGCCTGCTATAATTGGGTGACATATTTAAAACTTCATTATTGACACGATATATTTCAAAATAATTGTTTTTGTCTGTAGGTGTAAACAATTAATAAACTGAAAATCCAGATATTGCCGGATTTCACTAAAAACAAAGGTTGCGGGGGCATGCCAGATTGTACAAAGTGGCATGTAAACGAAATCAATAACGTCCCACTCCAGGAAGACGGGTGTATGTGTCAGCATATTTAACTCTAAACTAATACTACCTCGCTCATACTTACTCACAACTCTCCTCACAGCAATATTCGGCCAGGTAAACACATACTAATTTCATGGTTACAAATTTCATGAGTCATCAATTACATTAACAATAGACCATGTAAACACATTATGCATGCTCAAATTAACGCTTTTGGTGAATCCCGAGTGGCAGCTCTTGTTGAATGACATGAAGGAGCAAGTTTTCAGGATCTTTTAGAAATGATAAACCAAAGATGAGAATAAGCGGATTCCAAAGTTCAACATTTGCATGCAATACTTATAAGAGTTAATTACACTTGACATAAAAATTTGTACTTGGTGTACAGATTCATACATAAACTTGAAAAATGACACAAATCAATCATAGAACTTGTGTTTTGGGTACGTTTTAGTACATTTCCGTTAACCCTCCGTTAAACACATCACATCAGCTGGCCCACGCTGTGTGGGTCCTATCTATCAGTTGTAAAAAAAAGAAATATACACATAATAAAATTTATATGCGCCCAGAGCAGGATTCCAACCAAAGAAGTCGCCTCTCACGCATGAACCGCTAACCATTGCAACACCCAGTTGTTAGTGTTAATTGTAGCGACAGAAGTTCTTTACATTGTTTTGCATATGACTAATTTGGAGGACACGCCTGCACGAGGTTTGAACACTTTTTTTTTCTTGATTTTGTTTTACCCCAGAGACCAAAAACACCAGTTTTCAGGAATCTTGGAATTTTCAAATGAAATTGAATTCAAAAACTTTAATGTAAAAATATAATTTATTAATCCCTATCTAACAAATTATTTCTCCTGTTCTAACAGTACGCCATGATTTAATCAGAAGGATGCGGGTTCGAGACACCGCTAACACACCTCGTCCATTATTATTTTGTATAATCCAATGCTAAAAAAGTCCATTTTTTGCAAACGGGGGACCGAACTTGGGACGTATTGTTAGGTTAATCCAAACAAGTTTGTATTTGGCTAGAAGTGTGCTAGCTGTGTCTGGTTAAGATTAGTAGTGTGATCGGTGTTGCCGGTGATTAGATTAGGAAAGTTATGTACGTGCAACACCGAGAGTACTAGTCGTACGAGAGTTAGCATATAGATGGGAGTCCTAGCCCAGATAGTTGTTCGAGTGGTGCTAGGATACATGTCCGTGTACAAGTCCAGGTCAACGAACGAGTAGGTTTAGGGCAAGGTTTTTTTTTCATTGCCAACTCTGTTGACGTTTGCGCTCGCCCCCGCGTCGCCTCCTAGGGGCGGCTCGGGCGGAAACCCCATCCACCGTCGCCGTCCCCCTTCCATCCTCCTCATCCCCTCACCGCCGCCGGCGCACGCCACCAGGCAAAGCTCGCTGGCGGCCGGCGGCGGTGGGACCTGGTCCTCGTGCACTCGCGGCGGGGAGGCCCCTCCCGGTGGTTAATCTGCTCTGGATCTGCGTGGTGCGGTGGCGACTGGTCTCGGGCGGCGCTCCGGCGGGCTCTAGCGAGGTGGCTACTGATTCGTGCTTCTCCAGTGCAGCGTGGGGTGGCAGCAGTGCAGGGCACAGCGCGGGGCGCGCGCGGCGGTGCTGCGGGCCCGATCTGGGCCGTGCAGGGCCTGCGCGTGCAGGGGCGGCGTGGAGCTCGGCCGGTGCGCCGGCGGCCGGTTCCGGCGCTTGGAGGTGCAGCGGTGCTGCTGCTGTTGGTGGTGGTGCCTTGTGGCCAAGGGCGTCGTGGGGCGCGGCCGAAGTGCGCCACACCTGCGAGTGATGCAGATCCGGTCTCTGGCGGCTTTACTGGCGTGCATGGGGTGCGCTGGTGTTTCTGTTGCTTGGTCGCGGCTCGGAACCACGGTGGTTTTTGGCTTCGGGCAGCGCTCCTCCATTTCTGTCGGCATGGTGCTTGGCAGAGCACGGTGCCTTGCGCTGCGTCCGGTGGCTGTGCGTCTGGAAGGCCATTGATGGATCTGTCGCCTCGTTCTGGTGGTTGGCCGCCGGTGGTCTCCGCGAGGTGCGGTTGACTGCGGTGGGCCGGATTTGGTCACGTGCGGCGGCGGGCTGCAGTGACTCTTGCTCTGTGGTGGTGCAAGGAGCAGCGATTCACAGTCTACCGGTGTTCCTCGGAGGTGGTCTACTCACTTGGGCGAAAGCCCTGCTTCTGCCGGAGCCGGCGATGGTGACGCCCGCGGGTGCCACTTACCTCCTTGGAGGCATCGCTGTAATGGTGACTTCCCCTTTGAGGCTCCTGGGGAAACCCATGTTCCTGGTTCGTTCGGAACGGCCGATGGCGGCGCTTTTCGCGTTGCATTCCTTCCTGAAGGCATCAGCTTGGTGGATTGTGTGGTGGCTGCTCACTGCGGGTTGGACGGTGGTGGTGGCGCGGCCGGCTGGCGCTGGTGTGCTCGGAGAAGCGATCCGGGTGAAGACTCGGCTCCTTGATGCCCTTCGGCTTCGCCGGCGGTGCCGCTATTGTGATGTAGACTCGGCTGCATGTGACTCTTCGTCTGGGTGTGGACTCGGTCGCTCGTTGCCTTTCGGCTGCACCAATAGCCTTGAGGCATCATGGATGGTCTCGGTTGATTGGAGCTCTTCGTCTACGGTGGTGGTGTTCTCGTGCGGCTCAGGTTGGTAATGGTTGCTAAGACCTTCTCATGGTTACCGTTGTGTTGCGGTGAGCTTGGTGCTCTTGGTGTTGTCTCGATTCATCTTTGCTCAAGGATGGCGCAAGATGCCTCTCAAACTGCTATTCGTTCCGTTTTTCTGTGGCGGAGCCCCAGTCAAGGTTCGTGTCTGGGATGACACTCGTTGATTGTGGATGCTCCTGAGTTGTGCCATGGGCCGGTATGCCCGCCGATGCGTTCGGCTGTTTGCAAAGTCCTGGTATTGTGATCTCTCGATGACACCCCACATCTACGTGTGTCTCTCATGGTGAAGGTATTATGTCTGCCAGCTTGGTCGTGCCTTGTACGGTTTTCGGCCCGGTTTCCCTTATAAACAGGGCCAATTTGTTAAGGTTTTCGATCCGGTTACCCTTATAAACTGGATCACCACTCTGGCATTCTGGCCATTTTGAGTAATATATTCAGGTGGGGAAACTCCCCCCCGGTGATTCTCAAAAAAAAAACGAGTAGGTTTAGAATTGGTGTTTGGAGTCGGCTAATCTAGCCTGCTCCGGCGTTCAGGTTGATGCATATATATGCAGCGTTGGGTGAGTTTTGTAACATCGTGAGAAAAAGAGAAAACAGAAAAACAATAAAGAGAGGAATTAGAGGGTGCGAGACGCACCCTTGGCTATCAGTTTTTTGTGCACGTGCGTTCGTGCTATTTGATATGATCGATCCTGAGGGCAGAATTCCAACAATTGGTATCTAGAGCAAGGTCGAGGTGAAGCTGCGCTTGCCCCGGGGTGGCGACCCTGCCAGCGCCTCGGGGCAGGCGATACAGTCGTTGGTGTAGCGACAAGGAGGAATGGGGAATACAGTGGCTGGTGTAGCGACGAGGAGGAGCGGGCGATATAGTCGTTGGGTGGTGCAACGATGTGGAGGATCAGGCGGTAGTCGTTCGGCGGAGCGACGGCGAGAAGGTGGCGAGGACACTGTCGTAAGCGAGGCGACAGGTGATTGTAGTTCTGCGGAATGACCTGGAGGAGGGCGACAGGGCTGTCGCCAGCAAGACGTTCGTGATCGTTGATGGTTATGGAGGTGCCGAAGTTGTGACACCGAGGAAATCATCGAGATCATCGTTGGAGGGTGCAAGGTGGAGATGGCGAAGTTGCGAGCCGTCATCGAGGTGTGCACATGAGTTTGGAAGCTGCGTCCAAGAGCTCAGGTCTGTGAATCTTCTGCTGCAGTTGAGATGCGTCACTAGCGGAGGAGAATTGCGAGTGAGAGCTGACGGAAAAAGGAATTCGTGCCTTGCATTTTTGTTCGTGATCAAGGAGTTCCAGCGAGTTCATATACGATGAAGATGAGTTGCACGTATATGGCGAGTTGTGTTGCCGCTGGACAGGAGGTGTCGTTCGATAAGATGTGGCATCAGCGACACTGAGAAGATGTGAAGATGTGACGGGTGAAGAGATGCATCTCCCCGTGTGCAAGAAACCGATGTGAAGATGAAGATCAACGTGAAGATGGACGCAGATCAGTTAAGTCGAGTTCCTGCATGAGGCTATGCGTTTAGTCGGCATGTAGCACGCTAAGATGTGACAGCGTGGCTGGTAGTCCAGATAATCGTTGGTTCCAGTCTACAAGTCGGCATTAAAAAGAAAATATGATGATGAAGTGGTGGACATCATCGTAACAAGAAGAGAGAAGTTGCGGTAGTTGCGTCACCGGAGGTAATCGGCGTGACAAGATGAACAGGTGGTCGTTTGTGTGTCGTCGAGTAAAAAGTTGGATATTTGGATTAGGGGGTGAATGTTAGATTAATCCAAACAAGTTTGTATTTGGCTAGAAGTGTGCTAGCTGTGTCTGGTTAAGATTAGTAGTGTGATCAGTGTTGCCGGTGATTAGATTAGGAAAGTTATGTACGTGCAACACCGAAAGTACTAGTCGTACGAGAGTTAGCATATAGATAGGAGTCCTAGTCCAGATAGTTGTTCGAGTGGTGACAAGTCCAGGTCAACGAACGAGTAGGTTTAGAATTGGTGTTTCGAGTCGGCTAATCTAGCCTGCTCCGGCGTTCAGGTTGATGCATATATATATGCAGCGTTGGGTGAGTTTTGTAACATCGTGAGAAAAAGAGAAAACAGAAAGACAATAAAGAGAGGAATTAGAGGGTGCGAGACGCACCCTTGGCTATCAGTTTTTTGTGCACGTGCGTTCGTGCTATTTGATGTGATCGATCCTGAGGGCAGAATTCCAACAATTGGTATCTAGAGCAAGGTCGAGGTGAAGCTGCGCTTGCCCCGGGGTGGCGACCCTGCCAGCGCCTGGGGGCAGGCGATACAGTCGCTGGTGTAGCGACAAGGAGGAACGGGGAATACAGTGGCTGGTGTAGTGACGAGGAGGAGCGGGCGATATAGTCGTTGGGTGGTGCAACGATGTGGAGGATCAGGCGGTAGTCGTTCGGCGGAGCGACGGCGAGAAGGTGGCGAGGACACTGTCGTAAGAGAGGCGACAGGTGATTGTAGTTCTGCGGAATGACCTGGAGGAGGGCGACAGGGCTGTCGTCAACAAGGCGTTCGTGATCATTGATGGTTATGGAGGTGCCGAAGTTGTGACACCGAGGAAATCATTGAGATCATCGTTGGAGGGTGCAAGGTGGAGATGGCGAAGTTGCGAGCCGTCATCGAGGTGTGCACATGAGTTTGGAAGCTGCGTCCGAGAGCTCAGGTCTGTGAATCTTCTGCTGCAGTTGAGATGCGTCACTAGCGGAGGAGAATTGCGAGTGAGAGCTGACGGAAAAAGGAATTCGTGCCTTGCGTTTCTGTTCGTGATCAAGGAGTTCCAGCGAGTTCATATACGATGAAGATGAGTTGCACGTATATGGAGAGTTGTGTTGCCGCTGGACAGGAGGTGTCGTTCGATAAGATGTGGCATCAGCGACACTGAGAAGATGTGAAGATGTGACGGGTGAAGAGATGCATCTCCCCGTGTGCAAGAAACCGATGTGAAGATGAAGATCAACGTGAAGATGGACGCAGATCAGTTAAGTCGAGTTCCTGCATGAGGCTATGCGTTTAGTCGGCATGTAGCACGCTAAGATGTGACAGCGTGGCTGGTAGTCCGGATAATCGTTGGTTCCAGTCTACAAGTCGGCATGAAAAAGAAAATATGATGATGAAGTGGTGGACATCATCGTGACAAGAAGAGAGAAGTTGCGGTCTGGTAAGTTGTGTCACCGGAGGTAATCGGCGTGACAAGATGAACAGGTGGTCGTTTGTGTGTCGTCGAGTAAAAAGTTGGATATTTGGATTAGGGGGTGAATGTTAGGTTAATCCAAACAAGTTTGTATTTGGCTAGAAGTGTGCTAGCTGTGTCTGGTTAAGATTAGTAGTGTGATCAGTGTTGCCGGTGATTAGATTAGGAAAGTTATGTACGTGCAACACCGAGAGTACTAGTCGTACGAGAGTTAGCATATAGATGGGAGTCCTAGTCCAGATAGTTGTTCGAGTGGTGACAAGTCCAGGTCAACGAACGAGTAGGTTTAGAATTGGTGTTTCGAGTCGGCTAATCTAGCCTGCTCCGGCGTTCAGGTTGATGCATATATATATATATATATATATATATATATATGCAGCGTTGGGTGAGTTTTGTAACATCGTGAGAAAAAGAGAAAACAGAAAAACAATAAAGAGAGGAATTAGAGGGTGCGAGACGCACCTTGGCTATCAGTTTTTTGTGCACGTGCGTTCGTGCTATTTGATGTGATCGATCCTGAGGGCAGAATTCCAACAATTGGTATCTAGAGTAAGGTCGAGGTGAAGCTGCGCTTGCCCCGGGGTGGCGACCCTGCCAGCGCCTCGGGGCAGGCGATACAGTCGCTGGTGTAGCGACAAGGAGGAAGGGGGAATACAGTGGCTGGTGTAGCGACGAGGAGGAGCGGGCGATATAGTCGTTGGGTGGTGCAACGATGTGGAGGATCAGGCGGTAGTCGTTCGGCGGAGCGACGGCGAGAAGGTGGCGAAGACACTGTCGTAAGCGAGGCGACAGGTGATTGTAGTTCTGTGGAATGACCTGGAGGAGGGCGACAGGGCTGTCGTCAGCAAGACGTTCGTGATCGTTGATGGTTATGGAGGTGCCGAAGTTGTGACACCGAGGAAATCATCGAGATCATCGTTGGAGGGTGCAAGGTGGAGATGGCGAAGATGCAAGCCGTCATCAAGGTGTGCACATGAGTTTGGAAGCTGCGTCCAAGAGCTCAGGTCTGTGAATCTTCTGCTGCAGTTGAGATGCGTCACTAGCGGAGGAGAATTGCGAGTGAGAGCTGACGGAAAAAGGAATTCGTGCCTTGCGTTTCTGTTCGTGGTCAAGGAGTTCCAACGAGTTCATATACGATGAAGATGAGTTGCACGTATATGGCGAGTTGTGTTGCTGCTGGACAGGAGGTGTCGTTCGATAAGATGTGGCATCAGCGACACTGAGAAGATGTGAAGATGTGACGGGGGAAGAGATGTGTCTCCCCGTGTGCAAGAAACCGATGTGAAGATGAAGATCAACGTGAAGATGGACGCGGATCAGTTAAGTCGACTTCCTGCATGAGTGTGACGCCCCCGATTCAATCGTACACTAATCATGCACGCAAACGTGTACGATCAAGATCAGGGACTCACTGGAAGATATCACAACAAAACTCTAAAAACAAAAATAAGTCATACAAGCATCATAATACAAGACAAGGGCCTCGAGGGCTCGAATACAAGTACTCGATCATAGACGAGTCAGCGGAAGCAACAATATCTGAGTACAGACATAAGTTAAACAAGTTTGCCTTAAGAAGGCTAGCACAAACTGGGATACAGATCGAGAGAGGCGCAGGCCTCCTGCCTGGGATCCTCCTAACTACTCCTGGTCGTCGTCAGCAGCCTGCACGTAGTAGTAGGCACCTCCAGGGTAGTAGTCGTCATCGACGGTGGCGTCTGGCTCCTGGACTCCAGCATCTGGTTGCGACAACCAGAAAGAAAGGAAAGGGGGAAAAGGGGGGAGAAAGCAACCGTGAGTACTCATCCAAAGTACTCGCAAGCAAGGAGCTACACTACATATGCATGGGTATAGGTGTAAGGGGCCATATCAGTGGACTGAACTGCAGAATGCCAGAATAAGAGGGGGATAGCTAATCCTGTCGAAGACTACGCTTCTGGCAGCCTCCGTCTTGCAGCATGTAGAAGAGAGTAGACTGAATTCCTCCAAGTAGCATCGCATAGCATAATCCTACCCGGCGATCCTCTCCTCGTCGCCCTGTCGAAGAGCGATCACCGGATTGTCTGTGGAACTTGGAAGGGTGTGTTTTATTAAGTATCCGGTTCTAGTTATCATAAGGTCAAGGTACAACTCCGGGTCGTCCTTTTACTAAGGGACACGGCTATTCGAATAGATAAACTTCCCTGCAGGGGTGCACCACATAACCCAACACGCTCGATCCCATTTGGCCGGACACACTTTCCTGGGTCATGCCTGGCCTCGAAAGATCAACACGTCGCAGCCCCACCTAGGCACAACAGAGAGGTCAACACGCCGGTCTAAATCCTATACGCGCAGGGGTCCGGGCCCATCGCCCATTGCACACCTGCACGTTGCGAGGGCGGCCGGAAGCAGACCTAGCCTCCCTTATACAAGAGTAGGCGTTCCAGTCCAATCCGGCGCGCGCCGCTCCGTCGCTGACGTCAAGAAGGCTTCGGCTGATAGCACGACGTCGGGATACCCATAACTACTCCCGCGTAGATGGTTAGTGCGTACAGACCAAATGGCCAGACTCAGATCAAATACCAAGATCTCGTTAAGCGTGTTATTATGAAGCAACCGCGGACGCCGACCAGGGCCAGGCCCACCTCTCGCCTAGGTGGTCTCAACCTGCCCTGTCGCTCCGCCACAAAGTAACAGTCGGAGGCCGTCGGGAACACAGGCCCACCTCTACCGGGATGGAGCCACCTGTCCTTTCAGCCCCCTCATCAGAATCACTTGCGGGTACTCTTCGAGCGGACCCGACTTTAGTCACCATCTGTATTATGTATATATGTATAGTATATACCCGTGATCACCTCCCGAGTGATCACGGCCCAATAGTATAGCAAGGCAGACTGACAAGAATGTAGGGCCAATGGTGATAAACTAGCATCCTATACTAAGCATTTAGGATTGTGGGTAAGGTATCAATGACTGTAGCAACAATGACAGGCTATGCAACAGAATAGGAGTAACCGAACAGTAACATGCTACACTACTCTAATGCAAGCAGTATAGAGAAGAATAGGCGATATCTGGTGATCAAGGGGGGGCTTGCCTGGTTGATCTGGCAAGAGAGAGGGGTCGTCAACTCCGTAGTCGAACTGGGCAGCAGCAGCGTCGGTCTCGTAGTCTACCGGAGAGAAGAGGGGGAAGAAACAATGAATTCAATGCAAACAGATGCATAACGATGCATGACAAAGCAATGCGTGATGCTAGGCGTGCCCTAACGCGGTATGAGGTAATACCGGTGAAGGGGGGAAACATCCGGGAAAGTATTCCTGGTGTTTCGCGTTTTCGAACAGAGGAACCGGAGGGGGAAGGTTGCGTGTTCGGTATGCTAGGGGTGTGTGGCGGACGAACGGGCTGCGTATCCGGATTCGTTGTATTTTCTGAGCAACTTTCATATAGAAAACATTTTCATCGGAGCTACGGTTTAATTACTATGAATTTCTAAAGGTTTAAACATTTTTTGAAATTAAATAAATTAACCGAAATGGAATATGACGTCAGCATGGCGTAAGAGTGACGTCAGCAGCCAACAGTTCGGTTGACTAGTCAAATTGACATGGGGGACCCATCTGTCATAGACAGTGGGTTAAACAGGGTTCAAACTAATCTAAATTCAGTTATTAAACTACTGGGCCCACCTGTTAGTGTCTAATTTAGGTTAACAAAACTAATTTAATTAATTCCTGTTAATTAGGGGGGTGGGCCCCACTAGTCAGTGGCTGGGGGTTGCCAAGTCAGCAGGGTTGACTGGTCAACCCAGTCAACTGGGGCCCGTGGGGCCCGTTGGCGGTGACCCTGGGGGTGGCCCCAGGTCGGCCACGTCGGATGCCGGCGCCGGAGTTGGCTTCGGCGAGCCAAAACACGGCGGAGGGCGCCGGCGAGCCTCGGGATTTCGCCACGGTGGCCCAAAACGGGTGTGGCTACTCCCGTTCGAAAGCTAACGACGTCGCGCGTCGCATGAAGCTACGGGTTGGTCTCGGGGATGACCGGAACCACGCCGGCGAGCAGCGGAGGCGGCGACTCGTACGGGTGGATGTCGGAGACGGCGGAGCAGCGTGCTACGGAGCAAAAGAAGAGGCTAGGCAGGCTCTATGTGCGCGGGCGAGCTAAACGGGCACCGGAGCGGGACCATTTGGTCGCCGGAAGCTCGTCGGCGATGAGCTCCAGCGGTGATGGGCTCGGGCACGTACGAGGCAGCGACTACGAGCACGTTGGGGCGAGGAGAAGAGAGCGGAGAGGAAGGAGAGCTCACCGTGGAGCACACAAGGAGGCTCGGTGGCGGTTTAGGAGCTGCAGGGGGCGGCGCCGGAGACGAAGAAGATCGATGACGGCCGGAGATGGGGACGAAGGGGATTCGATGCTGCAGCGCCTCCGAGCTCCAGCTGAGGCCGCCAGCCGAAGGAGTCGACCCTGGCGAAGCTCACCGACAGGATCAGCGTGCGCGGGGCCGCTGGTGGCCCCGGGGACGACGAAGACGCGGCGTCGAATGCGCTCGGTGGAGAGGGAGAGAGCTCGAGGGAGAGGCGAGAGAGAGGGCAGAATGGAGGAGGCGTCCAGGGGGAGTGGATGATGGGGATCTAGGAAAAGGGGAGCCCGAGGCGTCGCCCTTATCCACCTCGACGCCGGCGAGCGGGTGCGGTTGGGGCGCGCTCGGCGTGCGCATCGGGTCGGTGGAACAGGAGGGAGGGAAGAGCGACCGGGGAAGGGGCGTGGGCCGACCTGCTGGGATGGGCCGAGGCCCAAGGGAAGGCGAGGGGCTTCTCTCTCGTTTTAGTTTAGTTTTCTGTTAGTTTGTCTTTTTTTGTTTTATTTCTTTTCTTGTTTTCTATTTTATTAAATTTCGGTGTTTATGAAAAACCCAAGTTCTACCTAAAATATTTTTAATACTTATGCCACTACCACAATTAACTTGGCACCTAATATAAAATCATTTGTAATTGTTTATTATTTTATAATCATTTAACTAATTGTTTTTGCTATTTTTTAATTCATTTTGAGTATTTACATATTTTATACAAGTGTGGTTTCTCCACCATAATTACCTACGCATTATTTGGCACAACCAGAACATTTTATTTTTATTATTTGAAAACTTTTGTTGTTTGCCTATATTTTAAATTTGAATTTGAATCGCTTTGAACTAACACGAGTTTACCAACAGTAACCTAGGTGACGTGGCATCATTAGCGCAGGGTTACTGTAGCTTGATTACCCGGGCGTCACAATTCTCCTCCACTACAAGAAATCTCGTCCCGAGATTTGAGCGGTGGAGTAAGGGGGGGGAAGGTGCTGGTAGCGAAAAACCTAACGAATCTTCTCGGTCTTGGCTGCCCTTCGAAGAGGTTGATCCCTTTCATTGATGTCTTCATTTCTCTGCTTCAAGTCACCATGATCAAGTCGTCATCCTTTCTTCAGGATCTCCATCGTCCTAACGCGACCAAGGGGAAAAACTCCGGAAGAATGCATCTCCACAAAGCTGGGCATCTGACGGTGAACTCAATGGGAAAAACACAAGGTACCCCACGAGTTGTATTCCAATGAATTCGTTGAGTGCAATATATGATGGTACCAAAGTTTCAAATGGGTAGGCAATCATTCGATGCCTAGAAAGAAGCTGAAATGGGGGCTTGAACAACGAGAATAACATGGTGCTTGATTCCAGGATGAATAATGGTATAGAATTTAGCTCATGAATCACATACGAAGCCAGGTGCAACGATGCATTAGAATCCGGGTTGTAAAGAAGAGTCAGGTTTCGATCCAGTGGACCTGCGGGTTATGGGCCCACCATGTGGGTTCAAAGTAGGAAGGGTGGTGACATCTTGCACAGCCGTGACAGGGAGGCATGTCATTGAATAGCTGGTCAGCTATGTCGGCAACAACGTAAGTACCAAGGACGGGGAACGAAGAAAGCAATTTTCCTGCTTGATGAACGAGGCGAACCAATTGGCAAAGTTATCACCCATCGGTGGTTATCGGAATGTCATCAACAATAGTAACAGGATCTTACAGACAGAATGGTACAACAAGGTGCCTACCAAAACAGGGAATTTTCTCTGATTAGTTAAGTCAGATTCAGGAAAGGTTAAACAAAAGAATGAAAAGGAAAACGTGATTATCAGATTAAACAGAACAATGGAAAGGAAAATTGTGTTTACACACAATTATTAGGAGTATATCCTTCCCATGTACAAGCAGAACATGGCATACAGGGTAGGAGAGCAAGTACCCAACCATTCAGATAGGAGGCAAGGATTAATCAAGATGTTACCCATACAACGGTGTTTGGATAGCTGACCAAGAAACATTTAGCATCGCGCCTCCAATGTTCTTGTTGAAGAGCAGATTGTCATAATCATGCTTTGAGGTAGCCATGATCTGGGGTTTCAATCAAGGGCCAGACTTTGGATACACAAATGATCCATCAGGAGCAACTTATAAAATAGGTCTTACAATTTCCTCCAGGAAGGATGGTTATCTTGCAAAAGAAATTATAATGATAGATCCTCCGGCCGGGGGGGGGGGGGGGGTGCTAGGCATGACATCATGTTATCGGGTCATCAAAGGACCAACATCATAACTCTTGGAAAGTTGTCCCAACCATCATATCTGACCGAGATTCATATCCGATTGGTGTCATGATACCTCAGACTCAGGGTGTCCGAGAGGAAAAGGTGCAACACAAATCGACGAAATGACATTGCGAGATTCTCGGGAAATGAACTATGGAAGCGAGTTCCGAAACTAGAGTTCATCAATAAACCAAGGAGAGGATGAGGGGGTGGCTGATGGACTCAGCGACAATTCATCGAGAATTCCAAACAGATGGATTTCCACAATAAGGTGAACAAGAAGATGACAATTGTCAATTCAAATGATGTAATGTTGTATGCTCGAGGAAAACATACACCATCCATCTTTAGTTGAAAGGTGTGCCCGGAATATGACCTTGGGCAGCAAGATCAATGTTAAAGTGATGATTCAGTAACCAACAGTCTAAGAACGAACTATCGATCGTTAATTTCAAAGTAATAGGGTTGCTAGAAGTATAGAACTCAAGAAGCATCGTTAACATAATGGTATCCCGGTTAAAAAAAACACGAGGACCAAGGAAGAACGGTGATGGTGATAAGTATCATCTTATCGTGAATTTCTAAGAGGTGGAGCAATCCCCACAACATTCTCGACAGAAAAGACAGTAATACTTCAAGGCAGAACACATCACTAGCTAGAGAGCAAGTTGTATTCGTAATGTGGACAAGTTCGCGATGAAAGGAAGTCATGGGTGTTGTCGATGATAATAAAAATCATCGAGGGCAAGGAGGGTATTTCTCATCATGAACACGGTTTACATCTCGGAATAAGTCAAAGTGTTGAAGGTGATCCGACACATTTGCCGGGATGTTTCAAGATGATGCAATCAAACACAATGGCAACAAGCAAGGAAATGACGAAGTGGCAAGTTATAGGATCAATATATAAGATGCAAGCTCGGAACCAAAGTTTCCTTTCAAGACAGGCAACATGATGTTGAAAGCTCGACGTAAGTCGTGCTCACACACTGAAAAATTCATGCACCAGAGAAGGATGCGGTAGCACAGTTAAAGATAGCAAGACCAAGATGCAGCTGATAGTCTAGGAATGACCAGATTGGGTTCAGAATTTCCCAGTAAAAATACTAGGGGTATTTGATTTATAGTGCGGAATAATTTCACTAGTCGGTGTCAACCCAGAACACGTAGAGTGATTACGACAAGGAAAGACATTACTTCAACAAAGTTAGTAAGATGTGGTGCAAAGGCGAGACATCTTCGAGATACCAGGGGGTAATACTCAAAGGTAGAACATGATAGAAGTAGAACCGGGTCATTGATCTATGACAGTAGGTACTTCAACCTTGCCAAAAATAGACGAGGTAATGGAATGGATTCCCATCAGATATATCAGATCAAGACAGCATGGTCGGAACCATAATTGTAAGGAATCAATTTCAAGAATACCGAAAGAATCATACAGATGGATAATCATTTTGCAAGAAGCTTCCGAGACGGTCTACATCATTTTCATGGGCATGAACACAAAGTTCAAGGTCGACTCCCACTTCTTTAATGCATATCATTTCATTCGCTTCTCACGTTCGATGAAGTTGCAGTGTTGAAATTTTATCTGGCGAAGCACCAGAAGAGTATGATTCGTGAAAACTTTCGGGTTCACACGGTTTAGAGAAGGCATATGTTCAACCCATAGGGGCTTCTTAGAAACATATACCACAAGTTTCAAGAGTAAATAACACAAGCCCGAAAGCAGAGCATGGTTGGCCAAGAAGAGGATACAACTTAACAAAGGCATTATGTATCAGGGGAAGAACTCACAAAGTGATCAAATGTGAAGGACACTGTTGGATAATAATCCAACAGTGGATATGGCGACCCACAATGGAGCTGATGTGAGTATCGATACCCAATCAGAGGAAGAAAGAATGCAAATGCATTGGTTTATAGAACATCTGAGTAATTCAACGTTTAAATAGCAAAGGAATTATGATTTTCAAATCAAGGGATCAGGAGCAAATGCTCTGATCAAGGATGGATAAGTTGAATAGACTTAGGGGTACAATCGACGGCAATTTGATTGGTCGATAACCAGCTCATGTTTAAAATGACGTCTGAGCTGGGAGGATGAATTCTAGGATCTGATTGAGGATGGCGAGAATTCACAACATTTTGAATCAACGGACTCAAAATGATAATGACAAGGGATGCCAATAAGATTATTGAGTTATGGGATTAACCATAATGCAAGCAAGTAAGAATTTCAAGAGCAATAGGCTACACAGGATTTTCGGAAGTTCAAATAGTATTTTGAATACTTTTGTGAAATACATGAGTCGACTGGGGAGGAGCAAATATCCGGTGAGTGCTAGAAATTATCCATAGTGGTATTCATGTGGCAAAGAACAACAAGGCAGTAAGCTCAAGGATTCTCGGAACAACAGAGAGAATTTCGGGATATCTTGTAATAACAAGATCAACTGGGAAGCATTGTATGAATGGCGAGTATACGTGGTTATCCATAGGGGTTTATCGATGGAAGGGAATTGCAAATCGATGCAATAAAGTCTTAAGAGAACATCGAAGAGTATCTCGAAATCTTCTAGTGCAGTCGGTGATCATCTGGACTGAAGGGCCTCTCCGGGAGAAAGTATTTTCGAGAACCTAAAGTTAGATTTTAGTAAAAAACATTTATCCCGAGTAGGAGAGAGTTCAGAGCCCCAGAGTAAAGTTCGAGGAGTAAAAGATCCTAATACCACCCAATGGCGACGTGTGCCGGTAAGACACACAGCCATGTTAGTAAAAGTTTTTGCAATGTCTAGACTCAACTTCGGCCAAGGAGTTGGAAGGGGGATTCCTACAGGCAGTCGGCTCTGATACCAACTTGTGACACGCCCGATTCAATCGTACACTAATCATGCACGCAAACGTGTACGGTCAAGATCAGGGACTCACGGGAAGATATCACAACACAACTCTAAAATCAAAAATAAGTCATACAAGCATCATAATACAAGCCAGGGGCCTCGAGGGCTCGAATACAAGTGCTCGATCATAGACGAGTCAGCGGAAGCAACAATATCTGAGTACAGACATAAGTTAAACAAGTTTGCCTTAAGAAGGCTAGCACAAACTGGGATACAGATCGAAAGAGGCGCAGGCCTCCTGCTTGGGATCCTCCTAACTACTCCTGGTCGTCGTCAGCAGCCTGCACGTGGTAGTAGGCACCTCCAGGATAGTAGTCGTCATCGACGGTGGCGTCTGGCTCCTGGACTCCAGCATCTGGTTGTGACAACCAGAAAGAAAGGAAAGGGGGGAAAGGGGGGAGAAAGCAACCGTTAGTACTCATCCAAAGTACTCGCAAGCAAGGAGCTACACTACATATGCATGGGTATATGTGTAAGGGGCCATATCAGTGGACTGAACTGCAGAATGCCAGAATAAGAGGGGGATAGCTAATCCTGTCGAAGACTACGCTTCTGGCAGCCTCCGTCTTGCAGCATGTAGAAGAGAGTAGACTGAAGTCCTCCAAGTAGCATCGCATAGCATAATCCTACCCGGCGATCCTCTCCTCGTCGCCCTGTGGAAGAGCGATCACCGGGTTGTCTGTGGAACTTGGAAGGGTGTGTTTTATTAAGTATCTGTTTCTAGTTATCATAAGGTCAAGGTACAACTCCGGGTCGTCCTTTTACCAAGGGACACGGCTATTCGAATAGATAAACTTCCCTGCAGGGGTGCACCACATAACCCAACACGCTCGATCCCATTTGGCCGGACACACTTTCCTGGGTCATGCCCGGCCTCGGAAGATCAACACGTCGCAGCCCCACCTAGGCACAACAGAGAGGTCAACACGCCGGTCTAAATCCTATGCGCGCAGGGGTCCGGGCCCATCGCCCATTGCACACCTGCATGTTGCGAGGGCGGCCGGAAGCAGACCTAGCCTCCCTTATACAAGAGTAGGCGTTCCAGTCCAATCCGGCGCGCGCCGCTCCGTCGCTGACGTCAAGAAGGCTTCGGCTGATACCACGACGCCGGGATACCCATAACTACTCCCGCGTAGATGGTTAGTGCGTATAGACCAAATGGCCAGACTCAGATCAAATACCAAGATCTCGTTAAGCGTGTTATTATGAAGCAACCGCGGACGCCGACCAGGGCCAGGCCCACCTCTCGCCTAGGTGGTCTCAACTTGCCCTATCGCTCCGCCACAAAGTAACAGTCGGGGGCCGTCCGGAACCCAGGCCCACCTCTACCGGGATGGAGCCACCTGTCCTTTCAGCCCCCTCATCAGAATCACTTGCGGGTACTCTTCAAACGGACCCGACTTTAGTCACCATCTGTATTATGTATATATGTATAGTATATACCCGTGATCACCTCCCGAGTGATCACGGCCCAATAGTATAGCAAGGCAGACTGACAAGAATGTAGGGCCAATGGTGATAAACTAGCATCCTATACTAAGCATTTAGGATTGCGGGTAAGGTATCAATGACTGTAGCAACAATGACAGGCTATGCAACAGAATAGGAGTAACCGAACAGTAACATGCTACACTACTCTAATGCAAGCAGTATAGAGAAGAATAGGCGATATCTGGTGATCAGGGGGGGGGCTTGCCTGGTTGCTCTGGCAAGAGAGAGGGGTCGTCAACTCCGTAGTCGAACTGGGCAGCAGCAGCGTCGGTCTCGTAGTCTACCGGAGAGAAGAGGGGGAAGAAACAATGAATTCAATGCAAACAGATGCATAACGATGCATGACAAAGCAATGTGTGATGCTAGGCGTGCCCTAACGCGGTATGAGGTAATACCGGTGAAGGGGGGAAACATCCGGGAAAGTATTCCCGGTGTTTCGCGTTTTCGGACAAAGGAACCGGAGGGGGAAGGTTGCGTGTTCGGTATGCTAGGGGTGTGTGGCGGACGAACGGGCTGCGTATCCGGATTCGTTGTATTTTTCTGAGCAACTTTCATATAGAAAACATTTTCATCGGAGCTACGGTTTAATTACTGTGAATTTCTAAAGGTTTAAACATTTTTTGAAATTAAATAAATTAACCGAAATGGAATATGACGTCAGCATGGCGTAAGAGTGACGTCGGCAGCCAACAGTTCGGTTGACTAGTCAAATTGACATGGGGGACCCACCTGTCATAGACAGTGGGTTAAACAGGGTTCAAACTAATCTAAATTCAGTTATTAAACTACTGGGCCCACCCGTCAGTGTCTAATTTAGGTTAACTAAACTAATTTAATTAATTCCTGTTAATTAGGGGGGTGGGCCCTACTGGTCAGTGGCTGGGGGTTGCCAAGTCAGCAGGGTTGACTGGTCAACCCAGTCAACTGGGGCCCGTGGGGCCCGTTGGCGGTGACCCTGGGGGTGGCCCAGGTCGGCCACGTCGGATGCCGGCGCCGGAGTTGGCTTCGGCGAGCCAAAACACGGCGGAGGGCGCCGGCGAGCCTCGGGATTTCGCCACGGTGGCCCAAAACGGGTGTGGCTACTCCCGTTCGAAAGCTAACGACGTCGCGCGTCGCATGGAGCTACGGGTTGGTCTCGGGGATGACCGGAACCACGCCGGCGAGCAGCGGAGGCGGCGACTCGTACGGGTGGATGTCGGAGACGGCGGAGCAGCGTGCTTCGGAGCAAAAGAAGAGGCTAGGCAGGCTCTACGTGCGCGGGCGAGCTAAACGGGCACTGGAGCGGGACCATTTGATCGCCGTAAGCTAGTCGGCGATGAGCTCCCGCGGTGATGGGCTCGGGCACGTACGAGGCGGCGACTACGAGCACGTTCGGGCGAGGAGAAGAGAGTGGAGAGGAAGGAGAGCTCACCGTGGAGCACACAAGGAGGCTCGGTGGCGGTTTAGGAGCTGCAGGGGGCGGCGCCGGAGACGAAGAAGATCGATGACGGCCGGAGATGGGGACGAAGGGGATCAATCATGTAACATGTGCTGGTCAATCGTACATGAATAATGAATGAGCATTCGTATTGTCTAGCAGGCCGGTAACATGCGCGCTGTGCTTGATTGATCAATTAATTGTGCAACCATACACTAGTATGGAGGATGCGTACTGATTGCAGCCGATGAACCAATGAGCTCGATGCTATAGTTGTCGTTTGAAACTCTGAATAATACTTGTATCATGGATGCACTAAGGAAAATGCTTGATGTCTTTTTGGATAATACTTGTATCATTGATGCAAGCGTTTAAATTCTATCAATAGTTCATGTTTTGTTTCAATATGTATGCAATTATGGAGAAGAAAGATGTGGTTAGGTGCCCTATTTTAGCACATTTGTTGGAGTGGTGGTGGCGATGCCCTATTTTAGAGCAACTGTTGAATAAGAAAGAAATTTGATGCCTTAAAATGCATTTTTTGTGTCTTAAAACTATTTTCCTTTGTGCTATATTTTAGAGCAGCGGTTGGAGATGCTCTTAAACAACACATCATTCGCAACATGATTTATTGGCGCTAATGCTTGTCCCTCTCGTCCGTACAAGGTCCTTCATTACTTAATAATACAAATTATTTGATTTAGGTACTATCATATTGTCATTAGCATTAGCAAAAGTTCCTAGAAATAGAAGTTCCTGAAAATAGAACTCTGTCTAGTAGGAATGTCCTCATGATCACCATCTACTAGATGAAAACCCTTAGTCTCATTTGGGCAAAAACAACCCTGCTGTGTCGTATTCCTCCCTAGAGGCATCACATGTGGACTACGAGGATGGTAGTCGAGAATCCTTTTGAGTAGCTGCTTGTGGTGGCTCCGTTGACTTCTAGCTATGACTTCACCCTGTTGTCGATTTGGCGGCATCTGGTTATCCTTGCTCTTTTCCACATGTGCCTTGAAGGCTGACGGGTCGTCTCCTTCTTCCGCTCCACGGTTGTAGTGGCGTGTTAGGGTTGGCGAGAGCCTAGTGCTTCGACATGTCTTGTCCTTCTGTGGTAATGTGTCCATTCTATCTTCGTCATGTTATTTCTTGGTTTCCGATATCATCCTGCAATGTCCGTCTTCTGAGCGGTTATGTCGTGGGCGGCGGTAGGAGCTCGAGTCGTGTGATGGGTGGTTGTCGTCTCCTTCCCTAGCAACAGGTTTGCCGATGGCTCGTTCGTAGTTCTAGGGTGCATGTCGACAGTGTAGCGTCTTCCAATCTAGGGCGAGAGGGCAAGGGCCCTTTTTTAGCTTTCAGCATTAGAATCGCATGTCGTTGTGTCTAGGTTCGACCAACCGGACTGACACGGGCTCGTTCCTAATTCGAATGTGCCTCCCTCAATATCGGTGTTGCTTCGCTGGTGCTAAGCCGAAATCGTGGATGGCGGGCTCGAGTTTCAAGCTGCATTCATTTGATTTATTTCTTTTGTTTGCTTGCTTTGTTTTTGATGACTTGTGAGTTGCTTTGTACTAGCGTTGTGCATCAATTATTGCTCGGGGCTTCATTAGTTTAAAAGGGAAAGCATTTTCTCCCTTCTTTTTTTTTGAACACCACATTACATTAATTAACCATCTCGAAACATACAATCGTTCGATACAGAATTCACCACACTGGGCGGTACATCATCAACAAGAATACCATTGGATCTATTGCCAAAACTAAACTTAGCTATTAGATGAGCCACCATATTGGTGGTCTGACTTATCTTAGCCATTTGAAAGCTATTTATCAACTTGGATAAGCTCAAAGCTTCCTTCTTCAAATCAACCAATGTTGATCTATCAAGGTTCTCTATTGCAAGGGACGCCACAACAAATGCACAATCAGTCTCTAAAATAATAGGATTGTAAAGAGGGATAACTATGTATATACCGGCAATGCACGCCCTTAGCTCTGCTTCCTCCACACTCTGACACGGCCCAATGAAGTCCCAAGAAGAGACAATGACTTCTCCAGCCGCATTCCTAACCACCAGACCCACACTTGCTTCTCTACTGCTCTCCACAAAGCTTGCATCAACATTAACTTTTAAAAAACCAATGGGTGGGGGAGTCCAATCTGTCTTAGCTCCCGCAATATTAGGTGTCCATCTTAATCCATCCATTGGACATTTTCCTTTATTTTTTGAGTCCACCGGAGGCATTTTGTCCCTTCCTTTGTACACAGAATACTGTGGGGGTAGAGCTGTACCCCGTGCAGCGTGCAGCATCCAAGTCCGTGTTTTCTCGACGAGGAGATAGGGTTGAATATATACTTTGAACTTAATCCAAACAATTGTCCTTGCCTGATTGTTTTGTAAATGATTCACTAGCTGCTTTTGATATGGTGTTAGGCAGCTCGCGGGAAGCGTGATCTCATTGTATATTTGCACAAGTCAGATGAGGAGATTCATAGACATGTCAGTGTATCTACTACTAGCTGTGTTGTAGCTGATCGTACACGTACAATTGCTGGGTGATCTTTATCAGGATTTGGTGGATGAATAATTAACAACAATTTGGAAGCACGCAATGCCTGTATCTTTGACAATGTGCGGCCTTCCCATGCCCTAATCACGGAGAAGATCAAGGAGGATGCGCGCGCCTGGGCCGGATAATGAGTTTCGCACAGCGGTTTCGAAGACTGCCCTTGGAGGTTAGGGTATTGAAAACACATTGAATAGAGATCCGAATCGAATACAAAAGATCGGAAAAGTCCGTTTGTTCTTTTCCACCTGATGACAAAGTGCCCGGGCTAAGATCCAAAGTCGAGAGGGAAACAGCCCAGATCGTACGCTAAGGTTCTGCTTCCGATGCCGGAGGAGCAGGGTGGGATAGAAGGGATTCGGTGGAATACAAGAGTTCTGAAGCTCCTTTCTTTCAAGTGAAAGTTGCCTATCTTTCTTGGTTCGGAATCCAATCCAGTTGAAAACAAACAATTGCCCGATGGCAAAGTCAGATGAAAGGCTAGGAGTGTAAACCACGTACGAGCGTGGCGCAGAAAGCGAAATGTTTTGCAGCGAGTCAAGCGTAATACGATCAAAAGGAAATGGGATTGATGCTTTCTTTGAAAGGCAAGATTAGGGAGCCAATTGAGTGAACAGACGAAGTAGCTTGCTTTGTACTACCGACATATTATTGCCTGCATCGACAGCAAAGTAAACTCTCGCTGATGATAGAAGAACGCGGAAGGGGAGGAAACCGGCTATTCGAACTGTCGGGTGGGTGGATACCCTAGTGCTTATTGCTTTGTCGGAGCAGGGGCGGAGAGGGGCCCCTTCGCTTCTCGAGTGCTCTTGGTTCGTAAGAAGGACGGATCCTGGCGCTTTTGAAATAACCTATGCCAGTCGCGGGACTTTTTTCAAAGTCAAGTGATGCCATCATGGGTAGGTGATGGCATCGTGGGAAAGTGGCATCGGTCGGTTTCCAGTTCGGAGCCAGTTCTCCGGTTGAGCGAGATTTCTCCTCTAAATTTCTCTATTTTGATTCTTTTTTTAGGGATTGCGCCGTTACTGTACCTGCTTTCGCTATTGCTATTCCGCTTTGCCGTTATCCGTCCCTTTTTTAAGAAGATAGATACCATTCCGTCGATACTAGATTCATTCTTTCCGCGAGGGCCTCTGCTTCTCTCTGTTCGGTGGGAGAGTATGGTAGTTGTCCTTCAGCATCTCTCTCAGGCTCAATGCCATTGCTCGATATGATGCGAAAGTCAATTCTATACCAACGGCATCGTATAACAATAGCTCTACAACTCTGAACGTTAGGGAAAATAAGGGAAGACCACCTGAGCGAACCGACCGAAGGGACTTTACTTATCCGAACTGAACGTTAGCGGCTTAAGCTAAGCCTATCACGAGCTGCGATGAACAACATGATCTTGAGCTATCATTTGTTCAATTTGGTCGATCTGATACTTAGTTAACTCATTCATCTTGATGTTCCCACTGATACCTAATCAATAACGAAGAGAATTGTCAAAATTTCCTAAAAGCGGTGGTTCTTTTCTTTATGGATCGGGTAGATCCATATGTTCTGAGGGGGAGACGAGGTGTAGCGCAGTATGGTCAGCGCATCTGTTTTGGGTACAGAGGGCGACAATGGGGGAAGTTGGTAATAGAGAATCCTCCCTTCTTCTTTGCTTTCTTGCCTGCAAAAATCCAAAACTAACCATTGGAACCTCATGGGCTATCGAGTTAGGAGATTCATTTTCTTTATTACTTTTACTTTTTTACTAAGTTATTCTAAAAGATAAGAGCTAACCGACCATCCTGATTGAATGTTTGAGTACTCGGAGTCTCTCGTAAGTATGGAAAGAAAGTCTCTTCTTTCCAAAACTCCTAAATTTCCCATCAGCCTATCCAATCTAATTCCAGACAGAGTCAGTAGACCTTACTTTAGTGTAGGTAGTGTCAAATAATTAGGAAGTCTTGATGTTCTGTTCAGAAAGTAGTCGGCATCTTCCTTTATTCAATTAGCAAGGCAGTGCTGGTTGATTTCATCATTTCTAGGTATACCCCACCACCCTTGTGCGTGCGAACCTAACAAGAGATGCTGATGCCAGCTACACCGCGCTTTCTTTCGTCCAGAGGTTAGGACATCGTCTTTTCATGTCGAAGACACGGGTTCGATTCCCGTAAGGGATAGGTACTTATTCCCGGCCGGCGGTATCAAGAACCCGGATAGTCAGTAGGAAACTCCAATCTGCAAGCGGAACAACGAGTTTAGAAGGCACGTTCTTGAAAGAGATAGTGATTGATGGCATGGAGTTTTGATAGAAAACTCGTATCAAAATCATACCAAAAGAAAGTCTCGATTCGAGGAACGGAATACAGGTCCATGATAGAACACAGACCGGTAAGAGAAAGGAAAGTAAGCATAGTCTTCATTGAACCGGAAATAGCACGGGCCCACATACATGTGCGGGATTAGACCGCACGCACCACTCGCGCATACACACGAGAATACAGCTCAACACTTGAAGAATGGAATTTGTCCCTTAAACCTTCAAGAAATCGAACGTTGGTGAATTAACAGAAACTGAAAGAGAGGAATTCGAACCCTCGGTAAACAAAAGCCTACATAGCAGTTCCAATGCTATGCCTTGAACCACTCGGCCATCTCTCCTACATGTTCCCCTACGGCTACCTTGTTACGACTTCACCCCGGTCGAAGACCCCACCATGGTAGAGTTTTCGCCTACCTATGAAAAGTGAGATGAGAGCTTTGTGCTAATAATTTATTAGAAAGGTGTACCTATCGACCCTATGATCCTCATAGCCTTTTTTATTCGCGTCCTCCCCCTGGATCTATTCCTGCCGCATCCACGTCCTCTGCCTCCACCCACCCCTACGACATGGAGGCGCTTACCCTTCTCCAACAAGCGTTCCACCACGCGGCGATTGATTACCGCTTTCCGTCTCAATCCGTTCCAGACCAGAGCTGCAATTCTAGAAACTTCCATTTTCCATTGATCTGGGCGTTGCTATTAAAAGTGGGTCTACCCGCCCCGGCGTGCAACAAGATAAGGGATTCACCAAGGCAGTATTACTATGGAAATGGTATAGAGCTAGCCTAGAAAAGAGAATCCATGGCTGATGTTCCCACTGATACCTAATCGATAACGAAGCTGAATGGCTTTTTTCGGTCCAATTCCATCCATTTTTGGGCAGCTGAATGCCAGTACAGTAAAGAAGAAATACCCAATTCTGGCACATAGATGCCCTATTGGATGAGTGGTGCTATTTCAGACCATAATCTTCCGATCCCTTAACGAACAGTAGGTGTTTTTTCTTCCTTGGCTCCGTTTATGGCGTGAGGTGAAGTTAGAAGCATACCTGGATATATACTCATAGTGGCTTCCATACCTATCTGCAGTAGAACTAACAAAATAGAAACCTATGACTAGTAGACTGGAAATAGTTCCTTAGCTCTTTTCTAGTTCGTTAATGACCTCAGCGGTTGAAATGGAATTGGATCCCGGCTTGTTAGTTAATAGAATCTAAATGAGATTGAATGGAAATGTTGGTAAACCGAGGGGTGCATCATACTTTTCAATAGATGTTGGGGCAACAGTCGCTTCGTCACAGTACTGACTTATGGGCTAACAGGTCACACTTTGGCCAAGTATCCTACAAAGAGACTCCCGAGAGCCAAAAGTATTAAGGAATGGCCATAGGGGATCCCATGAACCAGGAGCGCCAGCACCGGTTCCTCGATCTTCCTACTGGAGGCATGGTCATGGCTTTCATTCATTCATCTCCACCAACTGTTCCAAACTGGCATCCTTTCCTATACTCAATGAACTAATTGAGAATTCTTCCCTGCCTGGGTGTTCCCTTAATGAATTGATTCGTTGGCGGCTATAGCGAGATCTGGGTCAGTAACGAATGTCACTCCCGAGGGATCGACCACTATCATACATGAAATTTTGCATAGAATGATTGTTCATGTTCACGCCGGAGTGCTGAGGTTGTTACCCCCTTTGTAAGTTGCAAGCCTGCCTTACCGCCCCCCCCCCCCCCCTTTCTTTTTTGAAGACCGTATGCCCACTTACCACTCTACCACTTCAATTCAATGACGGACTTCACCGATACCTAGCTTGAGAGAGGCTCCACCAACTGTTCCAAACTGGCATCCTTTCCTAAACTCAATGAACTAATTGAGAATTCTTCCCTGCCTGGGTGTGCCCTTAATGAATTGATCTGTTGGCGGCTATAGCGAGATCTGGGTCAGAGTCTATCTCCCCATCCCTCCGGCGAGGTAGCAATTCATTCATTAGCGCGTAAGAGCATTCATTCTATCAACGATATTTCTCGAACTAGCGCACTTCCCTGTAGAGAGGAAAGTAGGAGATTTCTAGAAGTAGAATCTTAGTCCTTTCGAATTTCTAAGTTGGGAATTTGATATCGACTAAATCAAGAAACTCGATTTCACTATGATATGACCACTGAACCCTTTGATGCAACATTTCTTGTTTCCAGAAGATCTCGGAGCATCTCTTTTGGTTCTTCGGTCATCCAGAGGTGTATATTCTCATTCTACCTGGATTTGGTATTATTAGTCACCACATATACGTATAGTAGGCCCCCTTCGCCACTCCACGTCTGGCCCGTCTTGGTCTCGCTCACTTCGCCCGCGAACTTGCTGCTGTCTTGGTTGGTTTGAGAGCAGGAACAGTCTATATATCCAAAACCGGAGGAGAGTTTAGGTTTGGATCACAGACGATCGGAGATTTTGGATTGAGATGGAGAACAGAATATTTAGATACAGGTCCCTTATGAATACTGTACTGAGTAAGATTCATTGAAGAAATGCTTCTCCGAAGCAATAAGTTTGCTTACGGGCCAGGCCTCTCTCTGACCTGATAACTAGTATCGCCTCCCCGCCCAGCTCATACTTTTTTTCCGTTGGATTGTGCTCCAGAGAATGGAATAGTAACACGCGCTCCCGAGAGGCGGCATTAGTTTATGGTTCGAAAGCACGAGTCACTCCATCCAGCTATACTTGCATTGATATAGACAATTTGAGCCTTTGAATTTACTTACTACAAAACAAGCTATGTTCTCCTATATATTTCCGTCTACCATAGTTTGTTTGGACAATGTCCTTAGTAATCAGGTATGTGATCGAAGTCGAGCTCTTTTGCATCTGAACATGTATTCAAATAGCAGCTGAAAAGGAGTGTCAGAGGATTTGGATTGATTCGGATTCCCTAACGTAAGACATGGTCTACTCTCAAGATCCAAAGTCCGCAGCTAAGGAAAGCCCCTTCTTCATAAGATCAAGAAAGTACGAGCGTCTTTCAAAGATTGGTTAATCTCCCATACTTGGAGAGAACCAAACAAACCGGCAGATTTGCAATTGACTAGACCGGTGCCGATCAGCGAAAGCGAACCCTTCAGTACCGTTGCTCTACAATGTCTCGGTGTTGACGCTCTGCGAGGCCTTACTGCTCCTTATATCATTTCTTTGGAAAGGCAAACCTAATTCATACGGAACTCTTGGTACATTTCTTTTTCACTCTCGCCCCGGCGAACAAATCAGAGTTATGGCATTCAATCTCATATTGCAAAAAATCCATTCATTTCTGGGAGCACAAATCATTTGGTTATGCCATTTTGGGCTTTGCTCTCACCGAAGCTATTGCATTGTTTGCCCCAATGATGGCCTTTCTGATCTCATTCGTTTTCCGATCGCATAAAAATAGGGCTTTGGCTGAGCGACCACCTTCTTCCAGTATTCTTAGCTTACTGTCTGCTTCCTGCCTGATCGGTGCTGACTGACTGTTCTTGATACCGCTCCATCACATCAGCCAAGGAGCCCCACATTCCAGAGTGCGGAGCGTAGAACGGAAAGCGCCTTCTAAACAACTCGGCAGAAGGGAAGGGGCCTATGTATTTGTATGACCCCTGCGGATTTGATCCTACCTACACCCGGAGCCAATCGGGCCTCTCGACGGGAGTGATTCCCCGAAAAGAGATCGTTCCCAGCATCCTCGAGTTCGTAGTCAAACTCACCTTCATCCACCTTTCATGGACTAGCGCGGGCAAGCGCCGATGTCTGGAGCAGGAGATGGAAGCTTGATTCATGGAACGAATGGGGCACTACGTTGGTTACCCACTGCTAGCCTAGCGGAGATTTCTCTATTTGTTGAAAGTGGAAAGGAGTCAACGTTCCTGCTAGTTGGTGGATGAAGAATAGTAGAGGCAGGCGCCAAGGGACTAGATACGATCTTGCCTACGACTTGACACGTTGTAAATAGGGCTGAGCAACACTTCTTCTTCTGCTCATTGCAGCTCTCTGACTATGCCTTTCCCTGTGTACATGGCCTATGGCTGCACCGTTGTACTCTCCTTTCCCAATCAATGGAATGATACGCAACCATACGTATTCGTGAAAAAAAAATTAACTAACAACAAGAATAGAAACAGTGCTCCTCGTAAGTTAAAACGTGCAAAAACTCATCTCAAAGTGCCACGGTTGATAATTTGATATAGATCGACTTGTAGCGCTTCCATCTTCTTTCTATATATATAAGAATCTCCTGTTGAGTTGCTATTATGTCATCTGTGCCCTCAAAAGAAGATACAGAGCAGACCTTCACAATGCGGGTGCAGTGAACAGAAATGCGTGCTGCAATGTAGGGCGAGGTTCACCAGAGGATCGACCGATGCTAGAATTGGAGGCCCTCCTGCAGGTACGGAGGTGCTCAAAGAGTCCGTGTGCCCTACCATTTATTTAAGGACGCCGATAACAGCCAAACGTTCAGTCTGGGTAGGCACCAGACCGAACATTTCGTTCGGCAGGAGAGTGGCGATCGACCGAACTGTTCTATTCGATATGAACAGCCTCTCAGCACAAACGCCTGACTAGACAGGCCCAATATTAGCTTCCTAGCCCAAACAAAAATCGCTTTGCACCAAAAGTATAGAAAAAAAATGTATGCAGATGTAAAACTAGTAGAGAAAAAACTGTACAATACAGAAAATGATACTGCATTAGGATTTACAATGAGTGATTAATTGCCAACTGAGACACACAAAAAATGGCTACGTTCAGTACATTACAAAAATAAAACATGCATGATAAAAAATAGAAAATTTAGTACAAAAATTGGGATGATGAATATGAACAAAGGCAAATGTGTTGAGACATTTTACGATGCATCAGATCAATATTGACTGTTCACTTTTGCATTTGGACGGTCCAGATATGAAAATACTACTGCAGATTTTTCATAGTATATTTTCCGATAAGGGGCAGTTTCGGTAGTTCACTGTTTACCAAAAGCGCGGGCTGGTTCTCTCGATTAGGTATCTCCTGATTTCATGGGATTAGGCATCTCCTGATCTGTTAACAAACTGTGCATATCTCACGTCTCGGGCTCCTCATCCATCTACTTCCAGCACGGGATCCTTTTCTGCGATTCACATCCGGCGCTGGTGGCTCCTCATCCATCAAACTGTACTATGTTCAAAAAAAAAATGTACAATCTAGCGTCGGAGTTGCCTAGAGAGAAGGACACCTCGGATGACATAATACTTGCCAAGAAATTACAAGAAGAGAGATACAAATGTAGGAGATGCTTAATACTTTTTTGGTTCATGATGATCATATGTGTTGCTAGAATTTTAACACACTTTATAAGACTATAGATCTCAGCTAGAGATTTTTTGTGTGGGATTGAGATCATTCATGTTGAACAGAACGAACATCCTAAATCATGGTGGTTTTCTTGCCACTACTAATTAACAATACGCTTATTGTCCAACAAAAAGCGTCTCAACATTCACATCAATTATTGAAACATTATCGATCAATTTCATGTAATGTATGACTGGCATGTGCCTGCGTGGTCGCTGTGGGAGCATCTCTAGCAAACCCCTTACCGGGCGGACCTTTAATGTGAGCATAAGGGCCGAAGAAAACTTGTTTTGAGAGCTGGCACGGGGTGCGGCCGAACAGACCACACAAGGCCACGGCTTTGCGGGGTTTGTCTGGCCGCTGCTCGTGCTAGCCCCCAAAACATGTGTTTTTTTCTCAATTTGACATATATGTCATATTGCATAGAAATATAAAATCAATATAAATTAAAATCTGAATATTAAAATACAACAATCATCCAAATTACAATAGTTATTCAAATCTAAGAATTAAACTTATAATTCAATAGAAGAATTATTCCGAATACAACAATGATACAAATCTTAAATTAAATGAATGTAAAAATGCGAGGGATGCAAAGACGACCGACGGTCGATCCTTGCCATCTCTTTCTGTTCCTATCCTCGAGCTCCTTCGGCGAGGACCACCACCACCATCTGTTGTGGATTGTTTTCGAGCAGCGTCTCTATGTCCGAGTCGTTGGACGAGGACGAATCCTCGAGCAAAAATTCCTTGCAAGGGCTCAAATCCATCTACAAACCGCAACGGAGCTCGCGTGAATGGAAATCGTTCGCTAAATCTAATTTGAAGGGGCAGAAAAGGACTTGCCGATGGAATCAGGGCGGGCGGCGACTCGGCGGCGGTCGATCCGAGGCGCCGGTGAAGCGGCACGGTGGACCCAGGTCTGCAGTGGCCCGGCGGTGTGTTTCCGCCGGCGGATATAGCCGGAATCGAAGGCGGAGGGTGGGCAACAATGGCGACGAATGGCTGTGGAATGGGGGAGGGGAACGTGCGTGGGCTGAAATGTTCCTCCCACCAACTGCTTTTCCACGATACAGAGCACCGACGGGGCGAGGGGAATTTCTGTGTTTTCGCGGGTCGGGGGTCAATTTACCGCGTCCCTAAAAAAATTAAGGGTCGGGGGCATTTAAGGCGTCTGTTTGAGCCGTTTTTTCCACGTAAAACTGTAAACTGATGGCTATTTTGCAGTTCGGCGTGATATAAATGTTCTACTAGAGATGCTCTGAGACAAACTGCAAGTAGTGCGTTCACCTGTTGTTATAAACATAAGAGAGGAGGAGACAAACTAGAGACTAGACAAGTGTCAACACTGATGCATCTTCTCAATTCTAATTTCATAAAAGGGAAACTGTAGCGTGCATCTACATCTCATTCAAACCAGAATATAAGTCTGATGATAAATTCCATAGTAAAAATCTGAATGTACAACACTAGTGACCAACTATTCGAGAGAATAATCGCACGCAGAAAGGAGCTTTATTGTTATCTTTTCTTTGCTCCCCTTGTCATCTTAGTCTGTCTTGACTTTCCAGGTGTTTTCCTGTTCAAACCTGTACTTCTGAAAATGCATAAACTTACTTCAAAGGTCTTTTGTTCTTAGCACAAACTTCGTCATTGTTCTCTTTTCTTTTTCTCCCCCGAGTCATCATACTAACTTTACTCAACTGTGATGGAGCTTTCCTGTGTAGCGCAAAACATTGTTGAAATTGTGCATATTTACATGCTTCAAGAACAGCCCTTTCTAAATCCAAACCCTTTGTTCTTCGCATACCCTAAGTAGAACTTCTATGCTTCGTTCTCACTTTTAAATGTCTGCCTGACCATCGAGTCGTACTCCATAAATTCATCTATCGAGATGCCTTCACTACCCATGCCTTTATCCTGCCATAAGAAACAGCAAAACCTGTTACATATTTACATGAAAGAAAATACGCTGGAACTAAAACATATTATTTATAAATTGTCAACGATTATCATCTGTAATTGAACCAAGAATCTCTGACATCCTTACTAGTTTCCTAGGAAGCCTACAATCCTACTGGGCATAGTAATTTAACCCATCGTTTTCATGTTATGAGAAATCTTGGTTTTCAAATAACCGTATTAAGTTCTTGTAAGAAGTAACACGCATCCCACGATATCAAACTCAAAATCTGAGGTGATGGCAAAGCATTTTAGTCACAATACAAACTCTTGGATGCCATCATAATCTATTGTCGGTTCCCACACATACTACTACTATTCGTTGGTTGGATAAATGAGAAGATCTAGAAACCTTACACACACTACTAATCCAGCATCCAAACGCACACAAATCCAGCGGCCCTATTCAGTGCACAGCCAGAATCCATACGCACACAGATACAACTGCCATTTTCGAATTCCTATTGCGTGCACAGCACAGCATCCATGTGCACAGCTGAGCATCAGAAGTGACGTACCTATGCGAGGGAGCTCAACCACGATGCGGGGAGGAACCGATCTCGGGCGCCGTCCGAAGATCTTGTGATGGAGAGAGGGCCGCCGGGAGGCGCTGGCCGGCTGCGCCGTTGAAGATCTTGGGGCCCCGTCCAAGATCTTGCGGTGGCGACCGCAGGGCGGGAGACGGAGCTGCCGCCACTGTGCGACTCAGGCACGGCGATCAAAGGGCGGGAGAAGGAGCGGCCACCCCTGTGCGACTCAGGCAACGAATGAAGAACGAATGAAGAACGAATGAGAAGGGAATCCTAGAAGGGGAGCCTACAAACTAAGATAGGGCAATTCTTTTCAAGGTGTGATATTAATCAATTGCAATTACCCATATTATTAATCAATAACATTATCATTAAGAAAGGACTAATCTACCCTTACAGCCAATTAGCAAAATGTCCTCAAGAGAAAAAAACAGGGATCAATAATGACCATTGGATCAATTATATACTACCTACTATTTACAGGAGTATGATGCACAATAAAAAGTCTCAATATGTTACACACGGCAAGTTTTACAAAATTTATTCTCTAAAAAAGGAAATGGGAAGTTTTTTTTGGGGGGGGGGGGGGGGAGATGTTAACTTTTAAAAGGAAAGTACTCGTAAATTTCCCACTGTACATGGCAAACATTTGTGTATTAAAAAATAAATGAAAAACCTGCGGAATGTTGCCATGCTCTTATGACAGAAATGCATAGGCTATAATCTTATGGCATGATCCATAGACTAAAATGTAGACTATAAAATGCCATGATCCATACACTAAGATTTCCATGATGCATAGACTTAATTTGCCATGGTCCCCGTGCAAAAGAGATTTGCCATGTTGTAAAGGAAGAAAAAATGGTCATCGTGCATATAGTTAAATTTGCCATGGTGATAACCAAAATCATATTAAAACTTGCATATATTTGACATGGCAAAAAAAAGTAAAATCAGCCATGTTAATAAAGGTCTAATAAATAGTAAATCTTGCCATGGCAATAAAAGTTAAAAATTGCCATAGGAATTTAGGTAAATTTTCCATGTTAATAAAGGTAAATTAGCCATGGCAAAAAAAGTATAACTTGCCATGGCAATAAAAATAAAAAAATGTCATGGGAATGCACGTAAATTTCATCGCATGCAAGAGAACCATTAAAAACTATACCCACAGTGGAACACCTTTTTTTTTGCGGGTGAAAAGGGATTTCTCATTACTCAAGGTGGTCTCTCAGCGGAGGCCAGACGTACAACAGGGTCAATCCCCGAGTGGAACCACATAGCGGTTCGGGGGGTTCGTCGCCCGTAAGAGGCAATTTCATGGCTACATTTATTTTGTGACCGGCAACATAGAGTAAATGAGATCTCCCTTCCAGCGGCAGTCGCTATATCTCGTATCTCCTGAATGAGGGTGCGGTGCACCGAACGATCCTCCACATTTGCTGTGATCATCGCCACAACCTCTGCGCTATCAAGCTCGACCATGATAGGCAACCCAGTCCTGTTTAGGGCCAGCTCAAGGCCCTCCTTGCAAGCCGCAAGTTCCGCTCCCAACGCATTATCGCATGTGCGCAGCTCTCTACATGCAGTATAGATGATTTCACCTCGATCATCGCGCAAAATCATCCCTCCTCCTGCCGCTCCCGTCGCCGCAATGAAACTGCCATCAATATTCAGCTTAGTGCGTCCCGACGCTGGCGCGGTCCATGATCGCTCCTCCTTAGCCTCCTTGGGAGGCCGAGTGACAAACGGCGGCAAGGAGACCGTCATCTTCTCCTTGACCACATCCGCATTTGGGAATTGTTGGATACAGAGCAGTGAATAATGTACCCATGCAAGAATCGTCGTGAGGCTTCAGAAGGTGGCGGCTTCTTGTCATGCGTGATCTCATTCCGGACATGCCAGGTTCTCCACATGATCATAAGGACGATCATCCTCGTAGCCTCGTCAAGGGGGTCCAGCAGGGTAAATAGCCATTCCGGTCCTGTGTTCAGGATGTCCTCCACCTTGAGGATACACCAATCCGTGGCCATAGCGTGCCACAGCTCCTTTGCCAAAGGGCACCTGCAGAAAGCGTGGAACATATCCTCTCGTTCCAGTCCACACAAGGGGCATAGGTCAGAAACCTCAAGATGGCGAGAGAGCTTATTTGCCCAAGTAGCAAGCGAGTTCGTAACGATCCTCCAAGCAAACACGCGTACCTTTGGGGGAGCAGGGCACCCCCATATGATCTTCCAGATGGCGCGATGACCATCCGGTGCCCTGCTCGTGGCGGTGGCCAGTGGACGCTCGCGCTCGTCCATGGCTAACCGATAAGCGGATCGAACGGTGAAGATACCGTTCTTCTCCAGGGCCCATGCGATGATGTCGTCGGTGACGCGTGTCGAAGTACGAATGCTGGAGATCACCTCCACGTCTGCCGGGTGGAAGTAGCGATGGAGCAGGTCAAGGCGCCATGCCCCATCCTCGTGCAGGAGCTCGGCCACTCGTCGTAGTCGGCAGGTACCCTGTTGGGTGATAAGTTGGCGTCGTAGAACACCTTGCAGATTCAGTATTTCACAACTGATAGCATCATGACCCGGCTAAGCTGTTCTGAGCATGACGGTGTGGGGCGACACAGATCAAGAGCAGTGCAGCTTGGGAGAGGGCCATTGACCATGCCTACAATCAGTAAGCAACAATCATTATTTTCTGGTGTACACAATCACTGTTAGACCCCCCTAGAAAGGATGCACAAGCAACACAGGTGCACACAGGACGCTCACCACGCAAGGAAGAAAACTGACAACACAACACAAGCATGCACACGAGAGACAACATACAAACATCTCCAATAAGCAAAGAGTAAGCGTGTAGTTTTCAGATAAACTTAGAAACTAAACATCCAAAATTCATAATCTAATTAACTGGTCGGCAAGAGAAGCACCTGTGATCTATGTTAACAAACTTTAATTGATCCATTAGGGAAGCTTGCATTTTCGCTTTTAACAAGTTCAGCAAATGCTTTGTTGTACAGTTCGGCAATGCTCAGGCTAGCAGCCTAGAAATTAGTAGCAGTCATATACGTTTTGTTAGGCAAAAGGGAAAAGGACAATCAAAATCTTACTTGAAGGAACTCTTCCATCGAGATTTTACAAGAAACATGTGATAGCTTTGTGTTGCATTCAGATTTAAACGACTCGGATACACCTGATGTGCACATACTATCATCATCCCAATTCCCAAAACCATCACATCACAAGGATAACTATAATGTTATGCTCCCAGGCGGCTCTGCCCTGGACCAAACAGCAGAGCAATTAGTTAGGACCTCACTGATGCAGATTCTAAACCAACAGTGGTAACTACTAACTGATGCCAATAAATTAACTACCACTATTTCCCCTCCACCAGCCCCCCTAAAAAAACCTAAATATTTCGTATAAGCATCAAATTCGTCACCCAAATTACCCAAAAACACAGCCACCCTAACTAACCTATAATACATCAAATCAATGAGGATTATTTCCAGGAATGAGAGCAACAAGGATAAGGAAATGAAAAGCAGGAGGCACGTACGTGGCTGAGAGGAAGTGAATGAAGATGTGGGAGCTCTTGGCGAAGGCGGACAGCCGGCCATGGCGTCCCTGTAACTAGTAGAAAACATGGCATTTGTCCCGGTTCGTAAGGGCCTTTTGTCCCGGTTTAAGAACCGGGACAAAAATGTCGGTACTAAGGCCCTCCCCCTTTAGTCCTGTTTCTTACATGAACCGGGATAGATGGGCCTCCACGTGGCCACTGCGGGCAGCCCAGGCAAGGGGGCCTTTGGTCCCGGTTGGTGATATAAACCGGGAACAAAAGGCTTCCACGCGTCAGCAGCTGGCTGGAGCTGAGGTTTTTTAAAAAAAATGGCTGGTTTAGGGGTTTTGGGGGTTAATTTAGGTTGTTATTAGCTAGTTAATAGAGAGAAGTGTCCTCTCTTATATCTTCGTCCTTGGTTTACCAACGCTATTGCTATGTTCATTTCACCCGCTGATATATAATAACTCATGCTCGCATCATACATCATCATATATAATAACAAGTCCTACTAATCATGCAACATCATACAACTTCTACTCATTATTAATAACAAGTCATACGATCATCATCCTCATAGTCATCGAACCAACCCTACATAATTGTTCTTAGCACATGATCATCAGTATCAGGTAGGACCTAAACACCCTTATGGTAAAATAGCATAAAACAATATAGACCCTAACTCTCCATTATAAAGAATGGAGATCATCCTGTCTCCTTTACGCTTTGCTTCCTTTTGCTTCCAAGAATCTCCTTACGACTGTCCATACATTTTTTCCATTCTTTGATTGTCATGTCTTCACTTATTTTAGAAATCCGGTATGGACAGTTGAGATTCGTAGGACGACCTGGTTGTATGTTCAAAATGTCAAGGCGACCGTGTGTATACATCAGATGAGGCACACAATCATTCAAGCTTATCTGTTGAAAAACATAATAATAACTTCGTAGTTAGCAATGATGTGCTAGTTTTAGAAGTATGCAAAAAACTGCACAGATGTCGTAATAGTAAAAAATCTTACCATGATATCTCCATGATAGTTATCGTAGTTCAACACATGCACTAGTGGCACGTATTGACCATAATGTTGAGAAGTTCGATTGTAGATATTGTAATTCTCAAGATCAGCACAAAATGCGATCAGATGATTTTTTTCCTTATAAGTTAATTGGGAGCCATCGGTGTAGTGGGTTTTGTCTATCATCTTCTGCACATTCTTTGAAGAATGAAAATAAGCTGCCAACTATTTTGAAATAAACAATATAAATTACTTAATAATTATGTTTGAGAAGCTCACATGGGGGAAGAATTGAAAGTGTATCCACAAGGACCCAAATGTCCATAGTGTCTTGCTCGATTGTAGGATCACCAAGATCCATGGTGACAAGCATACCCTCATCAAAACCATACATCTTGCAAAGTGCTTCCCAATTTTTGCAACCAAAATGGGTTACACTCTCAGCATTGTACAACTTTACTTCAAAATCCACACCATGATGGGTCCTTAGGTGATTTTTTTTGGTTTCCATACTTTCATGGTCTTCAAAACCCATCCTCTCCAAGACATAGCGTCTTGCATAGCATGAGATAAGCTAGTCGAATTGGAAAATATGAAAAATACACATTAAAATAGTTGAAGTCGTGCTTAATTATGAAAAAAACTATTGTCGTCATTGCGTACCGTTTTAACATCGAAGGTCTCCTCGAGCTTAATGCTGAAGCGCCGATCTTCGTCTAGCTCAAGGAACCTGTCGCACATACCTCGGTCGTCGTGGCACCAGTCGCACTCCCCCGGGCGGTTTTCATCGTCCGAGTACGACATTTCTGGCCTATGTTCATAATTCAAATATTAAACTTGTACAATTAAATATATGTACTAAAAACCTAAACTAGATAATTATTATTAATCATGGATTGACTATCGGTGATGGTAGCTCCTCCTTTCATTCCCGAGTGCATTATTACACCAAATTGTCCAGCACACGGGAATGAAGGAGAAGCTGCCCGCACGATAGCGTGGATGATGGAGGGGGCTCCTAGATTTCTGCATAGAGTGCTCTTCAATTTTAGCATTCAAAGTAGGAGTACTTTTCCAATATGAGCATTCAATAAGAAAAACCAAATCGTAAAATAAAGTGTATTCAAATTAGCATGTATTCAATTATAAGCAAAAGTACATCATCTCTTGTGTCTGTACATCGTCGAATATTATCACTAATACTCCTCGAATACTATCATACATATAGCATCGCTAATACAGCTAGAACCGTAGCGTCCGACGGGTATCGTCACGGGCGGTGGACACCCAAAGATAAGGAACCATCACAGGATCATAGCTACAGTGAGATCCCTGAAGAACCTGCCAGGTATTGTCGAACCTGCACTCCAACACAACCATGTAGCGACGGACGTGCTCGTCCTCCTCGCTGAAACGGTGACGTACCACCTCCACGGTGTCCGGAAGCCTCGGCACCGTCACTGGCCCACGCGACCGCCACCAAACAAGGATCGGGTCAACAACGGGCTGGCTCCTCACCAACCTACGCCCCTCGGAAGGTAGCACCTCCCAATACCAGCCCGGCGGAGCCCAGTCCCGGACATGGCCCTGATGAAGCAGGCCTCCACCGTCGAGTCGACGACGAGAATGCGGGATAAGCATCGTCGACGTCGATGCGGGAACTACTTCAATATATAGTAAAATAAAGTAGTTTTATTAATTAAATCAACTAGTTCAACTACTAAGCACTTACTATAAATAAATAAAGTAGTACTTACTAAAAATAAACTACTTCTATAGTAAAATAAAGTAGTTTATTAAATCAACTAGCTAGTTCAACTATATATTAAGAACTTACTATAAATAAAATAAAGTAGTACTTACTAAAAATTAACTAGTTTAACTATAGTTCTATTATTTTTCTAACTAATTATATTAAACACTTTATCTTCTTATTTTCCTTTTTCCTCTCTTCTAAATATGAACATATTCATAAATGACTTTGATCATACACAATTTTCCTATACATACATAATATGAACATATACATAAATTGACAAAGAAAATTGTATGAACAAAAAAATCATTAAAATTCTATGAACAAAATTACAACAGAAAAAAATCATAAAAGATTGACATATTCGATCTTTGCATATATATGAACATACAAACATGCATATTCAACAATAATATCACCAAAAAAATCTATTAACAGAAAAAAATCTAACACGATATGACTAAATTACACAATATGAAAAAAATCTATGAACTACACATCTAACAAAAAAAATCTATGAACTACAAAAAAATCTAACAAAAAAATCTAACAAAATCTAACTCAATTAACTACACATCAAAATTACTACACATCTAAATTAACTACACATCAAATTAAATTAGCAAAATTCAACTTCACGGGATGACGACGGCGTGAGGGGCGCGGCGAGAACGACAGGCAGGGGACGGCGACGGCGACGGTGCGTGAGGGGCGGCGCGGCGACGGTCGACGGTGAGGGGCGGCGCGGGGTGGGGAGGCGACGGGCAGGGGCCGGCGGCGTCGCGGGGCACGGGGCACAGGGCGGGGTCGGCAACGGCGTCGGGGCCATGACGGCAACGGCGAGGCGGAGACGGGCAGCCTGGCGGCGTTGGGGCGGGGAAGAACGAAGTGAACGAAATTTTGACGAGTGCCAGTTATATAGATGAAACATTGGTCCCAGTTCGTGAGACAAACCGGGACTAATGCGACCTTTAGTCCCGGTTGGTGGCACCAACCGGGACCAAAGGCCTCTTTTCAGCAGCTGCTACGTCTTGAGATTGCATTGATTTTTTTTGAAGAGGAAAGGGTGATGCAGCAATAGTAGCGTAAGTATTTCCCTCAGTTTTTGAGAACCAAGGTATCAATCCAGTAAGAGGCTCCTCAAAAGTCCCACGCACCTACACAAACAAACAAAGAACTCGCAACCAACGCAATAAAGGGGTTGTCAATCCCTTCACGGCCACTTGCGAAAGTGAGATCTAATAGAGATAGTATGATAAGATAAATATATTTTTGGTATTTTATAATATAGATGCAAAAAGTAAAGATGCAAATAAAAGTAGATTGGAAGCAAATATGATAAGAGATAGACCCAGGGGCCATAGGTTTCACTAGTGGCTTCTCTCAAGATAGCATAAGTACTACGATGGGTGAACAAATTACTGTCGAGCAATTGATAGAAAAGCGAATAATTATGAGATTATCTAGGCATGATCATGTATATAGGCATCATGTCCGCAACAAGTAGACCAACTCCTGCCTGCATCTACTACTATTACTCCACACATCGACCGACTCCTACCTGCATCTACTACTATTACTCCACACATCGACCGACTCCTGCCTGCATCTAGAGTATTAAGTTCATAAGAACAGAGTAACGCATTAAGCAAGATGACATGATGTAGAGGGATAAACTCAAGCAATATGATATAAACCCCATCTTGTTATCCTCGATGGCAACAATACAATATGTGACTTGCAACCCTTTCTGTCACTGGGTAAGGACACCGCAAGATTGAACCCAAAGCTAAGCACTTCTCCCATGGCAAGAAAGATCAATCTAGTAGGCCAAACCAAACTGATAATTCAAAGAGACTTGCAAAGATAACTCAATCTTACATAAAAGAATTCAGAGAAGAATCAAATATTATTCATAGATAAACTTGATCATAAACCCACAATTCATCGGATCTCGACAAACACACCGCAAAAAGAGTTTACATCAAATAGATCTCCACAAGAGAGGGGGAGAACATTGTATTGAGATCCAAAAAGAGAGAAGAAGCCATCTAGCTAATAACTATGGACCCGTAGGTCTGTGGTAAACTACTCACAACTCATCGAAGGGGCTATGATGTTGATGTAGAAGCCCTCCGTGGTTGATTCCCCCTCCGGCGGAGCGCCGGCCAAGGCTCCAAGATGAGATCTCGCGGATACAGAAGGTTACGGTGGTGGAAATTGTGTTTCGTTCGCTCCCTAGATGTTTTCGGGGTATGTAGGCTTATATAGGAGGAAAAAGTACGTCGGTGGACGCCTGAGGGGCCCACGAGACAGGGGGAGGTGCGCCCTCCTATCTCGTGGAGGCCTCGGCAGCTTCTTGACTTGCACTCCAAGTCCTCTAGATCACGTTCGTTCCAAAAATCACGCTCCCGAAGGTTTCATTCCGTTTGGACTCCGTTTGATATTCCTTTTCTTCGAAATACTGAAATAGGCAAAAAACAGCAATACGGGCTGGGCCTCTGGTTAGTAGGTTAGTCTCAAAAATAATATAAATATGTAAAATAAATCCCATAAACATCCAAAAGGGGTAATATAATAGCATGGAACAATCAAAAATTATAGATACGTTGGAGACGTATCAAGCATCCCCAAGCTTAATTCCTGCTCGTCCTCGAGTAGGTAAATGATAAAAAAGAGAATTTTTGATGTGGAGTTCTACCTAGCATAATTCTCAATGTAATTTTCTTTATTGTAGCATGAATGTTCAGATCCAAATGATACAAAAAAAAGTTCATATTAACATGAAAATGGTGATACTTCAAGCATACTAATCAAAGTAATCATGTCTTCTCAAAATAACATGGCCAAAGAAAGTTATCTCTACAAAATCATATAGTCTGGCTGTTGCTCTATCTTCATCACACAAAGTATTTAATCATGCAC
The DNA here is from genome assembly GCA_963921465.1 of Triticum timopheevii. Taxonomy (NCBI): domain Eukaryota; kingdom Viridiplantae; phylum Streptophyta; class Magnoliopsida; order Poales; family Poaceae; genus Triticum; species Triticum timopheevii. Next base: position 28,742,504 of record OY997271.1, on the reverse strand, counting down.
AACCCCGATGACGATCCAAGCAATTGTTTCATACTTTAATAGTCTCAAACTCTTTCAACTTTCACGCAATACATGAGCGTGAGCCATGGACATAGCACGACATGTGGAATAGAATGGTGGTTGTGGAGAAGACAAAAAGGAGAAGATAGTCTCACATCAACTAGGCGTACCAACGGGCTATGGAGATGCCCATTAATAGATATCAATGTGAGTGAGTAGGGATTGCCATGCAACGGATGCACTGGAGCTATAAATATATGAAAGCTCAACAAAAGAATATAAGTGGGTGTGCATCCAACTCGCTTGCTCACGAAGACCTAGGGCACTTTGAGGAAGCCCGTCATTGGAATATACAGGCCAAGTTCTATAATGATAAATTTTCACTACTATATGAAAGTGACAATATATGAGACTCTCTATCATGAAGATCATGGAGCTATTTTGAAGCACAAGTGTGGAAAAAGAGATAGTAGCATTGTCCCTTCTCTCTTTTTCTCTCATTCTATTTTTTATTTTTCCTTTTTTCTATATTTTTCTTTTTTTTCTTGGCACCTTTTTTTTCCTTTTTGGCCTTCCTTTTTTTTCTTTTTTTTTTGTAAAGTCCGAAGTCTCATCCCGACTTGTGGGGGAATCATAGTCTTCATCATCCTTTCCTCACTAGGACAATGCTCTAATAATGAAGATCATCACACTTTTATGGATTTACAACTCAAGAATTACAACTCAAAGCTAGAACAAGATATGACTCTATATGAATGCCTTCGGCGGTGTACCAGGATATGCAATGAAACAAGAGTGACATGTATGAAAATTATGAAGGTGGCCTTGCCACAAATACGATGTCAACTACATGATCATGCAAAAAACAATATGACAAAAGTAATATGTGTCATATGAACGGAACGGTGGAAAGTTGCATGGCAATATATCTCAGAATGGCTATGGAAATGCCATAATAGGTAGGTATGGTGGCTATTTTGAGGAAGGTAAATGGTAGGTGTATGGTACCGGCGAAAGTTGCATGACACAAGAGAGGCTAGCAATGGTGGAAGGGTGAAAAGTGTGCGTATAATCCATGAACTCAACATTAGTCAAAAGAACTCATGTACTTGTTGCAAAAATCTAGAAGTCATCAAAAACCAAAGCACTACGCGCATGCTCCTAGGGGGATGCATTGGTAGGAAAAGACCATCGCTCGTCCCCAACCGCCACTCATAAGGAAGACAATCAATAAATAAAATTGTGCTCCAACTACATCACAAAGCAGTTCACCATACGTGCATGCTACGGGAATCACAACCCTCAACACAAGTACTTTTCATAACCGCCTCAACTAGCATGACTTTAATATCACTACCTCCATATCTCAAAACAATTATCAAGCATCATATTGATCATAGCATCCAATTCTTTTCTATGATAGTTTTTATTATACCCAATTTGGATGCTCATCATTCTAGGACCAATTTTATAACCAAAGCAAATACCATGTTGTTCTAAAAGACTCTCAAAAAGATATAAGTGAAGCATGAGAGACTAGCAATTTCTTCAAAATTAAGACACCACCGTGCTCTAAAAGATATAAGTGAAGCACTAGAGCAAAAACTATCAGGCTCAAAAGATATAAGTGAAGAACATAGAGTATTCTAGCAAATTCTAATCAAATAGGCTTCTCCCAAAAGGTGTGTACAGCAAGGATGATTGTGGTAAACTAAAAAACAAAGACTAATATAATACACAACACTCCAAGAAAAACACATATCATGTGGCGAATAAAAATATAGCTCCAAGTAAAGTTACCAATGAACAAAGACGAAAGAGGGGATGCCTTCCCGAGGCATCCCCAAGCTTAGGCTTTTGGCTATCCTTGAATATCTTGGGGTGCCTTGGGAATCCCCAAGATTAGGCTCTTGCCACTCCTTATTCCATAGTCCACAAAAGCTTTACCCAAAACTTGAAAACTTCACAACACAAAACTCAACAGGAAATCTTATAAGCTCCGTTAGTGAAAGAAAACAAAACCACCACCTAAGGTACTGTAATCAACTCATTCTTTATTTATTTTTGTGTTAAACCTACTGTAATCCAACTTATCTATTGTTTATAAACTAATTTACTAGCCATAGATGCAGGGCCGGCCCTGAGGGGGGGCAGGGGGGCGGCCGCCCTGGGCCGCCAAGTTGGAGGGGGCCCCAAATATGTATTTGCATTAGGCCTACGATTTAGGCTGCAGTAAAAAAGGTTCATCTGTGCTGGCCCATCGCCCAAGTGGTCGCAGCTATTGTCGATGGAAAGTCTTTTTTTTGCGAAAATTTAGATGGAAAGTCTGATACATCGGCATAACTCACGCATTGACTCGCCGGATCCATGACCAAATGCGTGCATCGCCATCACGAACGCAGCAGTTGCCACTTTTTCGTCTCAAGCCTAGATCATGGCAGATGAACCAGGAGAGGTTTCTCAAGTAAGAGGCCTGGGTCTCAACTCTCAAGGGACATGGTCCGCGCCGGAAATCAGCGGTGAATCGGTGTTGCTATGTGTCGTCTATAGAGGTGAGTTTTGCTGGACGACATCTTCCACTATTTGCACAATTAATCATTCTAATTCTATGGTTTAATGTTGATGTTCGCATGGTGCTATAGATGTCAATTCTCAAGCAAAGAAAGAGGTTCTGGATGCAGCTCATGGCGGTTAATTTATAGATGAACTGAGCAATGACGGCACGATTGGGTAACTAACTCTTGATTTAATCATTTGCATAACTAGGTGGGAGTAACTTTGCACTATGGCGGCACCGCAGATTTGATTTTGAAGATATAAAGGTATCTAAGTTTTGAAGTTATGAAGAAATATTTTCCACATCAGTCATATGGATTTACTCATCTATCTAATTTCTCATATACTCCTATTTGTGGTAACAGTCTTACCATTGTCACTACGAGAATTTAAAATTGAATTCAATAATGCATTTAGGATACAAATTGTTTTATGACTATTCTTGGAGTCTTCTGTCCCTTTTGGTTCCTAAAATAATATACTCCTAGAGATGTAGTTTAAACATGTCTTTGCATCACGCTCTGTTGTATACTTTCTCCATAGCCCGTAACTTTGATATTTATGTTGAGGGCCCCTAGGTTTTAGTTTCGCCCCGGGCCCCTGAAATCTCAGGACCGCCCCTGCATAGATGCATCAAAATAAGGAAACAACACACGAAAAACAGAATCTGTCAAAAACAGAATAGTCTGTAGCCATCTGTAACTAACGCAAACTTCTAGAACTCTAAAACTCCTACCAAAATAGGAAGTCCTGGACAATTTGTTTATTGATCAGCATCAATAATCAACGCAAAATCATGTTTCTGTGATTTAACAAAATTATTTTCGTGCGTGCAAAGTTTTTGTTTTTCAGCAGAATCAACTCAACTATCAGCATAGGTTATCCTATAGGTTCTACTTAGCACAAACACTAATTAAAAGATAAAAACACATCTAAACAGAAGGTAGATTCAAGATTTATTACTAAACAGTAACAAAAACAAAAACACAAAGAAAATTGGGTTGCCTCACAACTAGCGCTAGCGTTTAACGCCCCTAGCTAGGCATAAAAGCGAAGATAGATCTAACGAGTGCCATCTTTGGCACTAAATTCATAAGTAACCCGCATGATAGATTCATAAGGTAATTTGACTTTCTTTCTTGGAAAGTGCTCCATGCCTTTCTTTAATGGAAATTGGAATCTAATATTCCCTTCCTTCATGTCAATAATCGCACCAATCGTTCTAAGGAAAGGTCTACCAAGAATAATAGGGCAAGAAAGATTGCAATCTATATCAAGAACGATAAAATCTATGGGCACAAAATTTCTATTAGCAACAATGAGAACATCATTGATCCTTCCCATTGGCTTTTTAATGGTGGAATCCGCAAGGTGCAAATTTAAAGATCAATCATCAAGATCATGGAAACCTAGAATGTCACATAAAGTTTTCGGAATCATGGAAACACTAGCACCCAAATCACACAAAGCAAAACACTCATGATATTTAATTCTAATCTTTATAGTAGGTTCCCACTCATCATTGAGTTTTATAGGTATAGAAACTTCCAAATTAAGTTTTTCATCATAAGATTGCATCAAGGCATCAACGATATGTTTGGTAAAAGCTTTATTTTGACTATAAGCATGAGGAGAATTAACAACGGATTGCAACAAGGAAATACTACCTTCTAAAGAATAATTATCATAATCAAAATCCTTGAAATCCGAGATAGTGGGTTCAATGCTATTTAAAGTTGTGACCTCTCCAGTCACACTTTTACCAAATTTAGCATCAAGATCTAAAAACTCCGAATTCTTGGGACGCCTTCTAGGTAAAGTTGACTCATCAGCAGTCCCATAATTATGCAAAATCATATTGCAAAACATAGATCTAATAGGATACGCATCAATAACTTTAAGATCTTCATCATTATTTTCATGGAAACTAGAAGAACACGCCTTTACAAAGCAATCTTTCTGAGCACGCAATCTAGCGGTTCTTTCCTTGCACTCATCAATGGAAATTCTTATTGATTTGAGAGACTCATTGATATCATGCTTAGGAGGAGAAGATCTAAGTTTAAGAGAATCAACATCAAGCGAAAGTCTATCAACATTCCTAGCCAAATCATCAACTTTGAGCAATTTTTCTTCAAGGAAAGCATTAAAATTCTTTTGAGAAATCATAAATTATTTCACACTATTCTCAAAATCAGAGGGCATCTTATTAAAATTACCATAAGAATTATTGTAGGAATTTCCATAATTATTAGAGGAACTACTAGGGAACGGTCTAGCATTAAAGTTTCCTCTATAAGCATTGTTTCCAAAACTATTCCACCAACAAAATTCACATCCATAGATTCATTATTATTCTCAATCAAAGTAGACAAAGGCATATCATTGGGATCAAGAGGAGTATTCTTAGTAGCAAACAATTTCATAAGTTCATCCATCTTTCCACTCAAAACATTGATTTCTTCTATAGCATGCACTTTTTTACTAGAAGATCTTTCGGTGTGCCATTGAGAATAATTAGCCATAATATTATCAAGAAGTTTTGTAGCATCTCCTAATGTGATTTCCATAAACGTGCCTCCTGCGGCCAAATCTAAGAGATTTCTAGAAGCAAAGTTCAAACCGGCATAAAAAATTAGTATGATCATCCATAAATTCAAACCATGAGTAGGGCAATTGCGAATCATCAATTTCATTCTTTCCCAAGATTAGGCAACATGCTCATGATCAAGTTGTTTAAAATTCATAATATCATTCCTAAGAGTGATAATCTTAGCGGGAGGAAAATACTTAGAGATAAAAGCATCTTTGCACTTGTTCCAAGAATCAATACTATTTTTAGGCAAAGACGAAAACCAGACTTTAGCACGATCTCTAAGTCAAAAAGGAAATAACTTCAATTTAACAATATTGTTATCCGTATCTTTCTTCTTTTGCATATCACAAATCAACAAAGTTGTTTAGATGAGTAGCGGCATCTTGACTAGGAAGGCCGGCGAATTGATCTTTCATAACAAGATTCAGCAAAGCAGTATTGATTTCACACGACTCAACATCATTAAGAGGAGCAATCGGAGTACTAAGGAAATCATTATTATTGGTATTCGAGAAATCACACAATTTGGTATTATCTTGCGCCATGGCAACAAGTAATCCAACACACAAGCAAACAGAAAAAAGGCAAGCGAAAAAGAGAGGAGGAGATTGGGAAAGAGGGCGAATAAAACGGCTAGGGTGAAGTGGGGGAGAGGAAAATCAGAGGCAAATGGCAAATAACGTAAATGCGAGCAAGCTGGGTTTGTGATGGGTACTTGGTATGTCTTGACTTGAGCAAAGACCTCCCCGGCAACGACACCAGAAATCCTTCTTGCTACATCTTGAGCTTGCATTGGTTTTCCTTGAAGAGGAAAGGGTGATGCAGCAATAGTAGCATTAGTATTTCCCTTAGTTTTTGAGAACCAAGGTATCAATCCAGTAGGAGGCTCCTCAAAAGTCCCACACACCTACACAACCAAACAAAGAACTCGCAACCAATGTAATAAAGGGGTTGTCAATCCCTTCACGGCCACTTGCGAAAGTGAGATCTAATAGAGGTAGTATGATAAGATAAATATATTTTTTGGTATTTTATAATATAGATGCAAAAAGTAAAGATGCAAATAAAAGTAGATTGGAAGCAAATATGATAAGAGATAGACCCGGGGGCCATAGGTTTCACTAGTGGCTTCTCTCAAGATAGCATAAGTATTACGGTGGGTGAACAAATTACTGTCGAGCAATTGATAGAAAAGCGAATAATTATGAGATTATTTAGGCATGATCATGTATATAGGCATCATGTCCGCAACAAGTAGACCGACTCCTGCCTGCATCTACTACTATTACTCCACACATCGACCGACTCCTACCTGCATCTACTACTATTACTCCACACATCGACCGACTCCTGCCTGCATCTAGAGTATTAAGTTCATAAGAACAGAGTAACGCATTAAGCAAGATGACATGATGTAGAGGGATAAACTCAAGCAATATGATATAAACCCCATCTTGTTATCCTCGATGGCAACAATACAATATGTGACTTGCAACCCTTTCTGTCACTGGGTAAGGACACCGCAAGATTGAACCCAAAGCTAAGCGCTTCTCCCATGGCAAGAAAGATCAATCTAGTAGGCCAAACCAAACTGATAATTCGAAGAGACTTGCAAAGATAACTCAATCATTCATAAAAAAATTCAGAGAAGATTTAAATATTATTCATAGATAAACTTGATCATAAACCCACAATTCATCGGATCTCGACAAACACACCACAAAAATAGTTTACATCGAATAGATCTCCTTATGAGAGGGGGAGAATATTGTATTGAGATCCAAAAAGAGAGAAGAAGCCATCTAGCTAATAACTATGGACCCGTAGGTCTGTGGTAAACTACTCACAACTCATTGGAGGGGCTATGGTGTTGATGTAGAAGCCCTCGGTGGTCGATTCCCCCTCTGGCGGAGCGCCGGCCAAGGCTCCAAGATGAGATCTCGCGGATACAGAAGGTTACGATGGTGGAAATTGTGTTTCGTTCGCTCCCTGGATGTTTTCGGGGTACGTAGGCTTATATAGGAGGAAGAAGTACGTCGGTGGATGCCCGAGGGTAGCACGAGACAGGGGGCGCACCCTATAGGGGGGGCACGCCCTCCTATCTTGTGGAGGCCTTGGCAGCTTCTTGACTTGCACTCCAAGTCCTCTGGATCACGTTCGTTCCAAAAATCACGCTCCCGAAGGTTTCATTCTGTTTGGACTCCGTTTAATATTCCTTTTCTTCGAAATACTGAAATAGGCAAAAAAACAGCAATACGGGATGGGCCTCCGGTTAGTAGGTTAGTCCAAAAAATGATATAAATATGTAAAATAAAGCCCATAAACATCCAAAAGGGGTAATATAATAGCATGGAACAATAAAAAATTATAGATACGTTGGAGATGTATCAGCAGCCCAAATAGCGAGAAGCAGAGGCCTTTGGTCGCGGTTGGTGGCACCAACCGGGACTAAAGGGGGGGCATTGGTACCGGTTTGTGCCACCAACCGAGACCAATGCACCCCTTTAGTCTCGGGTGGTGGCACCAACCGGGACTAAAGGCCTCGCACAGCGCGGTGCGGTGGGAATTATTTATTTTCTTTTGATTTTTCCTTTATTTTTTTATTCTTTTTTCTTTTAGCTCAGAATAATTATAATCTTTTTGTTACTCCATTAGTTCCCAAATTTGAATAGTTTAAATTTTAATTCTTTGAAATTTGTGTGAATCACTAGTTTGTGAATAACTTCACTATAAAATATATTTGGAGTGATTCTTTTTCCTGCTATTTAATATTACTGTGTTTTCTCATTATATTGAAAAATAGATTTTGTTATTTTAGTTTCTATCAAAAAAATCTTTATGACAATTCTTTTTGCTACTAAAGTTTCTAACAAAAAATTCTTTATGATAATTATTTCTGCTTTTCATGTTTTGAACAGAAAATACTTTGATAATTTTAGTTGCATAAATTTTATATAATTTTAGTTTAAAAAATACTAGAGGTTTATAAAAGCTTTTTAGTTGATTCCTTTTGCTATTAGAGTTTTATAAAAGCATTTACTCTTTTTTTAGTTATAAGACCTTGAAATTGAAAAGCATTTCAAATGCACTCTGAAAATGTTGAAAGTTGGCATGGTATCATCATTTCACCCACATAGCATGTGCTAAAAAGTTGAGAGGGTTATGGGAAAAGCTGGATACACTTCGTGTACAAAATGGACAATCTCTTTCGAAGTATCAGGGTTTCATACGGAAACTCATCTGTTACACAGGGATTTCTTTTTTTTAACTTATTTGAACTCCTGACTTTTTGTGTGTTCAAAATGCACCATTCAAAGCCAGATCATCAATTTTCAACCCTTCCTGACTTCATTTGTTATTTTTCATGCATTTATTGATTATTTTGTGCTATAAGACTCTAAAATTGAAAAGCATTTCAAATGAACTATGAAAAGGTTGGAAGTTGGCATGGTATCATCATTTCATCCACATAGCATGTGCAAGAAAGTTGAGTGGGTTACGGCAAAAACTGGATGCATTTCATGTACAAAACGGACAATCTCTTTCGAAGTATCAGGATTTCATACGGAAACTTGTCTGTTACAATAGGCATTTCAAATGAACTACGAAAAGGTTGAAAGTTGGCATGGTATCATCATAATAGGTGTGGACAAAGTCTTCACTTTTTCTTCGCTTGTGTCCTTTCCTTATTGCGCCGTAACCATGGATAATCTTCATCATTTATCAGGATGCTTGGGTCAGCCTTGACTTTGAAGGGAGGAATTTCATGAAACTTTTCATAATCTTCGGACATGTCTATCTTGCCCTCCACTCCCACGATGTCCCTTTTTCCTGAAAGAACTATGTGGTGCTTTGGCTCATCGTATGATGTATTCGCTTCCTTATTTTTTTCTTTTTCTCGGTTTGGTAGACATGTCCTTCACATAGATAACCTCTGGCACATCATTGGCTAGGACGAACGGTTCGTCAGTGTACCCAAGATTGTTCAGATCCACTGTTGTCATTCCGTACTGTGGGTCTACCTGTACCCCGCCTCCTGACAGATTAACCCAGTTCCATTTAAACAAAGGGACCTTAAAATCTACTCCGTAGTCAAGTTCCTATATGTCCACTATGTAACCATAATATGTGTCCTTTCCCCTCTCAGTGGCTGCATCAAAGCGGACACCGCTATTTTGGTTGGTGCTCTTTTGATCTTGGGCGATCGTGTAAAATGTATTCCCATTTATCTCGTATCCTTTCCAAATCATTACAGTCGAAGATGGCCCCTGGACAACGAGTACAACTCCTCACAAACAGTGTTTTCACCTCTGAGACGTGTTTCCAACCAACTGCTAAAAGTCCTGATGTGTTCACATGTAATCCAGTCGTTGCACTGCCCCGGGTGTTTGGAGCGCGGACTGTTCTTATGTTCATCGACATAAGGGGTCACCAAGGTAGAGTTCTGTAGAACTGTGTAGTGTGCTTGAGACCAAGAATATCCATCCCTGCATATTATTGTCTCCCCTCCGAGAGTGCCTTTTCCAGTCAGTCTACCCTCATACCGCGATTTAGGGAGACCTATGTTCTTAAGGCCAAGAATGAAGTCAACACAAAACCCAATGACATCCTCTGTTTGATGGCCCATGGAGATGCATCCTTCTGGCCTAGCACGGTTACAGACATATTTCTTTAGGACTCCCATGAACCTCTCAAAGGGGTACATATTGTGTAGAAATACAGGGCCTAGAATGACAATCTCGTCAACTAGATGAACTAGGATGTGCGTCATGATATTGAAGAAGGATGGTGGGAACACCAGCTCAAAACTGACAAGACATTACACCACATCACTCCTTAGCCTTGGTATGATTTCTGGATCGATCACCTTCTGAGAGATTGCATTGAGGAATGCACATAGCTTCACAATGGCTAATCGGACGTTTTCCGGTAGAAGCCCCCTCAATGCAACTGGAAGCAGTTGCGTCATAATCACGTAGCAGTCATGAGACTTTAGGTTCTGAAACTTTTTCTCTACCATATTTATTATTCCCTTTATATTCGACGAGAAGCCAGTCGGGACCTTCATACTAAGTAGGCATTCAAAGAAGATTTCCTTCTCTTCTTTGGTAAGAGCGTAGCTGGCAGGACCTTCATACTGCTTTGGAGGCATGCCGTCTTTTTCGTGCAAACGTTGCAGATCCTCCCGTGCCTCAGTAGTATATTTTGTCTTCCCATACACGCCCAAGAAGCCTAGCAGGTTCACGCAAAGGTTCTTCATCACGTGCATCACGTCGATCAAAGAGCGGACCTCTATGTCTTTCCAGTAGGGTAGATCCCAAAATATAGGTTTCTTCTTCCACATGGGTGTGTGTCCCTCAACGTCACCCGGAACAGCTAGTCCGCCGAGACCCTTTGAAGGAAATATGCCCTAGAGGCAATAATAAAGTTATTATTTATTTCCTTATTTCATGATAAATGTTTATTATTCATGCTAGAATTGTATTAACCAGAAACATAATACATGTGTGAATACATAGACAAACATAATGTCACTAGTATGCCTCTACTTGACTAGCTCGTTAATCAAAGATGGTTAAGTTTCCTAACCATAGACATGAGTTGTCATTTGATTAACAGGATCACATCATTAGGAGAATGATGTGATTGACTTGACCCATTCCGTTAGCTTAGCACATGATCGTTTAGTATGTTGCTATTGCTTTCTTCATGACTTATACATGTTCCTATAACTATGAGATTATGCAACTCCCATTTACCGGAGGAACACTTTGTTTGCTACCAAACGTCACAACATAACTGGGTGATTATAAAGGTGCTCTACAGGTGTCTCCGAAGGTACTTGTTGGGTTGGCGTATTTCGAGATTAGGATTTGTCACTCCGATTGTCGGAGAGGTATCTCTGGGCCCACTCGGTAATGCACATCACTATAAGCCTTGCAAGCATTGTAACTAATGAGTTAGTAACATGATGATGTATTACGGAATGAGTAAAGAGACTTGCCAGTAACGAGATTAAACTAGGTATTGAGATACCGACGATCGAATCTCGGGCAAGTAACATACCGACGACAAAGGGAACAACGCATGTTGTTATGCAGTTTGACCGATAAAGATCTTCGTAGAATATGTGGGAGCCAATATGAGCATCCAGGTTCCATTATTGGTTATTGACCGGAGACGTGTCTCGGTCATGTCTACTTAGTTCTCGAACCCGTAGGGTCCGCACGCTTAAAGTTCGATGACGGTTATATTATGTGTTTATGTGTTTTGATGTACCGAAGGTAGTTCAGAGTCCCGGATGAGATCGGGGACATGACGAGGAGTCTCGAAATGGTCGAGACGTAAAGATTGATATATTGGACCACTATATTCGTACATTGGAAAGGTTCCGAGTGATTCGGGTATTTATCAGAGTGCCCGGGGGTTATCGGAAACCCCGGGGGGACTATTGGGCCTACATGGGCCATAGGGAAGAGGGAAGGCAACCCACAAGGGGCAGCTACACCCCCTCCCTATAGGGGGTCCGAATTGGACTAGGGAGGGGGGCGCCCCCCCCCCTTTCCTTGTCCTTTCCCTCTCCTTCCTTCCCCCTTCCTTTTCCTAGTTGGACTAGGAAAGAGGGGAGTCCTACTCCTACTAGCAGGAGGACTCCTCCCCTCCTTGGTGCGCCCCAAGGCTGGACGGCCTCCCCCCTTGCTCCTTTTATACGGGGGCAGGGGGCACCTCTAGACACAACAATTGATCCCTTGGATCTCTTAGCCGTGTGCGGTGCCCCCCTCCATGATAATCCACCTCGATAATATCGTAGCGGTGCTTAGGCGAAGCCCTGCATCGGTAGAACATCATCATCGTCAACACTTCGTCGTGCTGACGAAACTCTCCCTCAAAGCTCGGCTGGATCGGAGTTCAAGGGATGTCATCAAGCTGAATGTGTGCTGAACTCGGAGGTGTCGTGCGTTCGGTACTTGATCGGTCGTATTGTGAAGACGTACGACTACATCAACCGCGTTGTGCTACGCTTCCGCTTTCGGTCTACGAGGGTACATGGACTACACTCTCCCCTCTCGTTGCTATACATCACCATGATCTTGCATGTGCGTAGGAAATTTCGAAATTACTACGTTCCCCAACAGTGGCATCAGAGCCAGGTTTTATGCGTAGATGTTGTATGCACGAGTAGAACACAAGTGAGTTGTGGGTGATACAAGTCATACTGCTTACCAGCATGTCATACATTCGTTCGGCGGTATTGTTGGATGAAGTGGCCCAGACCGATATACGTGTACGCTTACGCGAGACTGGTTCTGCCCGACGTGCTTTGCACACAGGTGGCTGGCGGGTGTCAGTTTCTCCAACTTTAGTTGAACCGAGTGTGGCTATGCCCGGTCCTTGAGAAGGTTAAAATAGCACTAACTTGATGAACTATCATTGTGGTTTTGATGCGTAAGTAAGAACGGTTCTTGCTGAGCCCGTAGCAGCCACGTAAAACTTGCAACAACAAAGTAGAGGATGTCTAACTTGTTTTTGCAGGGCATGTTGTGATGTGATATGGTCAAGGCATGATGCTATATTTTATTGTATGAGATGATCATGTTTTGTAACCGAGTTATCGGCAACTGGCAGGAGCCATATGGTTGTCACTTTATTGTATGCAATGCAATCGCCCTATAATTGCTTTACTTTATCACTAAGCGGTAGCGATAGTCGTAGAAGCAATAGTTAGCGAGACGACAACGATGCTACGATGGAGATCAAGGTGTCGCGCCGGTGACGATGGTGATCATGACGGTGCTTCAGAGATGGAGATCACAAGCACAAGATGATGATGGCCATATCATATCACTTATATTGATTGCATGTGATGTTTATCTTTTATGCATCTTATCTTTCTTTGATTGACGGTAGCATTATAAGATGATCTCTCACTAAATTTCAAGATAAAAGTGTTCTCCCTGAGTATGCACCGTTGCCAAAGTTCGTCGTGCCCAGACACCACGTGATGATCGGGTGTGATAAGCTCTACGTCCATCTACAACGGGTGCAAGCCAGTTTTGCACACGCAGAATACTCAGATTAAACTTGACGAGCCTAGCATATGCATATATGGCCTCGGAACACTAAGACCGAAAGGTCGAGCGCGAATCATATAGTAGATATGATCAACATAGTGATGTTCACCATTGAAAACTACCCCATTTCACGTGATGATCGGTTATGGTTTAGTTGATTTGGATCACGTGATCACTTAGATGATTAGAGAGATGTCTATCTAAGTGGGAGTTCTTAAGTAATATGATTAATTGAACTTAAATTTATCATGAACTTAGTCCTGGTAGTATTTTGCAAATTATGTTGTAGATCAATAGCTCGCATTGTTGCTTTAATATGTTTATTTTGATATGTTCCTAGAGAAAACTGTGTTGAAAGATGTTAGTAGCAATGATGCGGATTGGATCCGTGATCTGAGGATTGTCCTCATTGCTGCACAGAAGAATTATGTCCTTGATGCACCGCTAGGTGACGGACCTATTGCAGGAGCAGATGCAGACGTTATGAACGTTTGGCTAGCTCAATATGATGACTACTTGATAGTTTAGTGCACCATGCTTAACAGATTAGAATCGGGACTTCAAAGACGTTTTGAACGTCATGGACCATATGAGATGTTCCAGGACTTGAAGTTAATATTTCAAGCAAATACCCGAGTTGAGAGATATGAAGTCTCCAACAAGTTCTATAGCTAAAAATGGAGGAGAATTGCTCAACTAGTGAGCATGAGCTCAGATTGTCTGGGTACTACAATTGCTTGAATCAAGTAGGATTTAATCTTCCATACAAGATAGTGATTGACAAGAGTTCCCTAGTCACCATCACCAAGTTACTAGAACTTCGTGATGAACTATAGTATGCAAGGGATGACGAAAACGATTCCCGAGCTCTTCGTAATGTTGAAATTGACGAAGGTAGAAATCAAGAAAAGAGCATCAAGTGTTGATGATTGACAAGACCACTAGTTTCAAGAAAAGGGCAAAGGGAGAGAAAGGGAACTTCAAGTAGAATGACAAGCAAGTTGTCACTCCCGCGAAGAAGCCCAAAGCTGGACCAAAGCCTGAAACGGAGTGCTTCTACTGCAAAGGAAATGGTCATTGGAAATGGAAATTCCCTGAATATTTGGTGGATAAGAAGGATGGCAGAGTGAACAAGGGTATATTTGATATACAGGTTATTGATGTGTACCTTACTAGTGTTTATAGTAGCCCCTTGGTATTTGATACTTGTTCGGTTGCTAAAAATTAGTAACTCGAAACAGGAGTTACAGAATAAACAGAGACTAGTTGAGGGTGAAGTGACGATGTGTGTTGGAAGTGGTTCCAAGATTGATATGATCATCATCGCACACTCCCTATACTACCGGGATTAGTGTTAAACCTAAATAAATGTTATTTGGCGTTTGCGTTGAGCATGAATATGATTTGATCATGTTTATTGCGATACGGTTATTCATTTAAAGTTAGAGAATAATTGTTATTCTGTTTACATGAATAAGACCTTCAATGGTCATACACCCAATGAAAATAGTATATTGGATCTCGATCGTAGTGATACACATATTCAAAATATTGATGCCAAAAGATGCAAAGTTCATAATGATAGTGCAACTTATTTGTGGCACTGCCGTTTGGGTCATATCGGTGTAAAGCGCATGAAGAAACTCCATAAAGATGGATTTTCGGAATCACTTGGTTATGAATCATTTGATGTTTGCGAACCGTGCCTTTTGGGCAAGATGACTAAAACTCCGTTCTCCAGAACAATGGGACGAGCTACTGACTTATTGGAAATAATACATACCGATGTATGCGATCCAATGAGTGTTGATGCTCATGGCAAGTATCGTTATTTTCTGACCTTCACAGATGATTTGAGCAGATATGGGTATATCTACTTGATGAAACATAAGTCTGAAATAGTTGAAAGGTTCAAAGAATTTCAGAGTGAAGTGGAAAATCATCATAACAAGAAAATAGAGGTTCTGCGATCTGATCGTGGAGATGAATATTTGAGTTACGAGTTTGGCCTTCAATTAAAAAATGTGGAATAGTTTCGCAAACTCATGCCACCTGGAACACCACAGCGTAATGGTGTGTCCGAACGTCATAACCGCACTTTATTTGATATGGTGCGATCAATGATGTCTCTTACCGATTTACCAATATCGTTTTGGGGTTATGCATTAGAGATAGCTGCATTCACGTTAAATCTATTGAGACGACATCGTATGAACTATGGTTTAGCAATAAACCTAAGATGTCGTTTCTTAAAGTTTGGAGTTGCGATGCTTATGTGAAAAAGTTTCAACCTGACAAGCTCGAACCCAAATTGGAGAAATGTGTCTTCATAGGATACCCAAAGGAAACTGTTGGGTACACCTTCTAATCACAGATCCAAAGGCAAAATATTCGTTGCTAAGAATGGATCCTTTCTAGAGAAGAAGTTTCTCTCGATAGAAGTGAGTGGGAGGAAAGTAGAGCTTGATAAGGTAATTTGTACCTTCTCCCGAATTGGAAGTAGTTCATCATAGAAATCACTTCCAGTGATTCCTACACCAATTAGTGAGGAAGCTAATGATGATGATCATGAAACTTCAGATTAAGTTACTACTAAACCTCGTATGTCTTCCAAAGTACAGTACGCACCAGAGTGGTACGGTAATCCTGTTATGGAATTCATGTTACTAGACCATGATAAACCTACGAACTATGAGGAAGCGATGATGAGCCCAGATTCCGTGAAATGGTTTGAGGCCATGAAATCTGAGATGGGATCCATGTATGAGAACAAAGTGTGGACTTTGGTGGAGTTGCCCGATGATCGGCAAGCCATATTGTATAAATGGATCTTCAAGAGGAAGACAGACCCTGATAGTAGTGTTACTATCTACAAAGCTCGACTTATCGAAAAAGGTTTTTGACAAAGTTCAAGGTGTTGACTACGATGAGATTTTCTCACTCGTATCGATGCTTAAGTTTGTCCGAATCATGTTAGCAATTGCCACATTTTATGAAATATGGCAAATGGATGTCAAAACTGCATTCCTTAATGGATTTATTAATGAAGAGTTGTATATGATGCAACCAGAAGGTTTTGTCAATGCTAAATTTGCTAACAAAATGTGCAAGCTCCAGCGATCCATCTATGGACTGGTGCAAGCATCTCGTAGTTGGAATATACGCTTTGATGAGTTGATCAAAGCATATGGTTTTATACAGACTTTTGGAGAAGCCTGTATTTACAAGAAAGTGAGTGGGAGCTTTGTAGCATTTCTAAAACTATATGTAGATGACATATTGTTGATTGGAAATGAAATAGAAATTTCTGGATAGCATAAAGGGATACTTGAATAAGAGTTTTTCAATGAAAGACCTTGGTGAAGCTGCTTACACATTGAGCATCAAGATCTACAGAGATAGATCAAGACGCTTGATGAGATTTTTCAATGAATACATACCTTGATAAGATTTTGAAGTAGTTCAAAATAGAACAGTCAAAGAAGGATTTCTTGCCTGTGTTGCAAGGTGTGAAGTTGAGTAAGACTCAAAACCCGACCATGGCAGAAAATAGAAAAAGAATAAAAGTTCATTTCCCTATGCCTCAGTCATATTCTATAAAGTATGCTATGCTGTGTACCAGATCTATTGCATACCTTGCTCTGAGTTTGGCAAGGGAGTACAATTTTGATCTAGGAGTAGATCACTGGACAGCGGTCAAGAATATCCTTAGTGAGGACTAAGGAAATATTTCTTGATAATGGAAGTGATAAAAGAGCTCGTCGTAAAGAGTTACAATGATGCAAGCTTTTACACCGATCCAGATGACTCTAAGTCTCAATCTGGATACATATTGAAAGTGGGAGCAATTAGCTAGAGTAGCTCCGTGCAGAGCATTGTAGACGTAGAATATTTGCAAAATACATACGGCTCTGAATGTGAAAGACCCGTTGACTTAACTTCTCTCATGAGCAAAACATGATCATAATTAGTACTCTTTGGGTGTTAATCACATAGCGATGTGAACTAGATTATTGACTCTAGTAAACCCTTTGGGCGTTGGTCACATGACGATGTGAATGGGTGTTAATCATATACAGATATGAATATTGGTGTTAAATCACATGGCGATGTGAACTAGATTATTGACTCTAGTGCAAGTGGGAGACTGAAGGAAATATGCCCTAGAGGCAATAATAAAGTTATTATTTATTTCCTTATTTCATGATAAATGTTTATTATTCATGCTAGAATTGTATTAACCGGAAACATAATACATGTGTGAATACATAGACAAACATAATGTCACTAGTATGCCTCTACTTGACAAGCTCGTTAATCAAAGATGGTTAAGTTTCCTAACCATAGACATGAGTTGTCATTTGATTAATGGGATCACATCATTAGGAGAATGATGTGATTGACTTGACCCATTCCGTTAGCTTAGCACTTGATCGTTTAGTATGTTGCTATTGCTTTCTTCATGACTTATACATGTTCCTATAACTATGAGATTATGCAACTCCCGTTTACCGGAGGAACACTTTGTGTGCTACCAAACGTCACAACGTAACTAGGTGATTATAAAGGTGCTCTACAGGTGTCTCCGAAGGTACTTGTTGGGTTGGCATATTTTGAGATTAGGATTTGTCACTCCGATTGTCGGAGAGGTATCTCTAGGCCCACTCGGTAGTGCACATCACTATAAGCGTTGCAAGCATTGTAACTAATGAGTTAGTTACAGGATGATGTATTACGGAACGAGTAAATAGACTTGCCGGTAACGAGATTGAACTATGTATTGAGATACCGACGATCGAATCTCGGGCAAGTAACATACCGATGACAAAGGGAACAACGTATGTTGTTATGCGGTTTGACCGATAAAGATCTTCGTAGCATATGTGGGAGCCAATATGAGCATCCAGGTTCCGCTATTGGTTATTGACCGGAGACATGTCTCACTCATGTCTACATAGTTCTCGAACCCGTAGGGTCCGCACGCTTAAAGATTGATGGCGGTTATATTATGTGTTTATGTGATTTGATGTACCGAAGGTAGTTCGGAGTCCCGGATGTGATGGGGGACATGACGAGGAGTCTTGTAATGGTTGAGACATAAAGATTGATATATTGGACGACTATATTCGGACACAGGAAAGTTTCCGAGTGATTCGGGTATTTATCGGAGTGCCGGGGGGTTATTGGAAACCCCGGGGGGGCTATTGGGCCTACATGGGCCATAGGGAAGAGGGAAGGCAGCCCAGAAGGGGCAGCTACGCCCCCTCCCTATAGGGGGTCCAAATTGGACTGGGGAGGGGGGCGCCCCCCTTTCCTTCTCCTTTCCCTCTCCTTCCTTCCCCCTTCCTTTTCCTAGTTGGACTAGGAAAGAGGGGAGTCCTACTCCTACTAGGAGGAGCACTCCTCCCCTCCTTGGTGCGCCCCAAGGCTGGTCGGCCTCCCCCTTGCTCCTTTATATACGGGGGCAGGGGGCACCTCTAGACACAATAATTGATCCCTTGGACTCTTAGCCGTGTGCGGTGCTCCCCTCCATGATAATCCACCTCGATAATATCGTAGCGGTGCTTACGAGAAGCCCTGCATCGGTAGAACATTATCATCGTCAACACGCTGTCGTGCTGACAGAACTCTCCCTCAAAGCTCGGCTGGATCGGAGTTCGAGGGACATCATCGAGCTGAACGTGTGCTGAACTCGGAGGTGTCGTGCATTCGGTACTTGATCGGTCGGATTGTGAAGACGTACGACTACATCAACCGCGTTGTGCTAACGCTTCCGCTTTTGGTCTACGAGGGTACGTGGACTACACTCTCCCCTCTTGTTGCTATACATCGACATGATCTTGCGTGTGCGTAGGAAATTTTGAAATTACTACGTCCCCTAACACCCTTTCCAAAGATTACATGTAAATCATTGACCATAGCAAGTACGTGATCACCGATACGCATGGCGGGCTTCTTCCGGTGATCTGCCTCGCCTTTGAAATGCTTGCCTTTCTTTCGACATTGATGGTTGGTCGGAAGAAATCGACGATGGTGGGGGTACACATTCTTCCTGCAGCTTCCCAGGTATATACTTTCGGCGTCATCTAAACAGTGCGTGCATGCGTGGTATCCCTTGTTTGTCTGTCCTGAAAGGTTACTAAGAGCGGGCCAATCGTTGATGGTTACAAACAGCAACGCGTGCAGGTTAAATTCCTCCTGTATGTGCTCATCCCACACACGTACACCATCTCCATTCCACAGCTGTAAAAGTTATTCAACTAATGGCCTTAGGTACACATCAATGTCGGTGCCGGGTTGCTTAGGGCCTTCGATGAGAACTGGCATCATAATGAACTTCCGCTTCATGCACATCCAAGGAGGAAGGTTATACATACATAGATTCACGGGCCAGGTGTTGTGATTGCTGCTCTGCTCCCCTAAAGGATTAATGCCATCCGCGCTTAAACCAAACCATACGTTCCTGGGGTCATGTGCAAACTCAGCCTAGTACTCTCTCTCGATTTTTCTCCACTGCGACCCGTCACCGGGTGCTCTGAACTTCCCGTCTTTCTTACGGTCCTCACTGTGCCATCGCATCAACTTGGCATGCTCTTTGTTTCTGAACAGTCGTTTCAACCGTGGTATTATAGGAGCATACCACATCACCTCCGCAGGAACTCTCTTCCTGCGTGGCTCCCCGTCAACATCACTAGGGTCATCTCGTCTGATCTTATACCACAATGCACCGCATACCCGGCATGCATTCAAATCCTCGTACGCACCGCGGTAGAGGATGCAGTCATTAGGGCATGCACGTATCTTCTGCACCTTGATAACCCGCAAGTATACGGGATAGTTGTAGCCTCTTTCGATAAGTAAGAGTGTCGAACCCAACGAGGAGCTAAAGGTAGAACAAATACTCTCTCAAGTCCTATCGGCCACTGATGCGACTCTACGCACGCTTGACGTTCGCTTTACCTAGAACAAGTATGAAACTATAAGTACTTTGTAGGTGTGATAGGATAGGTTTGCAAGATAATAAAGAACATGTAAATATAAACTAGGGGCTGTTTAGATAAAGAAGCAATAAAGTAAATATAACGAGTGTGGAAAAGTGGTGGTAGGAGTTGTGGAATTGTCCCTAAGCAATTGACTATGTTACTAGACCGGTAATCACTATTGCAATTCTATTTGAGGGAGAGGCATAAGCTAACATACTTTCTCTACTTGGGTCATATGCACTTATGATTGGAACTCTAGCAAGCATCCGCAACTACTAATGATTCATTAAGGTAAAACCCAACCATAGCATTAAAGCATCAAGTCCCCTTTTATCCCATACGCAAACAACCTACTTACTCGGGTCTGTGCTTCTGTCACTCACGCCACCCACCATAAGCAAATCATAAACATATTTCAAACCCTACAGCGGGAATCCCTCACGCTTACACGACACGGAGGGCACCATAGGACAGCACCAATAATAAAACATGCAACTCAAACCAATCATAGCAATTCATCAATCACCGATAGGACAACGAAAATCTACTCAGACATCATAGGATGGCAACACATCATTGGAAAATAATATGAAGCATAAAGCACCATGTTCAAGTAGAGGGTACAGCGGCTTGCGGGAGAGTGGACCGCTATAGATATAGGGGGGAAGGTGATGGAGATGTTGGTGAAGATGACGGCAGTGTTGGTGAAGATCGCGGTGATGATGATGGCCCCCGGCAGCGTTCCGGTGCCACCGGAAGCAAGGGGGAGAGAGCCCCCCTTCTTCTTCCTTGACCTTGACCTTCTCCCTAGATGGGAGAAGGGTTTCCCCTCTGGTCCTTGGCTCCCATGGCTTGGGAGGGGCGAGAGCCCCTCCGAGATTGGATCTATCTCTCTGTTTCTGCGTTCTGTTCTGGCTCTGTTTCACCGTTTCGTGTATATATGGAGGTCCGTAACTCTGATTGGCCTGAAACCATCGCCGTGATTTTTTTCCAAATATTAGCTTTCTTGCGGCAAAAGAAGAGCATCAACCGCCATACGGTGGGCTCACGAGGGTAGGTGGCGCGCCCAGGGGGCAGGCGTGCCCCTGCCTCGTGACCATCTCAGGCACTGGTTTGCATTGATTTTCCTTCCAAATTTTCCATATTTTCCAAAAATAAGCTCCATCCGTTTTTATCCCGTTTGGACTCCGTTTGATATTGGGTTTCTGCGAAACAAAAAACATGCAACAGACAGGAAGTGGCACTGGGCACTGGATCAATATGTTAGTCCCAAAAATAATATAAAAATTTGCCAAAAGTATATGAAAGTTGAATAATATTGGCATGCAACAATCAAAAATTATAGATACGACGGAGACGTATCAACATCCCCAAGCTTAATTCCTGCTCGTTCTCGAGTAGGTAAATGATAAAAAAGATATTTTTTGATGTGGAATGCTACCTAGCATAATCATGATCATATGTCTAATAATGGCATGAATATTAAGACACGAGTGATTCAAAGCAATAGTCTATCATTTGATATAAAAACAATAATACTTCGAGCGTACCAATAAAGCAATCATGTCTTTTCAAAACAACAAGGCCAAAGCAAGCTTATCCCTACAAAATCATATAGGTTGGCCATGCTTCATTTTCGTCACACAAAATGCCCCCATCATGCACAACCCCGATGACAAGCCGAGCAATTGGTTCATACTTTTTAACGCGCTTCAGCTTTTTCAACCCTCACACAATACATGAGCGCAAGCCATGGATATAGCACTATAGGTGGAATAGAATATAATGATGGAGGTTATGTGGAGAAGACAAGAAAGGAGAAAGTCTCACATCGACACGGCTAATCAACGTGCTATGGAGATGCCCATCAATTGATGTCAATACGAGGAGTCGGGATTGCCATGCAACAGATGCACTAAGAGCTATAAGTGTATGAAAGCTCAACAAAAGAAACTAAGTGGGTGTGCATCCAACTTGCTTGCTCATGAAGACCTAGGGCATTTGAGGAAGCCCATCGTTGGAATATACAAGCCAAGTTTTATAATGAAAAAATCTCACTAGTATATGAAAGTGACAACATAGGAGACAATCTATATGAAGAACATGATGCTACTTTGAAGCACAACATAGAAGACCTAGGGCATTTGAGGAAGCCCATCTTTGAAGAATGAAAATAAGCTGCCAACTATTTTGAAATAAACAATATAAATTACTTAATAATTATGTTTGAGAAGCTCACATGGGGGAAGAATTGAAAGTGTATCCACAAGGACCCAAATGTCCATAGTGTCTTGCTCGATTGTAGGATCACCAAGATCCATGGTGACAAGCATACCCTCATCAAAACCATACATCTTGCAAAGTGCTTCCCAATTTTTGCAACCAAAATGGGTTACACTCTCAGCATTGTACAACTTTACTTCAAAATCCACACCATGATGGGTCCTTAGGTGATTTTTTTTGGTTTCCATACTTTCATGGTCTTCAAAACCCATCCTCTCCAAGACATAGCGTCTTGCATAGCATGAGATAAGCTAGTCGAATTGGAAAATATGAAAAATACACATTAAAATAGTTGAAGTCGTGCTTAATTATGAAAAAAACTATTGTCGTCATTGCGTACCGTTTTAACATCGAAGGTCTCCTCGAGCTTAATGCTGAAGCGCCGATCTTCGTCCAGCTCAAGGAACCTGTCGCACATACCTCGGTCGTCGTGGCACCAGTCGCACTCCCCCGGGCGGTTTTCATCGTCCGAGTACGACATTTCTGGCCTATGTTCATAATTCAAATATTAAACTTGTACAATTAAATATATGTACTAAAAACCTAAATTAGATAATTATTATTAATCATGGATTGACTATCGGTGATGGTAGCTCCTCCTTTCATTCCCGAGTGCATTATTACACCAAATTGTCCAGCACACGGGAATGAAGGAGAAGCTGCCCGCACGATAGCGTGGATGATGGAGGGGGCTCCTAGATTTCTGCATAGAGTGCTCTTCAATTTTAGCATTCAAAGTAGGAGTACTTTTCCAATATGAGCATTCAATAAGAAAAACCAAATCGTAAAATAAAGTGTATTCAAATTAGCATGTATTCAATTATAAGCAAAAGTACATCATCTCTTGTGTCTGTACATCGTCGAATATTATCACTAATACTCCTCGAATACTATCATACATATAGCATCGCTAATACAGCTAGAACCGTAGCGTCCGACGGGTATCGTCACGGGCGGTGGACACCCAAAGATAAGGAACCATCACAGGATCATAGCTACAGTGAGATCCCTGAAGAACCTGCCAGGTATTGTCGAACCTGCACTCCAACACAACCATGTAGCGACGGACGTGCTCGTCCTCCTCGCTGAAACGGTGACGTACCACCTCCACGGTGTCCGGAAGCCTCGGCACCGTCACTGGCCCACGCGACCGCCACCAAACAAGGATCGGGTCAACAACGGGCTGGCTCCTCACCAACCTACGCCCCTCGGAAGGTAGCACCTCCCAATACCAGCCCGGCGGAGCCCAGTCCCGGACATGGCCCTGATGAAGCAGGCCTCCACCGTCGAGTCGACGACGAGAATGCGGGATAAGCATCGTCGACGTCGATGCGGGAACTACTTCAATATATAGTAAAATAAAGTAGTTTTATTAATTAAATCAACTAGTTCAACTACTAAGCACTTACTATAAATAAATAAAGTAGTACTTACTAAAAATAAACTACTTCTATAGTAAAATAAAGTAGTTTATTAAATCAACTAGCTAGTTCAACTATATATTAAGAACTTACTATAAATAAAATAAAGTAGTACTTACTAAAAATTAACTAGTTTAACTATAGTTCTATTATTTTTCTAACTAATTATATTAAACACTTTATCTTCTTATTTTCCTTTTTCCTCTCTTCTAAATATGAACATATTCATAAATGACTTTGATCATACACAATTTTCCTATACATACATAATATGAACATATACATAAATTGACAAAGAAAATTGTATGAACAAAAAAATCATTAAAATTCTATGAACAAAATTACAACAGAAAAAAATCATAAAAGATTGACATATTCGATCTTTGCATATATATGAACATACAAACATGCATATTCAACAATAATATCACCAAAAAAATCTATTAACAGAAAAAAATCTAACACGATATGACTAAATTACACAATATGAAAAAAATCTATGAACTACACATCTAACAAAAAAATCTATGAACTACAAAAAAATCTAACAAAATCTAACTCAATTAACTACACATCAAAATTACTACACATCTAAATTAACTACACATCAAATTAAATTAGCAAAATTCAACTTCACGGGATGACGACGGCGTGAGGGGCGCGGCGAGAACGACAGGCAGGGGACGGCGACGGCGACGGTGCGTGAGGGGCGGCGCGGCGACGGTCGACGGTGAGGGGCGGCGCGGGGTGGGGAGGCGACGGGCAGGGGCCGGCGGCGTCGCGGGGCACGGGGCACAGGGCAGGGTCAGCAACGGCGTCGGGGCCATGACGGCAACGGCGAGGCGGAGACGGGCAGCCTGGCGGCGTTGGGGCGGGGAAGAACGAAGTGAACGAAATTTTGACGAGTGCCAGTTATATAGATGAAACATTGGTCCCAGTTCGTGAGACAAACCGGGACTAATGCGACCTTTAGTCCCGGTTGGTGGCACCAACCGGGACCAAAGGCCTCTTTTCAGCAGCTGCTACGTCTTGAGATTGCATTGATTTTTTTTTGAAGAGGAAAGGGTGATGCAGCAATAGTAGCGTAAGTATTTCCCTCAGTTTTTGAGAACCAAGGTATCAATCCAGTAAGAGGCTCCTCAAAAGTCCCACGCACCTACACAAACAAACAAAGAACTCGCAACCAACGCAATAAAGGGGTTGTCAATCCCTTCACGGCCACTTGCGAAAGTGAGATCTAATAGAGATAGTATGATAAGATAAATATATTTTTGGTATTTTATAATATAGATGCAAAAAGTAAAGATGCAAATAAAAGTAGATTGGAAGCAAATATGATAAGAGATAGACCCAGGGGCCATAGGTTTCACTAGTGGCTTCTCTCAAGATAGCATAAGTACTACGATGGGTGAACAAATTACTGTCGAGCAATTGATAGAAAAGCGAATAATTATGAGATTATCTAGGCATGATCATGTATATAGGCATCATGTCCGCAACAAGTAGACCAACTCCTGCCTGCATCTACTACTATTACTCCACACATCGACCGACTCCTACCTGCATCTACTACTATTACTCCACACATCGACCGACTCCTGCCTGCATCTAGAGTATTAAGTTCATAAGAACAGAGTAACGCATTAAGCAAGATGACATGATGTAGAGGGATAAACTCAAGCAATATGATATAAACCCCATCTTGTTATCCTCGATGGCAACAATACAATATGTGACTTGCAACCCTTTCTGTCACTGGGTAAGGACACCGCAAGATTGAACCCAAAGCTAAGCACTTCTCCCATGGCAAGAAAGATCAATCTAGTAGGCCAAACCAAACTGATAATTCAAAGAGACTTGCAAAGATAACTCAATCTTACATAAAAGAATTCAGAGAAGAATCAAATATTATTCATAGATAAACTTGATCATAAACCCACAATTCATCAGATCTCGACAAACACACCGCAAAAAGAGTTTACATCGAATAGATCTCCACAAGAGAGGGGGAGAACATTGTATTGAGATCCAAAAAGAGAGAAGAAGCCATCTAGCTAATAACTATGGACCCGTAGGTCTGTGGTAAACTACTCACAACTCATCGAAGGGGCTATGATGTTGATGTAGAAGCCCTCCGTGGTTGATTCCCCCTCCGGCGGAGCGCCGGCCAAGGCTCCAAGATGAGATCTCGCGGATACAGAAGGTTACAGTGGTGGAAATTGTGTTTCGTTCGCTCCCTAGATGTTTTCGGGGTATGTAGGCTTATATAGGAGGAAAAAGTACGTCGGTGGACGCCTGAGGGGCCCACGAGACAGGGGGAGGCGCGCCCTCCTATCTCGTGGAGGCCTCGGCAGCTTCTTGACTTGCACTCCAAGTCCTCTAGATCACGTTCGTTCCAAAAATCACGCTCCCGAAG
The DNA here is from genome assembly GCA_963921465.1 of Triticum timopheevii. Lineage (NCBI taxonomy): Eukaryota > Viridiplantae > Streptophyta > Magnoliopsida > Poales > Poaceae > Triticum > Triticum timopheevii. The sequence continues at coordinate 28,716,177 of OY997271.1, read as the reverse complement.
GTTTCATTCTGTTTGGACTCCGTTTGATATTCCTTTTCTTCGAAATACTGAAATAGGCAAAAAACAGCAATACGGGCTGGGCCTCTGGTTAGTAGGTTAGTCTCAAAAATAATATAAATATGTAAAATAAAGCCCATAAACATCCAAAAGGGGTAATATAATAGCATGGAACAATCAAAAATTATAGATACGTTGGAGACGTATCAAGCATCCCCAAGCTTAATTCCTGCTCGTCCTCGAGTAGGTAAATGATAAAAAAGAGAATTTTTGATGTGGAGTTCTACCTAGCATAATTCTCAATGTAATTTTCTTTATTGTAGCATGAATGTTCAGATCCAAATGATACAAAAAAAAGTTCATATTAACATGAAAATGGTGATACTTCAAGCATACTAATCAAAGTAATCATGTCTTCTCAAAATAACATGGCCAAAGAAAGTTATCTCTACAAAATCATATAGTCTGGCTGTTGCTCTATCTTCATCACACAAAGTATTTAATCATGCACAACCCCGATGACGATCCAAGCAATTGTTTCATACTTTAATAGTCTCAAACTCTTTCAACTTTCACGCAATACATGAGCGTGAGCCATGGACATAGCACGACATGTGGAATAGAATGGTGGTTGTGGAGAAGACAAAAAGGAGAAGATAGTCTCACATCAACTAGGCGTACCAACGGGCTATGGAGATGCCCATTAATAGATATCAATGTGAGTGAGTAGGGATTGCCATGCAACGGATGCACTGGAGCTATAAATATATGAAAGCTCAACAAAAGAATATAAGTGGGTGTGCATCCAACTCGCTTGCTCACGAAGACCTAGGGCACTTTGAGGAAGCCCATCATTGGAATATACAGGCCAAGTTCTATAATGATAAATTTTCACTACTATATGAAAGTGACAATATATGAGACTCTCTATCATGAAGATCATGGAGCTATTTTGAAGCACAAGTGTGGAAAAAGAGATAGTAGCATTGTCCCTTCTCTCTTTTTCTCTCATTCTATTTTTTATTTTTCCTTTTTTCTATATTTTTCTTTTTTTTCTTGGCCCCTTTTTTTCCTTTTTGGCCTTCCTTTTTTTTCTTTTTTTTTTGTAAAGTCCGAAGTCTCATCCTGACTTGTGGGGGAATCATAGTCTTCATCATCCTTTCCTCACTAGGACAATGCTCTAATAATGAAGATCATCACACTTTTATGGATTTACAACTCAAGAATTACAACTCAAAGCTAGAACAAGATATGACTCTATATGAATGCCTTCGGCGGTGTACCGGGATATGCAATGAAACAAGAGTGACATGTATGAAAATTATGAAGGTGGCCTTGCCACAAATACGATGTCAACTACATGATCATACAAAAAACAATATGACAAAAGTAATATGTGTCATATGAACGGAACGGTGGAAAGTTGCATGGCAATATATCTCAGAATGGCTATGGAAATGCCATAATAGGTAGGTATGGTGGCTATTTTGAGGAAGGTAAATGGTAGGTGTATGGTACCGGCGAAAGTTGCATGACACAAGAGAGGCTAGCAATGGTGGAAGGGTGAAAAGTGTGCGTATAATCCATGAACTCAACATTAGTCAAAAGAACTCATGTACTTGTTGCAAAAATCTAGAAGTCATCAAAAACCAAAGCACTACGCGCATGCTCCTAGGGGGATGCATTGGTAGGAAAAGACCATCGCTCGTCCCCAACCGCCACTCATAAGGAAGACAATCAATAAATAAAATTGTGCTCCAACTACATCACAAAGCGGTTCACCATACGTGCATGCTACGGGAATCACAACCCTCAACACAAGTACTTTTCATAACCGCCTCAACTAGCATGACTTTAATATCACTACCTCCATATCTCAAAACAATTATCAAGCATCATATTGATCATAGCATCCAATTCTTTTCTATGATAGTTTTTATTATACCCAATTTGGATGCTCATCATTCTAGGACCAATTTTATAACCAAAGCAAATACCATGCTGTTCTAAAAGACTCTCAAAAAGATATAAGTGAAGCATGAGAGACTAGCAATTTCTTCAAAATTAAGACACCACCGTGCTCTAAAAGATATAAGTGAAGCACTAGAGCAAAAACTATCAGGCTCAAAAGATATAAGTGAAGAACATAGAGTATTCTAGCAAATTCTAATCAAATAGGCTTCTCCCAAAAGGTGTGTACAGCAAGGATGATTGTGGTAAACTAAAAAACAAAGACTAATATAATACACAACACTCCAAGAAAAACACATATCATGTGGCGAATAAAAATATAGCTCCAAGTAAAGTTACCAATGAACAAAGACGAAAGAGGGGATGCCTTCCCGAGGCATCCCCAAGCTTAGGCTTTTGGCTATCCTTGAATATCTTGGGGTGCCTTGGGAATCCCCAAGATTAGGCTCTTGCCACTCCTTATTCCATAGTCCACAAAAGCTTTACCCAAAACTTGAAAACTTCACAACACAAAACTCAACAGGAAATCTTATAAGCTCCGTTAGTGAAAGAAAACAAAACCACCACCTAAGGTACTGTAATCAACTCATTCTTTATTTATTTTTGTGTTAAACCTACTGTAATCCAACTTATCTATGGTTTATAAACTAATTTACTAGCCATAGATGCAGGGCTGGCCCTGAGGGGGGGCAGGGGGGCGGCCGCCCTGGGCCGCCAAGTTGGAGGGGCCCCCAAATATGTATTTGCATTAGGCCTACGATTTAGGCTGCAGTAAAAAAGGTTCATCTGTGCTGGCCCATCGCCCAAGTGGTCGCAGCTATTGTCGATGGAAAGTCTTTTTTTTGCGAAAATTGTAGATGGAAAGTCTGATACATCGGCATAACTCACGCATTGACTCGCCGGATCCATGACCAAATGCGTGCATCGCCATCACGAACGCAGCAGTTGCCACTTTTTCGTCTCAAGCCTAGATCATGGCAGATGAACCAGGAGAGGTTTCTCAAGTAAGAGGCCTGGGTCTCAACTCTCAAGGGACATGGTCCGCGCCGGAAATCAGCGGCGAATCGGTGCTGCTATGTGTCGTCTATAGAGGTGAGTTTTGCTGGACGACATCTTCCACTATTTGCACAATTAATCATTCTAATTCTATGGTTTAATGTTGATGTTCGCATGGTGCTATAGATGTCAATTCTCAAGCAAAGAAAGAGGTTCTGGATGCAGCTCATGGCGGTTAATTTATAGATGAACTGAGCAATGACGGCACGATTGGGTAACTAACTCTTGATTTAATCATTTGCATAACTAGGTGGGAGTAACTTTGCACTATGGCGGCACCGCAGATTTGATTTTGAAGATATAAAGGTATCTAAGTTTTGAAGTTATGAAGAAATATTTTCCACATCAGTCATATGGATTTACTCATCTATCTAATTTCTCATATACTCCTATTTGTGGTAACAGTCTTACCATTGTCACTACGAGAATTTAAAATTGAATTCAATAATGCATTTAGGATACAAATTGTTTTATGACTATTCTTGGAGTCTTCTGTCCCTTTTGGTTCCTAAAATAATATACTCCTAGAGATGTAGTTTAAACATGTCTTTGCATCACGCTCTGTTGTATACTTTCTCCATAGCCCGTAACTTTGATATTTATGTTGAGGGCCCCTAGGTTTTAGTTTCGCCCCGGGCCCCTGAAATCTCAGGACCGCCCCTGCATAGATGCATCGAAATAAGGAAACAACACACGAAAAACAGAATCTGTCAAAAACAGAATAGTCTGTAGCCATCTGTAACTAACGCAAACTTCTAGAACTCTAAAACTCCTACCAAAATAGGAAGTCCTGGACAATTTGTTTATTGATCAGCATCAATAATCAACGCAAAATCACGTTTCTGTGATTTAACAAAATTATTTTCGTGCGTGCAAAGTTTTTGTTTTTCAGCAGAATCAACTCAACTATCAGCATAGGTTATCCTATAGGTTCTACTTAGCACAAACACTAATTAAAAGATAAAAACACATCTAAACAGAAGGTAGATTCAAGATTTATTACTAAACAGTAACAAAAACAAAAACACAAAGAAAATTGGGTTGCCTCACAACTAGCGCTAGCGTTTAACGCCCCTAGCTAGGCATAAAAGCGAAGATAGATCTAACGAGTGCCATCTTTGGCACTAAATTCATAAGTAACCCGCATGATAGATTCATAAGGTAATTTGACTTTCTTTCTTGGAAAGTGCTCCATGCCTTTCTTTAATGGAAATTGGAATCTAATATTCCCTTCCTTCATGTCAATAATCGCACCAATCATTCTAAGGAAAGGTCTACCAAGAATAATAGGGCAAGAAAGATTGCAATCTATATCAAGAACGATAAAATCTATGGGCACAAATTTTCTATTAGCAACAATGAGAACATCATTGATCCTTCCCATTGGCTTTTTAATGGTGGAATCCGCAAGGTGCAAATTTAAAGATCAATCATCAAGATCATGGAAACCTAGAATGTCACATAAAGTTTTCGGAATCATGGAAACACTAGCACCCAAATCACACAAAGCAAAACACTCATGATATTTAATTCTAATCTTTATAGTAGGTTCCCACTCATCATTGAGTTTTATAGGTATAGAAACTTCCAAATTAAGTTTTTCATCATAAGATTGCATCAAGGCATCAACGATATGTTTGGTAAAAGCTTTATTTTGACTATAAGCATGAGGAGAATTAACAACGGATTGCAACAAGGAAATACTACCTTCTAAAGAATAATTATCATAATCAAAATCCTTGAAATCCGAGATAGTGGGTTCAATGCTATTTAAAGTTGTGACCTCTCCAGTCACACTTTTACCAAATTTAGCATCAAGATCTAAAAACTCCGAATTCTTGGGACGCCTTCTAGGTAAAGTTGACTCATCAGCAGTCCCATAATTATGCAAAATCATATTGCAAAACATAGATCTAATAGGATACGCATCAATAACTTTAAGATCTTCATCATTATTTTCATGGAAACTAGAAGAACACGCCTTTACAAAGCAATCTTTCTGAGCACACAATCTAGCGGTTCTTTCCTTGCACTCATCAATGGAAATTCTTATTGATTTGAGAGACTCATTGATATCATGCTTAGGAGGAGAAGATCTAAGTTTAAGAGAATCAACATCAAGCGAAAGTCTATCAACATTCCTAGCCAAATCATCAACTTTGAGCAATTTTTCTTCAAGGAAAGCATTAAAATTCTTTTGAGAAATCATAAATTATTTCACACTATTCTCAAAATCAGAGGGCATCTTATTAAAATTACCATAAGAATTATTGTAGGAATTTCCATAATTATTAGAGGAACTACTAGGGAACGGTCTAGCATTAAAGTTTCCTCTATAAGCATTGTTTCCAAAACTATTCCACCAACAAAATTCACATCCATAGATTCATTATTATTCTCAATCAAAGTAGACAAAGGCATATCATTGGGATCAAGAGGAGTATTCTTAGTAGCAAACAATTTCATAAGTTCATCCATCTTTCCACTCAAAACATTGATTTCTTCTATAGCATGCACTTTTTTACTAGAAGATCTTTCGGTGTGCCATTGAGAATAATTAGCCATAATATTATCAAGAAGTTTTGTAGCATCTCCTAATGTGATTTCCATAAACGTGCCTCCTGCGGCCAAATCTAAGAGATTTCTAGAAGCAAAGTTCAAACCGGCATAAAAAATTAGTATGATCATCCATAAATTCAAACCATGAGTAGGGCAATTGCGAATCATCAATTTCATTCTTTCCCAAGATTAGGCAACATGCTCATGATCAAGTTGTTTAAAATTCATAATATCATTCCTAAGAGTGATAATCTTAGCGGGAGGAAAATACTTAGAGATAAAAGCATCTTTGCACTTGTTCCAAGAATCAATACTATTTTTAGGCAAAGACGAAAACCAGACTTTAGCACGATCTCTAAGTCAAAAAGGAAATAACTTCAATTTAACAATATTGTTATCCGTATCTTTCTTCTTTTGCATATCACAAATCAACAAAGTTGTTTAGATGAGTAGCGGCATCTTGACTAGGAAGGCCGGCGAATTGATCTTTCATAACAAGATTCAGCAAAGCAGTATTGATTTCACAAGACTCAACATCATTAAGAGGAGCAATCGGAGTACTAAGGAAATCATTATTATTGGTATTCGAGAAATCACACAATTTGGTATTATCTTGCGCCATGGCAACAAGTAATCCAACACACAAGCAAACAGAAAAAAGGCAAGCGAAAAAGAGAGGAGGAGATTGGGAAAGAGGGCGAATAAAACGGCTAGGGTGAAGTGGGGGAGAGGAAAATCAGAGGCAAATGGCAAATAACGTAAATGCGAGCAAGCTGGGTTTGTGATGGGTACTTGGTATGTCTTGACTTGAGCAAAGACCTCCCCGGCAACGACACCAGAAATCCTTCTTGCTACATCTTGAGCTTGCATTGGTTTTCCTTGAAGAGGAAAGGGTGATGCAGCAATAGTAGCATAAGTATTTCCCTTAGTTTTTGAGAACCAAGGTATCAATCCAGTAGGAGGCTCCTCAAAAGTCCCACGCACCTACACAACCAAACAAAGAACTCGCAACCAACGTAATAAAGGGGTTGTCAATCCCTTCATGGCCACTTGCGAAAGTGAGATCTAATAGAGGTAGTATGATAAGATAAATATATTTTTTGGTATTTTATAATATAGATGCAAAAAGTAAAGATGCAAATAAAAGTAGATTGGAAGCAAATATGATAAGAGATAGACCCGGGGGCCATAGGTTTCACTAGTGGCTTCTCTCAAGATAGCATAAGTATTACGGTGGGTGAACAAATTACTGTCGAGCAATTGATAGAAAAGCGAATAATTATGAGATTATTTAGGCATGATCATGTATATAGGCATCATGTCCGCAACAAGTAGACCGACTCCTGCCTGCATCTACTACTATTACTCCACACATCGACCGACTCCTACCTGCATCTACTACTATTACTCCACACATCGACCGACTCCTGCCTGCATCTAGAGTATTAAGTTCATAAGAACAGAGTAACGCATTAAGCAAGATGACATGATGTAGAGGGATAAACTCAAGCAATATGATATAAACCCCATCTTGTTATCCTCGATGGCAACAATACAATATGTGACTTGCAACCCTTTCTGTCACTGGGTAAGGACACCACAAGATTGAACCCAAAGCTAAGCGCTTCTCCCATGGCAAGAAAGATCAATCTAGTAGGCCAAACCAAACTGATAATTCGAAGAGACTTGCAAAGATAACTCAATCATTCATAAAAGAATTCAGAGAAGATTTAAATATTATTCATAGATAAACTTGATCATAAACCCACAATTCATCGGATCTCGACAAACACACCACAAAAATAGTTTACATCGAATAGATCTCCTTATGAGAGGGGGAGAATATTGTATTGAGATCCAAAAAGAGAGAAGAAGCCATCTAGCTAATAACTATGGACCCGTAGGTCTGTGGTAAACTACTCACAACTCATTGGAGGGGCTATGGTGTTGATGTAGAAGCCCTCGGTGGTCGATTCCCCCTCCGGCGGAGCGCCGGCCAAGGCTCCAAGATGAGATCTCGCGGATACAGAAGGTTACGATGGTGGAAATTGTGTTTCGTTCACTCCCTGGATGTTTTCGGGGTACGTAGGCTTATATAGGAGGAAGAAGTACGTCGGTGGATGCCCGAGGGTCGCACGAGACAGGGGGCGCACCCTATAGGGGGGCACGCCCTCCTATCTTGTGGAGGCCTTGGCAGCTTCTTGACTTGCACTCCAAGTCCTCTGGATCACGTTCGTTCCAAAAATCACGCTCCCGAAGGTTTCATTCTGTTTGGACTCCGTTTAATATTCCTTTTCTTCGAAATACTGAAATAGGCAAAAAAACAGCAATACGGGCTGGGCCTCCGGTTAGTAGGTTAGTCCAAAAAATGATATAAATATGTAAAATAAAGCCCATAAACATCCAAAAGGGGTAATATAATAGCATGGAACAATAAAAAATTATAGATACGTTGGAGATGTATCAGCAGCCCAAATAGCGAGAAGCAGAGGCCTTTGGTCGCGGTTGGTGGCACCAACCGGGACTAAAGGGGGGGCATTGGTACCGGTTTGGGCCACCAACCGAGACCAATGCACCCCTTTAGTCTCGGGTGGTGGCACCAACCGGGACTAAAGGCCTCGCACAGCGCGGTGCGGTGGGAATTATTTATTTTCTTTTGATTTTTCCTTTATTTTTTTATTCTTTTTTCTTTTAGCTCAGAATAATTATAATCTTTTTGTTACTCCATTAGTTCCCAAATTTGAATAGTTTAAATTTTAATTCTTTGAAATTTGTGTGAATCACTAGTTTGTGAATAACTTCACTATAAAATATATTTGGAGTGATTCTTTTTCCTGCTATTTAATATTACTGTGTTTTCTCATTATATTGAAAAATAGATTTTGTTATTTTAGTTTCTATCAAAAAAATCTTTATGACAATTCTTTTTGCTACTAAAGTTTCTAACAAAAAATTCTTTATGATAATTATTTCTGCTTTTCATGTTTTGAACAGAAAATACTTTGATAATTTTAGTTGCATAAATTTTATATAATTTTAGTTTAAAAAATACTAGAGGTTTATAAAAGCTTTTTAGTTGATTCCTTTTGCTATTAGAGTTTTATAAAAGCATTTACTGTTTTTTTAGTTATAAGACCTTGAAATTGAAAAGCATTTCAAATGCACTCTGAAAATGTTGAAAGTTGGCATGGTATCATCATTTCACCCACATAGCATGTGCTAAAAAGTTGAGAGGGTTATGGGAAAAACTGGATACACTTCGTGTACAAAATGGACAATCTCTTTCGAAGTATCAGGGTTTCATACGGAAACTCATCTGTTACACAGGGATTTCTTTTTTTTAACTTATTTGAACTCCTGACTTTTTGTGTGTTCAAAATGCACCATTCAAAGCCAGATCATCAATTTTCAACCCTTCCTGACTTCATTTGTTATTTTTCATGCATTTATTGATTATTTTGTGCTATAAGACTCTAAAATTGAAAAGCATTTCAAATGAACTATGAAAAGGTTGGAAGTTGGCATGGTATCATCATTTCATCCACATAGCATGTGCAAGAAAGTTGAGTGGGTTACGGCAAAAACTGGATGCACTTCATGTACAAAACGGACAATCTCTTTCGAAGTATCAGGATTTCATACGGAAACTTGTCTGTTACAATAGGCATTTCAAATGAACTACGAAAAGGTTGAAAGTTGGCATGGTATCATCATAATAGGTGTGGACAAAGTCTTCACTTTTTCTTCGCTTGTGTCCTTTCCTTATTGCGCCGTAACCATGGATAATCTTCATCATTTATCGGGATGCTTGGGTCAGCCTTGACTTTGAAGGGAGGAATTTCATGAAACTTTTCATAATCTTCGGACATGTCTATCTTGCCCTCCACTCCCACGATGTCCCTTTTTCCTGAAAGAACTATGTGGTGCTTTGGCTCATCGTATGATGTATTCGCTTCCTTATTTTTTTCTTTTTCTCGGTTTGGTAGACATGTCCTTCACATAGATAACCTCTGGCACATCATTGGCTAGGACGAACGGTTCGTCAGTGTACCCAAGATTGTTCAGATCCACTGTTGTCATTCCGTACTGTGGGTCTACCTGTACCCCGCCTCCTGACAGATTAACCCAGTTCCATTTAAACAAAGGGACCTTAAAATCTACTCCATAGTCAAGTTCCTATATGTCCACTATGTAACCATAATATGTGTCCTTTCCCCTCTCAGTGGCTGCATCAAAGCGGACACCGCTATTTTGGTTGGTGCTCTTTTGATCTTGGGCGATCGTGTAAAATGTATTCCCATTTATCTCGTATCCTTTCCAAATCATTACAGTCGAAGATGGCCCCTGGACAACGAGTACAACTCCTCACAAACAGTGTTTTCACCTCTGAGACGTGTTTCCAACCAACTGCTAAAAGTCCTGATGTGTTCACATGTAATCCAGTCATTGCACTGCCCCGGGTGTTTGGAGCGCGGACTGTTCTTATGTTCATCGACATAAGGGGTCACCAAGGTAGAGTTCTGTAGAACTGTGTAGTGTGCTTGAGACCAAGAATATCCATCCCTGCATATTATTGTCTCCCCTCCAAGAGTGCCTTTTCCAGTCAGTCTACCCTCATACCGCGATTTAGGGAGACCTATGTTCTTAAGGCCAAGAATGAAGTCAACACAAAACCCAATGACATCCTCTGTTTGATGGCCCATGGAGATGCATCCTTCTGGCCTAGCACGGTTACAGACATATTTCTTTAGGACTCCCATGAACCTCTCAAAGGGGTACATATTGTGTAGAAATACAGGGCCTAGAATGACAATCTCGTCAACTAGATGAACTAGGATGTGCGTCATGATATTGAAGAAGGATGGTGGGAACACCAGCTCAAAACTGACAAGACATTACACCACATCACTCCTTAGCCTTGGTATGATTTCTGGATCGATCACCTTCTGAGAGATTGCATTGAGGAATGCACATAGCTTCACAATGGCTAATCGGACGTTTTCCGGTAGAAGCCCCCTCAATGCAACTGGAAGCAGTTGCGTCATAATCACGTAGCAGTCATGAGACTTTAGGTTCTGAAACTTTCTCTCTGCCATATTTATTATTCCCTTTATATTCGACGAGAAGCCAGTCGGGACCTTCATACTAAGTAGGCATTCAAAGAAGATTTCCTTCTCTTCTTTGGTAAGAGCGTAGCTGGCAGGACCTTCATACTGCTTTGGAGGCATGCCGTCTTTTTCGTGCAAACGTTGCAGATCCTCCCGTGCCTCAGTAGTATATTTTGTCTTCCCATACACGCCCAAGAAGCCTAGCAGGTTCACGCAAAGGTTCTTCATCACGTGCATCACGTCGATCAAAGAGCGGACCTCTATGTCTTTCCAGTAGGGTAGATCCCAAAATATAGGTTTCTTCTTCCACATGGGTGCGTGTCCCTCAACGTCACCCGGAACAGCTAGTCCGCCGAGACCCTTTGAAGGAAATATGCCCTAGAGGCAATAATAAAGTTATTATTTATTTCCTTATTTCATGATAAATGTTTATTATTCATGCTAGAATTGTATTAACCAGAAACATAATACATGTGTGAATACATAGACAAACATAATGTCACTAGTATGCCTCTACTTGACTAGCTCGTTAATCAAAGATGGTTAAGTTTCCTAACCATAGACATGAGTTGTCATTTGATTAACAGGATCACATCATTAGGAGAATGATGTGATTGACTTGACCCATTCCGTTAGCTTAGCACATGATCGTTTAGTATGTTGCTATTGCTTTCTTCATGACTTATACATGTTCCTATAACTATGAGATTATGCAACTCCCATTTACCGGAGGAACACTTTGTTTGCTACCAAACGTCACAACATAACTGGGTGATTATAAAGGTGCTCTACAGGTGTCTCCGAAGGTACTTGTTGGGTTGGCGTATTTCGAGATTAGGATTTGTCACTCCGATTGTCGGAGAGGTATCTCTGGGCCCACTCGGTAATGCACATCACTATAAGCCTTGCAAGCATTGTAACTAATGAGTTAGTAACATGATGATGTATTACGGAATGAGTAAAGAGACTTGCCAGTAACGAGATTAAACTAGGTATTGAGATACCGACGATCGAATCTCGGGCAAGTAACATACCGACGACAAAGGGAACAACGCATGTTGTTATGCAGTTTGACCGATAAAGATCTTCGTAGAATATGTGGGAGCCAATATGAGCATCCAGGTTCCATTATTGGTTATTGACCGGAGACGTGTCTCGGTCATGTCTACTTAGTTCTCGAACCCGTAGGGTCCGCACGCTTAAAGTTCGATGACGGTTATATTATGTGTTTATGTGTTTTGATGTACCGAAGGTAGTTCAGAGTCCCGGATGAGATCGGGGACATGACGAGGAGTCTCGAAATGGTCGAGACGTAAAGATTGATATATTGGACCACTATATTCGTACATTGGAAAGGTTCCGAGTGATTCGGGTATTTATCAGAGTGCCCGGGGGTTATCGGAAACCCCGGGGGGACTATTGGGCCTACATGGGCCATAGGGAAGAGGGAAGGCAACCCACAAGGGGCAGCTACACCCCCTCCCTATAGGGGGTCCGAATTGGACTAGGGAGGGGGGCGCCCCCCCCCCTTTCCTTGTCCTTTCCCTCTCCTTCCTTCCCCCTTCCTTTTCCTAGTTGGACTAGGAAAGAGGGGAGTCCTACTCCTACTAGGAGGAGGACTCCTCCCCTCCTTGGTGCGCCCCAAGGCTGGCCGGCCTCCCCCCTTGCTCCTTTTATACGGGGGCAGGGGGCACCTCTAGACACAACAATTGATCCCTTGGATCTCTTAGCCGTGTGCGGTGCCCCCCTCCATGATAATCCACCTCGATAATATCGTAGCGGTGCCTAGGCGAAGCCCTGCATCGGTAGAACATCATCATCGTCAACACTTCGTCGTGCTGACGGAACTCTCCCTCAAAGCTCGGCTGGATCGGAGTTCAAGGGATGTCATCAAGCTGAATGTGTGCTGAACTCGGAGGTGTCGTGCGTTCGGTACTTGATCGGTCGTATTGTGAAGACGTACGACTACATCAACCGCGTTGTGCTACGCTTCCGCTTTCGGTCTACGAGGGTACATGGACTACACTCTCCCCTCTCGTTGCTATACATCACCATGATCTTGCATGTGCGTAGGAAATTTCGAAATTACTACGTTCCCCAACAGTGGCATCAGAGCCAGGTTTTATGCGTAGATGTTGTATGCACGAGTAGAACACAAGTGAGTTGTGGGTGATACAAGTCATACTGCTTACCAGCATGTCATACATTCGTTCGGCGGTATTGTTGGATGAAGTGGCCCAGACCGATATACGTGTACGCTTACGCGAGACTGGTTCTGCCCGACGTGCTATGCACACAGGTGGCTGGCGGGTGTCAGTTTCTCCAACTTTAGTTGAACCGAGTGTGGCTATGCCCGGTCCTTGAGAAGGTTAAAATAGCACTAACTTGATGAACTATCATTGTGGTTTTGATGCGTAGGTAAGAACGGTTCTTGCTGAGCCCGTAGCAGCCACGTAAAACTTGCAACAACAAAGTAGAGGATGTCTAACTTGTTTTTGCAGGGCATGTTGTGATGTGATATGGTCAAGGCATGATGCTATATTTTATTGTATGAGATGATCATGTTTTGTAACCGAGTTATCGGCAACTGGCAGGAGCCATATGGTTGTCACTTTATTGTATGCAATGCAATCGCCCTATAATTGCTTTACTTTATCACTAAGCGGTAGCGATAGTCGTAGAAGCAATAGTTAGCGAGACGACAACGATGCTACGATGGAGATCAAGGTGTCGTGCCGGTGACGATGGTGATCATGACGGTGCTTCAGAGATGGAGATCACAAGCACAAGATGATGATGGCCATATCATATCACTTATATTGATTGCATGTGATGTTTATCTTTTATGCATCTTATCTTTCTTTGATTGACGGTAGCATTATAAGATGATCTCTCACTAAATTTCAAGATAAAAGTGTTCTCCCTGAGTATGCACCGTTGCCAAAGTTCGTCGTGCCCAGACACCACGTGATGATCGGGTGTGATAAGCTCTACGTCCATCTACAACGGGTGCAAGCCAGTTTTGCACACGCAGAATACTCAGATTAAACTTGACGAGCCTAGCATATGCATATATGGCCTCGGAACACTAAGACCGAAAGGTCGAGCGCGAATCATATAGTAGATATGATCAACATAGTGATGTTCACCATTGAAAACTACCCCATTTCACGTGATGATCGGTTATGGTTTAGTTGATTTGGATCACGTGATCACTTAGATGATTAGAGAGATGTCTATCTAAGTGGGAGTTCTTAAGTAATATGATTAATTGAACTTAAATTTATCATGAACTTAGTCCTGGTAGTATTTTGCAAATTATGTTGTAGATCAATAGCTCGCATTGTTGCTTTAATATGTTTATTTTGATATGTTCCTAGAGAAAACTGTGTTGAAAGATGTTAGTAGCAATGATGCGGATTGGATCCGTGATCTGAGGATTGTCCTCATTGCTGCACAGAAGAATTATGTCCTTGATGCACCGCTAGGTGACGGACCTATTGCAGGAGCAGATGCAGACGTTATGAACGTTTGGCTAGCTCAATATGATGACTACTTGATAGTTTAGTGCACCATGCTTAACAGATTAGAATCGGGACTTCAAAGACGTTTTGAACGTCATGGACCATATGAGATGTTCCAGGACTTGAAGTTAATATTTCAAGCAAATACCCGAGTTGAGAGATATGAAGTCTCCAACAAGTTCTATAGCTAAAAATGGAGGAGAATTGCTCAACTAGTGAGCATGAGCTCAGATTGTCTGGGTACTACAATTGCTTGAATCAAGTAGGATTTAATCTTCCATACAAGATAGTGATTGACAAGAGTTCCCTAGTCACCATCACCAAGTTACTAGAACTTCGTGATGAACTATAGTATGCAAGGGATGACGAAAACGATTCCCGAGCTCTTCGTAATGTTGAAATTGACGAAGGTAGAAATCAAGAAAAGAGCATCAAGTGTTGATGATTGACAAGACCACTAGTTTCAAGAAAAGGGCAAAGGGAGAGAAAGGGAACTTCAAGTAGAATGACAAGCAAGTTGTCACTCCCGCGAAGAAGCCCAAAGCTGGACCAAAGCCTGAAACGGAGTGCTTCTACTGCAAAGGAAATGGTCATTGGAAATGGAAATTCCCTGAATATTTGGTGGATAAGAAGGATGGCAGAGTGAACAAGGGTATATTTGATATACAGGTTATTGATGTGTACCTTACTAGTGTTTATAGTAGCCCCTTGGTATTTGATACTTGTTCGGTTGCTAAAAATTAGTAACTCGAAACAGGAGTTACAGAATAAACAGAGACTAGTTGAGGGTGAAGTGACGATGTGTGTTGGAAGTGGTTCCAAGATTGATATGATCATCATCGCACACTCCCTATACTACCGGGATTAGTGTTAAACCTAAATAAATGTTATTTGGCGTTTGCGTTGAGCATGAATATGATTTGATCATGTTTATTGCGATACGGTTATTCATTTAAAGTTAGAGAATAATTGTTATTCTGTTTACATGAATAAGACCTTCAATGGTCATACACCCAATGAAAATAGTATATTGGATCTCGATCGTAGTGATACACATATTCAAAATATTGATGCCAAAAGATGCAAAGTTCATAATGATAGTGCAACTTATTTGTGGCACTGCCGTTTGGGTCATATCGGTGTAAAGCGCATGAAGAAACTCCATAAAGATGGATTTTCGGAATCACTTGGTTATGAATCATTTGATGTTTGCGAACCGTGCCTTTTGGGCAAGATGACTAAAACTCCGTTCTCCAGAACAATGGGACGAGCTACTGACTTATTGGAAATAATACATACCGATGTATGCGATCCAATGAGTGTTGATGCTCATGGCAAGTATCGTTATTTTCTGACCTTCACAGATGATTTGAGCAGATATGGGTATATCTACTTGATGAAACATAAGTCTGAAATAGTTGAAAGGTTCAAAGAATTTCAGAGTGAAGTGGAAAATCATCATAACAAGAAAATAGAGGTTCTGCGATCTGATCGTGGAGATGAATATTTGAGTTACGAGTTTGGCCTTCAATTAAAAAATGTGGAATAGTTTCGCAAACTCATGCCACCTGGAACACCACAGCGTAATGGTGTGTCCGAACGTCATAACCGCACTTTATTTGATATGGTGCGATCAATGATGTCTCTTACCGATTTACCAATATCGTTTTGGGGTTATGCATTAGAGATAGCTGCATTCACGTTAAATCGATTGAGACGACATCGTATGAACTATGGTTTAGCAATAAACCTAAGATGTCGTTTCTTAAAGTTTGGAGTTGCGATGCTTATGTGAAAAAGTTTCAACCTGACAAGCTCGAACCCAAATTGGAGAAATGTGTCTTCATAGGATACCCAAAGGAAACTGTTGGGTACACCTTCTAATCACAGATCCAAAGGCAAAATATTCATTGCTAAGAATGGATCCTTTCTAGAGAAGAAGTTTCTCTCGATAGAAGTGAGTGGGAGGAAAGTAGAGCTTGATAAGGTAATTTGTACCTTCTCCCGAATTGGAAAGTAGTTCATCATAGAAATCACTTCCAGTGATTCCTACACCAATTAGTGAGGAAGCTAATGATGATGATCATGAAACTTCAGATTAAGTTACTACTAAACCTCGTATGTCTTCCAAAGTACAGTACGCACCAGAGTGGTACGGTAATCCTGTTATGGAATTCATGTTACTAGACCATGATAAACCTACGAACTATGAGGAAGCGATGATGAGCCCAGATTCCGCGAAATGGTTTGAGGCCATGAAATCTGAGATGGGATCCATGTATGAGAACAAAGTGTGGACTTTGGTGGAGTTGCCCGATGATCGGCAAGCCATATTGTATAAATGGATCTTCAAGAGGAAGACAGACCCTGATAGTAGTGTTACTATCTACAAAGCTCGACTTATCGAAAAAGGTTTTTGACAAAGTTCAAGGTGTTGACTACGATGAGATTTTCTCACTCGTATCGATGCTTAAGTTTGTCCGAATCATGTTAGCAATTGCCACATTTTATGAAATATGGCAAATGGATGTCAAAACTGCATTCCTTAATGGATTTATTAATGAAGAGTTGTATATGATGCAACCAGAAGGTTTTGTCAATGCTAAATTTGCTAACAAAATGTGCAAGCTCCAGCGATCCATCTATGGACTGGTGCAAGCATCTCGTAGTTGGAATATACGCTTTGATGAGTTGATCAAAGCATATGGTTTTATACAGACTTTTGGAGAAGCCTGTATTTACAAGAAAGTGAGTGGGAGCTTTGTAGCATTTCTAAAACTATATGTAGATGACATATTGTTGATTGGAAATGATATAGAAATTTCTGGATAGCATAAAGGGATACTTGAATAAGAGTTTTTCAATGAAAGACCTTGGTGAAGCTGCTTACACATTGAGCATCAAGATCTACAGAGATAGATCAAGACGCTTGATGAGATTTTTCAATGAATACATACCTTGATAAGATTTTGAAGTAGTTCAAAATAGAACAGTCAAAGAAGGATTTCTTGCCTGTGTTGCAAGGTGTGAAGTTGAGTAAGACTCAAAACCCGACCATGGCAGAAAATAGAAAAAGAATAAAAGTTCATTTCCCTATGCCTCAGTCATATTCTATAAAGTATGCTATGCTGTGTACCAGATCTATTGTATACCTTGCTCTGAGTTTGGCAAGGGAGTACAATTTTGATCTAGGAGTAGATCACTGGACAGCGGTCAAGAATATCCTTAGTGAGGACTAAGGAAATATTTCTTGATAATGGAAGTGATAAAAGAGCTCGTCGTAAAGAGTTACAATGATGCAAGCTTTTACACCGATCCAGATGACTCTAAGTCTCAATCTGGATACATATTGAAAGTGGGAGCAATTAGCTAGAGTAGCTCCGTGCAGAGCATTGTAGACATAGAATATTTGCAAAATACATACGGCTCTGAATGTGAAAGACCCGTTGACTTAACTTCTCTCATGAGCAAAACATGATCATAATTAGTACTCTTTGGGTGTTAATCACATAGCGATGTGAACTAGATTATTGACTCTAGTAAACCCTTTGGGCGTTGGTCACATGACGATGTGAATGGGTGTTAATCATATACAGATATGAATATTGGTGTTAAATCACATGGCGATGTGAACTAGATTATTGACTCTAGTGCAAGTGGGAGACTGAAGGAAATATGCCCTAGAGGCAATAATAAAGTTATTATTTATTTCCTTATTTCATGATAAATGTTTATTATTCATGCTAGAATTGTATTAACCGGAAACATAATACATGTGTGAATACATAGACAAACATAATGTCACTAGTATGCCTCTACTTGACAAGCTCGTTAATCAAAGATGGTTAAGTTTCCTAACCATAGACATGAGTTGTCATTTGATTAATGGGATCACATCATTAGGAGAATGATGTGATTGACTTGACCCATTCCGTTAGCTTAGCACTTGATCGTTTAGTATGTTGCTATTGCTTTCTTCATGACTTATACATGTTCCTATAACTATGAGATTATGCAACTCCCGTTTACCGGAGGAACACTTTGTGTGCTACCAAACGTCACAACGTAACTAGGTGATTATAAAGGTGCTCTACAGGTGTCTCCGAAGGTACTTGTTGGGTTGGCATATTTTGAGATTAGGATTTGTCACTCCGATTGTCGGAGAGGTATCTCTAGGCCCACTCGGTAGTGCACATCACTATAAGCGTTGCAAGCATTGTAACTAATGAGTTAGTTACAGGATGATGTATTACGGAACGAGTAAATAGACTTGCCGGTAACGAGATTGAACTATGTATTGAGATACCGACGATCGAATCTCGGGCAAGTAACATACCGATGACAAAGGGAACAACGTATGTTGTTATGCGGTTTGACCGATAAAGATCTTCGTAGCATATGTGGGAGCCAATATGAGCATCCAGGTTCCGCTATTGGTTATTGACCGGAGACATGTCTCACTCATGTCTACATAGTTCTCGAACCCGTAGGGTCCGCACGCTTAAAGATTGATGGCGGTTATATTATGTGTTTATGTGATTTGATGTACCGAAGGTAGTTCGGAGTACCGGATGTGATGGGGGACATGACGAGGAGTCTTGTAATGGTTGAGACGTAAAGATTGATATATTGGACGACTATATTCGGACACAGGAAAGTTTCCGAGTGATTCGGGTATTTATCGGAGTGCCGGGGGGTTATTGGAAACCCCGGGGGGGCTATTGGGCCTACATGGGCCATAGGGAAGAGGGAAGGCAGCCCAGAAGGGGCAGCTACGCCCCCTCCCTATAGGGGGTCCAAATTGGACTGGGGAGGGGGGCGCCCCCCTTTCCTTCTCCTTTCCCTCTCCTTCCTTCCCCCTTCCTTTTCCTAGTTGGACTAGGAAAGAGGGGAGTCCTACTCCTACTAGGAGGAGCACTCCTCCCCTCCTTGGTGCGCCCCAAGGCTGGTCGGCCTCCCCCTTGCTCCTTTATATACGGGGGCAGGGGGGCACCTCTAGACACAATAATTGATCCCTTGGACTCTCAGCCGTGTGCGGTGCTCCCCTCCATGATAATCCACCTCGATAATATCGTAGCGGTGCTTACAAGAAGCCCTGCATCGGTAGAACATTATCATCGTCAACACGCTGTCGTGCTGACAGAACTCTCCCTCAAAGCTCGGCTGGATCGGAGTTCGAGGGACATCATCGAGCTGAACGTGTGCTGAACTCGGAGGTGTCGTGCATTCGGTACTTGATCGGTCGGATTGTGAAGATGTACGACTACATCAACCGCGTTGTGCTAACGCTTCCGCTTTTGGTCTACGAGGGTACGTGGACTACACTCTCCCCTCTTGTTGCTATACATCGACATGATCTTGCGTGTGCGTAGGAAATTTTGAAATTACTACGTCCCCTAACACCCTTTCCAAAGATTACATGTAAATCATTGACCATAGCAAGTACGTGATCACCGATACGCATGGCGGGCTTCTTCCGGTGATCTGCCTCGCCTTTGAAATGCTTGCCTTTCTTTCGACATTGATGGTTGGTCGGAAGAAATCGACGATGGTGGGGGTACACATTCTTCCTGCAGCTTCCCAGGTATATACTTTCGGCGTCATCTAAACAGTGCGTGCATGCGTGGTATCCCTTGTTTGTCTGTCCTGAAAGGTTACTAAGAGCGGGCCAATCGTTGATGGTTACAAACAGCAACGCGTGCAGGTTAAATTCCTCCTGTATGTGCTCATCCCACACACGTACACCATCTCCATTCCACAGCTGTAAAAGTTATTCAACTAATGGCCTTAGGTACACATCAATGTCGGTGCCGGGTTGCTTAGGGCCTTCGATGAGAACTGGCATCATAATGAACTTCCGCTTCATGCACATCCAAGGAGGAAGGTTATACATACATAGATTCACGGGCCAGGTGTTGTGATTGCTGCTCTGCTCCCCGAAAGGATTAATGCCATCCGCGCTTAAACCAAACCATACGTTCCTGGGGTCATGTGCAAACTCAGCCTAGTACTCTCTCTCGATTTTTCTCCACTGCGACCCGTCACTGGGTGCTCTGAACTTCCCGTCTTTCTTACGGTCCTCACTGTGCCATCGCATCAACTTGGCATGCTCTTTGTTTCTGAACAGTCATTTCAACCGTGGTATTATAGGAGCATACCACATCACCTCCGCAGGAACTCTCTTCCTGCGTGGCTCCCCGTCAACATCACTAGGGTCATCTCGTCTGATCTTATACCGCAATGCACCGCATACCCAGCATGCATTCAAATCCTCGTACGCACCGCGGTAGAGGATGCAGTCATTAGGGCATGCACGTATCTTCTGCACCTTGATAACCCGCAAGTATACGGGATAGTTGTAGCCTCTTTCGATAAGTAAGAGTGTCGAACCCAACGAGGAGCTAAAGGTAGAACAAATACTCTCTCAAGTCCTATCGGCCACTGATGCGACTCTACGCACGCTTGACGTTCGCTTTACCTAGAACAAGTATGAAACTATAAGTACTTTGTAGGTGTGATAGGATAGGTTTGCAAGATAATAAAGAACATGTAAATATAAACTAGGGGCTGTTTAGATAAAGAAGCAATAAAGTAAATATAACGAGTGTGGAAAAGTGGTGGTAGGAGTTGTGGAATTGTCCCTAAGCAATTGACTATGTTACTAGACCGGTAATCACTATTGCAATTCTATTTGAGGGAGAGGCATAAGCTAACATACTTTCTCTACTTGGGTCATATGCACTTATGATTGGAACTCTAGCAAGCATCCGCAACTACTAATGATTCATTAAGGTAAAACCCAACCATAGCATTAAAGCATCAAGTCCCCTTTTATCCCATACGCAAACAACCTACTTACTCGGGTCTGTGCTTCTGTCACTCACGCCACCCACCATAAGCAAATCATAAACATATTTCAAACCCTACAGCGGGAATCCCTCACGCTTACACGACACGGAGGGCACCATAGGACAGCACCAATAATAAAACATGCAACTCAAACCAATCATAGCAATTCATCAATCACCGATAGGACAACGAAAATCTACTCAGACATCATAGGATGGCAACACATCATTGGAAAATAATATGAAGCATAAAGCACCATGTTCAAGTAGAGGGTACAGCGGCTTGCGGGAGAGTGGACCGCTGTAGATATAGGGGGGAAGGTGATGGAGATGTTGGTGAAGATGACGGCAGTGTTGGTGAAGATCGCGGTGATGATGATGGCCCCCGGCAGCGTTCCGGTGCCACCGGAAGCAAGGGGGAGAGAGCCCCCCTTCTTCTTCCTTGACCTTGACCTTCTCCCTAGATGGGAGAAGGGTTTCCCCTCTGGTCCTTGGCTCCCATGGCTTGGGAGGGGCGAGAGCCCCTCCGAGATTGGATCTATCTCTCTGTTTCTGCGTTCTGTTCTGGCTCTGTTTCACCGTTTCGTGTATATATGGAGGTCCGTAACTCTGATTGGCCTGAAACCATCGCCGTGATTTTTTTCCAAATATTAGCTTTCTTGCGGCAAAAGAAGAGCATCAACCGCCATACGGTGGGCTCACGAGGGTAGGTGGCGCGCCCAGGGGGCAGGCGTGCCCCTGCCTCGTGACCATCTCAGGCACTGGTTTGCATTGATTTTCCTTCCAAATTTTCCATATTTTCCAAAAATAAGCTCCATCCGTTTTTATCCCGTTTGGACTCCGTTTGATATTGGGTTTCTGCGAAACAAAAAACATGCAACAGACAGGAAGTGGCACTGGGCACTGGATCAATATGTTAGTCCCAAAAATAATATAAAAATTTGCCAAAAGTATATGAAAGTTGAATAATATTGGCATGCAACAATCAAAAATTATAGATACGACGGAGACGTATCAACATCCCCAAGCTTAATTCCTGCTCGTTCTCGAGTAGGTAAATGATAAAAAAGATATTTTTTGATGTGGAATGCTACCTAGCATAATCATGATCATATGTCTAATAATGGCATGAATATTAAGACACGAGTGATTCAAAGCAATAGTCTATCATTTGACATAAAAACAATAATACTTCGAGCGTACCAATAAAGCAATCATGTCTTTTCAAAACAACAAGGCCAAAGCAAGCTTATCCCTACAAAATCATATAGTTTGGCCATGCTTCATTTTCGTCACACAAAATGCCCCCATCATGCACAACCCCGATGACAAGCCGAGCAATTGGTTCATACTTTTTAACGCGCTTCAGCTTTTTCAACCCTCACACAATACATGAGCGCAAGCCATGGATATAGCACTATAGGTGGAATAGAATATAATGATGGAGGTTATGTGGAGAAGACAAGAAAGGAGAAAGTCTCACATCGACACGGCTAATCAACGTGCTATGGAGATGCCCATCAATTGATGTCAATACGAGGAGTAGGGATTGCCATGCAACGGATGCACTAAGAGCTATAAGTGTATGAAAGCTCAACAAAAGAAACTAAGTGGGTGTGCATCCAACTTGCTTGCTCATGAAGACCTAGGGCATTTGAGGAAGCCCATCGTTGGAATATACAAGCCAAGTTTTATAATGAAAAAATCTCACTAGTATATGAAAGTGACAACATAGGAGACAATCTATATGAAGAACATGGTGCTACTTTGAAGCACAAGATATGAGACTCACTACATGAAGAACATGGTGCTACTTTGAAGCATAAGTGTGGAAAACGAGATAGTAACATTGCCCCTTTTTATTTATTTTCCTTTTTTTTTCTTTTTCTTCTTTTTTTACTTTTATTTCTTTTTTTCTTTGGCCTTTCTTTTTTTTCTTTTTGGCCTTTCTTTTTTTTCTTTTATGGGGCAATGTTCTATAATGATGATCATCACACTTTTATTTACTTACAACTCGATACTGGAACAAAGATATGACTCTATATAAATGCTTCCGGCGGTGTACCGGGATGTGCAATGATCTAGCGTAGCAATGACATCAAAAAACGGACAAGCCATGAAAACATCATGCTAGCTATCTTACGATCATGCAAAGCAATATGACAATGAATGCTCAAGTCATGAATATGATGATGATGGAAGTTGCATGGCAATATATCTCGGAATGGCTATGGAAATGACATAATAGGTAGGTATGGTGGCTGTTTTGAGGAAGATATAATGAGGCTTATGTGTGATAGAGCGTATCGTATCACGGGGTTTGGATGCACCGGCAAAGTTTGCACCAACTCTCAAGGTGAGAAAGGGCAATGCACGGTACCGAAGAGGCTAGCAATGATGGAAAGGTAAAAGTGTGTATAATCCATGGAATTGCATTAGTCATAAAGAACTCATATACTTATTGCAAAAGTTTATTAGCCCTCGAAGCAAAGTACTACTACGCATGCCCCTAGGGGGATAGATTGCTAGGAGAAGACCATCGCTCGTCCCCGACCGCCACTCATAAGGAAGACAATCAAAAAAACACCCCATGCTTCAAATTTGTCACACAACGGTAACCATACGTGCATGCTACGGGACTTGCAAACCTCAACACAAGTGTCTCTACAATCCACAACCACCCACTACTAGGGAACGGTCTAGCATTAAAGTTTCCTCTATAAGCATTGTTTCCAAAACTATTCCACTAACAAAATTCACATCCATAGATTCATTATTATTCTCAATCAAAGTAGACAAAGGCATATCATTGGGATCAAGAGGAGTATTCTTAGTAGCAAACAATTTCATAAGTTCATCCATCTTTCCACTCAAAACATTGATTTCTTCTATAGCATGCACTTTTTTACTAGAAGATCTTTCGGTGTGCCATTGAGAATAATTAGCCATAATATTATCAAGAAGTTTTGTAGCATCTCCTAACGTGATTTCCATAAACGTGCCTCCCGCGGCCGAATCTAAGAGATTTCTAGAAGCAAAGTTCAAACCGGCATAAAAAATTAGTATGATCATCCATAAATTCAAACCATGAGTAGGGCAATTGTGAATCATCAATTTCATTCTTTCCCAAGATTAGGCAACATGCTCATGATCAAGTTGTTTAAAATTCATAATATCATTCCTAAGAGTGATAATCTTAGCGGGAGGAAAATACTTAGAGATAAAAGCATCTTTGCACTTGTTCCAAGAATCAATACTATTTTTAGGCAAAGACGAAAACTAGACTTTAGCACGATCTCTAAGTCAAAATGGAAATAACTTCAATTTAACAATATTATTATCCGTATCTTTCTTCTTTTGCATATCACAAATCAACAAAGTTGTTTAGATGAGTAGCGGCATCTTTACTAGGAAGGCCGGCGAATTGATCTTTCATAACAAGATTCAGCAAAGCAGTATTGATTTCACACGACTCAACATCATTAAGAGGAGCAATCGGAGTACTAAAGAAATCATTATTATTGGTATTCGAGAAATCACACAATTTGGTATTATCTTGCGCCATGGCAACAAGTAATCCAACACACAAGCAAACAGAAAAAAGGCAAGCGAAAAAGAGAGGAGGAGATTGGGAAAGAGAGGGCGAATAAAACAGCAAGGTTGAAGTGGGGGAGAGGAAAATCAGAGGCAAAAGGCAAATAATGTAAATGCGAGCAAGCTGGGATTGTGATGGGTAATTGGTATGTCTTGACTTGAGCGAAGAAGTCCCCGGCAACGACGCTAGAAATCCTTCTTGCTACGTCTTGAGCTTGTGTTGGTTTTCCTTGAAGAGGAACGGGTGATGCAGCAATAGTAGTGTAAGTATTTCCCTTAGTTTTTGAGAACCAAGGTATCAATCCAGTAGGAGGCTCCTCAAAAGTCACACGCACCTACACAAACAAACAAAGAACTCGCAACCAACGTAATAAAGGGGTTGTCAATCCCTTCACGGCCACTTGCGAAAGTGAGATCTAATAGAGATAGTATGATAAGATAAATATATTTTTTGGTATTTTATAATATAGATGCAAAAGTAAAGATGCAAATAAAAGTAGATTGGAAGCAAATATGATAAGAGATAGACCCGGGGGCCATAGGTTTCACTAGTGGCTTCTTTCAAGATAGCATAAGTATTACGGTGGGTGAACAAATTACTGTCGAGCAATTGATAGAAAAGCGAATAATTATGAGATTATCTAGGCATGATCATGCATATAGGCATCATGTCCGCAACAAGTAGACCGACTCCTGCCTGCATCTACTACTATTACTCCACACATCGACCGACTCCTACCTGCATCTACTACTATTACTCCACACATCGACCGACTCCTGCCTGCATCTAGAGTATTAAGTTCATAAGAACAGAGTAACGCATTAAGCAAGATGACATGATGTAGAGGGATAAACTCAAGCAATATGATATAAACCCCATCTTGTTATCCTCGATGGCAACAATACAATATGTGACTTGCAACCCTTTCTGTCACTGGGTAAGGACACCGCAAGATTGAACCCAAAGCTAAGCGCTTCTCCCATGGCAAGAAAGATCAATCTAGTAGGCCAAACCAAACTGATAATTCGAAGAGACTTGCAAAGATAACTCAATCATTCATAAAAGAATTCAGAGAAGATTCAAATATTATTCATAGATAAACTTGATCATAAACCCACAATTCATCGGATCTCGACAAACACACCACAAAAATAGTTTACATCGAATAGATCTCCTTATGAGAGGGGGAGAACATTGTATTGAGATCCAAAAAGAGAGAAGAAGCCATCTAGCTAATAACTATGGACCCGTAGGTCTGTGGTAAACCACTCACAACTCATTGGAGGGGCTATGGTGTTGATGTAGAAGCCCTCGGTGGTCGATTCCCCCTCCGGCGGAGCGCCGGCCAAGGCTCCAAGATGAGGTCTCGCGGATACAGAAGGTTACGGTGGTGGAAATTGTGTTTCGTTCGCTCCCTGGATGTTTTCGGGGTACGTAGGCTTATATAGGAGGAAGAAGTATGTCGGTGGATGCCCGAGGGTTGCACGAGACAGGGGGCGCGCCCTATAGGGGGGGCACGCCCTCCTATCTTGTGGAGGCCTTGGCAGCTTCTTGACTTGCACTCCAAGTCCTCTGGATCACGTTCGTTCCAAAAATCACGCTCCCGAAGGTTTCATTCTGTTTGGACTCCGTTTGATATTCCTTTTCTTCGAAATACTGAAATAGGCAAAAAAACAGCAATACGGGCTGGGCCTCCGGTTAGTAGGTTAGTCCAAAAAATGATATAAATATGTAAAATAAAGCCCATAAACATCCAAAAGGGGTAATATAATAGCATGGAACAATAAAAAATTATAGATACGTTGGAGACGTATCAGCAGCCCAAAGAGCGGGAAGCAGAGGCCTTTGGTCCCGGTTGGTGGCACCAACCGGGACTAAAGGGGGGGCATTGGTACCGGTTTGTGCCACCAACCGGGACCAATGCACCCCTTTAGTCTCGGGTGGTGGCACCAACCAGGACTAAAGGCCTCGCACAGCGCGGTGCGGTGGGAATTATTTATTTTCTTTTGATTTTTCCTTTATTTTTTTGTTCTTTTTTCTTTTAGCTCAGAATAATTATAATCTTTTTTTTACTCCATTAGTTCCCAAATTTGAATAGTTTAAATTTTAATTCTTTGAAATTTGTGTGAATCACTAGTTTGTGAATAACTTCACTATAAAATATATTTGGAGTGATTCTTTTTCCTGCTATTTAATATTACTGCATTTTCTCCTTATATTGAAAAATAGATTTTGTTATTTTAGTTTCTATCAAAAAAATCTTTATGACAATTCTTTTTGCTACTAAAGTTTCTAACAAAAAATTATGTATGATAATTATTTCTGCTTTTCATGTTTTGAACAGAAAATACTTTGATAATTTTAGTTGCATAAATTTTATATAATTTTAGTTTAAAAAATACTAGAGGTTTATAAAAGCTTTTTAGTTGATTCCTTTTGCTATTAGAGTTTTATAAAAGCATTTACTGTTTTTTTAGTTATAAGACCTTGAAATTGAAAAGCATTTCAAATGAACTCTGAAAATGTTGAAAGTTGGCATGGTATCATCATTTCACCCACATAGCATGTGCTAAAAAGTTGAGAGGGTTATGGGAAAAACTGGATACACTTCGTGTACAAAATGGACAATCTCTTTCGAAGTATCAGGGTTTCATACGGAAACTCATCTGTTACATAGGGATTTCATTTTTTAAACTTATTTGAACTCCTGACTTTTTGTGTGTTCAAAATGCACCATTCAAAGCCACATCATCAATTTTCAACCCTTCCTGACTTCATTTGTTATTTTTCATGCATTTACTGATTATTTTGAGCTATAAGACCCTAAAATTGAAAAGCATTTCAAATGAACTATGAAAAGGTTGGAAGTTGGCATGGTATCATCATTTCATCCACATAGCATGTGCAAGAAAGTTGAGTGGGTTACGGCAAAAACTGGATTCACTTCATGTACAAAACGGACAATCTCTTTCGAAGTATCAGGATTTCATACGGAAACTTGTCTATTACAATAGGCATTTCAAATGAACTACGAAAAGGTTGAAAGTTGGCATGGTATCATCATAATAGGTGTGGACAAAGTCTTCACTTTTTCTTCGCTTGTGTCCTTTCCTTATTGCGCCGTAACCATGGATAATCTTCATCATTTATCAGGATGCTTGGGTCAGCCTTGACTTTGAAGGGAGGAATTTCATGAAAATTTTCATAATCTTCGGACATGTCTATCTTGCCCTCCACTCCCACGATGTCCCTTTTTCCTGAAAGAACTATGTGGTGCTTTGGCTCATCGTATGATGTATTTGCTTCCTTATTTTTTCTTTTTCTCGGTTTGGTAGACATGTCCTTCACATAGATAACCTGTGCCACATCATTGGCTAGGACGAACGGTTCGTCAGTGTACCCAAGATTGTTCAGATCCACTGTTGTCATTCCGTACTGTGGGTCTACATGTACCCCGCCTCCTGAGAGATTGACCCAGTTGCATTTAAACAAAGGGACCTTAAAATCTACTCCGTAGTCAAGTTCCTATATGTCCACTATGTAACCATAATATGTGTCCTTTCCCCTCTCAGTGGCTGCATCAAAGCAGACACCGCTATTTTGGTTGGTGCTCTTTTGATCTTGGGCGATCGTGTAAAATGTATTCCCATTTATCTCGTATCCTTTCCAAATCATTACAGTCGAAGATGGCCCCTGGACAACGAGTACAACTCCTCACAAACAGTGTTTTCACCTCTGAGACGTGTTTCCAACCAACTGCTGGAAGTCCTGATGTGTTCACATGTAATCCAGTCGTCGCACTGCCCCGGGTGTTTGGAGCGCAGACTGTTCTTATGTTCATCGACATAAGGGGTCACCAACGTAGAGTTCTGTAGAACTGTGTAGTGTGCTTGAGACCAAGAATATCCATCCCTGCATATTATTGTCTCCCCTCCAAGCGTGCCTTTTCCAGTCAGTCTCCCCTCATACCGCGATTTAGGGAGACCTATGTTCTTAAGGCCAAGAATGAAGTCAACACAAAACCCAATGACATCCTCTGTTTGATGGCCCATGGAGATGCTTCCTTCTGGCCTAGCGCGGTTACGGACATATTTCTTTAGGACTCCCATGAACCTCTCAAAGGGGTACATATTGTGTAGAAATACAGGGCCTAGAATGACAATCTCGTCAACTAGATGAACTAGGATGTGTGTCATGATATTAAAGAAGGATGGTGGGAACACCAGCTCGAAACTGACAAGACATTACACCACATCACTCCTTAGCCTTGATATGATTTCTGGATCGATCACCTTCTGAGAGATTGCATTGAGGAATGCACATAGCTTCACAATGGCTAATCGGACGTTTTCCGGTAGAAGCCCCCTCAATGCAACTGGAAGCAGTTGTGTCATAATCACGTAGCTGTCATGAGACTTTAGGTTCTCAAACTTTTTCTCTGCCATATTTATTATTCCCTTTATATTCGACGAGAAGCCAGTCGGGACCTTCATACTAAGTAGGCATTCAAAGAAGATTTCCTTCTCTTCTTTGGTAAGAGCGTAGCTGGCAGGACCTTCATACTGCTTTGGAGGCATGCCGTCTTTTTCGTGCAAACATTGCAGATCCTCCCGTGCCTCAGTTGTATCTTTTGTCTTCCCATACACGCCCAAGAAGCCTAGCAGGTTCACGCAAAGGTTCTTCATCACGTGCATCACATCGATCGAAGAGCGGACCTCTAGGTCTTTCCAGTAGGGTAGATACCAAACTATAGGTTTCTTCTTCCACATGGGTGCGTGTCCCTCAGCGTCACCCGGAACAGCTAGTCCGCCGAGACCCTTTGAAGGAAATATGCCCTAGAGGCAATAATAAAGTTATTATTTATTTCCTTATTTCATGATAAATGTTTATTATTCATGCTAGAATTGTATTAACCGGAAACATAATACATGTGTGAATACATAGACAAACATAATGTCACTAGTATGCCTCTACTTGACTAGCTCGTTAATCAAAGATGGTTAAGTTTCCTAACCATAGACATGAGTTGTTATTTGATTAACAGGATCACATCATTAGGGGAATGATGTGATTGACTTGACCCATTCCGTTAGCTTAGCACATGATCGTTTAGTATGTTGCTATTGCTTTCTTCATGACTTATACATGTTCCTATAACTATGAGATTATGCAACTCCCATTTACCGGAGGAACACTTCATTTGCTACCAAACGTCACAACGTAACTGGGTGATTATAAAGGTGCTCTACAGGTGTCTCCGAAGGTACTTGTTGGGTTGGCGTATTTCGAGATTAGGATTTGTCACTCCAATTGTCGGAGAGGTATCTCTGGGCCCACTCGGTAATGCACATCAC
This sequence comes from Triticum timopheevii, assembly GCA_963921465.1. Taxonomy (NCBI): domain Eukaryota; kingdom Viridiplantae; phylum Streptophyta; class Magnoliopsida; order Poales; family Poaceae; genus Triticum; species Triticum timopheevii. The sequence continues at coordinate 28,686,165 of OY997271.1, read as the reverse complement.
TATAAGCCTTGCAAGCATTGTAACTAATGAATTAGTAACTTGATGATGTATTACGGAATGCGTAAAGAGACTTGCCAGTAACAAGATTACACTAGGTATTGAGATACCGACGATCGAATCTCGGGCAAGTAACATACCGATGACAAAGGGAACAACGCATGTTGTTATGCGGTTTGACCGATAAAGATCTTCGTAGAATATGTGGGAGCCAATATGAGCATCCAGGTTCCACTATTGGTTATTGACCGGAGACGTGTCTCGGTCATGTCTACTTAGTTCTCGAACCCGTAGGGTCCGCACGCTTAAAGTTCGATGACGGTTATATTATGTGTTTATGTGTTTTGATGTACCTAAGGTAGTTCGGACTCCCGGATGAGATGGGGACATGACGAGGAGTCTCGAAATGGTCGAGACGTAAAGATTGATATATTGGACCACTATATTCGGACATTGGAAAGGTTCCGAGTGATTCGGGTATTTATCGGAGTGCCCGGGGGTTATCGGAAACCCCGGGGGGACTATTGGGCCTACATGGGCCATAGGGAAGAGGGAAGGCATCCCACAAGGGGCAGCTGCACCCCCTCCCTATAGGGGGTCCAAATTGGACTAGGGAGGGGGGCCCCCCCTTTCCTTGTCCTTTCCCTCTCCTTCCTTCCCCCTTCCTTTTCCTAGTTGGACTAGGAAAGAGGGGAGTCCTACTCCTACTAGGAGGAGGACTCCTCCCCTCCTTGGTGCGCCCCAAGGCTGGCCGGCCTCCCCCCTTGCTCCTTTTATACGGGGGCAGGGGGGCACCTCTAGACACAACAATTGATCCCTTGGATCTCTTAGCCGTGTGCGGTGCCCCCCTCCATGATAATCCACCTCGATAATATTGTAGCGGTGCTTAGGCGAAGCCCTGCGTCGGTAGAACATCATCATCGTCAACACTTCATCGTGCCAAAGGAACTCTCCCTCAAAGCTCGGCTGGATCGGAGTTCAAGGGATGTCATCAAGTTGAACGTGTGCTGAACTCGGAGGTGTCGTGCGTTCGCTACTTGATCGGTCGGATTGTGAAGACGTACGACTACATCAACTTTGTTGTGCTATGCTTCCGCTTTCGGTCTACGAGGGTACGTGGACTACACACTCCCCTCTCGTTGCTATACATCACCATGATCTTGCATGTGCGTAGGAAATTTTGAAATTACTACGTTCCCCAACAGTGGCATCAGAGCCAGGTTTTATGCGTAGATGTTGTATGCACGAGTAGAACACAAGTGAGTTGTGGGTGATACAAGTCATACTGCTTACCAGCATGTCATACTTTGGTTCGGCGGTATTGTTGGATGAAGCGGCCCAGACCGATATACGCGTACGCTTACGCGAGACTGGTTCTACCGACGTGCTTTGCACACAGGTGGCTGGCGGGTGTCAGTTTCTAGAACTTTAGTTGAACCAAGTGTGGCTACGCCCGGTCCTTGAGAAGGTTAAAACAGCACTAACTTGATGAACTATCATTGTGGTTTTGATGCGTAGGTAAGAACGGTTCTTGCTTAGCCCGTAGCAACCACGTAAAACTTGCAACAACAAAGTAGAGGATGTCTAACTTGTTTTTGCAGGGCATGTTGTGATGTGATATGGTCAAGGCATGATGCTATATTTTATTGTATGAGATGATCATGTTTTGTAACCGAGTTATCGGCAACTGGCAGGAGCCATATGGTTGTCGCTTTATTGTATGCAATGCAATCGCCCTATAATTGATTTACTTTATCACTAAGCGGTAGCGATAGTCGTAGAAGCAATAGTTAGCGAGACGACAACGATGCTACGATGGAGATCAAGGTGTCGCGCCGGTGACGATGGTGATCATGACGGTGCTTCAGAGATGGAGATCACAAGCACAAGATGATGATGGCCATATCATATCACTTATATTGATTGCATGTGATGTTTATCTTTTATGCATCTTATCTTTCTTTGATTGACGGTAGCATTATAAGATGATCTCTCACTAAATTTCAAGATAAAAGTGTTCTCCCTGAGTATGCACCGTTGCCAAAGTTTGTCGTGCCCAGACACCACGTGATGATTGGGTGTGATAAGCTCTACGTCCATCTACAACGGGTGCAAGCCAGTTTTGCACATGCAGAATACTCAGATTAAACTTGACGAGCCTAGCATATGCATATATGGCCTCGGAACACTAAGACCGAAAGGTCGAGCGTGAATCATATAGTAGATATGATCAACATAGTGATGTTCACCATTGAAAACTACTCCATTTCACGTGATGATCGGTTATGGTTTAGTTGATTTGGATCACGTGATCACTTAGATGATTAGAGAGATGTCTTCCAGATAAGATAGTGATTGACAAGAGTTCCCTAGTCACCATCACCAAGTTACTAGAACTTCGTGATGAACTATAGTATGCAAGGGATGACGAAAACGATTCCCGAGCTCTTTGTAATGTTGAAATTGACGAAGGTAGAAATCAAGAAAAGAGCATCAAGTGTTGATGATTGACAAGACCACTAGTTTCAAGAAAAGGGCAAAGTGAGAGAAAGGGAACTTCAAGTAGAATGAAAAGCAAGTTGTCACTCCCACGAAGAAGCCCATAGCTGGACCAAAGCCTGAAACGGAGTGCTTCTACTGCAAAGGAAATGGTCACTAGAAATGGAAATTCCCTGAATATTTGGTGGATAAGAAGGATGGCGGAGTGAACAAGGGTATTTTTGATATACAGGTTATTGATGTGTACCTTACTAGTGTTCATAGTAGCCCCTTGGTATTTGATACTTGTTCGGTTGCTAAAAATTAGTAACTCGAAACAGGAGTTACAGAATAAACAGAGACTAGTTGAGGGTGAAGTGACGATGTGTGTTGGAAGTGGTTCCAAGATTGATATGATCATCATCGCACACTCCCTATACTTCCGGGATTAGTGTTAAACCTAAATAAATGTTATTTGGCGTTTGCGTTGAGCATGAATATGATTTGATCATGTTTATTGCGATACGGTTATTCATTTAAAGTCAGAGAATAATTGTTATTCTGTTTACATGAATAAGACCTTCAATGGTCATACACCCAATGAAAATAGTTTATTGGATCTCGATCGTAGTGATACACATATTCAAAATATTGATGCCAAAAGATGCAAAGTTCATAATGATAGTGCAACTTATTTGTGGCACTGCCGTTTGGGTCATATCGGTGTAAAGCGCATGAAGAAACTCCATAAAGATGGATTTTCGGAATCACTTGGTTATGAATCATTTGATGTTTGCGAACCGTGCCTTTTGGGAAAGATGACTAAAACTCCGTTCTCCGGAATAATGGAACGAGCTACTGACTTATTGGAAATAATACATACCGATGTATGCGATCCAATGAGTGTTGATGCTCATGGCAAGTATCGTTATTTTCCGACCTTCACAGATGATTTGAGCAGATATGGGTATATCTACTTGATGAAACATAAGTCTGAAATAGTTGAAAGGTTCAAAGAATTTCAGAGTGAAGTGGAAAATCATCATAACAAGAAAATAGAGTTTCTGCGATCTGATCGTGGAGATGAATATTTGAGTTACGAGTTTGGCCTTCAGTTAAAAAATGTGGAATAGTTTCACAAACTCATGCCACCTGGAACACCACAGCGTAACGGTGTGTCCGAACGTCATAACCGCACTTTATTTGATATGGTGCGATCAATGATGTCTCTTACCGATTTACCAATATCGTTTTGGGGTTATGCATTAGAGATAGCTGCATTCATGTTAAATCGATTGAGACGACATCATATGAACTATGGTTTAGCAATAAACCTAAGATGTCGTTTCTTAAAGTTTGGAGTTGCGATGCTTATGTGAAAAAGTTTCAACCTGATAAGCTCGAACCCAAATTGGAGAAATGTGTCTTCATAGGATACCCAAAGGAAACTGTTGGGCACACCTTCTAATCACAGATCCAAAGGCAAAATATTCGTTGCTAAGAATGGATCCTTTCTAGAGAAGAAGTTTCTCTCGATAGAAGTGAGTGGGAGGAAAGTAGAGCTTGATAAGGTAATTTGTACCTTCTCCCGAATGGAAAGTAGTTCATCATAGAAATCACTTCCAGTGATTCCTACACCAATTAGTGAGGAAGCTAATGATGATGATCATGAAACTTCAGATTAAGTTACTACAAAACCTCGTATGCCTTCCAAAGTATAGTATGCACCAGAGTGGTCCTGTAATCCTGTTATGGAATTCATGTTACTAGACCATGATAAACCTACGAACTATGAGGAAGCGATGATGAGCCCAGATTCCGCGAAATGGTTTGAGGCCATGAAATCTGAGATGGGATCCATGTATGAGAACAAAGTGTGGACTTTGGTGGAGTTGCCCGATGATCGGCAAGCCATATTGTATAAATGGATCTTCAAGAGGAAGACAGACGCTGATAGTAGTGTTACTATCTACAAAGCTCGACTTATCGAAAAAGGTTTTTGACAAAGTTCAAGGTGTTGACTACGATGAGATTTTCTCACTCGTATCGATGCTTAAGTTTGTCCGAATCATGTTAGCAATTGCCACATTTTATGAAATCTGGCAAATGGATGTCAAAACTGCATTCCTTAATGGATTTATTAATGAAGAGTTGTATATGATGCAACCAGAAGGTTTTGTCAATGCTAAATTTGCTAACAAAATGTGCAAGCTCCAGCGATCCATCTATGGACTGGTGCAAGCATCTCGTAGTTGGAATATACGCTTTGATGAGTTGATCAAAGCATATGGTTTTATACAGACTTTTGGAGAAGCCTGTATTTACAAGAAAGTGAGTGGGAGCTTTGTAGCATTTCTAAAACTATATGTAGATGACATATTGTTGATTGGAAATGATATAGAAATTTCTGGATAGCATAAAGGGATACTTGAATAAGAGTTTTTCAATGAAAGACCTTGGTGAAGCTGCTTACACATTGAGCATCAAGATCTACAGAGATAGATCAAGACGCTTGATGAGATTTTTCAATGAATACATACCTTGATAAGATTTTGAAGTAGTTCAAAATAGAACAGTCAAAGAAGGATTTCTTGCCTGTGTTGCAAGGTGTGAAGTTGAGTAAGACTCAAAACCCGACCATGGCAGAAAATAGAAAAAGAATGAAAGGTCATTTCCCTATGCCTCAGTCATATTCTATAAAGTATGCTATGTTGTGTACCAGATCTATTGTATACCTTGCTCTGAGTTTGGCAAGGGAGTACAATTTTGATCTAGGAGTAGATCACTGGACAGCGGTCAAGAATATCCTTAGTGAGGACTAAGGAAATATTTCTTGATAATGGAAGTGATAAAAGAGCTCGTCGTAAAGAGTTACAATGATGCAATCTTTTACACCGATCCAGATGACTCTGAGTCTCAATCTGGATACATATTGAAAGTGGGAGCAATTAGCTAGAGTAGCTCCGTGCAGAGCATTGCAGACATAGAATATTTGCAAAATACATACGGCTCTGAATGTGAAAGACCCGTTGACTTAACTTCTCTCATGAGCAAAACATGATCATACTTAGTACTCTTTGGGTGTTAATCACATAGCGATGTGAACTAGATTATTGACTCTAGTAAACCCTTTGGGCGTTGGTCACATTACGATGTGAATGGGTGTTAATCATATATAGATATGAATATTGGTGTTAAATCACATGGCGATGTGAACTAGATTATTGACTCTAGTGCAAGTGGGAGATTGAAGGAAATATGCCCTAGAGGCAATAATAAAGTTATTATTTATTTCCTTATTTCATGATAAATGTTTATTATTCATGCTAGAATTGTATTAACCGGAAACATAATACATGTGTGAATACATAGACAAACATAATGTCACTAGTATGCCTCTACTTGACAAGCTCGTTAATCAAAGATGGTTAAGTTTCCTAACCATAGACATGAGTTGTCATTTGATTAATGGGATCACATCATTAGGAGAATGATGTGATTGACTTGACCCATTCTGTTAGCTTAGCACTTGATCGTTTAGTATGTTGCTATGCTTTCTTCATGACTTATACATGTTCCTATAACTATGAGATTATGCAACTCCCGTTTACCGGAGGAACACTTTGTGTGCTACCAAACGTCACAACGTAACTGGGTGATTACAAAGGTGCTCTACAGGTGTCTCCGAAGGTACTTGTTGGGTTGGCATATTTCGAGATTAGGATTTGTCACTCCGATTGTCGGAGAGGTATCTCTAGGCCCACTCGGTAGTGCACATCACTATAAGCCTTGCAAGCATTGTAACTAATGAGTTAATTACAGGATGATGTATTATGGAACGAGTAAAGAGACTTACCGGTAACGAGATTGAAATAGGTATTGAGATACCGACGATCGAATCTTGGGCAAGTAACATACCGATGACAAAGGGAACAACGTATGTTGTTATGCGGTTTGACCGATAAAGATCTTCGTAGCATATGTGGGAGCCAATATGAGCATCCAGGTTCCGCTATTGGTTATTGACCGGAGACGTGTCTCACTCATGTCTACATAGTTCTCGAACCCGTAGGGTCCGCACGCTTAAAGATTGATGGCGGCTATATTATGTGTTTATGTTATTTGATGTACCGAAGGTAGTTTGGAGTCCCGGATGTGATGGGGGACATGACGAGGAGTCTTGTAATGGTTGAGACGTAAAGATTGATATATTGGACGACTATATTCGAACATAGGAAAGTTTCCGAGTGATTCGGGTATTTATCGGAGTGTCGGGGGGTTATTGGAAACCCCGGGGGGGCTATCGGGCCTACATGGGCCATAGGGAAGAGGGAAGGCAGCCCAGAAGGGGCAGCTACGCCCCCTCCCTATAGGGGTTCCGAATTGGACTGGGAGGGGGCGCCCCCCTTTCCTTCTCCTTTCCTTCTCCTTCCTTCCCCCTTCCTTTTCCTAGTTGGACTAGGAAAGAGGGGAGTCCTACTCCTACTAGGAGGAGGACTCCTCCCCTCCTTGGTGCGCCCCAAGGCTGGCCGGCCTCCCCCTTGCTCCTTTATATACGGGGGCAGGGGGGCACCTCTAGACACAATAATTGATCCCTTGGACTCTTAGCCGTGTGTGGTGCCCCCCTCCATGATAATCCACCTTGATAATATCGTAGCGGTGCTTAAGAGAAGCCCTGTGTCAGTAGAACATTATCATCGTCAACACGCTGTCGTGCTGACAGAACTCTCCCTCAAAGCTCGGCTGGATCAGAGTTCGAGGGACGTTATCGAGCTGAACGTGTGCTGAACTCGGAGGTGTCGTGCATTCAGTACTTGATCGGTCGGATTGTGAAGACGTGTGACTACATCAACCGCGTTGTGCTAACGCTTCCGCTTTCGGTCTACGAGGGTACGTGGACTACACTCTCCCCTCTTGTTGCTATACATCACCATGATCTTGCGTGTGCATAGGAAATTTTGAAATTACTACGTCCCCTAACACCCTTTCCAAATATTACATGTAAATCATTGACCATAGCAAGTACGTGATCACCGGTACGCATGGCGGGCTTCTTCCGGTGATCTGCCTCGCCTTTGAAATGCTTGCCTTTCTTTCGACATTGATGGTTGGTCGAAAGAAATCGACGATGGCCCAGGTACACAGTCTTCCTGCAGCTTCCCAGGTATATACTTTTGGTGTCAGCAAAATAGTGCGTGCATGAGTGGTATCCCTTGTTTGTCTGTCCTGAAAGGTTACTAAGAGCGGGCCAATCGTTGATGGTTACAAACAGCAACGCGTGCAGGTTAAATTCCTCCTGTATGTGCTCATCCCACACACGTACACTATCTCCATTCCACAGCTGTAAAAGTTCTTCAACTAATGGCCTTAGGTACACATCAATGTCGTTGCCGGGTTGCTTAGGGCCTTCGATGAGAACTGGCATCATAATGAACTTCCGCTTCATGCACATCCAAGGAGGAAGGTTATACATACATAGAGTCACGGGCCAGGTGTTGTGATTGCTGCTCTGCTCCCCGAAAGGATTAATGCCATCCGCGCTTAAACCAAACCATACGTTCTTGGGGTCATGTGCAAACTCAGCCTAGTACTCTCTCTCGATTTTTCTCCACTGCGACCCGTCACCGGGTGCTCTGAACTTCCCATCTTTCTTACGGTCCTCACTGTGCCATCGCATCAACTTGGCATGCTCTTTGTTTCTGAACAGTCGTTTCAACCGTGGTATTATAGGAGCATACCACATCACCTCCGCAGGAACTCTCTTCCTGCGTGGCTCCCCGTCAACATCAATAGGGTCATCTCGTCTGATCTTATACCGCAATGCACCGCACACCGGGCATGCATTCAAATCCTCGTACGCACCGTGGTAGAGGATGCAGTCATTAGGGCATGCATGTATCTTCTGCACCTTGATAACCCGCAAGTATACGGGATAGTTGTAGCCTCTTTCGATAAGTAAGAGTGTCGAACCCAACGAGGAGCTAAAGGTAGAACAAATACTCTCTCAAGTCCTATCGGCCACGGATACGACTCTACGCACGCTTGATGTTCGCTTTACCTAGAACAAGTATGAAACTATAAGTACTTTGTAGGTGTGATAGGATAGGTTTGCAAGATAATAAAGAACATGTAAATATAAACTAGGGGCTGTTTAGATAAAGAAGCAATAAAGTAAATATAATGAGTGTGGAAAAGTGGTGGTAGGAGTTGTGGAATTGTCCCTAAGCAATTGACTATGTTACTAGACCGGTAATCACTATTGCAATTCTATTTGAGGGAGAGGCATAAGCTAACATACTTTCTCTACTTGGGTCATATGCACTTATGATTGGAACTCTAGCAAGCATCCGCAACTACTAATGATTCATTAAGGTGAAACCCAACCATAGCATTAAAGCATCAAGTCCCCTTTTATCCCATACGCAAACAACCTACTTACTCGGGTATGTGCTTCTGTCACTCATGCCACCCACCATAAGCAAATCATAAACATATTTCAAACCCTACAGTGGGAATCCCTCACGCTTGCGCGACACGGAGGGCACCATAGGACAGCACCACTAATAAAACATGCAACTCAAACCAATCATAGCAATTCATCAATCACCGATAGGACAACGAAAATCTACTCAGACATCATAGGATGGCAACACATCATTGGAAAATAATATGAAGCATAAAGCACCATGTTCAAGTAGAGGGTACAACGGGTTGCGGGAGAGTGGACCGCTGTAGATAGAGGGGCAAAGGTGATGGAGATGTTGGTGAAGATGACGGCAGTGTTGGTGAAGATCGCGGTGATGATGATGGCCCCCGGCAGCGTTTCGGTGCCACCGGAAGCAAGGGGGAGAGAGCCCCCCTTCTTCTTCCTTGACCTTGACCTTCTCCCTAGATGGGAGAAGGGTTTCCCCTTTGGTCCTTGGCTCCCATGGCTTGGGAGGGGCGAGAGCCCCTCCGAGATTGGATCTATCTCTCTATTTCTGCGTTCTGTTCTGGCTCTGTTTCACCGTTTCGTGTATATATGGAGGTCCGTAACTCTGATTGGCCTGAAACCTTCGCTGTGATTTTTTTCCAAATATTAGCTTTCTTGCGGCAAAAGAGGAGCATCAACCGCCTTACGGTGGGCTCACGAGGGTAGGTGGCGCGCCCAGGGGGCAGGCGTGCCCCTGCCTCGTGACCATCTCAGGCACTGGTTCGCGTTGATTTTCCTTCCAAATTTTCCATATTTTCCAAAAATAAGCTCCGTCCGTTTTTATCCCGTTTGGACTCTGTTTGATATTGGGTTTCTGTGAAACAAAAAACATGCAACAGACAGGAACTGGCACTGGGCACTGGATCAATATGTTAGTCCCAAAGATAATATAAAAAGTTGCCAAAAGTATATGAAAGTTGAATAATATTGGCATGCAACATTCAAAAATTATAGATACGACGGAGACGTATCAACATCCCCAAGCTTAATTCCTGCTCGTTCTCGAGTAGGTAAATGATAAAAAAGATATTTTTTGATGTGGAATGCTACCTAGCATAATCATGATCATATGTCTAATCATGGCATGAATATTAAGACACGAGTGATTCAACGCAATAGTCTATCATTTGACATAAAAACAATAATACTTCGAACGTACCAATAAAGCAATCATGTCTTTTCAAAACAACAAGGCCAAAGCAAGCTTATCCCTACAAAATCATATAGTTTGGCCAAGCTTCATTTTCGTCACACAAAATTCCCCCATCATGCACAACCCCGATGACAAGCCGAGCAATTGGTTCATACATTTTAACGCGCTTTAGCTTTTTCAACCCTCACGCAATACATGAGCGCAAGCCATGGATATAGCACTATAGGTGGAATAGAATATAATGATGGAGGTTATGTGGAGAAGACAAAAAAGGAGAAAGTCTCACATCGACACGGCTAATCAACATGCTATGGAGATGCCCATCAATTGATGTCAATACGAGGAGTAGGGATTGCCATGCAACGGATGCACTAAGAGCTATAAGTGTATGAAAGCTCAACAAAAGAAACTAAGTGGGTGTGCATCCAACTTGCTTGCTCATGAAGACCTAGGGCATTTGAGGAAGCCCATCGTTGGAATATACAAGCAAAGTTCTATAATGAAAAATTCCCACTAGTATATGAAAGTGACAACATAGGAGACAATCTATATGAAGAACATGGTGCTACTTTGAAGCACAAGTGTGGAAAACGAGATAGTAACATTGCCCCTTTTTATTTATTTTCCTTTTTTTCTTTTTCTTCTTTTTTTTCTTTTTTTCCTTTTATTTCTTTTTTTCTTTGGCCTTTCTTTTTTTTTATTTTTGGCCTTTCTTTTTTTTCTTTTTTTTATGGGGCAATGTTCTATAATGATGATCATCACACTTTTATTTACTTACAACTCGATACTGGAACAAAGATATGACTCTATATGAATGCTCCCGGCGGTGTACCGGGATGTGCAATGATCTAGCGTAGCAATGACATCAAAAAACGGACAAGCCATGAAAACATCATGCTAGCTATCTTACGATCATACAAAGCAAAATGACAATGAATGCTCAAGTCATGAATATGATGATGATGGAAGTTGCATGGCAATATATCTCGGAATGGCTATGGAAATGCCATAATAGGTAGGTATGGTGGCTGTTTTGAGGAAGATATAATGAGGCTTATGTGTGATAGAGCGTATCGTATCACGGGGTTTGGATGCACCGGCAAAGTTTGCACCAACTCTCAAGGTGAGAAAGGGCAATGCACGGTAACGAAGAGGCTAGCAATGATGGAAAGGTAAAAGTGTGTATAATCCATGGACTCACATTAGTCATAAAGAACTCATATACTTATTGCAAAAGTTTATTAGCCCTCGAAGCAAAGTACTACTACGCATGCCCCTAGGGGGATAGATTTCTAGGAAAAGACCATCGCTCGTCCCCGACCACCACTCATAAGGAAGACAATCAAAAAAACACCCCATGCTTCAAATTTGTCACACAACGGTAACCATACGTGCATGCTACGGGACTTGCAAACCTCAACACTAGTGTCTCTACAATCCACAACCACCCACTAGCATGACTCTAATATCACCACCTTTATATCGCAAAACTATTGCAAGGAATCAAACATATCATATTCAGCGATCTACAAGTTTATGTAGGATTTTATGACTAACCATGTGAATGACCAATTCCTGTCATCTCTCTAAATAGATGTAAGTGAAGCAAGAGAGTTTAATTCTTTCTACAAAAGATATGCCCATGCTCTAACAATTATAAGTGAAGCAAAAGAGCATTCTACAAATGGCGGTTGTCTATATGAAGAGAATCAGGCAATCCAAACTTCAAATGATATAAGTGAAGCACATGAAGCATTCTATAAAGCCACACTCAAAAGATTTAAGTGAAGTGCAATGAGCATTCTGTAAATCAACCAAGGACTATCTCATACCATCATGGTGCATAAAAGAAAAGTGAAAACTAAATGCAAAAGATGCTCCAAGACTTGCACATAATGCATGAACGAAACGAATTCGAGAACATACTGATACTTATTGAAGAAAGAGGGGATGCCTTCTGGGGCATCCCCAAGCTTAGACGCTTGAGTCTCCTTGAATATTTACTTGGGGTGCCTCGGGCATCCCCAAGCTTGAGCTCTTGCCTCTCTTCCTTTTCCTCATATCGAGACATCCTCGATTAGACACTACATCCACACAAAACATCAACAGAAAACTCGGTAAGATCTGTTAGTACAATAAAGCAAATCAACACTCTAAGTACTATTGCAAACCAATTCATATTTTGTTTTTGCATTTTGTCTACTGTAATATGACTTCTCCATGGCTTAATCGACTGATATAAATTGATAGCTTCACCAAAACAAGCAAACTATGCATCAAAAACAGAACAGTCTGTAGTAATCTGAACATCCACCATACTTCTGTTACCCCAAAATTTCTACCAAAATTAGGAAAACTAAACAAGTTGTATAGCAAGACAGTGCAAAAGAAATCAGAACCAATTGACGTTCCAGTTAAAAATGTAAAATGGCGCACTACAGCCAAAGTTTCTGTCCTACACCGTACAAACCAACAAGCATTGTAAACATCCTAAAGGCAAACCTTAGCACATTATTTTTATAATACAATGGAATTATACAAGGGGATAATTATTTTTGATGAAAAGTTTCTGTAATCAAGATTCACAAAGTTTCCGTGAGCATGAACAAAGTTCAAGGAGCTCTCCCACTTCAACAATGCTTGTCTCTCTCACTTTCACTTTCCTTTTTGAAAAGTTTTTAGGTTCCCCTCTTTATTTATTTTTTGTTTTTAAACTATATGAAAGCACTCAACAGAAATAAATGACTCTCTAAAACTTCCGGGTTGTCTCCCTGGCAGCGCTTTCTTTAAAGCCATTAAGCTAGGCATTTAGTGCTCAAGTAATGAATCCACCCGGATCCCAAGGTATATCAAAGCCAATTTTAATTAACAATGATTTGTAATTTAGTAGTGAGCACAAAGTAACATATATCATGCAACAACGAAGTCTAACTCTCTTCCTATGCATCGGCATGTCATAAAAGAACAATTCATGCACACCAAGTAAAGGCCAATGCATAGTATAAGCAATTTCTTGCAATTTCATAGTATGGGGAACATAGAGAGGTGGAGAAATAGTTCCTCTCTCATAATAATTGCAAGTAGGAGCAGCAATCACATGCATATTACATTCATCAAGATCATCATGTGCAATGGTAAAAGGCAACCCATCAATATAATCCTTAATAAGCACAAACTTCTCTGATATAGTGTAGTTTGGAGAATTCAAAAAGATAATAGGACTATCATGCGTGGGTGCAATAGCAAAAATTTCATGTTTAACATAAGGAACTATAGCAAGTTCATCTCCATAAGCATAATTCATATTGGCATCTTGGCCACAAGCATAGCAAGTATCATCAAAAAGGGATATTTCAAACAAATTCAAGGGATCATAGCAATCATCATAGCAATCATCCTTCGGTAAGCACGAAGGGGAATTAAATAATGTATAAATTGGAGGGTTACTCTCATTAGAAGGTGGGCACAGGTAGCTAATCCGCTCTTCCTCTTTTTGTTCTTCACTCTCCTCATCATCTTCTTCATCCAATGAGCTCACAGTTTCATCAATTTCTTCTTCCATAGCTTCCTGCAAAATATTAGTCTCTTCTTGGGCAGCGGAGAATTTCTCAATATATGGTTTAACATAGGCATTAGAAGCATAATTATCATAACAATATTCAAGTATGGGAAAACTTTCAGAATTGCAAAGAGTAGCATCATACTTTTCAATCAAAGAAGCAATTTCTAAAGCACCCTTAAAAGCAACAAATTCTTCAATTTGTTGAACATCATAGTAATTATAAACACCCTTAGCATACGAAGATACGATTCCATTACCACTAAACTCACATTGGTAGGGAAGGTGTTTCTTAGGGTTTTCAGAACAACAAGTAAAATCATAAAGATAACATAAATTCCAAGCATAGCATTGCAAACGTTGAATTTGATCCCATAATAGTTTCCCTTTTTCAGATATACGGTTTCGCACATAACAAGCATGCTCATATAAAGATTTGCCCTCAACTAAGCTAGTTGGGGTTTCAGCACGAGCACATAGGGATCGAAGATGATCCAAGTAAAAAGCTTCAGTAGTGTGATAGATTTTGAGTGGTTCTTCAACCATTGGAGCAGTAGGTACAACTAATTTTTTTGGTATTTTGCGTTTCCTACCCATAGCTAAAGATAGAAAACAACTAAGGACAGCAAATAAAAATTACTTAGTGATAAAGCAAACAAGCACACACGAGAATATTCACCCCACGCTATCACTCCCCGGCAACGGTGCCAGAAAAAGGTCTTGATAACCCGCAAGTATACGGGATAGTTGTAGCCTCTTTCGATAAGTAAGAGTGTCGAACCCAACGAGGAGCTAAAGGTAGAACAAATACTCTCTCAAGTCCTATCGACCACTGATACGACTCTACGCACGCTTGACGTTCGCTTTACCTAGAACAAGTATGAAACTAGAAGTACTTTGTAGGTGTGATAGGATAGGTTTGCAAGATAATAAAGAAGATGTAAATATAAACTAGGGGCTGTTTAGATAAAGAAGCAATAAAGTAAATATAACGAGTGTGGAAAAGTGGTGGTAGGAGTTGTGGAATTGTCCCTAAGCAATTGACTACGTTACTAGACCGGTAATCACTATTGCAATTCTATTTGAGGGAGAGGCATAAGCTGACATAGTTTCTCTACTTGGATCATATGCACTTATGATTGGAACTCTGGCAAGCATCCGCAACTACTAAAGATTCATTAAGGTAAAATCCAACCATAGCATTAAAGCATCAAGTCCCCTTTTATCCCACATGCAAACAACCTACTTACTCGGGTCTGTGCTTCTGTCACTCACGCCACCCACCACAAGCAAATCATAAACATATTGCAAACCTGACAGCGGGAATCCCTCACGCTTGCGCGACACGGAGGGCACCATAGGACATCACCAATAATAAAACATGCAACTCAAACAAATCATAGCAATTCATCAATCACCGATAGGACAACGAAAATCTACTCACACATCATAGGATGGCAACACATCATTGGAAAATATTATGAAGCATAAAGCACCATGTTCAAGTAGAGGGTACAGCGGGTTGCGGGAGAGTGCACCACTGTAGATAGAGGGGGGAAGGTGATGGAGATGTTGGTGAAGATGACGGCGGTGTTGGTGATGATGATGGCCCCCGGCGGCATTCCGTGCCACCGGAAGCAAGGGGGAGAGAGCCCCCCTTCTTTTTCCTTGACCTTGACCTTCTCCCTAGATGGGAGAAGGGTTTCCCCTCTGGTCCTTGGCTCCCAGGCTTGGGAGGGGCGAGAGCCCCTCCGAGATTGGATCTATCTCTCTGTTTCTGCGTTCTGTTCTGGCTCTGTTTCACCATTTCGTGTATATATGGAGATCCGTAACTCCGATCGTCCTGAAACCTTCACCGTGATTTTTTTTCGAATATTAGCTTTCTTGCGGCAAAAGAAGAGCATCAACCGCCTTACGGTGGGCTCACAAGGGTAGGGGCGCGCCCAGGGGGGCAGGCACGCCCCCCTGCCTCGTGACCACCTCGGGCACTAGTTCGCGTTGATTTTCCTTCCAAATTTTCCATATTTTTCAAAAATAAGCCCCGTCCATTTTTATCCCGTTTGGACTCCGTTTGATATTGGGTTTCTGCTAAACAAAAACATGCAACAGACAGGAACTGGCACTGGGCACTGGATCAATATGTTAGTCCCAAAAATAATATAAAAAGTTGCCAAAAGTATATGAAAGTTGAATAATATTGGCATGGAACAATCAAAAATTATAGATACAATGGAGACGCATCACACCTCCAATCCTAGAGGGCATATGACCTTCTTTGCTGCATACGTACTGTCGGGCAATTCATTATCCTTTGGAAGCTTCTTCTTCAATATTTTCAGTAGCTTCTCAAATCCTTTGTCAGGCACAGCATTCTCTGCCTTCCACTGCAGCAATTCTAGTAAGCTACCCAGCTTTGTGTTGCCATCTTCGCAATTGGGGTACAACCCTTTTTTGTGATCCCCTAACATGCGATCGAACTTCAGCTTCTCCTTTTGACTTTCGCATTGCGTCCTTGCATCGACAATGATCCGGCGGAGATCATCATCGGGCACATCGTCTGGTTCCTCTTGATCTTCAGCAGCTTCCCCCGTTGCAGCATCATCCGGCACATCGTCTGGTTCTTCTTGATCTTCAGCAGCTCCCCTCGTTGCAACACCACCATATTCAGGGGGCACATAGTTGTCATCGTCCTCTTCTTCTTCGCCGTCTTCCATCATAACCCCTATTTCTCCGTGCCTCGTCCAAACATTATAGTGTGGCATGAAACCCTTGTAAAGCAGGTGGGTGTGAAGGATTTTCCGATCAGAGTAAGACTTTGTATTCCCACATTTAGTGCATGGACAACACGTAAAACCATTCTGCTTGTTTCCCTCAGCCACTTCGAGAAAATTATGCACGCCCTTAATGTACTCGGAGGTGTGTCTGTCACCATACATCCATTACCGGTTCATCTGCGTGCATTATATATAATTATGTGTGTCAAAAGTAAGAAAATTAGACAAATATCTATCTAAAGTAAGAAAATCAGACAAGTATCAGAAAGAAGATAAGAACAAGAGGCTCACCACGGTGGTGCCGGCGACGAGATCGGCGCGGGCGATCAATGACGGTGAAAACGGGGACGGGGCGTGACGGACCGCTAAATCTAGACAAATCTCGAAAAAAAATGGAGCTCCGAGGTCGAGCTTCGAGAGGAGAAAGCTTAACTAGTGTGGCTCAGGCATTTCATCGAACACCTCATGTGCATAGGAGGTGAACTAGAGCACCCAAATGCCCTCTCCTCGCCGGATTGAAAAAACAGAGCACTGTGGAGTGCTCTACCATGGCGGTGGGTATATATAGGCAAGTTATTTCTCCCGGTTCGTGGCATGAACCGGGACTAAAGCACCCCCTTCTGTCCCGGTTCAAGCCACGAACCGAGGCCAATGGTTGTGGGCCAGGAGCAAGGACCATTGGTCCCGGTTCGTGGCTTGAACCGGGACAAATGGTTCCACACGAACCGGGACCAATGCCCACGAGGCCCCGGCCGGCCCCCTGGGCTCACGAACCGGGTCTAATACCCCCATGGGTCCCGGTTCTTGAAGAACCGGAACTAATGCGCTGGCCAGGCCCGAATGATAGCCCTGTTTTCTACTAGTTTGTCCACGAAACCTCCGCCCTCCCCGTTTTCCGTCACCGGCCATGACGAATCGGTCAACCTCAGCCGCCGCGTGATGGCCATGGGGAGCTCCTCCTCCGCCTCCGTCATCGTCGTCGCTGACGCAGGCTTGACCTTGGACCCCTCCCCTTGGCTCCCCTGCTATATATCCATACGCTGTTGTTGATGGTGGCTGTTGAGGTGAGGTGCGTCCTTGAGAAAGAGGAGGCAAGCGCGGAAGGCCGGCATGCAGGGGCCTAGCACTGAGCACTCCCGCGTCGGCAAGGGCGAAGGCGAGGGAGCAGGAGCCGAAGCGCGGAGGCGGCGGGCTGGGAAGAAAGGGGACGAGGCGGTGGGGATTTTTTTCACCTCGGTGTGATCTAGGTTTTCGCATCCCATGGTCCTATCCCTTTGGTGAAACGTTTTTCTCACCCAAAAATACTGGAACACCAAGATATTTATCAGGCCCACAATCAACGAGGCCCATCTTCCATTGGCTATCGAAGGAATTTCCCGCGTGCAACAGGACCAACGGACACAGAGCTGCCACCGTCAAAAGCCGTATGAAGGTAAAACGATCGAACGGGCAAGCTCGTTCAGCGCTCGCAAGTAGCTCAGATGGGCGGGTTGGCTAGCGTGATTTATACTTGTGTCAACCAAATAAAGGTATGCCATCTTCATCACCTGATACAAACCAGTAAAGGAGCTAGAGGAAAGAGTTCTTTCATGGCAACTCATGTTGTATGTATGTACCTGCAAAATCGAGATGTGGTTCACATTTTCTAGGAGATGAACAAAACCACATGTACGAATATCACTGAGGATAACATACCTCAACCACAGCAACAACCGATCAACAGCAAGAATAACAGCTGTGCAGATAGACGTTATTTCCTTGATTAGAGCAGCTAACCTTCCATCGCGTGCAAGAGAACCATTAAAAACTATACCCACAGTAGAACACCTTGCAGATTCAGTATTTCACAACTGATAGCATCATGACCCGGCTAAGCTGTGCCGAGCACGACAGTGTGGGGCGACACAGATCAAGAGTAGTGCAGCTTGGGAGAGGGCCATTGACCATGCCTATAATCAGTAAGCAACAACCATTATTTTGTGGTCTACACAATCACTGTTAGACCCCCCTAGCAAGGATGCACAAGCAACACAGGTGCACACAGGACGCTCACCACGCAAGGAAGAAAACTGACAACACAACACAAGCATGCACACGAGAGACAACATACAAACATCTCCAATAAGCAAAGAGTAAGAGTGTAGTTTTCAGATAAACTTAGAAACTAAACATCCAAAATTCATAATCTAATTAACTGGTCGGCAAGAGAAGCACCTGTGATCTGTGTTAACAAACTTTAATTGATCCATTAGGGAAGCTTGCATTTTCGCTTTTAGCAAGTTCAGCAAATGCTTTGTTGTACTGTTCGGCAATGCTCAGGCTAGCAGCCTAGAAATTAGTAGCAGTCATATACGTTTTGTTAGGCAAAAGGGAAAAGGACAATCAAAATCTTACTTGAAGGAACTCTTCCATCGAGATTTTACAAGAAACATGTGATAGCTTGGTGTTGCATTCAGATTTAAACGACTCGGATACACCTGATGTGCACATACTATCATCATCCCAATTCCCAAAACCATCACATCACAAGGATAACCATAATATTATGCTCCCAGGCGGCTCTGCCCTGGACCAAACAGCAGAGCAATTAGTTAGGACCTCACTGATGCAGATTCTAAACCAACAGTGGAACTACTAACTGATGCCAATAAATTAACTACCACTATTTCCCCT